>CM046063.1:21187650-22387650 GCA_025215515.1 Schistosoma japonicum | reverse complement strand
TGTTATGACGTCAATAAGATGATTTTAGAAAAGGGGCTGTTATCATTGATACAACGTTTCACGCGCAAGATCACAAAAACAAAGGCTAATGATTGCCTAGCTAGTTCTTGAACGTCCGCCCTGATACATACTCAGTCCCAAGCCAGAAATAGAACACAAGACTGATGAACCAACCAGGCAGAATCATATTGTATATCAGGCATTCCTTTATACATACATGAAACCTGACCACCCATTCAACCAATTAGAAATGTAGTATTCATGCAAAATATGGGTAACAGCGATCGTGAACCGAATCAACATGTACACAATCAATTGACCGTAGCTCATAAATGAGAAATGATATGCCAACAGTTAATATGTTAAACGAAAGGATAGGGTAAGGGGAACTGAATAATAATAAGGATAAATTGTTCACTTTGTATACAACCAAAAATAATGAAATGGTCTACAGAAAAACAGTTTTCAAATATAATCAGTCTTTTTTAGGTGCCCATCATATCAGCAGACTACCTGGTTGGATTTCACACAATAATAGCAATCAATGACTGGAGACATTGGGTGGCATGCCTTGGAATCGGTCACAATGACGAAGTTACATTCACTCTGTCTTTTAGATCTTAAATTCCATTATTCTTTTATTTTCATTCCTTCTCAATCAACAGCATTTCGGCATTGATCTTGTTAATTTAATGTCGTAATGCGAATGCGGTGTGGCATCTTAAACTAATGAATCTATTTGCCAAATTTTATGTTGCATATGACTGACTGAAGTTATACCACCTTATTATATTAGAGATTCCACTTGCCAGTCACACTACAAATTAAATCTTACTGTTTTTTGGTTTGTGGAAGTTCTATTATTAGAAAATCAACTCTCCCATCAGTTGAGAAAACGACATTCTGAACTAATAAGCTAGATTTGTTATCTGGCCTAAAGGTAAATATTTTGAAGGAACATCATTTAGTAATAATGAATGTATGTCAAGTATCTCATCCGGTTTCCACATCACATCAGCTAAGTGAATTGAAATAAACAAGGTAAGTAACCAAAGAATCAGAGTTATCGTAGTGTCATGATAATAAAAAGATTAAACATAGAATCTTGTCCGTAAAAAAAGGGATTAATTGATAGAATATAATTATGAAAAATATATTGTGGTGTAATTTTCAAATGGAGAAAAAGAATTAATGAAATTGTGTCACAACCACATAATAAGAGCCATATAGTCGAGTAATTCTTACCATTTGTGTTGATTACCACGGAAACATCAACTGTAGTCGTTTCACAAACAAACTTGATTATTAAGATTTATCACTGTTAAATAATCCATATTCTGTGTAAACTGGGTTGAATTGCTTATAGTTTTCATCAGTAACATGATTTATTCTTCAGTTTTCACGGCTTTCTGTTATATGCTTTACATTTCCATCAAGTAATAAAAAGCTTATCAAGATTTTCAGATTAAAAACCAACATTAACTAGTAGCTGCGAGTCTAACGTTGTAACTTTCACTCAAAATCCTACGGCTTTATTCACTGATTTACAGTGTCCAGTTTGCCACTAATATAAGTTTAACAAATATGCAGGTATTAGTAAGAGTTTGCGATTTCCCACTGTTGGTACTAAGAACTACAGTTCATCAGCTTTCGTTTTCTGAGATTATTTCGCTTAGGATTATGTCACACGTTT
The DNA here is from genome assembly GCA_025215515.1 of Schistosoma japonicum. NCBI lineage: Eukaryota > Metazoa > Platyhelminthes > Trematoda > Strigeidida > Schistosomatidae > Schistosoma > Schistosoma japonicum. Next base: position 22,385,957 of record CM046063.1, on the reverse strand, counting down.
CAGTGTATCTTGTATGCAGGCGGCACTGGAATACAGGATACACGTACTACTTTTCGACATACTAGTCAACCCTTACTTAATTTTAACAAGTTTCCCGGATAATGGTATTTTGCGACAATAGTTATTATCACCAACTTTATTAATAAATACGTTGACTGCATGCCAACTGATATTGTAATGTAACCGTAATCTTGCCACTCACTAAGTAGATTTACAGGAGTACATAGTTTCTAAATATTAATATACTTGCCTTTTTTTAATCCGTTATGCTAATCTACGCTACGTAGGATTTTTTTATTAGAAGTCAGTTACAGATAAATTTAAACTTTTGAAATGAAATCTTCAATGAAATTTACACTCCAATATGCATTACCCACCGTATGACTTCAGCCGTATCTCTATAAATTCCATTAAAGTTCGATTTGCTTAATAAAAGTGAATTTTCGCCTTCATTCATTGTCATTTACGTACAACGTAGAACTCCATGCATACGCGTATGGGTCCATATTGCTCTACCTCGTCAACACTAAGAGATCAAACTCACACGACTAACAAAACAGTATAATTCAATAAGAAGGAATGAAACGTAGGACCAAGCATGAACATGAAGAGTGAGTATACTTACGCCACTATGACTGGTTTTTTGCCATGTCACCCAATGTCTGCAACCACTGAACGCGACTGTCACGCGGACTCTAACCAGGTAGCCTGCATCTGCCAACCTGGCTTGTTTTAATACCATTTCAGTATAGATGAAAAATCATACTGAAATCTAAATGAACTTTGAAAATGTGGTTTCTATGCTTGTATGAGTATAAACTTCATTTTTAAAATATAAATATAATTTTATGTAGTATTGGTTAGTTCCTGACAACATGAACTTAATAAGCATTATAGTATACTTACTTTATTACGAAATTTCTAAATTCTTTTTTCTTCAGTAAATCTTATTAGTTAGCTCTGCGTCATTCTATCTCCAGTTTTAAGTTGTTTGTGTGAATTATCTCTAATCTAGAGCCTCTGTTCAAGTACTAGCACTAAATTTTTATTCTAACCTAACCTTGATAAACAAACCAACTCCATAGAGTCGTCTTAAATGTTGTTTCCAAAGATTTTTGAAGAATACTCTTTAATCACATGGTTAGGTATCTTTGTCAAAGATTTTATACTATCCGTTACTATTCACTATGAAATATTTTGCATACATCATTTTAGACTTAACAACGTTAACATTATGTCATTAGACTTACTTAGCTTTCTAATCAGTCAGACAAATTCTGTTAAATATATTCTTAATTTAACCTAAATAACAGAGATGCTTATAGTACTAGTACATTAAAGTTTTGTATAGTGTACCGCAAAAATTTGAAAGAAAATCTATATTATTCATCAATTTATTGAATGTAAATAACATTTTTCTCTTGACAAATCGTTTTAATTTATTGCACACAGAGATAAGTGACTCATAAGTACGAATTCCGGTGAAATTTTTAGTCAAAAGAAAAAAGAGCAATAAATTAGATGAACTACTGAAATATGCTACAGAAGCATTAGTCCACTATTTGAAACGTTTTCAATGGTTATTAAGCGTGTTGTATTAAGACAATACAGATATATACATTCAAAAAAATATATAGAAGCTTAACAATTTCATATCTAGCACATATGCTATGTGATGGTTTTGTAAAGGTGTACACGTGATTAGAAATCTACACTCTAGAATTAACTGTTGTAAAGGCTATCTTCCTTCTAAAACACCTTTCATTTAGTCGTATATATGTCTGCATGAATATACGATTTATACACTGTATGTATTTGTCCTTGAGATTAATAGTGTGGATAAGCGCAGCTTATTGTAGTACTGCATGTTGAGAATTTCATATTACACTGAACACAGTGTTGAATAGAGTATAGTGTAGTATTGTTATGACGCGAGGAATTTCGGTTGGTTGATCTAACGCCAGTTAAGTCTGCCTAGTCAGTAGTTGCGCGTCTGCCCTATGCCCACTTAGTCCCAAGCCGAAATAAGAAGAACACAAGTCGATAGACCAACCAGACAGAATCGAATTATATTTCATACATTCCTCTACATATACATAAAACCAGACCACATAGAGAACGAATTAGGAAATTAATATTAATACAGAACTAAGGAAATAGTGGTATTGAATAGGGACAACTTGTACACAACTAATTAACTGTAGTCCATACTGAGAGACAATATACTAAGATTAAATATACTAATCAGGAGGATACAGTAGGTGGAACTTAACAATCATAGAAACAAAATGTTCGCATTACCCACAGTTAGTATAATTGTGTTCTAAAACACAGTTCTGAGAGTTCGTTACTCTTCTTTAATCGTCCAACATAACAAGTAGTGAGTAAATTACCCATTGTTTCCATTATTAGTGTTATTTACAGTAGTTTAATTATACTTTAAATGATGATAGCCATATATTGTAGAGAAATCTTCAACAAATATTTCATTTCAAACACTTATTTACAGTTGTGTCATGAATTTAGATAATTAATAAAAATCATAATTATAGCAAACTTTAGGGCTTGAAATAAAATCTTTAGTAAATAATATAATTTGATATGTACCATTCAATAATAACATGTAATAAAAAAATGACTGAAATACCGGACAATAAAAATGTTGCGGATAGCCGAAGAACAATTGGACATTAGGATTTTGTCGAAACGTCAAAAATTCATGATTCATTTTATAAACCAAACAATGACATTTTCATAGCATACTTTCACCATAGTCAAGTAAAGTAGTTTGCTGGCATTTTCTTTCACTGATTATTTAACTAAGTATCGTTTGTATTCCCCCCCCCCTTCTTGACTATCAGTGTAATATAAGAAATGAGGAATTCAACAAATTTCTTTATTTTTTATGGGAATTCACTACGAAACATCGCAGTTTTGAGACTGAAGAAATTGCAGATACTCACTTCTGAAGAGTTCTGTTCTAGGACCAGACATTTTTTCATTGCTTCATGGTTTTCAGTGGCTCTTCAACTAAGGTCACTTTGTGATATCACACTCATCAGAATCCTTAGGAGTGAAAAACTGAGTTTTGACTACTTATAGAATTTAAGTAGTATGGTCTTCTGTCTTAATATATCAATTATTATCAATAATTTCTGATTTTCTTTCTGGTATCTCCTATCTCTCTGCATTTTCAGAATTCCTTTCAACAATTTACTGATATTTTACTATTGCCAACATTTTGGATACGTTTTTGTTTATTAGTATTAGATTCTTAACATTACAAAGCCCTGAAGTTATGGCAAAAATTCTTTAAATTTAATGAATCGACTAAAACTGTCAATCTCGTAGACACGATTTATCAGGAAAATAAAAAGGAAGGTCAAATGAAGGAATGTTTCAATTTAAGTAAATAGGTAGTTTTTAATGAATAGGGTAGGTGTACAACCATTTATAACCTCAGATGTAAAATAAACTCAGTGCAACATGTAGCTTTTGGTTAAGCATTCACTAATATTCTCCGAATTTATACTTAAGGATGGGCTAATACACCTGTATTGTTAGGTTTTTTCCGAATAGATTCCAATCACTGATGTGAATGCTTTAACAACAGCCAAGATATAGCCGAATATACAGGGATTTTGCTGAATCAGAGAATAGTGATGGAAAATCTAGGTTGCAACCAGATTCGATTCGTGAGAGCATGTATCACTTATACGGAGTTTACATACTTTAGCTACAAGCATTTCTGATCTCAGTAATCCAGTCCACATCTAACTTCATGCATCACAATACTACAGTTAATATTTCATATAACTGGGAAGTGAATAAATTTGTATAGAATCTTGATACAACTGATTATTTGCTGGTTACTAACATCAAATAAGTTATTTATGCGAAATTCATTTGTAGACTTTCTTTGTAGTCCAGGGATATGTACGTATATATATATATATATATATATATATATATATATATATATATACGTTTGGTTTACAACAGGTAGATGAGAACAGTTCCACTTTATGCTTGTGAAGCCTGATCTTACAAAGGTGATGAACTTTATATCTTTAAAATCTGGCTCATACGAACTCTGTATTCGTTGGTTTCAGGCTCCGAAATATTGATGGTAGAATCACGTCAGTAATTCGGGTTAAGTGACGATAATTCCGTTGGTGAGTAAATCGTACACTAATTGCTGATGACGGGACCGTGTGGAAAAATGTGATGTTATTTTATGTAACACTATGACGTAAAAGAAAGCCGTATTGAAAAGCGTCCTGTCAGATCATTGTGACTCAGTGATTTGGGGTTCTAAAGATGGTGCGATTCAGTGATTTAAAATATCAGAAGTAGACGAGAATAGAAGCCAATTAGGATTCTATTTCAGTTTTCTATAAAAAATTTATGTGTTTCCATTCCAACTGTCTCTTGTGTTGAAATTTTCCTGTTGTTAAATTGTATCTTTTTAATTATGATCGATTTCCCCACCGATTGTGTGACGCATTCATTCTGTTGTGCCTATTTACACTGACGTTTGCACTTAAATAAATAATTAAATATAATTCATAACAATTTTATTCACTAATTTCTCTCTACACAGAGAAATAACATATTTGAGAGAACAAAAATTAAACAATATTGAAGCCTTTAAGAAACTTCAATGAAAAAATTTTCGTGAGGCGGAAACGGAACAAACAGGCATATACCCGAACACCGGAGATACAAAATCCTAATTCACTGTATAATGTCGCAGAATTTGGTTTTAACAAGTTCACTTTGTGATAATAGAGAAAATCGTACAACGAATAAAAACCTATTTTATTCGAGTGAAAATACACTAAAATTTCGCCATAATTTTTTAGTCATCATTGTACATCACGAGAATTATGTGTTATATAAACACATACTGTATAGACATACGAAATACAAAGTAGGATAAAATTAACCGTTCGGTGTAGAATAGTGCTAGGATTAAGGATCATCACCTACTCCATATGTATGATTATATAAAAAAGAATAAAGAATAAATAAGAACGGAAGAAAGTGGACTAAACGAACAGGATCAAAAGTAATTTGCATAACTTTTCCGTAGCAGATGGTGATTATTAGTAATACGATAGTTTTTCATGTCGCTTAACTCATATGTTCACACATATACAAACATAACAAAGGAAATACATCGTGTGTATTGAAAGCGGAAAAGTACCCGGGAGCAGAGAATACATACATTAATAATACTCACAGAAATAAAACAAAACACTAACGATCACAAAGATCTATAGGGAAGTGTTAACAAACTGTACAATAATTAAATAATTGAAGAATTTTACTGTTTTTTTTATAAAGGTAATAATAATTGAGATGAAGAACGTTTATTTAGTTAACAAAAATACCAATAACATGCAGCAAAGTTAGAAAAAAAAACTAACTAGGAGAGAGCGAAAGACCAACATGTATGAAACTGGTACAAGTGTTATAAGGACACAATCGAGAAAACAGTTATTTATCTCTTATAATTAAATCATACCAATAATAGCAATATAAGAGGAATCGAAACGGCGGCAATAGAGCAATTGAATATATTTGCAGAACGCTCATAAAAATATCTATTAGATGGATTAGGAAGCAGAGGCAGGATGACAGTTGATATGAAAGCGCCAGTATCCAATGAAAGGATATCCTATACAAACAAATCTCGTCAGTAAAATTACCGTTTGTATTTGGTGCGAGCTCGGGAGGAAAGTACAAGATATGGAACGAAGTAGAAAATACATAGTTATGAGTAGGAGAAATGCCGTACACGATTTAACACAAGTCAGTTTGATAAAGTATCAAAAATCTTGAAATAGGGACAAAAAGCTACAGTTTCATAAACACAGAAAATATAAATAAGGACTGGGTATGTTGGCTGGCTAGATTTATGCCGCTGTTGTTGTTGATGTATTTAATGTGTCTTGTTATTTAATGACACTCTCAAAAAAGCAGGAAATAAACAAATAAAATCATCACAAAAAGAATGAACAGAATACAAGTTTATGAGGAATAAAGCAAGATTGATTCACCGAAAACTATGGTTAGCGTTAAGCCATGTTAAACCTTCATATAAGCCTTCACCTGTGGTAGCAATTGACGGCTGAACATACCATAAACGTCCTTGACTCAATTTTGCAAGCATGAGACGTTCTTGAATTTCATTAGGTTTCATTGCTAAAAAAGACAAATAAAAAAGAAACTGAATGTAGACAATACAGGTAGACAAAATAAGGATAAACAAAGATTATGAAGCATCAATTAGATGATAGTACTTTGTTGCCCAAACCGAAGTAAGTGTACGGGAGAGGGAGCTTAAACCACCAATTCCATTCCTGAAAACTGGTTGAATAACACAAAGGAAATATACATCTGACTAAAGTTAGATTGTGGCTGGCAAGTGGAATGTAGGGCACGAGTATTTTTCAGCGAGGAACCCTTCAGCTGGATGCATTTGTATTCCAGCATTGATGTTTACATAAGGACTCGAGCTTAGTCCATTCGTATCAGAGGTCACCAAACCATCCAACAATCCGATTAGTCCAGAATTTTATCGTACTTGAGAATTAACGCTGTATATAGGCAGTCCACTTAGGATGAATATATAGCGACAGGGGCCGATCAATCGCAATCAGTGATTTTGTGGATGGAATTTTTCTTACAACATACATCCTCATCCTCCGATATAATTACATTAAAGAGTGTAATAAATAAAGAATTACTTTAAAAAACCTGACGGCTAAGGTTGTTTAGATTCAAGTGTGTGTGGGCACATTAAGATTGACATTTAGCAATTACATTTAAGCTAAACATACTAAGTGTACAATCTAGTGATTTCAGGTAGCCAGTCAAAAATAACGCAGAACCTGTCGTATATGTTCAAGTGGACTTAGGTAGAGCTGCCCAATCACACCATTCAACTTTGTTATCGATGACATTCTAGAAACAGCTCTGAAAGTAAGTGTTGTCGGTGTAAGATCGGTGAAAGACTTATTGACTTTGAGTATGAAGGTAATATTATCTTACTGTGCGATAATACACAAGCCATCCAAATCACACTTGATCAGTTAACAACTAGTATCCGCAGGTATGAATGTGCCTCGCACCTTCTAAATTCAATGTACTTCTGCAAGACTGACAGAAGTGTGTACCAGCTCTCACTCTTTGTGGTTAAATGTCGCAAGTGGTCGAAATGTTCATGTAACTGGGTAGTTATGTGAGTGTTGTTGGTAGTGTCTGATGAGAGCAATCTACGCATAATAAATGCCAAATCAACCTATGCCGAACTGGGCCGTCTTTGGTGTCGTCGTCGTGATGTAGGTCAGGTTGTAAAAGGTAGGGTTTACAACGCTTCGTGAAAAAGTTCTACTCTATGCTTGGAAAATCTGATCTTTTTGAGTTGAGGATGTTTAGCGTCTCGGCGTTTGCTAATCGTTGCCTCCGAAAGTTTGCTGACATCCGGTGGCAACATTCTGAGGTTTTTTGAAAATTGTAAATTCAACTGTTATGGAGAATATCAACCGATAAAAAGTGTAAAGAAATACGAGCCAATACAAATGAATACACACAGAATAATTATTCGAGCTTTTTGCAAGCTCAGCAGTATTACAAATGTCTAGTGGAATGAAAGTAATTAAACTTTAGTAACAGTATTTTTCGACTAAATGATATTGACAAATGCTCAATTAGTTTTCCTAGGTGCACTTCTGATCACTAAAGGATGCTCAAAGATCCATCAGTATGTAAGCATGCAACTATTTACATCAGACAATCAGTGGATTAGTAGTTAAAGTATCCAACTATTAGGCTGAAGTCGATCAGTTAGTTGTGGATAACGTACAATCTGAAGGCTGAACAAAGGAGTCGGAATAATGTAATATCAATGATAATAGGAAAGATAAAATATTGTAAACATAGTACGAGGGAATACTAAAACTTAAGAAGGAGATAAAGAGTGAATGCATCCGCACCACCGTGACTAATAATCAGATATGTTACGGAAAATTTCCGACCATCAGGCGTGGTTATCTCACCTCAGTTGATGGAAATACACAACCTGATCAACCAATTTGCCACTGCTTAATACGAAATAGTCTATGGTTAAGCAGTCATAAATGGTCGGAATCTTTAAAAGCTTAGACTATAATCTGAGATAAAACAACACCTGCGAAAATGAGAATAAAGATATTTTTATCTATAAAGAGCTGCATTTTAATGTTTTACTGATCCGGATTGTGTTCATTTTCATGTGCATCATTTCTTCAATTATTTCCATGCGAGTAAACAATGAGTGGCTTTCAGAGTTTAGACGAGGTTTATTCTTAATGCACAGCAGTTATAATTCCACCCACTCACTTACTCGAAGAAACAATAGAATCACCAACAGTTAAAACTGTTACTATCTGAAGTGCAAACAGAAGACTACGTAGATTTTTATGGTTTTTAACCTTAGAGGTTGTCAATCTATTGAGCAAGGTTTGATAAAGGCGTATTACATGCATAAAAGTTGATCAGTAAACGGTGTGATAACCGACAGACTAGTCTGACGTAAAAGAAGTGTTGATCAACTACATATATAATAAAAAAAATACGTGCTTCTGCAGAGAGAAAGATTGAAATTTAGTTTGGTAAAGACAAGTCAGTCAGTCGGTTACAACGTCGGTAAAAACAAACTGATAGTGAACAAACCTAACATATCATTTTCTTGGTATAGGTCTGCTGTTGTAGTTTATGCTGTGCAGTTTTACGCCATGGATTTAGTAGGACAACCACTGAAAACCAGAAAGTATTAGACGGTCTTTTTGTCTTCGTACGAGTCTCCTCAACAACATAGATCCTCGATATCATCTGGGATAAACTTAGGACCTTTAGGTCTTTGCTTAGAGAAATTAAGTATAATAGCACTTTATATAGTTGGTTTAAAAAATATGTAAATTAAAATCTCTAAAATTTAAGACACATCTGAATACTTTAGCAGATTGGTATAATTCAGCTGGCCTACAAGGATAAGCACAACATTTGTCACTACTCAGCGAGCAATCAGCCTAAATATTTCAGTACTACACGAGATTAGTGTTATAATGAAGAGGAAAATTTGTACCGAATATAATATTGACTGTGGAGAAAGGTAACTGTTATCCATGATTAAAAAAACTTAATAGTAACGTCTTAGACTGTATGACGCGAGTTCCAATGGCAAATAGAGTATCAGCTCTCTCCATATTGCCGGTACGTCTTAATGGTAGGTGAAAATTAGCACGAAACTTGAACCCAGAGTTTACTGTCAGTTATCTCCAACTACCTAATACACTACACTTAAGCAATTTCAATTATTAAACCTTCGTACACATAAAGACAATATTGGTGGTCTTTAAAAGTCAGATTCATCAGATGTCGTTACATGCCTTGGTTACAACCCCTCCTTCCCCTAGTAGTGTTGCCCTGATGACCATTTATATTTGGAGAACAAAATATCAAATCATATAGGGCTAAATATTGTAAATAAGGATGATCTTGTGTTATACAACTGAATTATTCCTAAATCTTGCAGAATAACATTTCAATGACCTCAGAACGCAAACCAATTGGACATACTAAGGAAATTGCAACTTAATTGACTATCAGGTAGGTAACCATGGTGAGACTGAATCAGGGTATTGGGTGATAATTTAAGTTGAAAATGGTTTTTTGGTTCATAACTGGTAAGCCTAGTGTATTTCAGTTCACACATATATTGGGTAGATTTTGGAAGCTTTTTTTATGCATTTGAATCAACAAACTAACTATCTTGACAGATTATAGATATCTTATAATAACGTAATATAATGTAAAGATAACTGACTTCCAGCCACACTTTAAATATAAGGGTTAGTGATATTACACGGCTGTGCAAGCCGAAGTAGGTTGAGTGACATTCAAACCTACGATAGCAGCTGAAAGTCAAACACTTTAACCACTAAGCTATCACTCCAATAATCTATTCATGGTTTTTCTTGAGCGTTATAAATCCTTTTTTTAAGAAAAATAAGTCAAGTATTCAGAAGTTGGAATTGTGTAATATATTCATTGAACGATTTAAACAAAAATATGTGCACCAAGTGAAGTAAATGTTACAAGATAACTAACTATTAACGAAACAGCGGACACAAGTATTTGTTTTTACTGTACAATTTCATGTAGCAAATTGTGTGCCAAAACAAATTAATATCAAAATGTCAACTATATTGAACAAAAGCAATATGGAATATAAATATCCAAAATATCTTAACAACACAATTAACTTAAGTACGGTAATACTAAATATAAGTGAATACAAATTGATCCACAATATGGTGGATTTTAGCTATTTAGCTACCGAAGTATACGTAATGGGATTCGATTATATAGAGGTAGATGATTAAAGATGATTGGTGGTTAAGATCTGAACGAAAGTCAATTATAAGAGATGTTGGGGGAATATTTTAACTCGGATGAATTATTTTGGTGGAGCTGCACGATATGAGCTAGGAAGCATCCATAAGAGGACAACGATACTCGCTCTCTATTCGGCTAACTAGTTTTATTCCACTAACGAGCTGTCCAATGGAATGGATAATATGAGAAAAGTTGTCTCCTGTTTATTAACAATTATTTTTAGGATGCACCTTAAACAACATTATTAATGATATTAATTATTAGGAACGACAGTACTATGTAGATTTACATGGATTTTGGAATCTGGTAATACAATAAACGTCAATAGGGATTTCCAATCATTTATGACGAAATAAAAAACACATCGTTTAATAAAAGTCGACGAAACTTTGAATAAGAGTAATATTATCAATTTGTAAGTTCTAATAAATGCTTGTCTACACAACTGATTTAATTAAGTTAGCCTGGAAACATAACCTATCATTATACTCAAAAAATAGCATTCTGTATTTCAACATGATCTGAAAACTTGAGGGAGTATGACTAAGTCATAGTCGGAGATTAATAAATGTATTGTAGGACAAGAATACCTGTCACTGTTGAGACACATTGATTATGATTTATCATTAGAAGAACAGAATTATGTCTAGAGAATAGTTATAAAGTGCTATATCCATAAATGCTGACCGTACTACATCATACGCGATTCTACTTGCTCACATAAAGGGATGCAATAATAAACTATATTCCGCAGTAAACTATGAGTAGATTGAGTTTTCTAGCTAATTTCGATTACTTAATGCAACTTAGTATGGTAATAATAATAATATACAATAATATCAATAATAGGAATATAATGAATAATGAAGAGTTCGAAAGGAATCATAATCCACAGATTTCCACAATCGCAGCCTTGGAGAAGAACGAATCAACTTAAATGGTCAAACTTCTTAATAATTGATAGATAGAAGATAAACAAAACACGAAGCCAATAGTCCAAGGAGGGAAATGGATTATGAGTGGAAAGATGAATCTATTTGGGTCACTGTGGTTAGCTTTAGAGCGTCATTTAGGATTGCTGAGAACCTTATTTAGGAAGTCCACACTCTTCATAACTCGTTCATAATCAATTGGAATACGGATTTGTCTAATATCCCCATCTTAACTTTGACTAACTTTAGATAGATATGTAAATCAAAGAAGGTAACGAGTTAGTATGCGTACTAAGTGATCCAGATACATCTCAGTCTAGTTTCTCTTCTTGCCTCGAACCTCACACTTAACCTCAGCAATACTCACTTGATAGTTCCATTACATACGAACAATCCCATGTTCGAGTAATTGCAATCTGTATGCATCCTCAACCCTCTAAGGTCATACGACACGGCTGTAGAATAATGCCAAGCGGCCTGATGAGCCAACTTTAGGCAACTGAATATCTTAATTGTTTGACAAATAGTGTAAATTGGGAGATTTTACAGAAAGGAATTTCGTCCATGTTATGATTTTATCGACATCCAGTTTATTAGGCCTGATACAACTAACTCAAAAATAAACGGTCTACTAGTTTAATGATTTCCATTTAGTATGAGTTAGACTTCGAGTTTTATCATTAACAAAGGCAGAATGCAAGTCGAACATTCTTATGGCTTTGCTCAAAGCATTTGAAAAACCCCACATGTTGTTATTACAGAAAATAAGGATTTAATTTACTGGATTCATATATATTTGCTTAGCTCAGAACCACGTCTTGAATATGAGGGCTAGCGATAGCACTCGGCTGCCCAAACTTATGTAGTAGGAATGACATTCGAGCCTGCTACTTAGTAGCTGAAATTCGAACACTTTAGTCACAGAGCAATCTCTCCATTTAATTTAAAAGGACTATATCTTATGCGTAATCTAAATTGATTACAGGAGTTCCAGGTAAATTATCGATGCCAGAAAAGTAGGCGTTATTAAAGTTTATGTTAACCAGTAGGTGAAAAGAAATGTAACATGTGGTGACATAAAAACGTTTAAAGTTTAATATGAGTTATTAGTATTACAATATATACATTTTGGTACATAAAGTTTGAAATAACTGTATTGTCACGTTACACTTTAGTCTTTTATGCAACAAACCATGTAAACAACAGCGATTTATTTATATCTTTGATACTCTAAAATTTCGTAACAAATTCTAACACATCAAAATATTAAGTATGGTATCCAGTTGAAAGTATTATAACGGAAAACAATAACATTTCAATCAGATACTCTACAATAAGTTTGTATAAAAATGTAAACATTTCCCATGTAGAAAATTAGCATTTCATGGTCGAAACTCACCATTTGGAAGATCTTGTTTATTGGCGAATACCAAGATAACAGCATCCTGCATTTCTCGGTCGGCAGCTATTCGATGTAATTCTTGTCTAGCTTCTTCTATCCTATCTCGATCTGAACTATCAACAACAAATATAAGACCTTGACTCCCAGTAAAATAGTGACGCCACAATGGTCTGATCTTTTCCTGACCTCCAACATCCTATGCAATTACGACTATGTTCAGTAAAGATAATTTAACTTACCCAAACATTGAACTTTACATTTTTATAAGTTACAGTTTCAACATTGAAGCCAACAGTCGGAATAGTGCTGACGCTTGATCCAAGTTTTAATCGGTATAGGATAGCTAAAAACCAGTAAATATGAAGGTAACCAATATAAATTACTTGTTTTTCCAGCGGCATCAAGACCCAGCATAAGAATACGCATTTCTTTATTACCAAATAGTTTGGAAAAAAGTTTTCCCATTCTGAAAGTTAGTGACCTTCAGACACACTAGGTAGTAATAAAAAACCAGATAAAGGCATAAGTAGAAACAATATTGCATAATATTTAGATAGAAAAATATAAATTATACGAACTAAAGGGAATATAGTTTGTTGATTTAGATAATTAACGTTTACTCATTTGGTTACAAACTCGAATTGTTTTTAAACTACAAAAGTAAGAGGGCCTACAAAGTCTACACAGATGGCTCTTGTAGCTCAGGAAGTAATTTATGAATCCATGAGCTCACCTGTTTGTTATGTGTCGCATTTAAAGATCAAGACAAACAAAGCTCGAGATGTGTTTAGCATATAAGTTGAAATCCCAAAAGAAGACATTATACAGACTGTAACAGGAGAAATTACAGAGAAAATTAAAATGTTTGGGATGACGTAAGTAATAAAGCTACTGCACTTTGTTTGATCACCAGAAAAATCATAATGATGAGTGCAGCCTTGGAGGACCCCAAAAATAAGTTTATATTTACCATTTGAATTCACCACCTTGAATCAAATGAGTTTGTAGTTGTAGACGAAACGGGATAATCGTCCAGTAACTTCACTGTTTACTTATCTAATTACCGTGAGTACAATTATCAGTACATCCAACTGTAATTACAAGTAAAATGAAAAAACACATCAATCGGGAAACATCAACTGCATTCATAATTGGGTGGGTGTCGGTCATGAACAACGTAGAACCCAACGCTTATGCAAATAAATTCAGGATTGCCACACTACATTAGTACGACGAGATCAAATGTAGAAGACTAACATAATATAATTCAACAGGAAGGGACTGAACAAATGAAAATATGGAAGAGTAATGAAACTTACAGTCTAGAAGAACATAAGGAGTAGACACACTTGGATCATTGGGACCGATTCTGAGTTGCTACCCAGTGCCTACAGTCACTCATCGTGAATATCACGCAGACCCTAACAAGTAGTCAGCATCTACCAACATACCTTAAAATAACAGTCAAAGACTTCATGGGCTGATGCAATGTTTTGGGTTGGCAGCCCCAACCTTTCTTTTATTTGACTCCCAACCAGTCAACGTCGAGTGGCGAGGTTGGCAGTGGTCGGGCATATGCAACATATGTTCCAACCGTTTAAGTTGGCAAAGGCTTACAACCTTTTTGACTGATTTATCATAATTTCCTAGTACTCTATATCTAACGCTACCATCACTTATTCGCTGATACTATGAAATACAGGGGATATTTTGAAGATTTACATGATGAGTGAGAAAGGTACTATTTAGAGTTCTTTAAGAGCACTGAAAGTCGACGTTATGTAGTCTCCCTTACAATAAGCAATTAACCTTACCAATTTAACAAAAATACTTGGTACAATGTTAGACAATATCAGAAATATACCATACAGAAAGGAATGACATTCTTAAAACAGAGGAGAGTAGAAAAAATACAAGGGATTAAGAAAAATTCAAATATGAGAATAACCAAAACTCGCCATTTGCAAACGCTGAAAAAACTAATTTAGGCTCGCTATTGACTTCTAATTACTGTTAAATAAAATCATTTTAACACTTCCCCCATCTATCCGGAAAACTGAGATGAACGGAGGGAGGACACTAACATTTTGGTTTACGGTAGTCATAAAATGACCACTTGGTTTTCTAAACATGCTTAAAGTTGGGGAATAGTGCGTGGTATAGAAGCCGTAGTAGTGATATATACATAGAATATGATCAGGACATCGAGACCTGGTAACTTACTGGACCAACGTCAAACTCGGACAATGATAACCCTTGCAATTACTTGAAAAGCTTTATGAGTCAGTGGGGGCTAATCTTCGGAAACAGCAATGATCAAAGTAGTGGTATTAGTTCTATCTTTTGAGGCCTGACTCACGTTAAGATGATAATATAGGTTATCTTGATTGGTATATCACTAACTAGTTAGGACTTATATGGAATACTGCTACCTATGGGTATCGGATTAACACACGTTTGGTTAAGACTGGTATTTCCACTGTTATTTCTCTGCTTTAATTGGACAACTAAATGATATAACTAAAATTCGGTAGTAGTGCCACTAATACGTTCACTTAGAAAAAACCTTCCAATATTTTAAACTTGACACTATACATTATGCTTAAAGTCCCAAATAAGCTTATTTGCTTAACCCCTTCGGTTATTTTTTTTATTTAGCATAGTTGTAAGTTTCACGCTTTAAACCTCTGATTTCTCCTTGTGGTGCTAGTGTATTGTGAAGTCTTGCATCAGTATTATTGGATGTTGTTTACGCTAACCCGTTGGATGACTGGGATATTAGGATTTCCGTAATTAGACCGGTTATGATTAATCTTACCAATAAATTTTTTGAAGAAAACAGTATTCTGGGCCGGTTATTGATAGAACTGAATTTTTTTCAATAGTTTTCGCTACTAAAGTGGCTTGAAGTCAGTTAATTTACATATAATCGCAATATTCTGATAAACTTAGACTCGGACTGCCATTTCAGTAACTCAAACTGAATAAACTTACTTACGAGGTACAGATGAGCACCCAACTTTGAACTACATTCTAAGCAAGATGATTACTAGTACAACCCTATTGTTCAAACCAAAGTAGGTAAAGTGCGATTTGAGCCTGAAATTTGGTGGATTGGAGTCAAGTATTATAGTCATTGAGTCACTATTCAAATACGATGATATAATGGTGATTGCTATGGTGCTTCTACGACTGTAATCACTTCATTTTCACTGCGTGGATGTTGATGTGAAACTAAGTGGGTAGTCTTTAGGAAAGTATAACTTATGAATCCCCTACACTGTGCTGACACAGACTGCCCTAATATTAAAAAATACTTGTCCTACTGATGCCCGAAAATACAAAGCTACAGAGACGAAAAAGACGTAACCACCTGACATTGCGAGTGGTTTTGACATTCAAGGTAGGGATGATGTCTAACTAGTTGAAACTGCATTCTGTACATGAGTAATTAAGAGGTAAACGTCCAATCCTTTATGGTTTTCGAGAATACTTTACGACATGATGGATGATGTATGACTAGTAAAATGAATACGAAGGTAAGTTTAATTGGCTTCAGAACAAATTTTATAGTAACAGGTAAGTGGGAATCATCAGTTGAAGTATCCTTGACGTTTAAGGCAATTCATTCATTCCCTATCGATCACTCGATTATGGGTTTAGTGTTACCTCACACTAATTTTTTCATATTAGTTGGCTTTAAATGGCGTTTTATACGTTTAGTTTTCTATTAACGTTGACAATACTTTTTTTATATGATCCTGATAATGTCAACTTATACTTACTGTACTAACGTGTGGTGTATTGGAAGAATACAATTTGCAAGGTTGTATACCAATCAAGTTGAATCTCAAATAGTTTGAATACTGTATGTATAGCATTAAGATACTGTTACAGAAAAAGATAGATGAAAATGATCTTGCTCCAAGAAACATAAGAATCAATATCGTTCACAAAAATATTAGTTGTCGATGCGCTAAAGGACATTTAAAATGTAAGAGCCACGGAGCATATTAACTCCTGAGTTCAAATAAACGTTACTTGTTTGGCTTTAAATTGAACAGGTTTCTAAACCAGACTTTTATTACACACTACTTTATCAATCTACGACATAGTTATGAGATATGTAAAAATACTAGTTGCTTACAACTTCAAACATCCTCTCGGTATTAGCGACAAGGTCAGAACTTGTAACAGACAGCAAGAAAAACCGTAAAATAGGAACAAACGGGAGCTCGGATAATTACAGATTATAGAAATCATCAGCCCTTAAAACCTTAGGCTGGGGATAGTCTGTAAATTAGTTTAACTTACTTAAGCGAAAACTTTTCAGATACTGTAGAATATTACGAAGTGATGAAAGCAAGCTAACCAACTTGAAGGTAAAAAAAAAGTGTAAATGTGAATAGAGCATTCCTTCGATCGGATTTCATTTTAACTTAAACCGGAACTAAAAACCAGCAATAAAACTTACTCACTTAGTCAATTTAAATAAACTGACTAAAAACAGTCACAAAAACAAGTGAAAATACTAACATTTTGTTTAAAATGTCAGTTTACAATAAGCACAAATGTGCGGTATTACGCGATGAATCGTAAACCATAAGTCAATATTCGCCGAACTTGAAACTATAACTTGGAGAACCAAGAAGATATGGCTTAATCGGCTTGTGTTCGAGTGTATGAAATTACAATTAACTAAAATAGTGCGAACCCAAAGGCTAACTATAGACGTTTAGGTCCGCAGTAAAAATGTTCGAAAAAATGCCTGGCATCGTAACTAGATATATTTTGTACTCAACGCTCTGCTGTATAAAAGAAAATTGGATGGTCAACTAGAAATTATATTACCTTGCCCAGCAACTTTATAAAAAGCGGGCTAATAAAATTGGAATAACCCGCTTGGGATACTCTATAAATCTCAATAAGTACAACTGCTATTAATGAGTGAAATATAAAACTGAAGAGATTTTATCTCACATTTTAAATTTTGCAACAAGTTGCATTTTACGTCATTCTGTGCTTTTACGAATAACCAATTTGTGGCATCTATTTCCAACATCATTTGGCTTCTGTTCGTATTGAGCATTACTAATAAAGTTGATTTGTCTTTTATTCTGAGAAATTATTCAGCTTTCCTTGCTCCATAGAATATGGTTTCCCACATACAACATTTCCTCACTGAACGTCACTTGGTAACGATTTGAGAATGAGGTTGAGATTTTTTTATGAAAAATTGTTGGGTGGCCTGTGTTAATCGTTTTATAGTAGATGTAGTAAGTATCTATCCCTGTTCTAAAACAAATCATTTCAAGCCTTAATAAGCTCCTTTCCGTAGTTGTTATCAAGATTAAATTACTCTACGAGAATCATATGTATTCGTGACCGCCTGCCATGCTCTTTGAGATGTTCTGATTTGGACTAAAGTAAATGGATCGGGTCCTTAGTTATTCCTTAGTTTTTCATGCCTTTGAATTAAGTATTCTCTTGATCGCTGGTAAAAGAGAGTGCAGACGTTTAACTTCTCAAGTTTGCTCTACGGTAGGTCACGCATCAGCGTCGTGAGAGCAGTGCGACTTCATAAACATTCCAGCCGATGAGCATCCTCCTTGTGATTGCTTCCTCTTATTTTAGAGCCTGAAGTGGCAGACAGTGGGCTTTACTAAAAAAACATAATGAAATGTGTCTGTCATTTTCATAATCTGTTCAGGGTTTGTATTCTGAGCGTTGTCATTTCATATTCATCAATCTACAAAGTTCGTTGTCTTAACAAAACGGCTTTTATGAGCTTCGACTGACAGACTTTGCAATCACCAAGCTACTAAGAGTATGAGTCTTTGTGATAAAAAATTTTATGTTTTGGACTTGTGTAACACGGATCAAGTTTCTTTGAAACTAAAGGACCAAAGGATTAAGTAATTATACAATCCACAACGAAATACCTTTGAAGTGCACCCCTGGTATATGACCAAGTTACGCTTGTCGTACATCCAGAGCAAATTCTAGCAATCAGACCCACTCTTACAAATAGGAAGAAATCAGAAAACGATGAAGGACGGAAGAGAAACTATATTTGATCATGATTAGAGCTTCAATGGGATAGCAGCATCTAGACCGGTAAACTAGACAGAGTTGCTTTCCACGGTGGTTTGAAATCGCGATCTAGGTGGTTATGGATGACCGCGCGCCTTCAACTAGTCCTGTCCGCTAAAAATACACATGATCAGCATTAATGTTGCGAGTCTATGCAACTATTCATTTTGGAGATTATTTACCGCTACATCTTTAAATATACCTTTTACTGCCTTGAAAAACGAAAAAGACATCTGAATTTTATTTGAAAAATTCATAAGAATATACCACTACTATTTTGCCATGTAAACGTTGCCGCTGTTTTGTGATTATAATCGCGAAAACCATCAGCATTATTTTCAGCCCCAGCATTTTTGTGCTTGATCCTTAATCGGCGTCTTTTGCAAAAGATGCATGAAGCCTTTTCAGCATCAGATAGACAGCTACTATGATTATGGAAGAAGTGAGTTACGTAAATGCATCGCGGCTGGAACGGTCAGTAAGTGGCTAAAAAACGATTAACCCTGCTTGAAGAACTTGTTTTTTTCGATTCGATTGCTATCTGGAAGCTGGATTGTTTAGTTTAGGGTATATTGTCAGCAATCTCGACGAATTTCCAGAACAAACTTTTGATGGAAGTGAGGTGTGTGCAGCTTCTTTACAAATGACTGTCATCTTGTTCTGCTGATCTCGAATTTGATCTGTTGCTATCGTCGTTTGTTCTATTACCTTTTGCATATATGTCTTGATTAGTTTCCCTACTGACCTGATCCTTACTGTTGTAATTATTGATAAATTTTCTGACTGACTGATAAATTGCGTCTATCCTGATGTGTTTATGGTTTACTGTTTAACACAAATGGTGAGTTTCGGAAAGTTCTCTGATTTTCTTCATTTGTTCTCTGTTTACAAGGACTACGCTTTCCTAATCTAGCTTTTTTCCAAAATTGTCCATATGTAATGATGTAAAACTTGATACTTCGTGTCAATTGACGGTTAAATGCAGAGGAAGAGGTTAGCCATCAGTGTCCAATGTGGTGTTTGTCACAGTTAGATCAGCTTAGTTTGCAGACGACATTTAATTTCCTTTCTTTTGTTAACTTATCCTTTGTTGCGCACAGAAATAACATTAGTGAACATGCTACCCTAAGTATGACCTGTTAGTATTCCTGTTAGATTAAACCAGTATGCTCTCTGAAATAAACTCTAAAAAGTGTAGAAATCAATAGAAAACATTGTGTCCAATCAGCACGCAAATAGTTTTTATCAGAAAGTTCTAGACACTCAGAAATCACATGATATGTCCCTGATTGTCATACTACTACTGTGCTTCGTAGGATACAGAAATATATAGAAAACAAATGACACATATTATACTATAAATATCCTAGTTTTCGAATATTATTATACCTTGAAGTAAAGTGTTATTTCACTGTATTTCCTATCTTCTCTCTTGCGTTCACGTTGAAGTGTATTTTTGGCTTGATGTTCGTATCAAAGCTTAGAAGCTAAATCAGGCGATCAACCTAGACGAGATAATAATTGACGACATAGATTTTGAGGTCGATAAAAAGATCAAAATCAGGCGTCATGACAATTCCCAACGGCCTTCAGTTATATGGTGGTAGTTTACGATGCATCTTTCATAAATCAGTGAATTATTTATTGATGATGTTGACGTTTGGTTTTGCGTTTGTTGGTGTTGTTGAGATATATTTTATTATAAATTTGCGTATTTAGCTGTTCTATTGAAATACAGTTACTGGGTATTTTTCTTTTTTTCTAGGTGTGGTAAGTATGTTTTTCTCATTTTGAAATAAAGTTTGCACACAGTTGATTGTTGCTGCTAAAGCTGAGAATTTGAGTGGTGTGGGTTGGTTTGTACTACATTTGAGGTTTTAGCTTTCATGCTTTGGCTCTAGTGACCAACACATTCACGGATGGTAGTATGTTATCTGATTTCACTTTCAATGTAAATTTTATGTATATAGGTATGTTGTTGATTGAATTATGGACATTTTCTAACTGATTCTTTTTATTAATGACGTATGTTTTGCCAACATGATAGATCTATATTTTTGAGTTTAATCATTTGTAATACCGGAGTTTTTTTGATTTCATATCAATGCTTCTGCGGTAAGTCTTGATATTAGTGATTCCACTGGTGCACCTTTCGTTTAAGTGATTATTTTATTATGATACTGAAAGTATGTTGTTATGTGCACCTTGTGAAGACATTAATATATCTAACTTCTATCAAAAGCTTGAGACAATGAGGTCGTCAAACTATGCAGCTCAGCGGTCACGATCAAACAAAAACAACTTCCCTAAGCTACAATTTTTTTCGATGTGGTTTATATGTCGACGAGTTAATCTAATTACCATGACAGATGTGACCTCAATTTAAGCTAGTTGTTAAACATTCGAAAATTTTTTGACATAATAACAATAAGAAACCTTTATAAAGAGTTTTTTTAGAGTATTTGTTTTAATTTAAGTAGCTTTGATGACAGTGGAGAAGATTTAATTGATTATTTGTATGGAATTATAATAATAACTGGAGTAACTTACGTTTCACGTGCGAGCTTTTCAGGTTATAAGGGAAAATTTACTTTGAAATTTCACACAGAGTTCATACTAATTTATCCAACAGTTAGTGTTCGACATTGATATTTGACGAGGAATCTTCTGTACATATTTGTTGAAGCTAATTAGATTAGTACTGAACCGAATAAAGAAAGAATGAAACTTTGTTCAAACGCTGAAATCACAACTAAATGTCAGCATAGATGGAGCTTTTAAAATATTAATTACAGGCTAAAAGTCATCAGTGTGGCAGCTGTTTGGTATTTCACAGTAGCTTTATTTGTATTTTACCATGCTATGTTAATCTGGTTGTTTTCCATATTTCGAGTAAGACATAGTGTTACGCAAACCTTCGTGGTCGACTATTAATTTTCATTCGCCGACGTAGGATTAGTCAAAAGCAATACACTACTGATTTATTTGAGAAAATCAAGATTCGGAAGTCCTACTACACCAATACCGTACATTCGAGTAGAATTAGTATTAATTTGCTGTCTACTGTTCTGTGATCAGCTAACATGTAAACTAATTAGATTTTTGTTAAAAAATGCTTTCGTTAATCTACTTTCAGTTAAACACAATTCTCATAATAAGATCAACGGCTACAAAATTCAAGCTTATTTATTGTACCTTGATGACCACCGGATCATAATATTTATATCTAAAGCTTTAAAGTACTATAAGTAATGAACTGATTCCGATCAATTGTCCAACTACAAATGATTTCTCTGAGGTTGTATAACTATGTGGTATTTTAATATGGGTTGGATATTTACGCGAGATATGCGAGCTTAGACGAGTGAAACAAAATATGATATATATGTTTATATTCATTGTCAGTTACCATAAATCCATCATGCATGACGATGTTTATATCAACTCAGTCTACTTGGTAAGAGCCTCAACTTGTAACCGGAAGGTGGTATTCGATAAAACTTGCTTCACTTAATGAACCGTGGATATGGTAACTAAAGTAGAATCAGAATTATTAAGTTCACGTGAAGACAGCAGCGAAGTTTGATAGCAGGCTTACAAACTGGCGAACGAAGTCAAGGCTATAGAATTATCATTTCTATGTTTTCACAAGTGTTTCTAAAAATGTGCTTCAGGAAGCAAATCAATAAGCATTTAGTACATTCATAATGTTTACAAACTTCTACGAAAACTAGTGTTTCTTAGATACTCTGCAACCTATGTATTGGACAGTAGCTAAAACATCCAAATATTCCGTAGCCAGACTCATTCTGTCCGTAGTGGCCAGGTGCCTTTGTTTTTCAAATTTGTGCTATATAAAAGACAGTCTTAGCACACCAGATTATATTTGAGAAAACAGTAAGATAAGTACGTAGACTGGTGGCTAACAGTACTGCCTCACTTGCCAAGTCCGTTCTTTTTGCTAGATCGTGTACGTGAACAATCGTTTACCTCGATGAGTTGAAACAGTTCATCCGACATCCAGTATTCAATATTTAGAGTGTTAGTTATTTAGAATTCAATGTCGTCACACTAAGCTTATAATACGGTAATGAAACACTTCTGGCTGGTAAATGTATCAGATTTATCTCCTATATGAAAATGTTGGCTAACATTCATAAAGTCTATCCCACGATGATAAAAATGAATCAAAGCTATCCAGAAATATCCTAAAACTACTCGTTAGCTAACCTTTTGTAGTGTTTAGCGAGTGCTTAATGTCCTTAAATAATTCTTGAATTTATGCAGTCAAAATTAGGTATAAAAATATATTTAATAACAGTTATTATGAGTACACCGTGCGAAATTAGTTTATATCAGTGCAGTTTGCTTGCAGATGCAGAACTCTTTATTTAGAAAGCCGCATGGTAGTGGCTTTGGATCATCTTATTTTCGTTGATTACAATATCAAGAGAACTATTGAGACTACGAAAATTAAAACCAGATAGGTAAATTTCACAGCAGCAATTAACCAGAATAATCGATTGGTGCAAGCTATAACTTGGAGTAGTAATCAACTGCGATTTTAACACAATAAAATTTAATAACAACAAAGGATGAGACAGTCTTGCATATTTAGTCAGCGACCACAGATGCAAAGCAGCCATACAACTCATCAGAAAAAGTTAGGACTACTAGGGTATTAGATTTGAGTTGGCAAAATTTACTAAAAATGTTTATATAAAAGCATGATGATATAGATATAATACTGTAGTGGCCAAAACTGTTCCATAGACAAATCAGCTTTTAAATTCAACATTATCTTTGTGTGCATTATCAATGTTTAATTAAGCTTCCTTTCAATCCGCCAGTTTACTTGAAACCGTTTGTTTGCCTGTTTCAACTGATTCCAAATACGGCATCATACAATTAGCACACATACTTTCGATTAAAGTGTTATTTGCGAGATCAGGTGCTGTTAAATAAACCTTAGTTTTCACAGGCATCATACATGGCTTTTCCGTTGTCTCACAAGTAGCATTTTCTAAAGTACATATACGATGTCAATACGACTCAGAACAAATGATATTATGAAAGCGATGATTTGGGAACTTGTAAAAAAGGTTAAACAAATAGCGTGCAGATCAACAAAACGAGTAGTTGGTACAAATCTCTGCTAAGAAGAGAAAGAACTAGTCACTTTTTCATGTAAATATTCTTATTTTTGTTAATTTTTTATTAATTGTAAAGTAGGCGGTTACCGGTACTGTCTTTTATTCCTTTCGCTCTGACCTTGCTAATTGTGACTGGTTGTAGTGTCTTTTTAGTGTGCTAATTTCTCTAATGGCTTCAAGGTCACTTTTGTAACTATATATACAGAGTTGTGATATAATAGAATTGGATCTTCCTAATTCTGAGTTCGTGTCTTCTTGATTTTTGCTTGGGGTGAGTAATCAGTTGTCGAGTTGTTGGTCATGGTTGCGATTATCAGTTGGCGTAGACAAATTAGCAGATTAAAGCTGCGATTAGTTTCGTAGTATATAACGAAGGCATTTTTCCGTTAGGTCAATCTCTAATTTCTATACGTCTGAGCAAATTTTCTGAGTATACAGTAACAAACGGAATAAAGAAAATGTTTTTCATGAGTTATGTTATGAAAGTTCCACCGAAAGCGCATTTACATGTGAGTCGCCAACTACATACATTCTAGAAATCACGAATATTTAACACCATCCCTCTAAACGAAGGTTAAGTAGTTTATTTTCTGTTTGTAGATAGATTACACATAGAATTGCATGCCAAATAAATATCTATAATCACTTGTTTCATTCTGAGCATGTTAAGTTTCTAATGTGTTAGGCAAAATCAATCATGTAAATTTACTTTCCGCTAATATTATTTCAGTTTTCAATTATCCTGAATCCACTATCTTGTTAAGCTAACTGAGATTAATTGCATTGACGTTTGTTATGTGTATCTAGCTCGAAATTATATTAAATATTTTCATATTACTCATAAGTAGTTCAAATTTAAAGTGAACAATACTTCATTGTGACAATGCACAGAATTTCTGTTTCATTAAATTGGTCATCTTACTGCAACTAGAAAAATAGAACTAGTACTCAATTACGCTGTGAATATTTCTTTTAAATGAAAATACTAACAAAACTGTCTCCAAACATACATATTAAATGAGTTTGATAAAATGGGATTAGTACGTAATGATCATCTTAGTGTTTCTTTGAGTATAATAAGATATTATTTCATTGTTTAAATCTTATATTTGGCTGACTTACAGCTCAGTTATCTGCTACTGTTACTGTAGCTGATTTATTCTCGTTACATTTTCTACATCTTAATAATTTCCATTTTACTTAATAGTTTATACTAAAAAACTTTAAAATTCGTAGATTGTCACTGTCTATTTGTATCACACCTTTATCAAAGGGCCCCTGATATCAATAACAGTGACATTTATCACCTACAAATATGTATCATTATAAGCTTCATCAAATACTTCATATTTTCAGTGATCCAAACTCATATGCTATGTACTTTCAATGTTATATATTACGTTATGATATATAACTAAGAGGATATATTTCACACTCTAAGAAGCTGTAGACTATCACTTGATGCGTGAATCTGTACATTTTTACTGTATAGTAACTAGTTGTATATGTACTTATTTTGTAAGCAAATGTGTCTTGACAATCATATTTTCAATTTAATCTAGATTTAATCAAAATGTTAATTATTTTCATATTTTACAACATCAAATGTTTGGATTACTATTTAAAAACACTCCTTTCGTCTAAATGAAACTTTCATAGTCATCTATTTTAAGCATATTGATCAAGTTTAATCAAATAAAATCATGGTAAATATCTAAATATTTTAATGTTGAGTGATAAAATGTATCTTGTTTTGATAATTTTACAAAATGTATTTCAGTCATTTCCCAATTAAACTAGCAATACAAAAATAATCCATGTAAAATTCCTTTACAAAAATAGTTTCATTGAAATCTATAAAAACTATTGTTATGTATATTTTGTTGGCTACATAAAAAAAAGGGAATGATAGTTGTCTATTAACTATATTTCTTCTAAATTACAAACAAATAAATCAGTGAACGCTCTAGTTGTATTCAGCTACATTTTTATTTGACCTTTTCATTTAAGATGACTAAATTAGAAAGAACAAAATTCAACATGATGTATGAATGAAGAAAATAATTTCAAAAAGAAAACTAAAGTTTGGAATGTTTTCATGTTATTAAATATCAACAAATTATCTTGTAATTTAGAAGAAGCTATTCTATGAGTGATAAATTTAATTTGATATAGGCATTTTATTGAGAATATCAGTGAATTATTTGTAAGTAGTAGCAATAACAGTAGTAGTAATAATAATAAAAATTATAACATTCATAACCCTGTCAAGGATCAGACCAACTGCTTTAAGGTCTAGCAGCAAATGCTTAGTTCAAGTGAATTGGTGATATCAAAATCAAATCCAACAATTTGCATAACTCTCATTAGGGAAATATAATGAATTTCTTTTATTGCCTTCAGCTTGTTATTATTTCTACTTTCTTTGAATATCTCAAACTGAATAGAAAAATTTGGACTATAGTTTGCTATAATTGAATAAAATGCCTTTTCTATGAAACAACTTTAGACTATAGCATGGATATAACTAGCAATAAATAACTTACATTTTAGAATTCTTCCAATATTTTAGTTAAGTGCTGTTCTTTAACCTAAATTAACGTTAAAAATCGTGTTTATTTTGTTTTACTAAAAGTATGTCACTTGTTCAATTTATTGTGTTCTATAAAACAAGGAGTTATTGATTAAGATCTCGTGATCTAGTGGATAGTTAGTAATTAGAGCGAATTATCAGCTTCTTAAAAATGACTAAATTGTAGCTGCTTCTATATTTCACATTCATTGTTCATTAGATGAATAGGAAAAATACTGTTCTTATAGTGCTTATTAATAAAACAAATTTAAATTTCTACCTGAAGATAGTAAAACAATTTAATGGTTTCAGTGGATTTGCTTTAACCGCTAACTCTCTAAGTAGTAAATGAAGGAGTGATTTCAAAGAATGTAGACTATTTTAAATATAATTTACTTTTGAAAAAGAGTTTTTATCAAGAAGATGGCAACAATAAATGTAAATCATTAAGTATTAAACAGTCGTTCTCTCCTAGATAGCAATTCCTCAACAAAGCCAATATATGACCTCAAGTAGGATTAAATAAGGATCTTTCAGGTTTCGTAGCAATTATGAGAACTTTAAATAATTTCATCAGAATTCAATTATTTACATTTAGCTGAATCATGGCAAAAGGCAATACTTGTTATTTAGAAAGGATTTTTTGTGCGGGCTAGAAATGAAACATGAGACATCAGTATGATACAATGAATAAGCTAGCTGGAAGTTTAAGTGAACCCAAATGACCAACCAACAACAAGGATGCTGCACCAATCATTGACAACCAACATTAGTTAAACAACTGGGTACAACACTTTGAAAAACACCTGAAAAGACCAATCACACTATACCCAACAGTAATCGAAGCAGCATCCACAGACATCACCATAAATATTCGACCCACAAATAACCAATAAATCAGCACAGACATTTGACAAATCAACAGTGACCAATCAATAGCATCAATAAACATACCAGCAGAGACACTGAAATCAAATATTGAATCAGCACCAAATATCCCCAACATTATCTTCAGGAGCATTCAAGGGGAAGAACAAGTACTAACAGACTAGAGAGAAGGATACCTCAACAACATTCCAATGAAAATAGATCTTAACAATTAAAACAACCACTGAGGTGTCACACTACTCTCAGTATCAGGAAATGTCTTCAATCGAGTGTTGTTTAATCGAATACAACATTCAGTAGACACCTAACATTCAAGTAAATATACCGGAATTCGTTAAGATAGATTGTGAACCGACCAATTCGTGATACTACGGATCATTGTTAAAAAGCAAGTGAATGCTATTCATCAATATACATGAATTTTCTTGGTGGTGAGAAAGCATTTGACAGAGTGAATAGCAGCGAATTATGCAGTCTTCTTCGACATTATGGTGAACCCAAGATGATAGTCAATATCACATGGAATTCTTAAAACAGACAACACTCTGAAATCGATTAGTTTTAAGGTAAAAGTTTATCAAATCTATAATATAATCAAGTTGTCATCGATATCACATCAAGCTGTACGGACTTTTATCCACTTAGCACTTTATATAGTTAACAGATTTCCAGTCTTAAGATCATGATATATTCATACAAACCATGAAATTGCCTAATTTTAAAAGTCAATATCATTTATATCATTCTAAACTATTAAGTAGTCTCATGTCAGTACATATAGACGTGTCAGTAAGTTATGACCATGTAGACATTTTTATATTTAGTAGACTAAATTACAGTGCTTTATGGATTAAACTGAATCATTTATCCAACATATATTAAGCATACAGTTAATATAATTGACTTAATATTTATCTTGGCAATAGGTGTAAGTAGAGTTTCTAATATTTACTAGTATTATTAACAGATTTATTGAAGTCGTTCAACATATAACACGGCAACTGTCTTAATCCGTCACAGACTGATCTCATTTGGGTACTAATGAAAACCAGTGAACACTGGACTGATTATCTCTTTATAATAGGTTTATAAAAATTATGTAGGCTATTATTAATCGCTATAAAGGCACTATTTGACTAAGACTGTTAAGTCGACAAACTTTTAGGTAATTCTTTCTTTCATTAGTTAAATATGAGATTGGACTTAACTAAAGGCTTTACAAAAAAAAAAATCAAAGAATCCTGTGTGTACAACATACATTCGCTGACGTTTAGTATTGTAAAATGTCATATCCCTATTGTTCGCACTTGCATTATAATAGTGAAAACTATTTCTTAAGTCTTAAATATGTCTGACTTGAACAGTTTACATTATACTATTTTCTGAACTGAGTTAGGCGAATAAACAATCTAATAATAAATAATACATGTTAACATATATTACATGTCTTTAAAGTTTTCCTTCTCTCTTTTACACAAAACTTATACGTGGTTTCCTGCACATTCGCACTTTCATTAGGCTATTTTATGGAAAGTAACTAGTCAATAATGGATCAATAATATACATTCTTCTTGATATATATATATATATATATATATATATATATATATATATATATATATATATATATGATGGTGGGAGGTTTTCAAGCCCAGTGTGTTTTGTATGAACGTGTATCTAGCTATTGATTGGTAAAAAAAAATGTAACGTGTTATTGGCACTGTAAGGAAGTTAGGGAAATTATCTCTCGGTTAAACATAGATGCGATTTACACACTTCAATCGATATATTATCCATCTTCTTGTATGCACTATGATAGATAGGAATGTACTTATTTAACTATTATGTAGGTGTTATGGGATAGATAATCATAATTGGTTACTTGTGTATGTCAATGTAATAAATTCGAAATACGGAGCTAATTCATTGAAATAGTGTAGGAAATAATTCATAACTAGTTTGTAATCATTACATAAATATTTTATATTCCATCCACATTTCGATAAATTCAGTTGTATAAAGATTACTGGGTAAGTGTCAATTATGCAATCTATATTTTATAGGGCAATTAATACTAATTAAGCATGTTATAGTAATATTTAATACTTAATCTCAGTTTAATACTGTAATAGATTATGCATAGTATTGAAGAACTATTTATGATATTTAAACAAAACAAGCTTTAAAACATCACATTTTGAGTTTTATCAGGCTTTTACTATGAAGTAACTTAATGGTATAAGATATTTACTTGTTTTATGGTTATCTAATACAGTTGATTTCAATTCAATGTAGATGCTATAATTGTATTTAGTAAGTACATTATGGTTAAGTGTATACTATTGATTTATAAAGCAATTAAAAATGTTTTTTGCTTCAATAGAAATTTTATTCGAAAATATCGAAAGAAATTTACTACCTTAAATTCATAGTACCTTTAGTTTCTGTTAAGACTGATGTTTTGCAAAAAGTGACTTACTAAACATAACACTGATGATATTTTCAAGTAACAAAACTTTACATAACTTTTAATGTTGATTAATTTACTGAATATTTTAATAAGGCGTTTAGTACTCAAGTATATTGTGTACTACTAGAAGTAAATTTACATCTTGTGATATAGTAGTATTATTATTTTTAAGCTTGAATAATTTAAATTAAGTGAAATTTCATCTCTTTAGTTAAATATCATTAACAGACTACAATTAAAAACAAAAACAATCTTATTTTTTGACGATAGTTTTTAATCTTCAGTTTGAAGTTGATTTTAACTGAATTATTTATTAACTAGCATGATAAAGAAGGTTACTCCGATGGACGATGCAACACAGCGCACATGATATCATGATAAACATTTAAGTAGTGCAATTTAATGATAATAACACCTTTTAAAACTAATAATGTTAGTGATATAAGCAAATATACCAATGATTATTTGCGTGTATTTAAACCATGTTCGTCTTACTTATTTTTATGATGTTACGTTATTCTATACAAAACGCCGATTGTTTGTGTTCGCATTACCTGTTAATTTCCAGTCTCAAGAGATAGTTTTAAAATGCCTATAGCAAAATTAACTATGAATTACATGCTTTGTAATTGAATACAATCATTTTCATTTGAATATTAGCTGAATTTGTGAAGTTAATGATGATCGACTTGACATCTGAGTGCATTTTCAGAACCTGTATACACTGAGACTGCACAGAAGGTTCATAAGTGTAGGTTTTTAAACGGTAGTACAAACAAATTATACTACTGCTTCTGTTACGACTGTTGTGTGTCATAAGTCAATGACTTTTCAATGAAATGAAATAAATTGTACATGACAACCAAGTGATAATTAGTGAATTTGTGATATTGTATATTAGGAATTTATTGAAGATATAACAAAAGAAAATGGATTTTAATCAAACAGTTCGACAGTAAACTAAACATTATTTAAGTCAAATACAATACTCTTTACAGCGTTTCATTCATTCCAGTAATTAACATTACGTCAACCTAATGTAGCTATTTTCATATCAATTAGTTACTGAAAATCATTAGAGTGAATAATTCCTAACTGTTGATATTTTGTTTAATTCTTATCGTTTATAGAAGCTTACCTGTGAAGAAACTTTCGATATTTTGATTTCAAGCTTAATTAAATTTTAAAAATGTCAGACGATGAACAAAGGTAAGTCGAAGACAATATAAAATAATTTTTTTTGTAAAAAAAACATTTTTTCAAACAATATTTTTGGTTTATTTAACTTGCATTGTGACTGGCAAGCGGAATCCAGGACGCGTGCCTCGTCCTATTTAGGACTTGTTGGCTGGACGTACTTGCACCCATTTTTGTTTTCTTCCTAATGGGATATCCTTTTTTGTTTTATATTTTTATAAAAGAAACTAATATTCAGAGTAGTGTGTAGCGTATCTATCGGGGTTATTTTACAACTAAGGTATTAAATGTTACACTAGATAATAAATAAGTGGTCAGGTCCATATCGAAACGTAGTTAACCGGTATTGTTTAAAATGACTTGAATTTATGCATTGAAAACAGTAAAACTTATGAGTTAAATATGTTAGTGAATAGCATTTCCTTAATTATCAAATGTGAATTTGGCATACACAAAGTCACTTATAAGCTCAATCATCTATGATGGCTTAATAAATCAATTCATTCAATTAGAAGTCTGTTATGATATAGAGGTTAGCTACAAACTGAAAAGTCATCTGTAAAACAAACTATTTCTTTACGATACTATCTTATTTAGATTTGTCTTGAATAAAAGTAAATGATTAATAATTAAACTGAGATAGTTTGAGGTGATTCATAATAAGTTTACTTGATTGAATTCGTCACGGATTGATGTTATCACAGTTATCACTGATGACAACGGATGTTAGTCACGCTATATCACAAATTGATGAAAGTGGGAATTCCACCAATGGATGCCGGCCTAGTGGTACAGAGGGTTAGGCTTTCGCAAATCTGAAGCCTTTGGGGTGGAATCTGCGGTGCAAACTGCTTAGGATTCCCATACTAGGTCGAAACATCTGTCCAGTGCTTCCTGGTTTTCAATCGTACCCTAACAACATCAATCTGTGATGAATTCAGTCAAACAATATTAAAGATTAGATTCAAGGATCCGTGTTATGATTTTACAAACATGCTGAACATGATGCTATGATGCTCGCTATTTCGAGGCAGAACAGAATTTTATGCTTTTGTCTTAATTTGATTCATACTAGAAACTTTCACTAAATTATTAAATGTTCAGAAACGATTTCGATATTTTTCAACAAACAATCATAAGTGCTAGATACCATAAGATATAACATAATTAATAAAAAAAACTCGACAAACTAAGTCCGTTTAGTGGAATAGAATAGTAGTAAATGTGGCGCAGATTATCCGAAACTTTACTGATTTCTTTCTACTTACTAGTTAAATATAATTGAAAGCAGATTACAACCGATGGTAATTAGTATTTAAAGGTAATTGTTAACAGAATGGTATAAACAGACCAACTTTTCATGAAAATGCTGATGAGTGTGTTAACAAACGATATATTTGCATTCAAGGCTTTCTGTGCTCAGACACCGTGCTCACTACACATTCTATACAATTAACGAATCAGCCCTAATTTGGACATGATTAGTAGATTATAGTAAGCAAAGAAAGCAGAAAGAGCATAACTTATTAGATATTCATATCTTATTCACTTTGTATAATCAACCTATTACGAAGTTAGATATAAACAAAATACAGTTTTGTTAAATTCTTTAGAAATAATCGAAAACAACAAGCATGTGAGTCTCAAATATCTACCAGGATTGTAGCAACTTAAAGTGGTTGTATTTGGATTAGAAGAAACTATAATATTAGCACATTCACAAGCTTTCTGAACCTACTTCTTTTTTTACAATGATCAATTCAATCAGTGCAAAATTGAAAACATTATGAAATAGTAGTTCAGAGATTAGAATTAACTACAAACTGGTGTCATTTCCCCACATATTTTTTTTGCACTAATTAATTACTTAAACTGTGGTCAGTAACGTGCAATCAAATTCTAATTACTGATGATCGCATTTCATCAACTTGAATTCTTAGCTGCAATAGCTTTAGGGTATTATTAGAGATTATGGTCTTGGGTAAGATAAATTAATATCTATGATGGATCATCATCTGCCTATCGACTGCTTTGAATCATACAGTATGTTATTTACTAACAAATTAAGGAATACAGCCAAGTTCATTTGATTTGTCCTTATTTTTACGTGTTTAGCATGTATTTCTTTTAACATATTTATTAATAAACAAAGTTTTATTAATTTTCTATGTCACTAAATTACTGGTTAACAGCTGTTCATCATCTATCTACTTTTATTCTTACTATCATTAGCCCACAACCATCCCCAGCATTTATTCCCAAGTACGTTTTATAGTTGATTATCGTCATCTACCACTAAACCCTCCCCCCCCACTCCCACATACCCTTGTTGTTTATTTCACTTCCCACTAAATGAACAAATATGTAAATGTGTACATGTGTATGTATATATGTGGTGAAACATTTTAGTTGATCAATGTATGCCTATAAAAAAAAGATTCTGTTTAACTACCATATTAAGTATTCATGTTGGAATTTTTTACCCTGCAACCTTAAATCGATCTCTTTATTGTAATTAAAAAAATAGTACTAATTTTCCACCCTGTAGCATGCCCGTTTAAAACGAAATTATACCTTAAATTTATTTAGTAATTTTTTAATTAATGGAACATTTATTAAAAATATTTGTTGGTAATGGTATTCAATTGGTACTGACAACATTTTATTTTAAAAAGTCACTTTACAGGGTCAATTATCATTCATCTAACCCAATATCATACAACTTTGTATGCGTTAACATGAGTTATCAAATCCGATTGAAATGGTTGTTTTTATGGATATTGCTACTTTTAATTGATAGAATATATCACAGATTGATGTTGGTAGAGTACCATTGAAACCAGGGAACACTGGTCAGCTGTTTTATTCTAGTGTAAGACTCCTCAGCGGCGCTCACTTCAGATGTTGCATCAGGGGCTTCATGTTGACAGCGAGCCCCGAACCCACTGAGCCATTGGGTCGGCATCCATTGGTAGAATTTCCACTTCTATCAATTTGTGATATATATATAGCGCGAAATTCATCCATTGTCATTGGTGATAACTGTCTCACACCCTGACAAGTTTGAACTACACCAGTCACGACTTCTCACTAGAGCTTCAGGAACATCCTGAATTTAGTCACTAAGCTCATTATTATAGTTCAGTTGAGATGGTTATTTTTGTGAATACCATTTTGGAATGCGCACTACTGAAGAATTCCACACAAGAACGAAACAACTATCCAGTGTTTCGTGGTTTTCACCGGTGCCCTGCCAACATCAATCTGTGACATATTCAACCAACTAAAAATTATCAAATTGTTTTTTAGAATTTTAGCTTAGAATCTGAAGTTTGGAAAATTTACAATGTATATATTTGGATGTTGTGTAAATTGTTGAATTTGAATTTTATATCATGAATTAGCCTAAATTAGACAACCATTGAAAATCCTGAAGCACTAGGTGGCCGATTCATCTTAGTATGAGACTCTGTGACAGTGACGCACACATTGCCTTCATTAGGGAATCAAGCCTATAAGAAGTAACCCATCAGTAACAATGGATGAAACTGAGCAAATGTATCTTGAGTTACCTGAAGCTAGAAAATGCAACCGTCGAATAACGACCCAGTCGTCTGACGACTGCGTGTTCACTGTGGAGCTTGAAGGTGGTTAGCTCAATTCCATGGAGGGGATTCGTTGAAGAGCCCCATATTAGGACGATGCGGCTTTCCAGTGTTCACTTGTTTCCAACGAGTGTCTAGCCCAGGTCAATCTGTAATATCAAATTCGAAGTGCAATGTATAGGTTTCAGTCAAAGAAAATCATACAATTTAAGATGAATGATGAAATTCTGTAGACAGTGATTAATTTGTTGAGATAATTTTTATAGTAATATAATTCATCATGTTTTATTGAACTGAAAGTCATATCATTATTTTGTCTATCGGTTTCTTGAAGTGAAAGTTAGAATTCAGTTATGTGTTAGTAGTTTGTAGTAACAGCACCGTACTGTGCAATTTATTTGCATTCATTGGGTAACAAGAGATTGCTTAGTCTCTAAAAGATATAACTAGGTCACTGATATAAAACGTCGAATGTTAATTCGAAATGAGTGTTGCCGATTAAGAGGTTAGATTGGTTAGCTTATTTTACAGAGGCAAAACACCTTATTACCTAGGTTTTAACACGTAGAGTCACGTCAAAGCACAATAACATAATACATCACGTGATTAGTGAAGTGGAAGCGTTAACCGGTGATGACTTTATCGATAAATAGAAAAAACGCACAAAATAATGTGACACCATGTTAAAACAGTAATAGTAACTGATACAGTTAACAAACCTATATGTATGAGAGCTTGTTTTAAATAGGAGTATTTAAGTACTGAGTACATACATCATATCGACCCACTTACTGAATTTATTGTTGGTTTGCCCACCTACAGTCGTTCTATTACGTTAACCAAGTAGTTTGCTGGTTAACGTAAGTATTTAGCTTTTTACAGTCATATGATCAAGGTCATAAAGTGAACTAAGGTTAATACATTACTCAGCAAGAATATTAGACTGATGCAATACATTTTTTCTAGAAATTGTGTTAATGCATGATTGTACTGTTATTTAAATCTAAGGCTTTTTAGATTAACTGCGATTCAGCATAATTTATCGTCTTTTGAATCTGTGCGCTATAGATACATGTTTATGATAGGACATAAACATTTAATTGGAATAGTATGAATTTCACATGTTGGATGGACATCAGTTAGGCAACCAATGAAAAGTGAGAAGCATAGAAAAGTTGTTCTGTTATTGTATGGGACTCCTCTGCTGTTTGAATCACAAAAAGACCTCCACGCTTTTCTCTCAGCGTTTTGCCTTGAGACTACGAAGCAGGGAATTCAGTGATTGGCATTTATAACTTCCATCAATTCATAATGTATTGTGAAACTTCATTCATGGGCATTACTATTATTTGTCACGTGTTCGAAATGGCTGTAATAATTTTACGTCGTTTTCTGTTTTCAATAAGGATAAAAAATGTAGCTTGACTAGTTACTCACTGGAATCTTTCAGGCGTTTTATAATATATTATCTTTAAAACTACTGGGTTCATTGTATACGTCGACAAACTCTTAGTTCAAAACATTGTTGTTCATTTTTAACAAGGTTCATCAGAGTGCTTTGGAAATTTAATGCAATTATCTAGGTTTTCATCGTTTAAACTATATAATATCGAGTTGGTTAAATAACTTAGTATGGTAAAATTTACTACGATGGACAAGTATTCATTTAAAATAAACTATGTTTAATGATTTAAATCATGGAGAATAAATGGAAACTAAGATAAACAGAAGGTCAGTAATACCTATAATCAATTATGTCGTAAGCTAAAATCAGTGTTTTGTAATAAAAATAACATTTTATTGAATTTTATATTAATTCGTCCGAATGTGAGTTATCCCAAGATAGAAATTCAATTCATAAATTATTAACTAATTGTAATGAAACTTGTTCAAATTTTTGCAAAGTATAATTTCATCATATCTTGTCTTGTTTTCGTTATTTGTTCCAACCCTACCCCTCATCGTGAAACATAATTCAGGTTGTTATGTTAATCATTATACCCCTTAAAGATTCGTACTGAATCTAAAAAAATATCTTTAAAAAGATACATATATGTGTATTTATAATTATTATTTATAAGTTTGTATGTTTGTTTAAATGCATCATTCCTTTTAAATTCCTCCTCCTACTTTCTCAAATGAACTCATTATATTATCGGCATGTAGAGATGAAGAGCAGTAAGTTAATGATTATTCTTACCGTACAAAAAGCATTTCGAATGTTTACTTTTGTAAAAAAACACTTGAAACAAGCGGCATAATTATATTTATATATATATCTCTGCCTATATATGTGTATATATAATCCCTGAAAAGTTTATGTATCCGTCAAGAATTTCTGCACGTTAGTGATGCTTAACAGTTGAGTAAATCTCTGTACATCTCTGAGATTACTTTTACTACCATTAATGGTTATATGTGTATTTGCACAGTTAAACGCGAAATCAATATACTCACTAGTTGCCGACACCATGTTTCTCAATTTATACTAACATATGCATGTATTTTTTTGACGCATGTTTCCCATTTATAGAAATATTACTGTATGGCTGATTATGCGTAAATGATAATTATAAGTTATACATTTGGTACAATGAATTTCTCCCACCAACTTTGTACTAAATCTCATCTACTCTCCTGAAGCCTCTTTCTTAATACTTTACGTATTAAGCTTTTATGATCGTACGCTACAATAGTACAAGAAGAAAAGATATTCACTGGTAATGGTCCCTATGCAGACGTAAAATAGGCTTTAATGAAAAAATACAGTTTCTTTAAAAAAATTGATAAATCTAGTTAAAGTTCTAAATACCACTGTGTTCATTCATTTGACATTCAA
Organism: Schistosoma japonicum; assembly: GCA_025215515.1. NCBI lineage: Eukaryota > Metazoa > Platyhelminthes > Trematoda > Strigeidida > Schistosomatidae > Schistosoma > Schistosoma japonicum. The sequence continues at coordinate 22,348,360 of CM046063.1, read as the reverse complement.
AACATTAGATGGAGGGCTGAAAATCCATCTTTTGAGTTTGGTAATTTGATTGGGAAGTTTTCACGACCTCATTAGAATGAACTCCAAGTAGAAATGAGTTATTAGGTTTTATTCTTAATAGATTAGTACCTTATGCTGATGAGTTGTAATGTAACTAAGTTTAGCCCATAATTGTATCACCGTCAACCACTTATAGAAACCACTAACTGGTTAAAGATCAGATATTACTTCTGAAGTGGATAGAAATCAAAATAATCATGTAAACAGCAATGAAAACAATTAATCAGGTTTCGAGTCAACAAAACCAGCTACAACTCGGTAGTTCGTTTAACTAGACGTTTGTGCTAACGAAATCATTAGGACTGTGAAAACTTCACAATTGAACTACCAACGTGAAAGAACATTATTTTATCATGGCATTCATTACAAAAGACGCGTCTCATCTCTCATCCAGTCTTATTGTAAATAGCGCTAATAATCACATGAACTACAATATTATTTTGTGTTCAGTTATCATTTATTCTCATGAGCAGTATTCATTAAAAACTGCTAGATAGAGGTATTAGCTAATTTAGTCGTAGACCGGTAAATTGCTCCATGCCGTGCAACTAAGACTTCCAGGTTAGTGTCTTTTAGATTACTGTAACCGCCTAACTGATGCTTTAGATTGTTTGACTTAGGATCCATAAGACTGGGTCTGGTTATTTTGTGCCTTCTCTCCTCCTATTATCTTTTTAGTAATAATAACATGAAATCGAGTTATTTACGTCTATTTGTGACGGTTTCCACACTGTTTTTATACGCATCATTCATTCATTCGTTTCACTATGTGTATTTTTTTACTACGCCAATTTAAGAATGTGCAAGGTATTTCAGTGCAAAATGTCGATAAACTACTCATAAACAGTTTTCTAGTTTACATATTTCTTTGCTGAAGTACCTTATTAGATACATCACGTTTGCTTACTAAGCAATTTCTATACGCTTTTGAAGTGTACTTACAGTATCATTTCCTTTCGACAAATAACTAAGTAGCATGCTGCATGTGCTGATTTCGCTTGGTAACTCATACGATGTAGAATAATCATTTTCCTGGTAAATGATCATGATATTAATAAGGTATTATTAAGTAATACCTAGTAGTAGATTCAAAGGAAGGGGATGTTGGAAAGTTTTTTCCTATTATTTTATGCCAGAAGAGTTTCATCAAGGATTTCTTTGATAACGAATTACGAGATAAGAAATGATTGAGTTTGGTTTAAAGGTTATTAGTAATTGATATATTTTAAAATTATTTACGAAAACGCATCTTAGAATTTTAGACTTAGTAGTTACTTATCTGTCAGGTGGTTTGTTAGGCAACTCTAACCCATCGAATAAATGTGAACACCTGTATATTGAAGTAATTTTCATAGATCTAATAGAAATTCTTAAAATTAACATCAAGCAAGTCAATCTAAGAGGATAAGTATTACTAGTTAAATACATCTTTACTCTCATCTTATCTTATAAATCAGTGTTTTACTTAATTATCTGTAAAATAACCCTTCGACCCCACCAAATTTAATCGCAGTTTAATTTAACGTTAAGTCAAGGTAAAGTATTTCTCTTTAAAATTATTCTTTCAAGAAGTGAATGGCATTAAGCCACGAAATGTTGGAAATTTCAATTTATACTTATTGGAATATTACAAATAAATATACCATTCAATTTTTATAAACTGCAGAGAATTTCACTCGTAATATTTTTTTTCATTATAGTATCTAACTATTTTCATAAATGCTTACAAACTATGCATGTAAAGTAACTTCAGAAGCACTCAAAATAAAACTAACTGATGCTACATACACATGTATTTTCAAATGCTCTAGTAACATAATTCACATTGTAGTGGGTTGATGATCATAAACCTGTGAAGCTTATAATGACAGATTATGAATTTCAGGCATGAATTGTTTAACTAAATGAATCTATTAACAAACAGTATGTAGTAATATTGCTTCATTTTTATCTATAATGTTAACAAATTTTATATTAATCCTTCATTATATTCGTATGTTTAAATCTATTTGATTTGTTGTTTTTTATTTTTTAGTGACGATGGAAAGTCTGAAGCGAAAATTCGTATAGAAGTAAGTGACAATTTTTTTTGAAAAAGCAAACAAAATTAATAATTCAATTCTATTTCAACTAAATTATATTAAATATCCTTCGTTTTGGACTTTCTATTCTTTGTAATGCATTTTAACGGATGATCGTTATCCCGAGGACAATATTCCATTATAATTAGTTGAACGTCAAATAAATTCAAATTCTTATGCTACTATTGTTACTTCTGTTCTAGTAAACTTTATAAGAAGTAAAACTGTATATAATATAAAATTTTTTACATATTTACTTTGTTCAGATGGAAGCCAAGCGTAGAAAAGAAAGAGCTGAAGAGGAATGGAGAGAATATGAAGAATTTCGTAGAGGGGAACGTGAAAAAGAAGAAGAAGAGATACGTCAATTAAGAGAGCGTAGAGTAAGTCTATTTTACTGATTATTAGTTTATTATTTCCTGCTTTTTGTGCCACAAAATATATACATGTGAAACAAATGACTCAGATAAAATAGAGAAATCAAATATTTTCTGAATTATTTTAAGCTCGAACTTTGGTAATAGAGTTGTTTATACCATAGTTCATAAAATAGAGTTTATAAAGTAGAATCAACTGCAAACAGTTGTAACGACGACTAAATAAACTGACTTTGTGAAAAAATGTATAAAATGATGCTGTTGATTTCATTTAATTTACAAACATCGAATAGTGTATAGTTCAACATAAAATATAATGAAACATTTCAGTGAGCATTCAGCATACAACATAAGGACATTGGTTATTATTAGTGTTCAGTAATAAAATATTCTTATGGTGTGCGAATTCAATTTTATACGTAAATCAGTAATACTGTCTAGCACTGTGAGCCACCACTTTAGAAATAAGCAGGAAACTATGTAGACAGACAACAAATATATATGTGTACACTGAAGTTTAACCCATATTATTGCATTACTAGATTTTGAGAGATTATTGAACTATTTGCAAACTAATAGGTTATGGCATTGTGTTAATCCAGTAATATGCACACTTGTGTAACTGTCACTTTCTTCAGTAAAACATAAACCTACCTATTGATCGAGATAAGTAGAAAGTCAGCATAAATGCAAAAGAATATAAACAGGTAATTTGTTGTCAAATTTTGATCGAGTTTTGTTAATAAATGAATACCATTTTGTGTATCACTTTTTAAGATCATATATGTAAACGTAAAACAAGAAATAGGTGTACTTGGACATTCGTGTTAGTAGTTGATAAACTATTCTTAATATTTCAGTTACAATTAGCATACGAATATTATCAATGAAGTCCAGTCATTCAGGCTAAAGGTAGCATTTTAAAAATGGCCATACTTTAACTATTATTTATCATTTAGCTTTTTAGTTATATTGGTAATTATGGGTGTATTAAATCTATCCAGGTATGGAGTATCTTACATTGTTTATAGTTTGAAGCATAAAAACATAAAATTTAATTAGAATTTACTTAAAACACATCTGTACAAATCAGTGATTGCATAATTTCTTCATATTTTTTTGTTATTGAAATAAATGTGAATACTTTTATGGAATATTTTTTAGGAAAGACGTAAAATGGAACGTGAAGAAGAGGAGAAACGATTAGCAGAATTACGTCAAATTGAAGATCAAAAAAGACGAGCAGAAGAAGTAAGTTAATTATTACATTTTATTGTTAGTTATTTATGATACATTGACTGTTACTTAATTAGTCAGAAAATGTGTTTGATCATAATAGCAGGGATACCCAAGATACACGTTCCATCTGATTAGAGATTCGTCAGCTGGATGGATTTACATCCCAGTAATAATATTAACTCTAGGTATTAAGCTCAATAAATTTTGCTTGGAATATCTAATGCTTATTCTATTGAGCTACCGAATCCAGGTAGCCAATAACCAGTTAATCATTTCAAGGAATATACAAAATTATGTTTAACTCTAGCTATCATGTGATGGTGATTTTTACAATCATCGAAATATTGAAGTTTTGGTCCCGTTATGAGTTGAGTATAACTTAAAGTGACCAATATTTTCATTATTGATCACATGATAATTCATGCGTAGCTTATTTATCAAGTAATTAAACTAAAGTTATTCTGAATGCTTTTAAACAGTTTTTTAGCTGTCTGATTGTCTGTATTGTACACCACATCTAATCGATTATTGTCAATATATACTAAATGTACCAAGAAATTATACATTTTCGTTACTGATTCTGATAATTGAGAAAAGAGTAACATGTAGTACTCTTATTAAAGAGTTTATTTTCTTCGTGTTAATGGCTTTATCGGGTAAAGACTTTGATGACCAAAGATAATGGAAAAGAGGTATATCTTTAGATGTATATTTTGTTTGTGCAGTTAGTATGACCGTTGTACCAACCTAAGGAACACATGTATTAATTAATGTTATTCGCACCATATTCAGTATTCAACAAGTATACTCTATTCATTATTTCCGGTCGTTTCCTATTCATTTATTATATGATTATTGAGTATTAAAGTGTGACTCTATTAAGGATACAATTACATACCCTAGTTCTCACTATATTTATTTTTATTATTGTGATTGTCAAGTTGAGTGCATAGTACACAATTGGAAATGACACAATTCAGAACGTTTGTAATGAAATCTTCCATATAAATTATTTTCTTATATGCAGCACCTTTCCAACTAAATAATCTAGAACTGATCGAAAATACTGGGTTCGATGCATTTGTTGAACATTTTGAGTAACTTAAAACACTAAGCTGTAATTCTACGGATGCAAATTTATGTTTAATTGTTTATTTTTCAAGTGTCTGTGAAAGTGTAAACATTTTTGCTTAAAAATTGTTCAACTGAAGAAAATGCACTTGATAAAACTAATATGGTCTATTTTTAATTGTCTTCACTAATACTTTCTATGAGTTCGAGATCATAGATATACACTTTTGTCTTTCATATGAGTAGTAATAGTAACGCATACAATTATTGTTTCTTTATCATGTGGAGAAAAACAGTTTGATTGATATTTTATACTATATTTAATAAGCATAGATTCATACTCTGAAAGGACCTTTAGAGTATTAAATTAACACCATTTAAACCATATTTGATTAGCTTGCATTTAGCCATTTACTTATAACTATTTAATAGTTCAAATGTTGATGATTACCGTCAATCTAATCTCTCAAGGTTGTACTGAAGTTTAAGAGCAAGAAGAAGTTTAATCATTCATGGATATTAAATGTCCAGTAAGAAATCAAGTTACTTAAATGAAAAAAAAACAGTGTAATAACAAGCTTATTTTACAAGAAAAGTTATAAGTGATAGGAAATATAAAGATTATGCATAGAAATGATAAATGTAATATAGTTTACATTTGATAAGACAAAAGAATGAAGTGGGTAGTGCAAATAGTTTAAAGAAATATATAAACCAACTTATATAAAAAATGATGATTTAAAACTAAACATGAAACATCAATATATACATACAAAAATAAGGGATAGATATACATTTACCTTCCTACCCTACACTTTAAGAAATTACACCTACATGAACTTAACCTAAATAGTTATTGATATGAAAGAAAATAAGGCAGATAAAAATAAATGAATATCCTTAAAATAGGCTGAACAATTGATATTTGGAACAATATTAATAAAAGACAATCAATGTATTTCGTACAATACAATAAAGAAAGTTTGATAAATATCTAGTTATTTACTATTTGTATCCAGTTGTTGAACTATTTTTTTAATGTTACAACTGAGTTTCTGGGATGAATTGTTATTCAGTGTATATAACGACAATAAAATAAAGTTATTTTACTATTTGTTATCTTATCTGCATTTAATTGCATTTAATTTCTTATAATTTTTATTTTATGTGTGTAATAGGAAGAAAGACAAAGAAAGAAACGTGAAGAGGAACAACGTAAACGAGAGGAACGTGAACGCAAAAAGAAAGAATGGGAAGAGCGTAAAAATGCTAATCGACCTAATTTTGTTATTACAAAAAAAGAACAAGGTGTAAGTTTCATTCTTCTGTTCTAGCATTGTGATAACTTATTGGTTCAAGTAGTCAATCGTAAGCTGTTTCACACCACAAATTCACTTTAGTTAAACAACCTCTGAAAATAAAAAGAAAGTGGAATACTGTTTTATTTCAATATTGAACTCCACAACATTCACGCCTACAGCACGCACAAGTTTAGCTGAGAATACTTAAAATTTAAACACCTATGTTAGCAATCATTGGTTTACATTTCCGAATTCAGACACTTCACAAAAATTCAAGTCGGACAAATTCAACAACACTCACTGATTACGCTCAATTATTAAGTAGACTTAAAGTTGCTCATATACTTTAGTTTAGATATTCGGGTTATATCGTTTCTCTAACATAAACGAAGTTGCTTAAAGCAGAATATATTAATCGATACATGGTAAATGAGTCGCATTTTGTTTAGTTTATCAACTGCATACATGGTGTACAATAATTCTTACCTCTACACCTTAGACCGTTTAGAAATAAGAAATGATCATAAACAATCGAATCCAACAAAATGTCATTTGTAAAGACAGTAGTTGGTAGAAGAAAATACGTTTTATACTAGGGACGGGAAAAGTACTATTGGAGTTCATTCGGTAACTATTAATTTTCACTGTCTCATTCAATACGGCCATAAAACGTATATTTATTTATGCTGTGCTTTTGTTGAAAACTTGATAAGTTGTCTTGTCGTAGCTTTCTTTAGGACATTCATTATCTAATTACCAGTACAAGTGTAAATAAATGGTGTCAGATTTTAAATTTCCAAACCACTTACTAACTCTTTTCATAATTTTGAAGGCTTACTGTTTCATTAAACTATTTCTTCGTCTAAACTTAAATTCGATATTCATGTTATGTATTCAGTAATGACATTAGGTTTTGTTTAAAATTTAACATTCTATCACCTACTCTAAAATGACATGTCAGTAACTATGTGTAGATTTTCTCATATATGAAACAAGTGAGGTTTAGTATAATTATAATAAAACTTGGAATAAGTTTGATCTGGAATATGTAAAGGTCTAAACATGTTTTAAACTCATAGTCTCTACAGTTTCAGTATGGACCGTTTATTAGACATCTGTTTATCAATTATCAATCAATCAGTCAGTCAATCAGTGTCCTCTACCCCTAGGCCACCGACCCGGATTCTTCAACCACTTCTCGTTTGCAGTTCTTTCCAAGTACTATTTATTAATTGTCTATCTTCGATTTCCGCCCCCATGTGTTCTTTGGTCTTCTTCTTTTCCATTGATCATGAAGAACTTTTGGATGATGGTTTTCATAGTTTTCCAAGATTCAAATCCATACAATAAAACTATCTTTACGTTTGTATTGAGAATTCTGACGTTGGTGTTGGTTGATAGTTGTCTCGAATTTGAGACGTTCTTCAATTGTAAAAATAGTGTCCTTGTTTTGTCAGTCCATGTCTTCATATTTACATCAGATCTCCGTCCCCTTGTGTATCACTGATGTTACTACCCAGGCATGTAAACGTTTCCACATCTTCCATAACTTCACCATCAGGTCAAGTGTGATTTACTTGATATTCGTTGTGTTATATGTAAGGATCTTACATTTCCTCTTGTGAATGTTGTAGCCTACTGCTGGTTGCGAAGACAGGTGCTACGCTGTGCGTTTACACCTGGGATTTTTGTTGTTGTTGTGTGAAGGATAGAAGAATTAAGTTGATTATCTGCGAATTTCAAGTGGTTTTATTGCATCTATGTTGTCCACTGTATTGCGTGCTTCCCTTGAGATGTTGAAGTCTTCTTAATGAAGTCAACTACCAAAAGCAAAAGAAGATGAAGAAGAAGGAAAGAGAAAGAGAGAAAGGTGAGTGTTGGCAGTTCTATCGGATACCAGTCTCTACTTCGAATGAATCTATGAGCTGCCATCCATGTACAATTTTGGAGTGTTGTCTGTTGCAAGAATTCCATGTGATATTGACTATCATCTTGGGTACACCATAATGTCGAAGAAGATTGTATAATTCTCTGCTGTTCACTCGGTCAAATGCTTTCTCACCACCAAGAAAATGTATATATAGTGATGAGTAGCATTCACTTGTTTTTTCAACAATGATTCGTAGTATCACGAATTGGTCGGTTCACAATCTATCTTTACGAATTCTGGTATATTTACTTGAATGTTAGGTGTCTACTGAATGTTGTATTCGATTAAACAACACTCGATTGAAGACATTTCCTGATACTGAGAGTAGTGTGACACCTCAGTGGTTGTTTTAATTGTTAAGATCTATTTTCATTGGAATGTTGTTGAGGTATCCTTCTCTCTAGTCTGTTAGTACTTGTTCTTCCCCTTGAATGCTCCTGAAGATAATGTGGGGGATATTTGGTGCTGATTCAATATTTGATTTCAGTGTCTCTGCTGGTATGTTTATTGATGCTATTGATTTGTCACTGTTGATTTGTCAAATGTCTGTGCTGATTTATTGGTTATTTGTGGGTCGAAATTTATGGTGATGTCTGTGGATGCTGCTTCGATTACTGTTGGGTATAGTGTGATTGGTCTTTTCAGGTGTTTTTCAAAGTGTTGTACCCACTTGTTTTACTAATGTTGGTTGTCAATGATTGGTGCAGCATCCTTGTTGTTGGTTGGTCATTTGGGTTCAGTTAAACTCCCAGCTATCTTATTTGTTGTATCACATGAGTCATTTATTTCCGTCTCTTACACCTTTTTTGTTATTAGTCATAGGTTGTACACATACTTTCGTCCATCAACTTTGGTGTCGATCTTTACTGAATTGTTTGCTTCGGTGTATTCGACCTGTGTTTTGGCTTTCTTTGCTTTTGTTCGGATGTTATTGATTGTTGTGTTCTTTTCTTCTTATTGAATCTTATCCAGTGAACTATCAAAAATGCACTCGTTTGATTAAGCTCCTTACTAACGAGAACCTCGTGAAATGTTGAAGTTATTACTTGTTTAATCTTGTCCCAAGTTATTCTATTTGGTATATTCCTCTTCTTTTAGTAATTCATGTAAGGCTTAAAACTTTCTACTGGGAGCTATCTTGAATTCATTGAGCTTGTCAGTATCCCGTATTAAACGTTGTAATGCTACTGCTCAAATTTTCTTGTGATTCTTTAGCATCGACTTCATCTTTGTCACAACCAAGTAGTGATTTAAATAAATATCAGCTCCTCTCCGTGTTGTCATGTCTACCTTAGTCCTTCTGAACTTTTCGTTGATGTAGATGTGGTCGATTGGTTCATGATAGTGTGGTCCGATGAAACTTGTGTAGTTGTGTGTAGGTTTGTGAGGGAATATGGTATCACTTATAATCATTTTATTGAAGAAATATAGACTGTTGTGTCTTTCAGAGTTTTCGTTCACTTTGACCTCTCAGTGTCTTTCATGATATCTTCCTATCCGGTGTTTTCCAGCTTATTTTTGGCGTCGTCATACATCAAAATAATCAGATCTTTGTCTGGAAATTATTCTACGATTGATTTCAGCCTCTAATTAAACTAATCTTTATTGCCTTTGTTGCTATCTTAGGTATGCGCTTAGCACTTGATGACACTGGATGTAATCCCCACCTTATTCGTCTTGAGATTGCTTTGATGATCCCAGGTCTATGAGACTTCCATCCTGTAAGTACTTTTAGTGGTTTTTTGGACAGCATCAGTACAGCTCCTTGTGTATGCGAGGAGTTTTCTTCATGACCGGAATAAAATAGTACCGCTTTTGGGATTAACCTTTGCTGTTCAGCTTGTAACCAATCAGTTTCACTTAATCCAAGTATCTCCAGGTTGTGTTTTCATTTCCTCGATGACTTGAATGGTTCTCCCAGTCTTTTACATCGTGTGGACATTTTATGTATTTATAATAATTATTGCTTTGGTTATTAGATGAGAAACCAGTTTCGTGACTTTAAATGAAACTCGGCTTTTACCAAAAAACCTCACAACATTTCTAAATGACGACCCATTAACTTCCAGGGCAGAGTTTATGTGGCTTAAGCAACTTTTCACTTGGCACTTTTAGCAATGTTGTTTATTACTGGATGGGGTTTCTTTTATCATGCCCAACCCTCCTCCTTTACCAGGGCTTGGAACCGGCAGCAACCGTAGAAGTGCTTTAAACGGAGTTGTTTACCTACGATAGCGTATATGTAATAAACTTGACAGTCTCCAAAGGCATAGGTGACCATATTTTTTTAATTGCTAAATTTTTTAACTCCTTCTTGATATTTCCTTATGCTTTGTTTATTCCGAGAATTCTTTAATGTTACCTGAACAGTCGAAAACTATCAATATAAATGTCATTTTATCTAAAGAAATCATTAGATTTTAATAAATTCAATCTGTTTTGTGGCGCTAAAACAAATCTTTGAATGACTCCAGCCTATGATAGTAGTGATACTAATAAATGAAATGCATTTTTAAAATGGTATAAATGTTTCAGGCTACAATTTACAATCAACTCAATACAATAATATAATATAATGAAGATTAAACAGCCGTTAAGCTTGTTAGAGATTCATTTCTTTATTGTCCTATATATGGGTCTGATAACCATATTACTCTTTAGTTAGCATTTTATGGATGATTATGGTGTATAGTTTTTGTGATTTCTTAAAATGAATGTATTGATTACTTCCTTAAACAATGTGAAAAATGATTCTACATATCTTCTTTGACACTTCAGGATCTTTTATCAGTGATTATCTGCTATACTAATGAATGATAATCAAACTGCTAGTAATTAAATTTGTGTTACTATGTATTGTAAATTCAGTTATTTGATTAGGGTTCGTAACCCTACTACACTTAATCACTTAAAGTCAGAATACTTATTCTGTTTAATTTTCATATGACACTTTTATAGCTAATCAGTGCCATTTACTTCTATTAAATATTTTACAACATAAAACAGTTTTATTTATCTTAACTTGTTACAAATGAAATAATTTAGTCTCAAATTTAAAAGTGTCACAAAGAGGATATCTAGTGTACTAGTAAATATATTTTTAGTATATTTTCATTAGACGGATATGAAGCTTAGATAGGTGCTTTCTTTGTATAAAGTAAGAGCTAATGGTATTTTTCAAAAAAAATACCGAAGTTTCTTACTCAAACCTCTGAATTCAGAAAACACAAAACAATCAATAACACAGATAAATACTTAATATGATCAGTATCATATTTTTACAGAAAAAAATACTGACAAATTTTTATCGCTTTTTTAGGCACAAGAAACAGAAGAAGAAAAGAAAGAAGAAGTTACAAAGTCAAAAGAACAATTAGAAGCTGAAAAACGAGCTATTTTAGAACAACGTATACAACCGCTGAATATTAGTGGTTTTAATGCTGATCAACTGAAGAATAAAGCTAAAGAACTACATGATCTAATTTGTCGGTTAGAGGGTGATATTTATGATTTATCACAGCGTTTCACAAGACAAAGTTATGATGTAATTTCTGTTATAATTTTAAAATACTGATTTACCACATGTTATTGAACTCATCATTCCGAACAGATTGTAGTTTTTTTCATAGACTGACTTTAACTAGACAACTGTTGAGAACCATAGTGAATTTGACAGTTGTTTCACCCTAGTATAACACTGCTCAGGAGTGCATATCTGCGATCTACATTGTTCATTAACATGCCTTAGTTATGTGGCATATCATTTGTAGTTCTTAATGAACGTTAACAACAAATATGACGAATTGGTTTGATTATGCAACTCCCGGCCACTGGTAAAGCTCAATTTCTCACTAACTTTATGAACTGTTAACGGACTACCAACACCGTTATTGCCACATTTTGCAAAGGCAGTCACCATCCAATATTTTAAACTTGACTTATATGCGCAGACAGCATGAAAAGCCTTTATTTACTATGGGGAATAAAAAACAAAGGTAGATTTTTTTTAAACTTCTATAAATTCGGTAACCCTGAAGAAAAATGTGGGGTTTTGTGTTAAATGTTATACATGATATTAAATTTTGACTTTGAGAAAGTTGACTACTGTACCCATTAATCTCAACTCAGACCTAAAGTAAATCTTATCTTCTCAATGACTAAATTCTCAATGTAAGTTTCTTTACTAAAATATTCATTGAAGAATGATCTTTCTATTTCAGATGCAAGAATTAGCAGAACGTGCACGTCAAATAAACAAAGGGTAAATTACATTTTACTTTAGAGTGTTTGGTCAATATCTAACTTCATATTTCTATATCACTTGTCTTATAAATCATATTAACATTAGCAACTTTTGACTAAATATCTTAATAACATTAAATTATCGTCTATGTAAAATAAAGTTGCTTGATATGCTCCTGGCTACAAGTCAGTCATTTCGAATCGTATAACTATAAATTTCTGCACTTTCAAAGTCATAAGTTTATATGGTTGAGTTGTTCTAATTATTCTGAATATTTACTAAATTATTCCATACCAATTTTACGCATGTTCACTCACTAAAAAATAGTTTTACAATTATTTTATTTTACCAGTAACATTATGGTATTATTACTCGATATTAAATAAATGCATGTTTCTGCACAAAGTACTTCTGAATTGCTAATCTCTGTCAGTTCTGCCAATTTACCTTTCACTAAGTACCAATACCTTATTACCTTCACTAATCTTAATTGGCTACGTTAATCTATTTACTTTACTCCACAGTTTCAAAGTAACGTACGTATGTTGATCTGGTTGTTAGTGCTTAACGTCCTGGTTCCTATCAGTGTAACATTTCATTTGAATAGATTTATGCATTAAACTGAATACTCTTTGATAATGTGTTGGAACTATGTTTCTGTTATATTTACAAATATTGTGGTTTATTTTCTAACTTTATAGAGGTAAAGCAAAAGCTATCACAAATGCACCGGACCCATTAGCAGCTAAATTCAGTGGTATTCCTGTAAGTGTTGAATGTTATTTTTTTTACTTTTCCATTGACCTTGGTTTTGCATAATTACTTAAACATTGATGTAATTTTCGTATCATTTTTTAGCCTATGGTTGTAATGTACAGTCAATATGAACGCGTGAAAGACCCAAGGTCATTCAAAGATCGACGTACCGTTTTTACGGGTGCTAATTATGCAGAAGAATATCAACGTATTCCACCTTCACATATGTTAGTAATGACAGAAGAAGGTTTTCAAATAGCTGGTGGTGCCAATGGAGGTGGTGGACATTCGACTACTTCAGCACCTGAAGTTCCTGTCGAATAAATAATTATATAATCGTTCATCATACCACTATATTGTTATGAAATATAATTACCACCAATCTTTTCCAATTCCTTCGAATTTCTCTCTATCTATTCCTGTTCTGTGTTCGTTTTGTTTCAGTGTTACCATATTCGCTTTTATGTTCCGAGTTCTTATTTTTATGTCGTAACTGAGAAATAATTTACTCATTCTGTTATCCTCCTCCCCTCCGAAGCTTTTACCTAAATAAATTATGCGATTGCTTTCCCATCTTCTTAGTCATTCACTGCGCCTTCATCTTCTTCGTTCTGTTTTTTATTATGGGTTCATCTTAACTATTATCAATAATTAATACATCGTCTGAATTATATTGTTGAGTTTTTTTCACCAAATTAACTAACTTTCACAACAGAATCAATAAACCGAACTACCCTTATCTCTAATAGACAGTGTAGTTTATTGTTATTGCTACTATTACATTTGTTATGATTCCCTCTTTTATGTTGAATAATTTACTTTAACTAATAAATGGCCACATTCTATTCTAGTGGAATTTTCAGAACAAACTTCCTGCATAATCTTTTTAGTAAAGTTTAAATGTGATTAGCACTAGCATGTTGAACACACGTTCCATCCTGTAGACGACTTCTTCGCTGTGTATGCCTGCATTCTAGTATGGATATATACAATCGGTACTCGGACTCTGTACAGTTCATTTGCGATACTAACGCATTATCTACCGATTCCACTTAATCCAATCCGATCAAAAAGTTATTCAACAAAGATAAAATTATTTATATAATGGTTTTAGTTACTTAGTTGTTGATGTTTGAGACTATAATCTCTATAAATTAAAAAAGTAGCTTATATAGTTTATACATTATTTTCAAAGGAAATCGTCAAAGTTGTAGGTTTGATATCGTATCAAGATGGTAAAATGATTGTTGCATAATTCATACCTTGAGTCAAACATGTTTCATGCTAACTTTAGACATGGATTTATTGTCAAATGAAGATTATTTTGAGATGAAAGTATGTTAGTGATTAAATTGCTTCTGTGTATTACAGTTTTCTAACCTATTTATCAATACAAATTTATGAACTAGTAAGAGGACGAACGAAGAGTGCAAAACTAAGTTGATGCGAATTTACAGTTAACTGTCATTCGTGGGTTTATTAGTAGAATCAATTTTCAACTATATTGTGTTGACTCTTTGTGATGTGACTATAAATAACTGATAAAAGGCGCTGGAGAAATTCCTATTGTTAGTCGACGCATGTCGATAACCGTTACCTTGAGGAAACTGATGCTCATAGTGAGCCCGTCGCATCTTACAACATGAATTGGATCAATATAAATGACTAGAAAACATAATCTCAGCTTCTACTAATTAAGTAATCAGTAAATATCAGCTTGTGATGAAAATGAACTGAAAAAATTTCAGAACATATTGTTACTGAAAACTGTAACCTCACATTACATGTTAACATTAGTTAGACAGTCATTGATAACGAGGAAGCACCAGTGAAGACATTTTCAGCAATGCACAACTATCGAATTAGTGATCATCCTCAGGAAAATCAGGCATTTTGCTGACCTCTTATACTTTGGACTAATAAGAAAGTGTTTATTAATTTAAATTCAGGTAATTTATGATTTGCCTTTTTTTAGTTTCACTAATCAAATTTTACTATTAAAAATGTTTAGTTTGTTAAAAATAGTATCAAAATTGTTTTCAATATTAAGGAAAATAACATATTGACCCGTAGATAATGAATCACTGTTGTTGGTGTACTTTTGATTCTTGTTATGTTACATAAACTTTCAGAAATTGTCTATTGCTCCTACTGTTTTTTCAAAAATATTTCTCTAGTATCATCATAACAACAAATGTTTAGTGACATGTTTAAAAACAAAACAATTTTTAATGAATGTAACCTAATTGTGTTAGACAGTTAGTGATTAGAAAAATAGCATCAAAATAAATGGTAACATATACTATTAAATATGTTTATTAAGAAATTAAAAATAACCAAAAAAACTGTTGTATGAATAAAAATGAAAAGATAATGCTGAATTATGTACTGTGTAAGTGTGAATACACATCTTTAATTATGATTGAAGTTGGATTACAACTAACAAATGACATCCGCGGAGAGTGTTTCAACCTGTGGCATTAGCCAATTTGATGTTTCTCTATTTCTTTAATAGTTTCCAAACTGGATTTTGAGCTCGTTCTATTTGCGGCAAACGTCGCTATGTTGTCCGCTGTATTATTAAATTCGGATAGCCGTATACAAACACATTCATGGATTCTTAATACTGGTAATACTTATGTATCTCAATAAGTCATATGAATACGCTACAATGCACACGTCCCTTAGTTTGTAGTGATTGAAAATACTTTTGTAATTACATTACTGGAAGCGTGCATAATTCACGTCATATGCTACTTAAGTAGCATAATCCCGGCATACTGGAATAATACAACAACATGAGTGTACATGTAAGTTAAAATAATGTCTGTAATAACGTGAAAAGTTGAATACTTCACTAAGCCATACTGTGTCAGCTGTTTTTTAATAATTTGAAAGTTAACTGCCGGTTGTGAAACCCGAAGATTCTGGGTTCTATTATCAGTGAGATCATTAATCTAAACTGCTGAAGAGTCATATACTAAGATGAAAACTAGTAGGTGATATATAACACTACTTATAATTAAAAGTAGCTTAAATTGTTTTATAAAATATTTACCAGTAATAGTGCATATTATATTTATTTGAGTCTTGTAATTCTATTTACTGAATAGATTTTTGTTATGTGAATAATCCATAGATCCATACAGGAATTCAGATATTTGATTAAAAAAAATGCTATGGATGGAATACGTCGGTTTTTCTCATCTGTGTTCATAAATGACGAAGTTAAGTAATTTGAAATGACTTGAAGTCACGTAAATGTGATCTGAAAAAATATAAAGTTCTCTTCTCAGTCTTATGCCACACAATTTATACGCATATATAATTAACAGTGTAAAACAGTAAAAGATTTTGTAAACTCTATGCTGATACATGTCACCCATTCTGAATTTAGGTGGAGTTAAAAGATGTTTGATGTAATGAGGGAATGTTGTATTGGTGCACTCTTAATTATTTTCAGTGATATACTGTTTGTATCAAAAAAGTAAATGAGAACAAAAGAGGAGTGAGTATGTTTGCCATTTAGCTTGATCCAAAGCCTTTTTAATTCGAAAATGCACACAGCATACATCATTAGTAAAGTTTACCTACTCACTAATTAATTCTTTGTATTGATGTAAGAGAATTATTAATCTCTAGATATAGTTTAGCGAGTGTTAGCGTTGTAGTGGATATGAGTAAATGTGTAATTATATCAAGCTGATGTAGCATTTTTCAGTTGATTAACGTATAATTAATGCAACTTCCGTTACTACAGTTTTATTGCACTGAACACGAAATGATACGGTGCTAAGAATAAGTTGGTGTTCAGTTTAAGTGTTCCTATCGAGAACAATCTGTGAAATCTGATTATGTAAAGTTTCTGCATAATCCAAGTATTTTTTTAAAGTGTGAGTTGTGACATATTACCAACTGTGATATAGTGAAAGTTGAGACTTTAAGGTTCTAAAGAACTCTGTTCTGTGAAAGGTAACATGTTGATAGGTTTACAAGTTAAGTGTCATCATAATTCACAACTCACTAAATTTTAGTTAGTTTATTTCATTCCTAACTTCCATAAACTGTATATTTCGAAGGAAAGGTAAGTAGAATTTTGAAATATTTTTACACATTACAGTTAACTTTAGTGAGCGATTAAGTTAGTAAATCAGACTGATAGCAAATTCCATGTTCAACAGGGAAATATTTCCAGTCATTTAACGTGATGTACAAATTGTTGATATGCATAGGAAATATCGAAATCTATCCTACTATACTTTCTGTAGAAAACAACAGGTGTGATTTAATTCAAACCGGTTTACACATTTACGCTTTACAAAATAAAAGACTTAGCACTTGTTTTAGTCCATCTGTGTTTATATTAAAAAGAAGAAAACTTGATTTATGCTTCTACATCTATATATTAATTTATCCACATGAAGTAGTCTACTGATATGACAAAAGTAGCTCATATGTGCATGCAGTAATTTTGTTCTAGTAGCTACCCTGTAATCGAATTATTCAAAATGTATTGCCCAAGTATATCACATAGCTCTAATAAATTTCGTCTTCTTTTACATTATCAAGATTTATCAAAGGGATTTATAGTTTTAATTTTGTGAGTGCAAGAGAGTTATGAAATCATAGTTATATCACTTAAAATTATTAAAGAATTGGAATCTGTCTGCATAACTTTTAGTTGTTTTGGTCACTACAATGTGAAACGTTAAACATTTCATAGTGTATATAAAGTACAATTAACTGTCTAGTTTAGTTAAACTAGCTTTCTTTACTTACTGAAAACCATTCGGCTGAACATGACTGATAAACCCATTTTACACTAACATGCAAAGTGCTAAGCTTAAATTATCAAATTATTTGTGTAGTCAGTTGAAATATAATTTATAATTTATTCATGAAAGAATCTCACCACTGATAAATGTAGTGACTGTAGTAGTTGAACAATATAAATATCTCAGCCAAGCGGATAGTCAGAAGCTATCCTAATAGCTGACTGACAACATCTTATGGTGTAAGACTCGATAACCTGAGCTCAAGTTCTTCAGTTAATGTAAGTATCATTCATATATATATTTTATTCTGATAGAAATTATTAGTTGTCAGCTTCAGTTGGATTGTTTCAAGACCGTTTACTAAGAAATCTGATAATAAAGGACATTGAGAGTATAAGATAGCTATCTTGCACCTTAAAGTATCTGTATATTTAACGTTCATTTTAATCTCAATTCTTTAAGATACAGAATTAGATTCCTGTGCTGTTTAGAGAATTTGTAAACATCAGGGAGGAAAGTTTGTCTATATGGACATTTACCGTAGTGAGTTATTATATCCCCATTAGTCTGTGGACTTGGTTTTCTGTCTTTTATCAAGAAACTGATTAAAATAATAGAGAACGGTCAACATAAATGGTTATGTGACCCGATTCTTAAACGTTTCCATCTACTCAGTGTGATATTTGCTCATTTTATAAATTCTCGTTGGTGCATGCGAATATGATTTGTCAATAACTTAACATAAATAAGCGTGGCTGTGCTACTTTGAGAGGGAAGTCACTGTGAAGAGATTCTTTTCATCGAACAAATTTCTCTATGATTTTGTATTATTTAATGAATACTGTTCGTTGAACAAAATAATTTGCTACCCTTTTGAATTTTAAAATACAGAGCACATATCGACACAAGGTCAACTGGACATCTTGACTAAGTATCTATGGCGCAATCGAAATTCTCACTTCTGCTTTAAGTATGAGTTCGAAGACGTTATTCAGAATACCAACTAAAACATCAAAATCAAACTAACTAGCAGATAGAATACAATATCTCTAAAGTTGTATATTTCATCAATAGATTATAGTTAGGTAGTTTATATTTTCGATTTTTAGTTAAGCGGTGAGTCTATTTTCTTTGCTCATACTAATGCCATACATGATAAGACAGGGTAGAGAAACTGCAATTTTCACTCTTTACATTAATTTCTTTCTTCCAATTGGGATATAGATTCAGTACAATATTTCCATTAGTAGGAACAAATTCTCATATTTTTCCTATCTCTTCATAGAATTATGAGTATGCTCATTGGTTGATATTATTATTGACGAAGATCTGGACGGAGAATATTTCGAAGACTTGTATTATAAAAGTTTTTTCTTTTCCAATTAATTTTAATTATAAATTTTAACGGAGTGTAATATAACTTATTAGAAGCTAGATATTGTGATTTTAGCCTATTGTGAAAAACAGGTTTTTTAAAGTGAGTAGCATAATTTATCAGATGTATTTATGTATATGATTTCAAGTTTAGTAAATTTTTTGATCTACTGTAATTCACTGTTGTGAAATATTACCACATTACCTGTTAGATTTGTCTATTGTTTATTCAGTTTTCCTTGATTTATAAATTAGTGCAACTCTTCAAGTTATTGAATAGTTAAGAGTAATTAGTCAAACACGATGAATTTTTGTAAGGAATCATAATATTCAGTTGTATGAATGGATATAAACTTCCTTACGTAACGGTGAATCGAAAGATTTTAGCTCTCAGCTACATCAACTGAAACGAACTGATTTTCGATCGATTAGCAACACATAATAGTCACTATTGATGATGAATGATGCTCAGCAGTCATTTTTAATCAGCATGATACTAATATGTAGCAGGTCAACAATACAGCATTTTGAGGAACAAAATGTTAGCGATCAACATCGATTTTCTAGCATAAAATTTAGTTTATTGACAATTATAATTAAGCATACAACTGGTTATATAAATGTGACGACTGAAAATGATCTCTCGTTATATTTAGCGAACTCTATTTCGAAATTTTAAAATAAATCAGTAGTCAGAACACTATATTTATTCAGTTGCTTAATAATACAATCAAATTTCCAATTTGTGCACTACTAACATCATCCAAAATATATTACATTTCTTGGGTTTTTTACAGTTTCAACATTTCTAAAATTTACATAGAAATTTTTTTTGTCTCATTCAAGTGTCAAACGCGTCAATAAACCGAATGTGCAGTGTAAATTAATAAACTAGTTGCCAGTAAGCGAGCAAATATACATATATATAGAGAGAGGGGAAAGATTGGACTTATTCACGATGATGTGCAATGAAAGTACCCCTAGTCTGAATCTCATGAAACTGAAAATGTTGCATCACATTCTAATTTCTATTACTTTAATTAGAATGTTTCAAATGTTTTTTATTTAACATATTCCCAAAGTATATAAATTTTACTTTCGCTGTTTTGGTTCATTTTGAAATAAAGACTTGAAGAAGTGCAGAAGAAATTAAGTTCTAAACTGATAAATAACAGTTTAATTAGGATACTTGTAAAAGTCCTATATAAACCAATAAGCGATAAATGACTATTTCTTTTTGACATGAGACTCCTGAAAGGTATTCATCAGTGGCAACGTATTGTATGAAAATCAGGATCTGTATATTCCCCAGTAAAGATTATTCTATTTAGGCATGGGATGAATAAGAAAATTATTCAGTAAATTTGCCATATACCATAATTTAATAGGTAATACTAGACATTAACTTAGCTGTCCAAACATATAATGCTTAGTTAGCTACTAAGACGTCTTCTTTGTGTGATCGTGCCTGTGCAATCGCAAGGAGTTCAAAACTCAGGCGAATTAGCTTTCCAGTCTTAAGTAGTTTGTTTGATCTGATTTTAGTCCGAGACTAGGAGTATTCCAAGATACAAGTAATGCAAATAACAGTAAAATAATTTATACACTAAATGAATGCAAGCGTGAAGTGTAAAATGTACTAAATTTTGTTTAGCAATCGATTAGAAACTACTTAGGTCAGAACGGGCCGTCATTCGAGCACAAAAGTTTTCATATTTGTTATTCAATAGATATTTATTACAAATGGACGGTTTATATTTGTTATTTTATATTATACTGCTGATAAACATGGTCTGAGTTAGATAACTGTGGAAAATTAATAATTGCTGAATAGATGTTTCGTTCTAGCATGGGACTAATCAACGGTGGGCATATACAATACACCTTGGAATTGAGTCCAAGAGCATTCAAACTTGGCAACGAGTCCCGTACTGTAACATAATAGATGTCCAGTGTTTTATGGTTTTCAACGAACCAGATCCAATTCGTGATGTCAAATTCGAATTTAACAAATTTCGCAATATCCAATTGCAATCATTCACAATTCACTAGCCGTCTAACTACTGAAGGTAATTCATGTGAGGTTTAACCATGTCAAGTGTGAGGCAGTTACTCACTGATAGAAGTTGATGAGGTCGAGCAAATATATATCAAATTGACTGGTTTAGAAATATCAACCGTCGGAAACCAGTTCAGTGGTCTAATTGTTAAGTATTATTTGAGAAGCTTGAAGGTACTGGACTCAACTCCTTGATAGAATCAGGAATGCACATTGCTAAAGAGTCCCATATGAAGATAAAACAGATGTTCAGTGTTTCATGGTTTTCAAAAGTTATCTAACAGACCGATTCATGATGTCGAATCCTAACATGATTACGTAGCAACTGATTGAAATATTCTTTTTCCATTTTTTCATGACGAATTATTTTAAGATTTAAGGGTTTTCTTTTGAAAAACACCATCAATTCATTACACCAGTATGATAACACTATTCTGGACTATTCTCACGCAGCCACCTAATTATCGTCTCATTATTCCTGTATAAACAATAATAGCTAATATAAGCTAATAGTCAGAATATAATTCACCTCTTATTGGAAATATTTCCGTAGACGATATTTGTAAGGCCTTTTACTGTGACCGTTTGGTCACATATCAACTGTTTCATTTAAAATTAACACTGGGGTGTAGATACATCCTACTGACAAGTCCCAAATAGGACGAAAATTTCCTCCTGGATTTCGCATATCAGCCACAATCCAACTGAAATAATACTTTATTTAACTATTCTATTAGTATTATGAAACTTGGAGTATTTAGAAATTTTAATAACATGATTCACCAATTCGCTCATATTTGTGGTTATCCGAAATGCTCACAATGTTCACTTTCAAAAAACTATCCAGAGCACGAAAAGTTAAATCAGGGAGGTGTTCTATCAGAAACTTAATACAGTTTGTTCCCATGATGAATTTTTGCAATGCTACTTGTCTTGTTTTGAAAAATGTTCACTGTATTGCATTAGACATTTTTTCTTATTCTTCCGTTTACTTAGTGAGTGATTGCTATTTAATATAACATTCCTACTAAGATTTCATGAAGGACGCTAAACTTAATTTTTTATAATTGTCAGCGTTTGATTGAAAATCACAAAAATAAATTTAGGGCTACTGAAGATATTTCAGTGGAAAAGTAGGCAAATATGCGGCACATACTAACTTAAAGACTGATGATCTGAATTAGTTGAATGCGATACACATGCTTGAACAATTCACAACTTTGGGGATAACTCTAATAGTTTTTCCAACCACGAATTTAATCTCTGGATTTACACTAATTTAATGATACCTATAATCATAAAATAATTTAGTTAAAAGTGTTGTGCCTTTTGGCAAAGTAAATGTCAGTACAATCGAGAAAAGTTGTACGAATTATGTGGATATGTTAAAGATCACTTGACTTGATATCATTAATGTGATCCAGTAAAACAATGCTTACCCACCCCAGTGAATGGATGCCAAAAGGCAGAAAAACTGATAGGTAAAAGGTACTATATTTGCTACCTGAAAATCACACACATATATACCAGGTATTTAGGCCAAAGTATATATCATTAATTGAAATGCGAAACAAAAATGATTATAAGGTGCAGATTTTGTAGATAATTAAGCGACTTAGGAAATTAGTCCCTAATAATTAAGGTCACTCGTTACCCTCGATATCAACATCATAATAACATTGGCACATATTAGATAAAAAAACTTTAAGAAGTATGTAATTTGCTGTTGTTTAATTAGGTAATATGAGTTCTTTGTAGACATTGATAGTACTTATTGATTAAGTTAGTCAGATTTTCTTAGGTGAAGTATAGGCGATAAACTTATAGACCATCAGTTACCGAAATCATTTTCGAAGCGGTAGCTTACTGATTGAGACATTGAGCCTTAAGCCATTACGTAACAAGTTCGAGTCCGACTCCATTTACCTCTGGCTTAGTCAGTCAGATAGTATTTTCGTCTTCATAAATAGTGTAGTTTACAGCTAAATACACTAGCCTGTACATAGTATATGAGATCACCAAAATTATAAGTGTCAAAATATATAAATAGCACAACTCTCACTTTACACATCATTGACTTTACGAAGAAAAAATATTTGTTAATTAGCTTAAATGAACTATCTCCACTTATTCGCTTCAACCGATCTCAAGTTGATTGCAGAATCAGACGTTGAATTGTGTATTAGACGTCGGTGATCTGATAGAAACGAATTTATTAAAATTCCCACACTATGCGGGAAACTCTTCTCAATCTTACCATCGTGGCAGCTGACACTTGTCAGCAAAGCGTACCTGTAATCGTGAGGTGACTGGTAATCATTAAGAGTTTAGGATCCACAAGAGGCAGCTCCATTGACTTCGACCGTTACCAACGATTTCTTCGGATCATGAATGGCCTCTTGTTGAACAGTGATATTTTTCTTAACTAATCCCTAACCAGTTACCATCTCCCCTTTTCTTTAGTCCTTTATTGCTTATGGAATTAATAAAAAGATTTTTTACCGAGAGTGCATCACAGGTCAAATAACTTAGTAGTAACATTTCAGCGTGCGAAGCCGGTTGACACAGCTGCAAGTCTGATGAAGAGTATTAATTTCCTTATGATTCCAGGTGTGCCTTACTAGTGTGTACCAATAAGCATTATACGTAAGTCAACTACATTCAGCTACCCAAACAGTGAAACATAATGGATGCGATGAATTACAAACAGATCGATAAAAATGATCAACAATAAATATGACATTGGTAACCGTTCAATGAATGTAAGTTTCATAATGAAGGAAAAGGGGGAGAGAAGTACTGTTATCAATCATCTAACCAACAAATTAAGCCAAACAAACAAATTATTTAACCATAGAAATGATAATTTTCCTCTTAACATGACATCAAAATGATCGAATTATTGATTTATTTCGCGTATAATATCCAATTTAAGCTGATAATACACTTCAAATCGGTTGCTATCACATAATATCACATCAAAAAAATGATTTATTTATGTAATTATTTATTTTAGAATTTAATTTTTCCTCATTATTTTTGTTTTACAAAATAGTATTTAATAGGAAGAAGTATTTACTTGTTATTCATTTGAGAATATGAGAATTAACACAGATGTTTCTCACTAGTTTCTTAAATAGATAGAATGATAACTGTTTCATTCTGCCATCATCTCAACTAACACACACCCCTCCACCTCCTCCTGTAGATACATATAAAAACTAGTTTTCTTTATGGACAGTATTTACTCAACGCGTACTTCTCTACTTTCAAGGTAGACATATAAATGGATAGTAAGATAGCTTATCTATTTCTTTATTTTTCTATGAAAGCAAAATGCTTTGTTTAGAAAAGCAGGATTAACTTTGTATGTGTGTGTAAGCCTATTTTCTGTCTAGTGGAGGCGGAGGATATGTCTCAGTGTCATAAAGTGGGAAGTAATTTAAAATTGAAGAGTAGAGTTTTCGAAACTTAAAAGTAAACTAATGCATGTGTTTACGTGTGTCTGTGGAAAACAAAATTGATGATAGCGATGATGATGGCAGTGTTGGTGGTGTTTACATTCCTTTTCTTTTCTACAGAGGAGTAAACTATTTCCATAAGATTTTCTATAAGCCCAGCTGACATTTCTCCCATCTTCCAAATGATAACAACAAACAGGACAAATAATTAGTAAACTATTAAAAACAATATAATAATATTTATAAAGTCTATTATACATATATACAATGGAATGAAGTATTATAACTGTTTTTTAATAAAAAAAAACAAATTTTTCTAGTGGAAACAAAATTATCTCATTAAATAGTGTGACACGCATGTTGTTGTTTTGTGTGGAACAAATTAAAAATGAGTAAAAGAGTAAGAGGTTTCAAAATCGAAGTGAATGAAAAAAATTAAGTAACTACCATTATTTTTAGTTTACCTTTGACATAGTATCGTAAGTATCATGATATTCAGTGATGAATGTGTTGGTTGTCACCTTATTCATTAAGGTTATTCAACGTTCTGTGTCACTGAATGTTGATTAATGCAACTGATGGCTTATAGTAGAAAAACTAATTTAGTGGGAGAAGTCTGTTAACCGAACGAAGACACTACATTTCGAAATAATTCTGTAGATAGATGTTATGATCAGTAATTTGTTTTTTGCTTACGAGGGCATGAGATAGATGAAGTTGAAATAAGGATTTTATTAACGGTGCCCTCATGTTTCTAATGACATGAATATTAGCAGTGACGTGTGTCATATATTTTGCAATAGATATATCAACATAAATGTCGCTTAAGTAGATGAGGACAAAGCTTATTTGGAATTATGATGGTTTGTAATGTTGAGCTAACCAAAATATATGTGAAAGCTGTAGTAGTTGAGCCAAGATTGAAAGTGATTGGTTAAAATATCTTCTCAATATAGGTCAGATAATAGTTAGACCTTGTAATTAAGACATTTACTTTTCAATAATTCTGTCACACTGTGGTGATGAATATCATCTAGCATCAAATTTTGTTATTGTGTTTACTGCTGATGGATTTCAATCATTCGAAGCTAAATAGTACATTACTAGGTTAAGTCATTTAGTATAATTACCATACAGTATCGACAGATATCTGTTAGCTTTAAGAACAAGAATACATGTCTATAGGGATGTAGGATAATAAAACAATAGATCTATCACTGTATATGATATAAACCTCTGGTATATATACTACAAGTTACTTCAGTATTTTACTGAAATTGGAGGTTCACGTTAACAATGACGTTAACAACATGCAGAACCTATATTCATAATATAGCTTTTGATTGTCAGTTATTAGTTTACAAATAATAGGTTATTTAGTTATAGCTAAATGGTTAATAATTCTGAAATGTGTTCACTAAGTCATCGGTACTAACTGTATGAATTACACAACAGTTCTTTTTTTACCTTTATAGTGACATTCGATGCTAACTCTTTACCAGCTTCATTCCTGAGAAATTCCATTCAAAACTGGTTTACACCAATTATGGATGAATATCATGACAGTAAAACTACTATGCCTAATAATGAAACGAAACATTGTTGGGAACATCAAACACCCCAACAGCTAGCTACCTATGGTTTCCAACAACCACTACAACTTTCACAAAGAATTTGGTCATCGTACAATACTCAGTCACTGATGTCGAATATACAACAACCTGTTCATTTTACTGCACAAGAATTAGTGGTCAAATTACCTTTAACAAATTTTAATTTAGAAACAAATAATGAATTGCCACATTTCAAGGAAAAATATGTAGCTTCTGAAGTAATGAATTCCAATGTAGGAACAAAAGAGCTTGATTCTACATCAACTGCTTACAATACATGGTCAAATTCAATTAATAATAAATTTTCAAGTCCAAAACTATTCAAATCTATTCAAAATGATATGAAGCAGTTAACCAGTGGTTCAAGTGAAAAGTTTCATATTAATCAAAATTGTTTATATTCTAACAGTATCGGTGATACTACTAGCAATAAGCACAGTATAATGGTACCGATAAGTGCAAATGTAATGCAGTCTACATGTTTAAATTATGACAATTTCGATGATTTTACTTATGATTTAGATAATGATTCATCAAATTGTTCAAGCGTTTCATACAACAGTAGTAATACATATAGAACACGATCATTATTGTCATCAAGATCTAATAATAATAAATTATTATATCGGTCAAATCGCATGAAAATTATGCATATCAGAAAGACTGGACGCTTTAAAAGTCAAAGCTTGCATACATTTCAAAGACAAGCAGCTAATATGCGTGAACGTAGGCGAATGCAATCGATTAATAAAGCATTTGAAGGTTAGTAGACAGCTGATTGTTCTGTTTAGTCAGTAAAACAAAGATTAATAATTTGTCTGGCGGTTGAAACTAGCTACAATTTGACTCATTTTCATTTTATTAACTGTTTATATATTGATGTACATTGAGGCAAGGTTTCGTCTGTAGTCTGTTTTCGGAAGTTATGTAATTTAGATAATTTCGGTACAAGTAGTTACTTTAAGAGCATTGGTTTTCTATCCTGTACATGAGCAACATAAACGTTGACTAAGAAGTCAGTCAAAATCAGCGTAAAATCAGTCATGAATGCATGCCAACTGGAATGTTCACACTATATGTCACCACAACATGAGGAAATTGCGGAAATAAAATAAAGTGATGAAAGACAAGCAAACAAACATAATTTTGAAAGTGTCAAATAAAATAGGGAGAAGTAAGTGTATTATAATATTATTTTCATTAGTTACGGAAATAATTGCGTCTAATAGCCCCGACCAACAGGTTATTTCTCTCAACTGAACCACGAAATCTATGTTATTCAGCGCAACTTAGAAACTTAAAATATAGTTTGTGCATTAGTCATGAATCACATGGTTTGATTTAAATTTATCATAGTTGCATAATTTTTCCACCTCTTGTTGGTACAAATATTGTTTCTGGTAAAAACAAAACTACAGAAAGTGTTGTAACACGGGAAGAACTTTTATAAGGCACTAAGTAACTAACTTTTTATTATTTTGATAACTTAGGCTTTATGATTACGATGTTTGGTAGCTCATAGTATATTGCAATATGTTTCTTTTTCTTGAGAATTAACCGACAGGATAGCGCTGATTAGTTATCACCAATTGATTATTTAATTAAAGCATTAATATAACTGAATTTTGTTAAGGAATAACCTTTTCTAGATTGAATCACCAAACATTCAAATCTCAATAAACTTGTTAACTTTTTATTAACGAAATAGCTAATTATCCAGCAAACAAGGTAGTTCTGAAAATGATTAACATCATATCTCACCTGAGCTGTATCATTATTTCCATTAACAGATTAAAAAAAACAGTCATTCACTATGATAGAAACTGTAACATTTTCATTCTGAGAAAAATGAATCTTAGCTTAAATCGTAGAAAAATTCAGTGACAGATGTGTTTCTGTCTAATTTTCGAAAAAAAAGGTGAAATATTCACTCACATCAATTTTAAAAAGATAAAACAGTATAAAATTGAAAATTCAATTCGTGTACTAATATTAATAAAATAACTTACTTTCTAATGAGATAACATTATATGTACCAATTATGATGAATAGAATGTAAAAGGATAGATAAGTTTAATTACAAAATATTCAAATGAATACATTCTTAAAGTAGCTAAATAAAATTACTGTCTTCATGTATCAACATTCAATATGCGCGTTTATGTATATTTTGTTTTGGATAAATAAACTAGTATGGTTAAAATCACAATTTTGTTTTGTTTTAAGCTTAGAATTTCTTCAACAAAAACAAGTTTTCACATTTCTAAAACAATTAAGATAGCTCAGACAAGGCTTATATAAGTTTTTTTTTCAGTTTGTTACTAGATAATAAGTAACTTAGACTGATTGATTAAGAAGTAGTAACCATTGTAATGTCTGCCATGACCTTAATGCTTACGAATTCTAGCTGTCAAAGATACACTTTGCTACTAGCATAAATAACTTACTGTAATGTGATATATATTCTGATGAACTTAGTCTACATAAAACTCTGTTGAATCTAGGTTTCGATAGAAATTTTGCTCCTTATGGGATTCGAATTCAAAGCTTCTAATCTAACATTATGTAACAAAATTACATAATGATTCGGACTGCGACTGATCTCCTAAAGTAAATCATGTGTCAGCAAGATACAGTACTACATATTTGTTAACAGTTGTCAGTGTTTGTAGTGTATGCTTAGTAAGTGATCCAGTTCAGTAAAGTGTTATTTTCAGTCTGAAGAGTTCGTCATTAACTCATCTTCCTGTAGAATATAATAGAACAACAGTATCCTTCATAATTTCTAACTAGATACAGATCCATTAATTCTAATAACGCAGAAATGTAGTTACTTGGATAGACTTGGATTGAAGTGATCGAGGGATACTATAATAAATATTTACTTATTATGAGAACTAATCAATTGTTGCATTTAACGAAAACTACTCAAAACAAACAGTTAAAAACGTTTCTTTTGTTTATTTACATTTCAATAAAAAAATAGGTTTAAGATCACACATACCAACATTACCATATGAAAAACGTTTATCGAAAGTGGACACACTTAGATTAGCTATTGGTTATATACATTTTTTGCAAGAAATTGTTCAAGCTCATTCGAAAGATGAAACAAATTTGAAAAGTATGTCAGCGAATTCTGACACGAATTCAAATCGCAATGATTGCTATGATGAAGATGATGTTGATGGTTGCGAAGAAATTATTGAAAGTGATGATCAAAATAGGTCTTTACATAAAAAAAATTCATATTTGGCAAAAAATTCATCCATATCTACTGGAAATTCCAAACAAGACCGATTACAATCACGCGGTTCTTTTGCAATCAATAAATTCAGCTCAAATTATAACACGGAAGATGAGAATAAAATCAATAAGGAAAGAAAAATAATTTTAAATCTACCTAAAAGAAGTAAGTAATTTTATCATTATGATTGATAATTATTGTAAATTGAAATAACGTGGAATTAGTTATCATCATAAAGTAATGCATGAAGTTTGATCGTGTAAGTAAGATGCTTAGATACATTTTCTCAACTCATAGCTTCCAAACTCCGTCTCATTATAAGAGGGTAACTAAAGTGAACCTGTTGAATCTACTTTTAAAATACTAACCGCGAATGTGAATGACAGGCGTCTCTTACAAGTATTTAGGCATAAATCTCATCCCAGTATTTCTTGTATATATTGGCACAATTACAAGCGCACTATTTAAGTTTCATTCAGGAAACCTAGAAGAAGATGGTCATTCAATGAAAATTGCAAATATTACTTAGTATCTTCAACCACTAAACGTGGTCGTTATACGGTATTCCGTAACATCTAGTGTAGAACTTGTCTCATGTAGTTTCATTCACGTTTAGATTATTACCATCAGCTAGTTACTGAAGTGTTAGAAATTCGACTGTTTACTTCACTCTAGATTTCGTAATCATCTTTTCTTTAAGAGTATTAGATGTGGCAACTAAGAATTAATTGTATTCTGAACCCTCACTAATGATGATTATAGTTTTTTCGTCAGAAATATAGGGAGACGTTTTGAACATTTATTGATCCACTGAATAGCTAGGTAAAGTATAAAAACTAATAAAGTAGTTCATTGATTAAAATTTTAACATTTCTGAATATTATAATCTCAGGCACTCAGAAGATAATATTACCATTCAGATTAGTATGAGTTTCACAAACCTTACTAAATTAATATTAAGAACTGGTGTTGATCAGATAATTGCTAGAAACCAGAAGGCACTGAACATCTGTTTGGTCCTAGTATGGGACTATCTGACAGTGCGCATCCACAATTTTATAGGGGATTCAAACCCAGGCTTCTAGAGAACGCTTAACCAATATATCACTGAACTGACTTTCAACAGTTAATATTTCTGAATCGGTAAATTCGAGATATATTAATACAACCTTAACAATTGCTGTCACTGGGCAATTGCCTCAAAGCCGACATGGTTATGTTCCACTGGTCACAATAACCAATTGATATCAATGTCGTCTCACTACTGACTAACTTCTATTAGTAACTCTTGGAGTTCTATTGAGAATGCATGTGGAATTGTGGATGTGTACTGTGGAAGAGTTCCATACTGCGACAAAACAGCTGCGTGGTGATTCTCGATTTTTAGTTGTTGTTTAACTTAGACCAATTGGTAACATCAAATTGATATTAAACACATTTTAGAACACCAATTTACAAACCTTAATAACATTTAAATAATTTTTAACCTAATATTGCTTAGTAGCTAGCTTAATTATATATCTAACTATTAGTACAAAAGCGATAAATACGTATAATCCTATCTGTCATTCCTTTTCCCTATTGTCAGTTATCTCTTTTCTGTTAGAGAATTTAAAAATGTACTTTGACTATGCTAATAAATATTACTGTATATTACAGATTTTTCAATAATTACCATATCATAGTAATTTAATCCTCATTAACAAACATTATTTAATTATGCGGGTGCATAGCAAGTATGTTTCTAAGTCAAAAAACAATATATTTCATTGAATAATTACTCCATATATTATAAACAAATACTAATTATATATATATATATATATATATATATATATATATATATATATGTAGTATCCATCTAATATTTTGGTTTGCATGGTTCGCTTACAAAAAAGATAAAGAGAGCCTACGTAAAAAACTAATATCAAAACGTAGTTAATTTTCAGATTTTTCTTCAACCCTGAATTAATTTACTTAATATGTTTAATTTGTATAAAGAAAAAAAACCCGCTTACTTGTTCTACAATAATTTATATACGTTTTATTCATGTGCCAATCATTTACTTTGAGGTTACTATGTTTTCTTATCTTTTATATGTCCAGTTATTTGAAATATAATTTATAATTGATCAAAACCCTGATCAAAAATGAAATTATTATGCATAAGTAAATAATTTTGAGGTTATTTACCTAATAAACATGGAAAATTCAATTGTTTGTATACATACATTCTTAATAAACTAGTATTAAATATTCGATTTACATAGTTGTGAAGTATCTTTGTTGTCGTATCAACTATTAATTTAATGCATGAATAAATGAATATTCGTTTTTTTTTTGTAAGCAAAATCACGAAACTATGCTTGAAAATATGTTCGTGGAAAAAAATTCTCAACAACAGGTGAAATTGATTATCCACCTTTATCATGTGCTATTTCAGATGTATACATATTTTCATAAAGAAAAATAAAATTGAGATAGAGATCTACTAGTAGAGACATTATAATCTGGATAGGTAGATTGATTTCATAAAATTAAAGATTAGAATGATAATTTAAATGATTGTGGTTTCATCTCATTTTTTAAACATTGAAATCATCTTAGCACAATTACTACTCATCTTGCTCAGCTATTTAATCGACATAATGACTAGCATATTATAGTCGGTGACTACTCCTATTCATATTCACTAACTTTGATAATACCAATGCACATAAAACTAAAGCTTCCTTGAATTCTAATGTGATTAAATTTCAACCATTAGAGTTCTAGTAAAGTTTTAAGACATTTTTATCTTCTAGTTGGTTTGTTATGATCTGAAATCGATCAATCTCTGCTGCCGTATGTGTATCTTTAGAGGATTGACTATACACAGTAGTAATTTACAAGTAAGAGTTGACACGAACTTTGCCCTCCTTACGACTCATTGAAAGGACTTATCTTCGTTCAGAATTCCATTTATCAGTCATAATCCAACTTATTTATTATTTGTGAACTACTGCTGTATCGAGGCAATCTTCTCGAGATGCATATATGGCAATAAAGACTGACCGATTTCAGTCAAAAAAAAACCAACTGGAAGATACAAATACTCTCAAATTGTATATACATACCCCTAGCACATACATACTAATCTGGACTCAGTAGGTTAGCAGTAAACACGATGATGTTCAACACAAAACATACATCCCAGGTTTCAGTTGTCAGTCATAACTCAACTCAATTAAAACTTCAAAATAAACTGATCACAATCACATTCATGTGAATCTTTCAACAATAACTTTATAAGTTCAAAATGGTTCTGTATTTTGTAAATCGAACTACTTTCTATTCATTTATTGTTGGGAATTTCACATCAGGATTTCATACCAAATTGACCTGTCTGTTATTTTTTACATAGTTTCAAGACATATTCAATGAAAGGTCATAATCTAATGTATAGAACTATGTTAAATTATTCTCATATAAAAAAGAGTGAAATAATAGTGCATTTAGTGTATCTTAGTTATGAACAGTGATTACCTGAAACCTTTTCTGATAACATAACTGTATTGACTTACAGTTTCATTCTATTTGATAATTAGTTCATGTCAAGCAACGGTAACTACTCTACACTATTGTTCATTTTCAGTTTAACCTCAGTCTGAATAAACATTTATAAGATCACAAATAAGTGTAAACACAGCAGGTTTTCTGTTACATATAACAATTAGTGAATCAAATTTTATACACAAAGAGCTAATAAACAACAGTTAACTTTTTTTCATTTTTGTTTCTGATCTCACACAATTATGGTGACTGACAAACAATTAACTAATATTTTAGTTTTATTTATTAATTGTTTATTGTTGATCACATGGTATTAGATTGTTCACACCTAATTGTAACTGTTAACCTCATTGATTACATGAGACTAGGTTACTTGTTAGATTTCTTCATCTGAATGAAGATTAACTCTGAATAAGAATGAGATATATCAGCATAAACGTATACCAAGATAAAGATCTAACTTAATTAAGATGCTATGTGGATTCTATTTGAAGAAGGATTGAAATGACAAAATTTGAAACATGTGAGTTATTTGACATCAACCCTATTCATATGATATTATGTTCAGCATAAAACCTTAAAATCATGTATCTGAATCCATTTACTTTTCCACACTACTGAGAATCCAAATGCAATAGGTGTAGTTCGACATGCTTTTCGATAGTTAGATAGTTGGCATTAGTTTGTGATTTTTCTTCAAAAATATAAATTTCTTAAGTCTATGGTGTATATTTATCTGACTAATTATAAAAGTGAAAGTGGATGTCTAAAATAATAGTGACACAACAACCTGTAGATGTAAATAATTCATTTACACTGTATTCACTCTAAGTACTGAGTTTATTTTTGATTAGGATTACTTGGAGTTTAGCAATCAGAATATATTTGTTGCAGAACAAGTTCTCTATACCTAAATGAAACACTAATTGTTTGTGATGTTGCTATGGCGATTAATACTAACTGTTGATGAACGGTTGCTTCTACTTTTGTCCACCCCCCACCCATTAAATGACAACTCAAGTGAAGTGTAAGTGCGATGATTACTTTTCAAAAAATCCTCTAACAGGATATTCACATATTCGATGTAAATAAGACACTTCTTATATTTATAGAGTAAAGATATTATCATATATTCTTACGCATAATCTTCCTTGTTTTAGTGAATAGTATACAATTAATATTTGAATGATGCATGTATTAGTTGTATAATTAAAATGATACAGTTTGTTAGTCCCAGATGAAACAACGTTTGTGACAGATAATTGTAAGAATTTGTTATCTACGGAAATACACCAACGTAGGCTGCACTGAATGACTCATTCATTTTGGTGTATAATTTTACAGAATTTGAATGGAAATTTAACACAGGACCTTTGCGTCTAGTGATGAATACATTATTTTTAATTACTGATTTTGAAATCAGTTCTCCACTGATGTTCAGTTACACAGATGAATCACTGTTTCATTAACCTGTCGGTTAGTTTTACACCCAGTGGGATGAATTGGATGTCATTTTCTGCCAAAAGCTATCGGTAAGCAAAACAGGCTAGTAAGTGAGTAAAGTACTGGCAGTCGTCTGTGTTCAACATTACATCACCGTTACCTTATATAATAAATCTTTCTGAAGAATACGTATCCGGTAAAATGGAATTGAAAACATAATAAACACAATTAGTTCTGTGCAAAATTCAAATATTACCGTGTTTAATTATTAATAAGATAATGCTTTAACTGTATATTTTATTTTATTCTTTCTTTTATAAAGTATTCGAAAATATGATTGCACAAAACAATGCGACACTTCATGATACAAGAAATTTCGATGAACTTTCTCATATGAATAGTAAATCACTAACAATAAACAATTCATATCACCAATCAGAACAAATTCTTTTTGGACATAGTTTAAGTTGGCATCGTGATAGTCCACCATGGAGTCGAAACAATTCATTGAACTCTAATAATATCTTAATAGCTAAAGTATGGATTCCAGAGAAACTTGATTGTATAAAAGCTGTTTGAATTTTTCAATTAGTAGAAAATTGTGTAACATTTTGATCGAAACAAATTATCTCAAACTGTTAATTCATGGATTTACAGCATAATACTTGACTATTTTTGTTAACCTAATTAGTAAGTAGACTACTAATTAAGTGAAAGTATACAAGAAGAAAATATTTATAAATCATAGTGTACACAATAACTGATAAAATACAAAACGTTGATAAATGAATCTATGATTTAAAACAAAATATTAACAAATTTGTAAACTATTATATATATTTAAACATATAAATTTAAAGAATTTCGGTAAATAATGCTTCATCAGAATGACGTACCAGTTAATGTAGTTACCCGATTTTTTTTTAGTTAAAGAGTAAATGTAAATATTGTTTAATAGATTATAAGATAATTAATTTAATTACTTTTTAAAATTTTCACTTCAAAATAAGAAAAAATAAAAAACACAAAACAGATAGTTTAAAGATGAACGTTTTATTTTCTCATTCGTAATGTTTTTATTTACTTCATGAAAACAAATCAAGCGTAAGTTGGACTATTTCATTTTAATTAATCCCCAATTAACTAATAACTAACAAATGAACAGATTAGATGGTAAAGTGACTGTTAATTAAACCAATGAAGAATACATAAATTGAATAGTTAGAATCTTTTTGGAAAGTGTTGTCTTAATGGATTATCAATTCTGTCATTAAACTATATTTTACTGCTTCGTTAAACATTTTTATTTCTCTAAAATATTTAAGATATAGTCTATAAAAGAAGAAAAACATGTGTTGACTACAGATTTTTAATCGTAATTGTCATCTAAACATTGCTCAAATATCCTTAGAACGATACTGTGTACAGTGCTGAGATTAGGTATAAAGTGCTACAAATTTGTACCGATTGAGATGGTTGAGAGTTATTCGAATATGCCTAACCACCATCTATATTGATGAGTGATGTTGATGACAATACGCATAGGTAAGTGTAAACCTAAGTTGAGCCATGCAACAGTCCATGAAACCCTTAGGCTGTTTTCTGAGCAATGTTGGTACGTGTAGATTATGTAGATGTAGAATTCGTGCGATATGAATCAGAATCAATCACAGTAGCACGGATGCGTTCACTCTCCATCTTTATTGAAACTTTGAACTCCAGCACTCATTCAAATATGTCTCTTTATTTTACCTTCTTTAACAATACCTTTAATGTACAGTGATTTCCACCACTAAAACTACTTAACTGTTTCCAATTTTTATTAATTTCATCTCGTCATGCATATTTAGTATGGCAGATCTAGCTGACGCTCATTCGTGTCAAGATTTATTTTTATCTTGACTGACAGATACTTCGTAAATGCATGGATTCTGTAATAAACAGGAACTAACAAAATAGAGTATGATAGACAAATATATTACGTGTTTACATAATTGGTAGTAATAATACCAAAAATTATAGATGAACTAAATTTTTGGTTCACATAGCTGAGAGACAAAATGCCACTTACTAACTTTCATTAGTCATATGCATAATCTGTGCAGATGTTTTGACATCACTCTTTTTCTTAATGAATATTTTATTTAACTATACAAGGAATATTAAGGCACATATCTTCAAAAGATGTTAACGTATCAATTTTTTCCTTTCATGAAAAGAATTTCAGATAGCTAAAGGACTGAATCTAATATAGGCAATTATAGAAAGAATAATTATAGAAAGATGCTTATGTAACTCGGGGGGAGGAATGACTACAATTCAGTTTAGTATAAAATACCTCACGGAAGATTAAGAAATTGTAAGTGAATCAGATTGAGTATATAGAATGAATTAAAGGTCAGATTTTATGTACAATTTTTCACGCCTAGATACTACTGTGTAACTAATCTGATACCGTTGGATTTATTAATATGTTTAGTTTTAATGATAATATAATTCAAATGAACTATTGTCTTCGCATTACTATCTGACTCAAAGCACAATGTAAAGATGATAGCATCCACGTAACGGTAGCGCTCATTTTAATAGGAATGTATTGGGACAGACTTTAATCCAACAAACAATCAAATCCTCGAACCCAAAGGTCAGCCGTTTGCACATCGTAGTGCCGAAATTCAATCACACTTTGAAAAAGTGTACCAACATAGAGATGCACAGTTAGTAAATTATTATGCCCAGAAGTTTATGTGGACCCTACAATAATAAACACTGGTTAATAAGGATGTAAATAAACAATATAAATATATATTTAGAAAAATAAATTGTTTAATACAAATACCGGACTTCTTGGAGATTTCACTAATGTTCACAGAAGTTTAACTCAATTGTCTAAGTGATCCATGCCATTCTAGTCATCAGTATTAGTTTAGCCGTACAAGAAACTGCACACGAGTTTCTTTGTTGGAAGGATAATAACTATGTAAAAATGTCATCACTGATTGATATACTAGATATTGCTACATGATAAACATTTTTGCTTGAAATATATAGTTTAAAACTGTAGGAATAACTTACAACAACTATGCATATCAGTATAACCAGTTCAGTTACTAGCATACAACCTACTTCTCTATCTGTTAGAAATGCGAAGTATATTACATTGAGTTGGGAAAGGGGTCGGAGATATGGATGTAAATACTAAACAGGCCTTATAATTTCAAAGTATGCGTGTGCGAAATTAGAAAGTATTTTTCATCTTATATACCAGTCACTAACCAACTATAATCAGGTATGTAAACTATCTCTGTAACGACGGTTCATTGTAGGTGGAATTTGATTCAACTGCTGACAGGAACTCAACTTTTTGAAACAGATAATTAACTGGATGTCTTCTCTCCCTAACGTTGTATTGTAGATTTATTTTAATAATTTGTTAGGGTTTACGGGTCGTTTAGCAAAAGAAAATTGTTTTAGGCTTCTGCCTCATATTTTGCTTAAAAATCGAATATACCACCAAAATAATACCGGAAAACTGCGTTTTGATATTTTGGCTGTTAAGACAGTACATTTAGCATATTCTGCGTTTTTATATATAGTGAAGATTACGTTTATGTCAGCAGTATACTTTGGTTGCAACTGATAAAGCAGTAGAATAATTAGGATTTAGAGAAAATCGAAAAATCAATGTATCTTTTTGATTATTTTGACTAGAATTTTAATACACATCACGTGGACCTGATCGTTTGTGCGTGAAGTCGGCCTGTTATCTGCACACTAGATAACATTAACTGTATTAAGTCGGCTTAGCTTAGCGACTCTTCGAAACACCATTTTTGACAGTTGAAAAAACAGTAGGAAATTAAAATAACTGAGTTTTGACTCGAAAACCTTTACATTCTGGAATGTAGAAGCTGTTAACATGTTTTAAATACTAAAGTAACACTTACCTTTGAGACGACATAAACATGTAGACCTCTGATTTCAGGGAGACATACTTTCGAGCTCAGTGTTTTTTTTATTTCACGTCGATAGGCTAAAAAAGTCTTGTCTGGTACCATGATCTAAGAGTTTAATTGATTAAGCTGGTCCTCAGTATGCACTTAAAATTCCAAACAACCTGCAGTTATACGATATCATACCACTCCTGCTATTAAACTTTTAATAACACCATGGTGAGGAATGACAAATTGACAAAAAGAGACAAGATAATGTCGAGAAGCTGGGATAGTTATTATTGCCATAACAGCCTGATCGACGCGTTGGATCGCTTACTCAAGATGTTCAAATTATCATGAAGTCAATTTTCAATATGCCAAGAATAAGATTTCCGCAGTAATGGATCCCAGTAAATTAACTAAGTTACATTTCAACACTACCCACCAATTGGTCAAACGTTCCTACCAAATGTCCATAATATATAGAACTGAATGCGTAAATCTAAAAGTAATTGAAACAATTGTAGTCACTTTTAATACCGGACTAGTATTACTGAAACTGCAGCAGGCGATAAAATTTATTACTCCTGATTCATAAAATAGTTAATTTGTCCATCCTAAGTTGGAGAGAAAACAACATTGAGACTATTTGTATCTACAAGGTAGACTTCGCATAGTCCGGTGTCTGGCGAAGAGTTGGCATATCCGTCTTAACTGGTTTAGTAAAACAGATACAGTGTTAAATCAAAGCAAAACATGGAAAATCATTTAAACACAATTTATTAGCATTATTCAATTTAGACATTATGATCTGTATTGGCTGACGCTGTGACGAAAGGCATCAAGTGAGAAGGAGCGTATGATATTAAAGGGACCTAAGTGAAGTAACTTTCACCTATGAGACTGAGATAGTTTAAATCGATTTCACTGGAAATTTCTTGGTACCTTGATTTGCTTTCTGGTTTTTGATTATGTTAAGACTTAAGTTGCTTGCACGAATTGTCAGATGAAAGTCTGTCGTACTGTCGTTTATGCAAGCCACCATGTCTAAGTCAGGTGACAGGAAATATTCTGTGGTTGAGGTACTTGAACTTTTGATTATCATCAACATTGATTCCTTTAATCAAATCCTTAGTTAAAATTGATGTGTTTTTGTGGAAGCCTTGATCATCTTCGTTTCTTTTGATCCAGCCGTTATTAATAACAAATAATAAACTGTTGACACGGAGTATCTACTCTATATATTATACAACGCATTATTCTATCCTTTGAATAGCTGTTTTTCATAAATGAAACAAACAGAACAGTTTCCTCATCCAGTTAGAATGAATAAGATTTATAATGCCTACACAAGTCAAGTAAGCTACGGAACTCTGGACTTCACCCTTTTTCCTAGTCGTACGCTGTAAAACATGATGTTACAGGTTTCGTTTAACAACTTCCCATCTTATTACTGATGTTCAGCGAGACTGTAATTGTGAAAATTCATGCCATAAGGGGAGGTAATAACGGTGGTGATTTATAACACACGGTGATAAACGCTCCCCTGTGTTAAATTTTGTTCACTTTCACTAGTGGTGGTTATTCGACATTTATTCTTGTTTCATTTATCTAACTTAGAACGATATATAGCTGCCATTGAAATACCACTTTCATATGTATCTGACATACTATTTTGGCGTTGTAAGTTTCTCTGAACATGCGAAAATATGCTTCTAACCTTTACACTTAGTAACACTATGTGATCCGGTAGAGATGCATGCTGGAAAAATAGTATACATTCATTATCATCTACGAGGCTACAAGGAATAAATCATGTAACAGTGTTATTTCTCCAGAGAAAAGACTTAACTCAGACATTTTGTGCCATAGGATGTGAACATTAGTGCATTAATGTATTTGAGATTTCTAGGTTATATTTAGCTCTTAGAAAAAGTAGGTCGTCAAAATATCAGCCTCGTAATTTGTACTTTCCGAAAAATATGTTTTCATATTCATAACTGTATTTGCTCTTCTGATATTGTTGAAACGCACCATATATATAACCAAGTTATCTTTGTTGAATAACCAAGGTAGCTTCAAACAATTGAACCCACACGTATGAATAAGAATATTTCAGAAGACAGGGAGGGATGGAGTAGAAGTTATATTTATTAATGAGTAGAGCACCAAAAGGATTTCAAAGCCTAGGCTGGCCAACTATAAAGAGTTGCTTTATACGTCGTGTCGTGATGTGGTAGTGATGCTCGACTGAGCGCCTTCAGCAAGTCATGTCTGCTAAAACAAACATGGTCAGGATCAATGATGAGAGCCTATACAACTATTTTTTCAGGGAATTATTTACCGCAGAATTACGGTTGACGATATACAGGTGTAGGCTGAGATAACACTTATCAAATAAGTGCTGTTGATATAATACTGTTATGATGTGAAAAATTCGGTGGTTGGTTGGCCGAGTGCCATTCACTAGTGCCTAGTCGGTAATTGTGCGTCTGCCCTATGCCGACTTAGTCCCAAGCCAGAATAGGAAGAACACGAGATAATAGATCAACCAGACAGAATCCTATTATATTTCAAGCATTCCCTTATATATGCATAAAATCAGACCCCACAGCAAACCAATTGGGAAAATAACATGAATACAGAACAAAGGAAATAGTGATAGTGAATAGGAACAGCTTGTACACAACTAATTAACTATAGTCCATAATAAGAAACAATGTAATAACAGTAATTATGCTATACGGGAGGATAGGGTAAGAGAAACGTAACAATAATAGAAATAAAATGTTTACATTGCACATAGAATAAATGAAATAGTGTTCTTAATACACAGTTCTGAAAGTTTGTTACACTTCTTTGTGGTCCGAAATAACATATACACTACGAAACTTCCATTTGGTTGACCTGATACTTCAAGTGAATAGAATCTATTCAAAGCATAAAAACTCTATTGTGTATAATGAACGGTTGCATTCAGAACACACTCTAAAGGAGAACAGGCAACTGTATAAAGCACCAAAATTTAATGAACATGTATGATACTTGAGACAACTGAATTTTTACCCAAAGCAATTAGTGCTAATGTTTAAAATGTCAAAGTAGATAAGAGCATATAACATATTATTTGTTATTACCGATGACTTTACGACACAAACATAACCGCGCAAAGTATAAAGCATCCCGCTACGTGTGAGGTCATTCTTTGTTGCAGTAAGACTTTTACAGCGCATTTAAGGGCCTACTGTAGAACTAGTTCGAAGATTGTCTTGCTATGGTATCTTTTCTACCTTGTAGACCTGTTCTCCTATGGTGCCAAGATCGCTCTCTCTATCAGCTGGCTGAATACATACGAATAACCAATTCTACTCATCTTATCAGTTTATCGTGTTTAGCCAGGACATCTTTTTGTAATACTTCTTTCTACTTGTTTCCCTCTTAGTATCAGATTGAGATTTGTACTTAACTGTGATTTTTTGAATCTTACCTTAATGCACCATCCTCTTCCTGCCTGTTTTTATGGTTGAACTGACTGTAGTGCCGCTGCATTAGCGATTCCTGACGTGACCACGACTTTTCACATTTCTGCTGACATCTTGTTTTAGTCATTATTGTCTGCAACTTCGAGAACTTGTCCTACAAAATATACCCTTATACAAAAACACAAATTCATCCAAATGACGCAATGTATTCTATTTAACCAATAAGGATACTATAATTGCACTCTGATGAGTTCTGGACATCTCATGGGTATGGCACTATAATTTAGTACCTACCATTGTACATTGTAGCTAGTACGAATTCACGGTAATGCCAAAACTAACCAATCATCACAAACTTTTATAATTGGAATTTTAGTCAGTTATATTTCAAAATGTCTCACAGAGCCAGTTCAGTCTTTTGTGAGTCACTGTAAGTCCCTTGTTATTGTGGAGTGTTAGTTCAGTAGGCTTTTGTTACTGAAATCATCTGGTAATAATCAGTTTACCGATATCTTGGTGGATTCGTGGGTATACAATTTGTATTAGGCTCGGAATACACAAAAGTATGTCAAGGTTTTTTCAATGGGACTTCATGAATCTTGCATGTATTACACGAGCCAATAACGAATTATAAAACTTGAGTAGCTCACTATAGGTGAGGCTGTAGCTTTAATAAGCTTTAATTTTAGTGTACCCCTCTAACGTAGGTGTATGATATAACTTTAAACAAATGTGTCTGACGTGTTTGGGATTTTTTTGGCAACTTATGAAGTCACCTGTTTTTCATCTATATTGCAGGTGATATAATTCGATCGTTTTCAGTCGTTCTGAATCATATTTAAACACCAAGACATGAACAAAATCTATGTTCAGCCTTGGGATCAGCACCTTATATACAGGACACACGAAATAGGCGTATATTATGTGAGAGCATGTAAAACATGGGTCAGAATGTTTGTAGGGTATACCTGTCATCGTTCTGTATATAGTAGTCAGCATGAAATTTCTTTCTGCATTTAAGTGTTTTGGTAATCAATTTTATTGTTTCCTCACAAAATCATAGTTACTTTTTTAACGCATAAACTTAAACCGAGCTACTGATGGCTCTTCTTTTCCTCCTTTCTAAATTTCTCTTCGATGATATTCTAGAAACAATTTTAGTGAAAGTGCATGCAGATATTGATTGCCTGCCTAAAAAAGTCGTTTTGACTCTGAGTTTACACATGAAATCGAATTTACTGTACTTTAGTATACAAGCCATATAGGTCGCACTTAGTCGGTTCACGGTAATATCTGCGTCATTTTCTTTCGCACCATCCATGTGTTAAATACTTTTCCTCGGGGCAAGAGTTTGACTGCTGTCACATTTTATGCTTAGTTGTTAAGAAAGCTGAGTCCGTTGCATGAGTAGTTGTATAAATACTAGTGGTGGCATGACATATTAAATCAGTCTACGCGTAATAAGTCACATCAGCCTATGCCAACGTAGGACTATCTTTAATACCGTTGTGATAAATTTGGCTTAGAAAGGTCTGGTTTATAAGGTGTCACTAAGAATGATACTCTTCTGTGCTTGTGAAATGTGATCTCGGAGCTTCGTTTGATCACTGTTGTTCCCAAATGATAGTTAACAACCTATGAAAACACCATGTTATTATTACGGAAGTTCAGCAACTTGAGTTCGGCTGATGTAACAGTTCAGTCACTGTCACTATCTTGAAACACTGGTTGCTTAGTCATGTCTTACAAATGTTGCCCCATCAGCTTTCGTATAGCGCTTTATTCTCTGACAATACAACTGAGTGAAGACGACGGTGAGGTGGTCCGTTTATGACACGACATTGTGTAGTGAAAGAAAACTGCACAGAATTGACCCTTGTCAGCTCATCACGGTCCTCTTTTTAGGGTCGTAAAGGTAACACACTCAGTAGCTTGAGATATCAGATACGGACTAGATTACAAGCCAGTGTTGATCCTTCTGCTGTTTTCTTTTAAACTCCACAAACGGTGAAATTATTTTCGTCAGTCTAAAAAAATTCTTTCTTGATTGCTTTTTTCACAGAAGTGTATGTCATGCGACTTTCCTGTATTCTCGTTGAGTTCTTTTCCTTTTATATGATCGCCTCCCTTTTTCCGTTTTTTTCCCAATATAATGTTTCTAATTGCGGCATGTGCATTATTGGTGCCCATCTGTACCAATTTTTCTGTACTTAAGCAACTAAGACGACTGCTTTATTACTTTATACTGAATCTGTTTTCATTCTTGATGGTAATTTAAGTCTCAGAACACCTGTTTGCACATAAACATCCTATAAATCACGTAATGTTCTCGACAATGGAATTACCGGTACCCTAAAGTTGCCTATTTTCCAGGTGTTCTCTTAAACCGACTTAATCTTTGAAATGAGTTCCTTGAGGTTTTCAAGTTGTAGTATCCATCTGTTTATTGAGTAATGTGTATGTGTGCTCCGACCTGAAACATGGGTTGGAGTCTAACTTAGGCTGGGAATATATTAATATGTGTAGTGACACAGTCATAACGAATTGTCGACTTTGATTTTTTGTGAGTTTTGTTGTTGGACTCACTGACCTAACATTCTATTC
Source organism: Schistosoma japonicum (assembly GCA_025215515.1). Taxonomy (NCBI): domain Eukaryota; kingdom Metazoa; phylum Platyhelminthes; class Trematoda; order Strigeidida; family Schistosomatidae; genus Schistosoma; species Schistosoma japonicum. Next base: position 22,303,757 of record CM046063.1, on the reverse strand, counting down.
CTTCTCTATTTTAGGTTTTTGTTTATTAGTGAAATTCATACTACACTGTTATTTAGGCTAAAAATTGCTGTCAATTTTCTGAAAACTATTCTTCCTACTTGCAAGTAAGATGTAAATTTCATGCTACATCTCAATTAGAAACTGATTTTCCATAACATGGAGTACTTACAATAAGAAACGATACTTTATAGCAAAAAAAAACAAGATTCTGGATAATATCGTTTATTGTTTTCAATGAATGTGCGAAACTTTTCTTGTTCAGTATCTCTAAAAATTTTGGTTATTACGTCTTTATCAACCGAATGTTAATAGCGTCATATGATACATAATTTCCATCTGTCAGAAAAGTCATTACTATGGCATTTTTAACGTTTTCGGACCAGTTGTTTCCTCAAATGTTTTTCAGCTGTTCAAAAAACTGCAACACGATACAAAACGGTTTGAATTCACACTTACCTCACAGTACACACATACTAAACACTATGTTAAGTATAGCTGCAAACTTATTAGTTTCGTTATCTATGGTAACCGTATTGATACATCCTTGTTTGGAGGTGGGAAGCTCATAAAAACATGCCTACGATGGATAATTTACTGATGGTTTTTATTCTATGTCGACATGGTGATAGGTCTCCTGTTCATACTTTCCCAACAGATCCTTATCGAAAGCTTTGGAAAATGGGATATGGACAACTTACAGCTTATGGTGCAGAGCAACATCATGAACTTGGACGACTTATCCGCAAGAGATATTCTGGCTTTATTCCTGAAGTTTATCATAAGGTACTGTTATGTTTCACTTAAATCCTGATTGATAGGATGAAGTTTTATTTCGTAGCTCTGGCACTGAAAGAACACTTATGTCCGCAAATAATTTCATCAGAGGATTTTATGACTTGGAAATAAAGGGTGCAAATAATTTTCCTCCTGTATTTTCTAGACAGACACAGGAAGATCACCTGCTAAAAATGTCTAGCAAATGTCCTAAATTCAAAAAGATTTTTCATCCATGTCATGAATTCGTCTATGGTATCCCAGAAAGCAAAAACATTAAGAAATTTTTTTGTACTTTTGGAGCATATGACTGGTAAGTGGCCGAAGATTATAGTTGTGATTAATCACATTCCACGCATGATTTCACTTATTCTGTTGTCAACTTGTAGATGACGATAAACATCTTAAAGTTAAAACTTCGCATTTTCAAGTTTAAGAGAGGAAATTTATACTAATCTACGCTACTTGATTACTATTTGTCTTCATAAATGGATGTGTTATTTTCTAGACGTTGTCATTAATAAAAATAAAATAATTCATTGTTTAGGTTCTTCAACGAACGAAATCTAATAAAGCTAGGAGTATGGTGAAATAGAAAAGTTTAGTCACCTGAGAAATAAATAAGCACAGAAACAATGTTTAAAAATATCTGAGCAAATAAAGAAAATTAATTACTTAGTTTTTATTGATGTTAAACAGTCAGCGAGGATTTGTAGCCATCAACTTGTACGGTCTCATGAATACCAACTAGTATATCGTTATCTCACAAATAGACTGATTTACTGAATAGTGTACACATCGATGTCTGATGGCTTTTGGTTTTGTTTTCCAATCACTAACTTTGACCTACATTTCATATCAGTAGGTGATTCTGGAAGAGTTTTATATTAATTCACCTAAAGTCAATGTTCATTGATTCCATTGGAACCTCAACCGTACCTAATGTCTTGACATAGTAGAGTTGCTTCTTATGACGTATAAATAAAGTTATATTCTTGGGAAACTTGTCTTTTGGACATGTCGACTGTAATTCGAATCGAAGCTTTACAACCTTTACATGATTTCCTTCTTAGACAACACTATTTGTCTCAAGCGAAATATTCTGGTGCTAATTTTATGTCTAGCACATGATAACTGAATGTATAAGAAGAAACTCTGTGCATATATGATGACTGTGTTATACGTTTATTAGTTTAGAGAGGATTTTTTCTGCTTACTTTCTAGCCAAATAATAACAGAAAGGACGTTAGTGACTTGCTCCTAAATTCCTACCTAGTGACTAGCTCATCTGAAGTCAAGTAAGTTGGGATCGATGCTCATATTGGTTGATGAGCATCTAGATTGCAAAGTTATAACATTTGGAAAAAGGCATTGGGGAGCCACTCGGTGGCTAAGTAGCATCATGCTTAACGTAGGAAATGAGGGTTCCAGGTCTGACTTGTATGTTGTCATCATGGTGCAAGCTATTGGGAAATTCTAAACTAAAGCAAAATAGCTCAATCAACACCCTTTGATTTTTGCAAGATTATTATTTATCAATATCTGGAAACCACTTATACGAATGTGTTTGGAGAGTAGGTCAAAGTGAGCCCTATCCATTGACTGACTTGTTGAAAGTTAAATATGTATACTATGCAGTTACATAATTTCACTATGCCAAAGTAATATAAATTGTACAAATTGCTTTTCCATTCTAATTAATCTTATCTAGGGTATACTTTTCCTAAAGACAAAAGTTCACCAGATAATTTTTACCCGGCCTGGTGTATATGCGATCCTATTACCATATGGGTAGATCATTCACTGCCTTCTCTTCCTCATTGGATTACCAGTGATGTTTATAAACAGTGTGCTGATATTTTGGATTATAAGCATTATATTCGATTTTCTGAACCACGGTTGACAAGATTGCGAGGTGGTCCACTGGCTGCTCATATGTTGGATTTATTTCGCGAGGGTATTAACAATGAGGTAAAGAACACTGATCATGATAAGCGTTCTTCACCGCAGCTTCATCGTCGTTTTGTTGCCTATTTTGCACATGATTCTACACTGGCAGCCATAATGAGCCATTTAGAGATATATAACCGGTCAGTTATGCCTACTTTTATTGATTTGGCCCATATATTGCTTAAAACTATAATGCATTAGGGTTACTTTGGACAATTTATTTGCAGAATAATATTCACATACCGTTATGCAGAGTAACTGATAGTTTGGTGTATAGTTAATAAAAGGGACGTGTTCTGAATTCTAACTTAATAATTAACTTGCATATTTTTAAGCAAGATTGATATACAGTGGTAACAATTATTATATATCTTAAAGGGGTCAGATAGGAAGCTTTTTTCAAAATGCAAACTCATCGTATTACACGTGTTTGATTGAAAGTAAGTAGTCAAAAGTTACTAGGCAGAGTTTGATATGAAACTACTGCGGATAACGGGTGAAAGTATTTAAAGAACATGTCATTCCACATAAAAATGAATAATGCTCCCATAAGGACTAATACAGAAATGAAATTCACTTTCAAATCAGTTCATCCTAACAATGTTGTATAAGTATTTTCTTAAAACTTTATTATTTGCTTTTAGTTATCAGTAAAGTCAACTAGTGATCTCAGCTGTGTTTGTGATTGCTTCGCACTTTAGTTTATGACTTTCTTCAGTCCATTCAATTAAAAAGCTGTTTTTTCAGTTTTCGGTTGCATAAAGTCTGCAATATATTTCATTTTTGTGCATTAAACACTTATTTATTAGGATAACAACAATCTATTTATGTCATAAGTGCTCGCTATTGCCTTCCCTATTCTGATGGGGTTTACTTCGTTACCTGAAGTTACTTAGCATTTCTCTGATTATCTTAACCTATTCTTGAATTGCAGTTTGTTTTTGATGAAAGTGTGTGACCTGAAGCAAGAAGTAAAATAATGTTTTGAATCCATTTTTCATAGGTTTGTCAGTACGTCAATATTATCAGTCAGTCCCAAATAACGTAGAGCCTGACATATTTATGTGTTTTCGCTCAAGTTTCTATTCTTTATTAGCATGACGTGAATAAATTAACTGGATTAATACAAGTTAATGCTCTAGATGTTGTTTGACTCTATAGCTAGTCTTGGTACTAGCTTGCTGTCAGTAGGGTTAACTACTTCATATGTCTAGGTGATTTCTCCTGCTTTGAAGAATTAAATCAATCAATCAATCAATCAATCCGAATCAGTGTCTGTAAACCCTTATAGATGTCTGCCTCCAACTCCCAGCTCAATGCGTTCACTGGTCATCCTCTTTTCCCTTGACCTTCAAGATTCCAAATTAGTGCCTGTCTTGTGACAAAGTGTGACGATTTGCTCAACGTGCTTCCAATCCACCTCCAGAGTTTTTCTCCTAATTTATTCCTCATCTAGATTTTGATTGGTTTGTTCTCTGTCCGCAGTAGGTTGTTACTGATGGTGTCTGGTCAATGGATCCAGAGTATCTTACGTAAACAACTGTTTATAACTACCTGTGTCTTCTGAACGATGTTTTTCGTAGTTCTCTAAGTTTCAGCTCGATATAATATAACTGTCTTTACGTTTGTATTGAAAATTGTGACTTTGACGTTGACTGACAGCTGGTTTGAGTTCCAGAAATTCCTTCAATTGTAAAAATGCTATCACCCCTTGTCAAATCGTGTCCTCACATCTGCATCTGATCCTCCTTGTTTATCGATGACGCTGTCCAGGTATATAAAAGTTTCCACAACTTCCAGAGTTTCTCCATCAAATGTAATTGAGTTAGTGTTCATTATTTTATATCTGAGGATCTTGCTTTTACCTTTGTGTATGTTGGGGCCTATTGTTGGCTGCAGAGGCTACACTGTTCTTCCTCACCTGGATTTGTTGTTGTCTGTGGGATAGAAGAGCTAGGTTAATCATCTGCAAAGTTCATTTCGCCTAGTTGCATCCATGTTGTCCACTGCATTTCATGCCTTCCTTGAGGCACATACAAATTTTTAAGAAGTTTCTAGAACTTGAAAACCTCCGTCAATTGTTATTCCGATGAAATACGTAAATCCATGCCGAAAGCCATTTATGGCTTACTTTACTGGTTTTTATAGGACTGTTGATTTTTGATAACATTTTGATGTTACTCGTATTTAATACTTGGATTGTATTTAGGTTTTGTGTTTCAAACTGATTGTAGTCAGTCTATGAAGTAGAATTACAGGAATAAATAAGATGATTCAAACGTGTATCTCAATTACTAATAGATTTGAGAAACATTATGAGTGATTTTAGAGTTGTTAGACACATGATGCGAATTTTCACTTCGTCGTTGTGAGTGCCGTGAGTGGATTTTTCTTTTTGAGGGACTTCAAAAGAAAACTGCGTTAAGGGTGGTCTCATCTACCTGGGTTCCTGATTGTAGGTATAACTGCTTTAGACCTGTCTTATATAGTTTTTTTGTGGGTATTTTGTAGTGTTAACGTCTTTCATAAATGGCTTTGTATTTTCACTATTAGTCCTATTGCCTTCCAACCGGCATTCCTGACATAGTAGGACGGTCGTAGTGAAGGTATTGACCACTCGAATCATTGTGATATGTAAGTCTATACCAGCACCTCAAGACAGCAACTTAGATCGGGAAGTGTCACTATAGTAAAGGATAGAACGAATTCAGTGAAGTTACTAGCTGTTGATCGAAAACACAATTTCATTACATACTGAAGTAAATTTTTTATATATTTGTGTTGTAGGAGGAAACCTCCTTTGGCAAGTTGCTTAGTAGTAGAACTTCACCGATCATTGCCATCATCTAATGACCATCGTCTTCTATTTTACTATCTTAATGAGACAAAACTTCCTTTAAGAGCCGATAAACTAGTGAATCTTTGGCCAACTAAGTGTGGAGTTCAAAATCGTATTGATGGTAATCAGCTAAATTATGCGTGTTCATTCCACAAACTAGAATCATCACTTCGTGGGACTTATGCAACTAATGTTGCAGTCGAATGCTATGAAAATGATGTGATAAATAATGCTCAAACAACAAAGACGAAATTATCAAGAGTGCAAATAATAGAATCTTATTGTTATCACCCTCAGTTATTAACCCTTATTTTCTTTCAAACAGCTGTAGTATGCTATTTTATTGTACGTTTCTTACCTATTCCAGTGGCTTATCTTATCAACAACTTTAGATATTCACGTCAGTGTACAATAATTATCTATGAATGTTATTCTTTCGGCTCCCAGAGTACTTGACAGTGAAAAAGACCATATTTTTAAGCTGAATATTGATGTACGGCTTTTTTTCTTAAAATTAAGAACACGTTAGTTTATTGTAAATGTGATATTTTTCTACTTCGCTAGTTTTGTAGTTTCGTATACAACGAAAGCGTAGTAATAGTAACATTTATTTAGTCAAGTCTGTGAACATCTAAACTAGATTTCTTTTCACTTATTTGCATTGCTCTTCATTATTTTTGTTGTCCTCTTGACAATTCTCTTTTTTATCATTTAGAAATTACATGAAGTTTGTATGAAAAATGTTTTTTGACCACTTACATTTATGTTTATGTACCAAAAATAATTAATAAATGTACATCAACTTGTAAAGATGGCTGAGATAGTGCAAAATAAATACAACCTAAAAGAAACGGTTACATTACTTGGAATATTGTATGACAACTTAAACTAACACACATGTCAATCTCTACATTGTTCTTGACTGAAATTCTGTGAAATGACGTAATTTATAAATTGATTTGACTAATTTCATGTCTCGGTGTGGAAACCAGCACTGTTCATACAGATATCAAATTTTAAGCAGGATGAAACGCCCCTCCTGGATTCCAATTAGCAATCGCGATCCAACTTCAATCATATTTTTACGGGAGATTCCTTACAATTATGTTAGTAATCTAATCCATGAAGTATAAACTAAATGCATGATTACAGTTGATATGAGTTTAGAGTATTCCAACACATCGTAACAGTTGTCATTCCTATAGACAAAATTTCTTAAGAAGTAGCATATATAAATATAACCTTATTCTACTAACATATACTGAAGTTAAGATATTTTCTGGATGCTAAGAAGAAAATAAGTATAAACTGGGGCTTGAATGAATGCTTTTTCTACGAAAATCGGAAGTCACTTAATGAAAATCAAAAATAACAAGTTCATTCTTTTTTATTATTTAGATGCCATATTAAATCCATTTTGGTTTGTACATCGTAGTCTGCTAAAAATAAAGCAATTACAAGATAAACTTGACCTGTTCATATCATTTTCTTAACACAGTATTCAGCTGTTTTCTGGTGGATAAGCGTTTTACTTACATACCATTCATTATAGATTTAAGTTGTGTAAAGCTGTTAAAATGCGAATAAGGCGATTCAGTTGCATCCAACTCACATAATGTTGCTCTCACAAAAGCAGACCAATCTGATTCAATTATAAAATGCTTATGAATGAAATATACTTTATTTGTTAATTATTGTGGTTTGAAAATAATATTGGATCAGATAGATATGTATGTTACACAGTAAATGGTCATTAATGTGGTCAATAATGTCTACATTAAAAAAATTACTTCATTTTGATCTCACTAGTTAACTGTGTTCTTCTAGAAGATTAAAGAAAATAATGTTTCATTAGTAATTTGCAAGCTATGCTTAGTAATTTATGAATAAATGATTTATACCCTCGTAGATATACAGAACGTTAATCTAAATTAATAAGACTGATTTTAGATTTAGTAACTTGTCGTTAATAAATCGGATGTAGTTCTTGTTTCTGTGAATAGTTCGCGTGAGTTCAACGATATACCTTTGAATATATTTACGAATAAGATTACGTTAGATCATTTTTTGATATTGTTTTAAAAAAATTTTAATTGCTAAATTTCTAAATCTGTTGAATTCTACTTAATGTTGGACGGTATACTTGATCATGACAGTTGTAGCCACAACTCATTAAATATTTTGTTTTATATGCTTGGTTGATTAGTGGAAATTGTTACTCAATAGTAAGATTGTTTTAGTAGTCGCAGGCAACTTATTATGTTGACAAATCTGAAAGTGGAGGGTTTAAGATATCGAACTTACTTCATTTTCTTCTATGACAGCTTAGGTGCGACTAATTTAATTGCCACTTATTTATGTAGTGCTTACATACTGATAAATCCCTACTAATATGTCAGTAAAAATTAAGAAGTGGCGTTTAGGAAATGTATTAAAATGTATGCCAAAGAAAATGCTATCCGTCTAACTGTGCCGACGGTCCCCATGTTCAGGAACAATCATTTTACCTTTGGGATAATAGTTTTTTAATTTTAGTCAATTCTCAATACTATATAGTTTTATCTGTAGGTATTTAGTTCATACTTAACATAAACGAAATTTAGTAATCAAAACTTCTCGTTAAAACTTTGAGAATAAATTTTAAATCCAGTTAGTGTTGATGATCATGTTAATTCATGAACTGTGCACTCTTCAAATTAACATAGTAAGATTCATAAAAAAACCTCTTTTTAAAAATGGCATATCTTTATAAGTTACAGAAGTCAACGATGTAAATATATAAAGTAAGTGATTAATAGTTTGTGTTGTAGACTAAATGATCTGTTATGCTTATCATGTTTCTATGATCAATGTACAATAATAATTCAAAGTAAGCACTTAGAAAACATTATTCACATGTCAATTTAAACTTATTCGACAGAAAAAAAATTATTCATATAAACTTACTGGCTTAATACTCGTCGTCTGTTATATATTAAGATTGAAAATGAATAAATGATTACTTAGAAAGAGTGTTAGTAAAGTTGTTATTTTATTTAGAAGTTAGAAAAGGCAACATTTATTTGTAGAAGCTTTTTATCGACAAACATTGTGGTTGATAAATGCCTATTTACTGTCTTATGAATTGTTGAATAAGATTGTTTGAAAAATAGTTAACGAAAAAGGCATATTTAGTTTAATTACAATGTACTTCACTCACAATCAATAGCTAAATGTTAACAGAAAATTTGACAACATAAGACATTGTAAGCATTCAGTTATGATTCTTTCATATATAACAATTTCTTTATGTAAATCATAAACTTTCAGTTATTCATGGTCGTAATAAGCTTAATTTGTGCCATTGGAACACATTTACAGATTATCATTGACTAATGTCTATGTGTTTAATAAAACCTATAAGTAATAGAACAGAAGATAGATAGTCTTCATTGACAATACACTTCTGATTCATTGTAGATACATCTGGCTTTTAGTTTAAATAACTATTGGTAACTGAACTGAGATGGTTTGTGGAGACTGATATTCTTAGTTGTTTGAATTCGTCACAGATTGATTTTAGTAGGCTTCCATTGAAAATCAGGAAACATCAGACAGCTCTTTCGTCCTAGTATGGGACTTCTATGCCGAATTCGACTAACTAAAATTACCAATCTTCACAAGCCATCTCAATTTAATTACAATAATCAGTTCACTGGTGACTAGCTTCAGGATGTTCCTAAAACTCTAATGAGAAATCTTGACAAGTGGAGTTCAAACTTATCGGGAGTGAAACGACGGATGATCGTCGCGCTATGTCACAAATTGATAGAAGTGGTAATTCTACCATTGGATGCCGACCCAATAGTGCAGAGATTTAGGCATTCGCCAGTGTGAATCCCCTGGGGTGACACTGCTAAGGAGTCCCATTCTGGGACAAAACAGCTGTTCACTGTTTCATAGTTCTCACTGGCACTCTACCAGCATCACTCTGTGACGAATCCAATTATTTGTAAGGTGAGCAATCTATATCACAGTGACGCTTATTAGATACTTTGATAAAAGAACATGACCAATTTTCGATTACTTTGTTAATTGATGTATTCCTTCCCTATTTTGTCATAGACTATTTTGCTGAATGTTAAATACGATTACATAACTCGAGTGAATGATTTATGGGAAATAAAGTTTTTCTCACTAAAACATTCTTATATTTATTTAATAATATAATGAGTTTCACTAATCGTTTCCAAATCTAGAATATGTTTAATTAAAGCAAAGGTCATTATGAATGAATATTCGAGGTAATAATAATAATACTATTATAATAAATAGTATGAATAGGTTTTAATAGAATTTGTTCAGTTGCAGACATTGTTAGACAGGATAACATGTAAATTAAAGGTATGATAAAAATAAGTAAATAAAATAAGACTAATACATAGAAGGAGATTACAGAAGAACCTAGGGCCATGGTAACCAAAGTGAACTGGTAGATTGTTTCTGTAAACATAAATCTGATTTTATATTGTATACGCTAATGTCTATGCAATGCAAATGAGATATGTGAGGACACCTTTCGGTAGATGGGGTTTGATCTCATAAATAATCTTAAAATTGGATTCACCTACTGCATGGTTATAACCAACCGCATGCTCTAGAATAGAGGGCAGTTACCCACCGATGGCAATGGATGAGGTCGCGCAAACGTATCATTCAGTGGTTCAATGGTGGGGCCCTCGTCGCGGAGCTAGAGGGTCCTGGGTTCGACCCCCGATGGGGTTGTGGATGTGCACTGCTGAAGAGTCCCATACTAAGACGAAACATCTATCCAGTGCTTCCAGGTGGTTAGTGGTTGTCTGGTTCAAATCAATTCGTGCTACCAGGATTGGCAAATTAACTATCTTCACAACTCCCCGATTGTAATTAATTATAATTCCCATTTAAATGACATCTATGCAATCTGCACCCACATTTAGTAAATATCTTGGCTTAAATTTGAACAAGAATCCCTCTGAATGACATTGAATGTTTTGAAATTTTGTATTATTTATATTATTAAGTGAATAGTTATGCATGATTAATACAAAATGGCTTACTTACGTGCAACCTCTAGAATGAAATTGTACATGAAGATTTATTTATGACATTTCAAAGGTATTCATTATACACTTTGTAGATGTCTTAGGGCTGAAAATTTAGATGAATATATTATTAACATTTATGAAACCTTTGTATGATTCATGTTATATCAGGTAGATTCAAGAAAGTAACTAGCTTTCTGAACTCTTTCTCAGAAGACTATTTCATTTATTTTGAGTATGTGTAAATCGGTTATTTTGTTTTTATTATTATCATGTTTCCAACACCCTAACCTCTCATTAGACTTATAAACTGTTGTCATATCATTTGTTATCCAGGAACTATGATCAATTAATCATGTACCTGTGCCCTCAGTCCTTAGTCATCACTGTTCCCGTTTTCTATAGATGTTACTCTTCTTATAGGTGTGTTGTGTGGTCTGGTTTCGTGTATATATAAAGGATTGTATGAAGTACGATATGATTTCTGTCTAGTAGCTCATTCATCTTGTGTTCTTTATTCCGGCTTGGAGACTAGGTAGTCGCGGAGCAGACGCCTTGCATGGCACTGATTAGTAGTTATTAAGGTCATACACTATATTTGCTATACTGACTTATTAGCTCGAATATATTTTACATTATAACAGATGGCAACAGGGACGACCATATCAAAAATGTAACAATACAGCAATTCGATCTTGTTAAAATTTATGTACTGAAAATTGCACTTATTAAAATATATATATTAATTTCTATTCATTTATACGTACTATCATAAAAATTCTTGATAGGTTAATGCCACTGTATTTCCATCAAATAAATACATGTAATTTATCGATGACTTTGCTATATTAAACAATCTATGGAACAGTAAACTAAGCATCACTTATCTCTATATTAATTAAAATTTTTAAGTAAAAGTCTTCTGTATTGTTCTTTAATTACAGTCTGTAATAGTGCAGTGCATATGTAAATCATTCTAATAAACAAATACGACATAATTCTAGTCATAAAATTTGATGTAATCCTCTTGCAGACGTTGACATGAATAGCATGACTGAAATACTACTAACTAATTCTCAATAGGTTAATCTGGAAACAAAATGTATTCAAACAATAATAACAATATTTATGACAACAAAATATGCTTACCTGGCTTTTTATCTATAATAAAGTTATTATCATTAAAGTATTACTAGGTATCGGTCCATAGACTTTAAACATATGACAGTTCGACAGACTAATACATACTTTGATATGCAATGTTTCATGTATCTAGGAAAACTAATATGCTTCAATCCGATCGTAGTTAGAATACTTACTTGTCTGTGATATACTTATTTTTTATTACTTTATATTTATCCACTTAACACTGGAATTGAAACTCACACTATACTTGAAGTAATACAGTGTTAATACCTATTAGCTGAATGGGTAATTTGAGCCTATCGCAAGCACTTCAGCTATTACACTATAGTGTGAAAACTTCATCAACTATTCCAAGTGACCATAGTTTAAATATGTGTTTATAGCACTAAAAGCCACCTAGCTGTATAAAAGTTTCGCATAGTGCATTTTACTGTACGCTAGTGACTATTCACCATTTAAAAACTAGTTCAGTAAGCGTTTTACTGAGAAGCTTTGAAATCTCGATCGATTAAAAATATGAAGGAGGTATCTGAGAGTTTATGTAGTGGTAGTCGAATGTATTTATACTGTTAGAAGCTATGTTAAAGTCAATCAGCCTAAGGGATTTAGTGAATATTTCTATAAAGACCTTACTTACTTGTAGGAGCTAAATTGAATTACAAAGATAAATAAAATCATAAAGGGAATATGTTTTAGATGGAATGAAGCGTGTTTTTTTCTTGAAAAACGTTATTCATATTCATAGATTAATATAATAGTAATCTGTTATAACTTAAGGATAATTTACATCAATATTCGATTTTGGACTAATAACCTAATGAAAACTAAGGACAACACAATTTTCAATCCATCTTATTCTGGATTCTTTTCAATTCTAGATAATTTTAAATATAGGACGTCTTACCAGAAGTTTGAGTACTTCTTGCGTATTAAGTTATCAGTGAGCAAATGATAGTTTAATGTTTAGTATCAGTCTGTGATGAATATGGTCTTCAATGAGATTAAAATGTTTAGTCTGTAGAAAGCAAATAAATCGTATTTCTCCATGATACTATGCTTTGATACATGACTGAACTTAGCAATTCATCAAAAGCGCAAAAGTCAATTTATATCATTTTGGAGGATCGACGATTGACAATCGTTATTGGAAGATGCATTAAAGTCAGCTTCAAAGGTATTATTTGGAAGTTTGTTCTTAAAATGATTAAAAATGAATGAAATATGAAGTAAGCTTTATTTTGAGCATAAAAATGCAAAGAATTAACTAACTAAAACTTCGTAGCTAATATATTAAACTTTATAAAACGGAAGGGATAGTTAGCGTAAACAAGTTACATAATATTAAATTTCCAAATGCTATAACATAGGGTAGTGTAATGATGACGAAATTACACTAAATTAGTTATCTAGACGAAGTGTCGTTACATACATTTTACATTATCTGATCTAATCCACAGAAACTCATACTATTCAAAGTAGGAGTTCAAAAGTTATAAGAATTGTTGTGAGATCATCGAACAGTTTAATTTTCTTCACTAAAACGAACAGGTTTATTGATATGAAGCAAAACTAACTTGATGAGATTAATGATAGTTTCAAGATAAAATGAAGTGTCTTCTCATGTCTAAGTTAAATATTAGTACAAATACTATATCTTGATAGCATCTCGCAGGTAGTGAAAAAATTTAAAAGTAAGGAAATACGTTCGAGTTTTAAATTGGATGTCATATCCAGTGCAGACAATTCTCTGGGTTTAAATGTAATTTATACAACATTTTACAGATTATGACGACGTCGTTTCGATTGAAAACTATAAATAAAACTGGCAGTATTCATCTTTCGAACAGTGAAGATTAGTTTATATTCTGAAATGATTCGATCTTGACATTACTAAGAGTAGACAAATAGTTAATAGAAGCTAATGCTATGTCCTAAATCGTAACAAAATGTTTATTTAATTTAGTTATGTCGTGTTTTACTTTGTGGTACCAAAATGAACTGGATGGTTAAATCAAATCATAGAATTTGAAGGAATTAAAAGAGTATCTTTTAAACTATTCATAAAGAAAGTTTGTGAATATTGATTGCACTGAATCTTTCGCTTTTACTGAATATTATGACTGGAAATCCACTTACGCGTAAAGCCTAAAACGAAAGTTTAGAGAATGTCAAAATGTAAATAACACGCTTATTAAGATTCCAAAGAATAAACTCTCAGAAGCCTAACGATAGACATTCAATTCCACTTAGCTCCATGTTGCCTTTTCCAGTATGACTTTGATTTGTGGGTGCATTAAAGGTCACATATTTAGTATCAAGTTAAACTGGTAGCACATAGTAATCCCCTAAGAAAGAGTCACTAAACATTATTCTGCTTGATTGCCTAAACGATTATATAGTTCGATTGATAGCTTTATCCTCGAATGCTATGCAACTTTTGAATACATTACTTTACCAAAACCACCCTCTCATATCATCCATAAGGTCTAAGGCTTCAGGCGAATTTAATAAGTATGCACTATGTGGAATGGCTATAACTACTAACTAACTCAAACTGAAACTTTGTATACAGTAGAAAGATGTTCACACTCATTCTCATCAAGACTGTTATTTCAACTTTTGATGTAATTTTTCACAAGTATTCCTTATCTTTAGTTGTATAATAATAACTGACAGACTACTAATCGTAAAATCTTACTCAGTTAACGATAAAACTGAATGTAGTAGTATCAGTAAAATGTACTTACATATTTCAGTGCCATTTGGAACTGATTAAATTGAAATTATTTTAGAAAAATAAACATTTTTTTGTGAATACTGAATAGTCATGTGGATGGTAAACATAATTATTTATTAATCAAAGTCATAACTCGTGTACTCGTCATACTAATGACATTTACGAAATTTAGTTTATAAACATCATGAAATACTAAACATACAAATAACTAATAAAGATGTATCTTTTTAATGTAACTATAACGCTTAAAATAGATGAAAACATAGTTGAATTCAGGTCGTTTTAGAGAGATAAATATTAAGTCCAGCTATTTATATTCATCACAGATTGATATCGGTAGCATAGTATTGAAAATCAACGATCGCCGGATAGCTGTTTCGTTGTAGCGCGCACTCTCTTCCCCTCCTAACAGTCAACCTGAGGACCTTTAGGCCTCATGGAAAACCCATAGCAAACTGTACCACTGGTCCGACTCTTAGTGGTAGAACGATCGTCATGCTG
Organism: Schistosoma japonicum; assembly: GCA_025215515.1. Taxonomy (NCBI): domain Eukaryota; kingdom Metazoa; phylum Platyhelminthes; class Trematoda; order Strigeidida; family Schistosomatidae; genus Schistosoma; species Schistosoma japonicum. Next base: position 22,288,747 of record CM046063.1, on the reverse strand, counting down.
CATCGCAAATGATTTAAGTCAGAATTCTACCTTTCCCTAGAGGAATCTAGAATGAGCACTATTATAGCTTCGTATTCTAGGACAAAACACTTGCTCAGTGCTCCTCAGTTTTAGACGTCAACATGTGATGAATAAACACAACTGAAGATAAAGACATGATTGAATCGAAGTGGTAAGGATGTATAGAACAATAAATTATAATCCTGTATATCACTGGTATACTATTAATTAATTATTGGCATAAAAAGCTAAACTTTCACTTTATAGATGTGACTTATAGAAGTCTTTAAATTTGTGAAGATCGCTATTAAACATATTTTGCAGTCTCGAGAAATAAACAGTATGGTGAGAAATCTCCAGTTCCGTAGATTAATGTCCCTACTGATATTGTAATTCAGTTAGAAGTTAATTAGCTAATTAACGTATTATTGTACTGGTCATATGCTAAATTCAGTAATTCGAGTGTTGAAAAGTGAATCTATCGATTAGAAAGAGAACGTAATCATGAAATTATTTTTGTGAATGAATTTAGGAGCGACTGGAAAAAAACAAAGAATTTGAGGTAATCAACTTTTAGATGATAAGAATGATTATCATAAGAGTAAATTTGTTGATGACTTGAATATATCTTTTATTTCCGTTAATCAAACTAAGTGGAACTGACATTGTTGAAGCATTTGGGACTTTAATTATAAATTTCGTTAAAATAATTTTTTAAGCTGTTAAACATTGTTCGTCGTGTTTTGGTCTACGAAGGATGCTTGCTCAATCAATGAATAAATTAATGAAATATGCCTCTTTTTTGTATTGGTTTGAATTTAGTTACTCCTCTGAAGATTACTGCATATGTAGGACAACTAGGAAGTTTAATCAACGAGTGTGTGAGTATCATCCGGTGGAGTTTAGGAATGCTAGATAATTTCAATACGTAAATCCGTTTTACTACACTTGGTAGACAACGGTCATGTAATAAAAAACACTGCAAAATAAACCATCATAGTGACCCAACGGCAACCCAAGTCATTCACTAAATATAGCAGAAGAAACTGGATTTGAGCCAACCACCCTACGCTATTTATTCAAAGGAAAATCTTGACGTCCATATCTCGTTCTTGACTTAGCATGAGTTATTAAATGATTACGTGACTTATAATAATAATAATAATAAGTTTAGTTTTCAAAGTATTGATATACTTCTAGAGGTGAAATATTTATTTAAGCAGCTTTTGAGACTCTTGTTACCATTCGCACATCTGTGCTCCTATTATTAGTTGTACACTTCTTGTATTATGATTAAATATGCAGTCTGTCTTTCATTATCACCACTGATTATAAAGTACTATGATCTGCTTAGCATTTTTAATAATACCATATAAATACTACTTCATATTAATGTAAAGCTCGATGAGAATCCAGTTGCAAATAGTGGTTCTCACTTAAAATAGTCATTTGTTAGTGCAGAAAGAAAGTTCAAATATGAGCAAACTGTTTGCAAAGTTTACAACTATAAACAATTAAATGAATGTTCGTTGCTTTTCATTACAATTAACTGTTAAATCCTTTAGGATTTACTTTCTTTTTGTGTATTTTTTTACACTGTTAATAATTCAATTGTAGTTTATGCTACGTAACAGTTTTCTATTGTGACTTAAATTAAGTATATTTTCTTCTTCAGATGAATTATTCTTAATGTCTAACTTGCTTATTATTATAATTGCATTATCCCTTCACTCTTCAATATAATTTAACAATTATTTAGTTTAACTAAACTTTGTTTACTTGCATCGATTTTCTCTATGTTCGTTTACGTCGCTTCAAATTATAGACCCTATTATGAACTAATACAGCTTCTCGCTATCTGTTGTTTATTGTATATTTCTAAAAGGTCGTAGTATTTCTTAGAAAACTTCCCTTTTATTACAACTTGGAAGCGTTGTAGACGTTTGATATCATACAATTTGAGGCTGTAATCATATATCTATTTGTCATATTTAAATAGCATACATTCTTGAATAAAATAATTTTTTGTTTTGATATTAGATCATATGGTTTAAATCTATTAAACAAATTTAACAATTACTATGCTTACATTCGGCACCTAAAATAATGTATCATGAATAAAGGAACCAAGAAGTGGTAAGAGGTGATATTAACGAATCTTTATCATAAATTAGTAAACAATACAAATTTATCATTTTTTTTTAGCAATTTATCAACACTTCTTTCAAACTTAATTAATTAATTTGATACAGTGAGTATAATCTTAATCTAATTACCAAAAAAATCATTGCTGATAGTAAAATATATTTCAATGAAATTTTGATCTGGTGCGACACTACATTCTACTGTTGTTTATTTGACTATGGATCACTGATATATACATATATATATATATATATATATATATATATATATATATATGCTCAGATACCCACAGCATGATTGACTTGATTTTAACAAAATAATCATTTTCAGTGTGATTATTGATAGTACATCCTATGGACCACTGATATACAATAACTTTTTTTCTAGTTAGTTATGTAAACATTTACGATTAATCTGCTCGAAATTATTATCAACTGAGATTACCACTGTTGGTACACCATTAATAAGCTTTTCCTGACTAATGAACACTTGTTAAATGACGACAATCTACCTGTACCTTTTCTTTCATTTTGAGATAATGTGAGATCAGCACGGACAAAGTAGATTCCCACTGTCTTGTACACCATACTAAACTCAATGTTGTATTAGTCTTCTATAGATATGATAGAAATATGAATATGAATTTATTACTTCGATTATTGTTTTAGAATCTAAAATGTAAGTTTATATCTTATCGCAATGATAGAAAATGAGTAATTTAAATGAGTGGTCTAAGCTAAGTATTAACATCGGATTCAACATGAATTTTTTCTTCTATGATGTTATTTTAGAAATAAAAAATACGATACTCATTATTTTTGTTAATAAACCGAAGTTCATGATATTACATGCAATAATAGTAAAATGCACTTACAAAGTTCAACTTTGCTAGGTGGTGTCACTAAACATATGAAATTAAAATGAGTTCACATGTTTATTTTTAATACATTGAATATTCAATAGTTCAATTGAACTAGCAAATTATCATTAGTACGTGATATTTTCAATGTTCACACATTACTGTAAAATTACTAAGGTTCCTAATTATCTTTCGTCGAAATAATTCTGTGAAATTAACCACAAAATTAACAATCACAAGTAAAAAGGAAACAGTGGAATGTTTTTAGTAACCATTCAAAACTGTCTTATATTGTAGTTCGTGTAACATATTGTAAACTTGTAGATCAGTACATGTATATTGATATAACAAAGAAACATGAAATCAGACTGTGTATATCAACACTAATCAAATATGTTTTTGTGATGTGCGTAATATATTGTGGTGGATACTACTTATAAGTCATCGATAAGTAGTAGGTAGCAGAGTGTCAAAGGACATCGGGAAGAATCAGTAAACAGCAGACGAGACGAGTTGCGAGAGGGCAAGAGGTGAAGCATAATCAAAATACAGAGGACAATCGAGAACAACCAAGAGAAGCAGGCTGATAAACGATACAGTCCAGACAACGCGAAGGATTTGCAAATTGATGCTTGGAAGTAATGTATGTAATATTTTATGAGCTACTCTGTTTTCGCGAAATAAACATTGCTTAACCAATTGTTGTTCTTCGCGATTGGGTATCGATTTGCATATCCTCCGCGTTGTCTGGACTGTATCGTTTATCAGCCTGCTTCTCTTGATTGTTCTCGATTGTCCTCTGTATTTTGATCATGCTTCACCTCTTGCCCTCTCGCAACTCGTCTCGTCTGCTGTTTACTGATTCTTCCCGATGTCCTTTGACACTCTGCTACCTACTACTTATTGATGACTTATAAGTAGTGTCCACCACAATATGGCTATTTGTTAACAATATTATTGTCAGTAAGTTTACAATTACGAACGTTATATTCACATAATACCTTATAATGATCTGAGCATGGCTATATTTTAGAACTTTGTATTCTCTACTTAGTGTTTTGAAAACGATAAGCTACTGATACAAATATAAAGAGCATTAAATTGTATTTCAAAGTTGTGGTTAAACTGAAGCGAATACAAACTACATTCCTGTTGAAAGTATATTGAATAGGTAATGAGATCCTTATTAACCAGAAACAGTTGTTTGATGAATATAATAAAATATTATTTCTTTTTGACGATGTACTTAATTTGAAAGTAATTTTCACTGAAGACTGAATTCAATTCATATCAGTGAGAATCCTAAATCAAACATTTACTGCCTCCCCTATTTAATTAGAAACTCTTGTTTTAATGATCTATGGTAGTCATAGCGATGGTCATACAAAAGATTTTCAAGATTCAATTATCCTAACTCTCAATTTCAGTTATTTTTGTAATAAAAACTAGCCTTTTTAGTTATTTCGTTTTCATGATTTCTTTAAAAATGTGATATACTTTTTATATTTTCTATTCACTAGGAAAACAAATTTTGTAAATTTAATTATTCAAATATAGAAGAAAAACCTTACAATATATTTCAAGTGAAAGTGCAATTCTCAGATCTCAAAAGATAATCAGTTAACGCCATAATAAGTTTAAACGGTGCGGTAATTTAAAGTAGCTATTTTAAAAGATCATTAAATGTTTAAGACTGTGTACTCTATTTTGGTTTAACATTTAGTGTAATTCCTTAAATTGTAGTCGAGTTGTAGGAATTTATGGCAGGTGACGTTTTATATGAACAGGTGAAAAATAAAATGCATAACAGTATTGATTGAATTTCCTTATTCTACTTTTGATTTAAATAAAGAATGTAAACAACTAATTTTATTTTACTTACCTTTAACACCTGAAATAGTAGTTCATGAAGTAAGAAACATTACAATAGAATAGTACTATCAATTTGTGAATACAGCGGAATTCATTTTAGTAATTTATCATCTGTATACAGATTATTAATAATTGATCTAATCATTTGATGAATACTGTGTTAAAAAAATGCACTGAATGATACCAGCTTATTGCGAAGTAGGTGAACCAAACGTTTATAATTTGCCTTGATAAAATACAACTACAACGGACATCAAAAACAATCATCAATTTAGGTTCAATTTTTAGTAAAGAATTAGTTGTTTGGAATGGAAATGAAATAACGATTTTACAGGATTTGAATGATTCCTTCTGGTTTCATGGAATACATCATATCCTGTAAACATTAATGGTCTAATAATGTTTACATTTATGATGAAGACAAACTAAATTATCTAATCGTTGAAGAAGAGTGTTATCACTACTGAAAGGAAGATTTTGTAGATTTATCCCATCAATGAAACTTTGCCGCAAACTGAGTTTTAAAATGTCCTTGTAAACGATTTTATTATATGAACAAACAATCTGGTGTGAGTGCATGTATCTTTTCGCTTAGAAGTGTGCTGCAGTAGCGTTTTTACAAGCGCGATCTCCAGACAACTTTTCAACAGTGGACATAATATAAATGTCCCAGAAGAATTCAAAATTATCAACAGACAAGCAATATCAATATCACTAGGTTTCACAGTGATAATCGCTACCAGACGTTTTAGGCCCGATTTGTGTGTACAGAGGAACAGCTTGAAAAATATTTCATTGAAGCGGTGAGTATAATAATATCTTTCTTCCACAATCATTCAGATGTTCATTAATAAAAATGGCTTCTATATGAAATCCATCAAATAATTATATAATCAGGCATTTGGATTTTCTTTTAATTATGTAACGGTGTCCCTTTTTAGTATGACAAAGATTACGTTATCGCCACCCCCTCTCCTCATTCCAGTGTTAATTTGTATCATATAAATGAACATCGAATTTAATTGTAATTATTAGCATATCATGTATCTCTGTTGCAATCATTATGATTTCTGTTTTTATTCAGGACACTCATCTCAACATCAACAGATAAAATATATTGAATATTTTATTATTATATAACTCCTTGTAATTTAAGCTGTTTGCAGTTGATTAGAAGCCTTGAAATAAAATGAATTTATTCACTACTGTAAATCTTGTTCTTCTGTCTATATTCAGAAATACGTTACATTAAAAAAGTGATTTACAAAAGAGACTGTACTGAATTCGTTTATTAACAAAATACACGAGATACATGTCAGAATGCAACGCAAATACTTACATTTATCTGTACTGTTGCCACTTATATCTTATTATAATGAAATAATTTCATATTGTTATGTCAAAAATGATATTGTTTATAAATTTGAAAATATTTCAAGCAAAATTAAAACGTATATATCCAGCATAACTGAAGATACATTTAAGTAAAGTAAGAATAACAAATGAAACAGATTAGAATGAATTCGTTTGTTCTATGGCTACTCTTCAGCTGTTTTACAACCTAAATAGCAATAATCTTAAACATTACTTGAAACTATTGTACATACATTACATCATGTAACGATTTGTCTCCATCTATTTTCAAATTTTTCTTCCATGAAGTTTTACATTGTTAAGGCATAGATACACAATTGCATTCATCACCTGTTTGTTATATCTACATAATTATTTCTTCCCTCTAATTCTTAATGATCTACATGATATAAAGTGTGTACAGTGATCTTGAATAATTTTTATGATTATTACTATTTAGGTTTTAAAGTAGTTGGAAAGTAACTGTGAAATAAATAAATTCATTTTTAGTCTGTCACATTAATTATTCCTTCTTTATTCTAATTTATAAATGAGTAAAGTTGTATGAGATTCCAGAAGATATATTCAAAGAATTCCAAGACATTTATGAACATTAAACAATAACATTGTTAGCTAGGTTCTAAACTAGACTAATAAGTTCCACTCTATGTATGTAGGATGGTAAAATCTTTACAAGTTTTCATTTAATCGCTAAGCTAACAATGTGATGATATTTCACACAATATGGGTGGTTTATTTTAAGTGTTTCCGTTTAATAATAACTAATTCATGGTACCAAAATATTCCAATCTCTAAGTTCTGTGTGATAGCATATACATTTATTGGTTTGAAATAAATCAAATAACGTAACTACTTCCATGACAGTGATATAATGTTTTCACATTTGTTAAACAAACGTGATGAAACTGAAATTATTGGATTGTTGCAGAGTGTAATTAAAAGTCTTGTTCTAAATTATTGTTTTTAGTACTCAATAAACATTCAAAATTCTTTAAAGTATGTTAAAACATCGAATAAAGCATAATATATAGGACTTTATTTAATGTTTCTAAGCATTAAAATGTTTTCCAACGAAAGTAATGAGTACAAAGATATGAGTGGTGCATGATCTTAATTGCATTACACTTGCTTACCATGAGTACCTGAAAATGTATTTACCGAAAATATGTGCATGACAGATTGCAACAAATCGGAAGTATAATGTTGTAAGCGTAGTACATTCAGTCAAACAGTTGTTAACAATTATAACTTCAGTCAGTATCACAAGTAAACTAAAGTAAGATATATTAATAATTGGATTACGGGTGTCTCAGTCATGTCCTTAAGAGTTAATTACAAAACTCATCGGTACTGAGCTTAATTCCTTGATGCGGTCATAGATGCCCAATGCTGAGGAGTTCCATATTAGGATGAAACAACTGTTCAATATTAAAGAAGCATTTACCAAGTTTGATTTTAATTAAGCTCAATGAATCGCGTTACACAATGTTGAAATACTTCAATTTATAAATTTAGGTAGAAAACGGTGATTACTCACAGCCAATGAAACTAACTATTACTTCTCATCAAAAGGTATATTTTACCTAAAACTCTACGCAGTTTTCTATTTTGAGGTAGTTAAGTTAATTAGTGAGATTACAGCCTATACACAAAACTGCAACAAAGTTTTAAATAAAATCTAAATCTCGAATGTATAAGATTATTGAGTCAGATAATTTTATTCGTCAATATTAACCGATTTCTTTGATTTGTCATTAGTCGTCTAATGCAGATTACATTTGATTCAATTATCTAAGTTTCACTGAATAATAAAATTTCTTATCTTGAATTTCTACTGTCTTAATACATTAAAGTAATAATAGGAAAACATAATGTTTTTTTATTTCGATTGTCATAAGAAATTAACACTATTTTTTCATCATCTTGAAAGCAAAAATATAATTGCACTAAACAACTTATTATAAATGCATCCAACAATTTCATAGGTTATACTAAATATTATATGAAGTTAATAGTTACATCAGTCATGAATTTCAACACTTATTTCTACTATAAGCAGAAAGGAACTAAATAGGATTTTGTACGGAAACTATAAAAGTCACTTACATAGTTCAACACTAGGCCCTTGAGTAGCTAAAGTTTTGAAAATAAAATAATGACAGAGTATATATGTATTCATGAAATGTAAAACAAAGTAGATGGACTACAATGGCTCAAGTAAGCATTCGGTTTACTAAATGAGAAAGGACTAAAACAAAGTATTTAAATCTAGGTTTTATCTTTCACAGAGCGAGTAAGTTTGATGGGAATTAAAATAGTGAAAGAATGGCTAGCAGTATTATGAGAAAATCAAATCTAATTAGTCTGCATTAACTGTTATACAGTTACATGGATGATAGGATAAGTACTAACACATAAGAATACAACGTAGAAAGGGCTTCAAGTTTTAGAGACTTGAGAACAAGCTGTTTCAATTTAGTACTTAAATTACGACAAATTAATAGTGTTTAATAAGTAAAAACTTTGAGATGAATTCAAATGTAGTACAAAATTTACAAATAGCTATCCTGTTGAAACTATATAATATGGTTTCTGATAGATACTAAGAAACAATAATATGTATAACATAAATCTACTAATGACTAATACTGATTTGCAAGTAGTAATTTTCCCTGCATTTAGTCACTTCAAAATGTCTTAATATTAGTACTAGCTAATCTATCTCAATTAAATAAGTGCAATTTAGTGTAATTGTTTCAGCAAACACGATGATTACTGACAGTAGGCATATTAACACTGTTCTGATTTTATAAATTTTAGTGGAATCAGTACTTGGGTCAAAAGAAACAAATATTATTGCCTATATCGAATGATATTTTTGTTAACTGATTGATTTTAATTGACAGATATAATACTTTTGCTTTCAAATCTTATTGTTTCAGTAGTGAAAAATGGATAAAAATTCAAATAGATTTTCTTTCATTATCAATTTATTTCTGTGCAATGGATTTCGTAGAATATTAATGTATGTTACGTAATTTTTAGTGGCAACAATAACTTGCTTCCAGACAAACATTACATTATTAAATTACTCTTCATGACCTAAGTACTAGATGAGATGCCATGCAACGATACTGTTATTTGGTAACATATTGGAAATAAAATATAATGGAACTTCATTTGTTCGTCTGTTTCCTTTCGTATGGTATAGACCGCCGACCAGGATTCTCCAACTAACTTTGTCCTTAACTCTGCTTTCCACTTATTCTTAAGTGCTATTCATTTTTCTCATCTCTGCTTCCAATTTTAGGCGTTTAAAAGAACTACAAACATAAGAATCTCAGTCGGTTCTATATCAGATAACAGCATACAAAAATATACGAAACAAATGCGATTGATACTTACTTCTTGGTATATGAGTGATGTTTGTTGCTAAGTATTTTTAAATAAGACAACAGTTGAAACTCTTCTTATTGTTGAAGAATAGTAGTATATAGAAAACATGAAAGTATACTCAACTGAGTGAACATTACTGTACTCGTGTCACTAACTTAAGAATCATTTAAATTAAATTTAAAACCGCTACAATAAATCACACGAAAACACTTGAGAATAACAATTCAGAATATTTTTCTCTGAATTATCAAGCGCTAGGAAGTTCTAAACAATGGTATCCATTCTGAGTTAAAATGTTTGAAAATGTATGTTTTGTAGCAAAATTTCTTTTAATGATAATGCTATATAACTCATTATAGAATTGAACTGAACATAGCAGTTAAACGAACAAAGTACATTGACGTAAGTCTTGATTTTATAAAAAAATATTCAAGATGTCAAGTCAATCTATCATTTATTTAGACATGCACAAACTTCAAGGTATATTTATATGATAGCTCGTAGCAAACAGAAGCATGTATTTTCTTGCCAAAAATATATTCTCTTGATGCTATAAACAGATTTTTCGACAAGGCTCAACTTCATGATGACATTTATGTCTCTTGGCATACATGCATAGAACAACTGATGAATTTAAAAATGCGTTGTAATTTTTGGCTAAATACTTCAGTCTCAGATCATTATCTTGTAAGAGTTAATTTCTCGACGTTACTGATTTACGTTTATTGAATGAAAGCATAAATCTTTTAATTTTTATTGTACTATGCTACACTTACCCTCATAACCTAAAATAAATAAAAGGAAGACTAATCAATTGTTCACAGTAACGAGGTTATAAATCAAATAAATTCTGTCTAACATTGTCAAAATTTATACAATTTATCAATGCTCAATAAAATGAAGTATAGTTACACTTACTAAAATTAGTCAGTCATTACAAACTAATATCAGGTACACTGGATTAAGCATAAATGACCTATTGTATCTTGAAAGTCATCAAACATTCAACAGTGAAACATGGAGTTACCTAGTGACGTTTAGGGATAAATGGAAATTTCTGACAAAGGAGTTATTAGAATAGTACTTTTACTAAATGGCAGTTTTATAATGATAAGGTGTAACATGTAGTGATTTAGTCTAACTAAAATGATTAGTAAGAACAGTGACTATATGCAGAATAAAAGTATTATTAATTGGTATAGAAAAGGCTTGTCAAAGCTGTAAACATATATCTATCCAAATCAATTCTTTAGAAGTGATGTATCGTTATATGTCAATGATCAGTGGTACTGTTATACACAAAAGATAATTTTATAAAATAAAGCGACAAACAACTTCTACAAGCTCGATTTAAACTAGAATATGAAGACTGGAAACAAGTTTTGTTTTCAACTTTACAAATAAAACGTAACTTAAGCAAGAAAGCATGATATGAATAATAAATGGGTCATCTAATATTGTTATAAAATAATTCATGTGAGAATGACAATTGATTCATCAGAAATACAATAAAATGGTAGAGTACTCACATAACTCGGGATAGCTGCTGTTTTCTCCTGTTTCATTAAAAAAAATTTCAAGTTAAAAAAGTTTTCAAAATATCAGAGAGTCCTAATATTAAATCTGTGGATTTAGAGTTGAATATATAAAGTAAAAATATTGCTGAAGTATAGGGAAATACGTATCAAAATGAAGTAATCGAAGTTGACAAATTAATGAAGAGGTGTCTGTCTATTTTCATGGACTATGTTACCGTCTTAAATAAAATTCAGTACTGAGAGATGGTTGATTACTGTCACCCTGACAACGAAGGATATCAAATGAAACAAGTACATTTGGAACTTGTATTGAGTCTTGATGTGAAATAATATTTTACTATTGGAAAATTCATGAAATAAATGTAGATGATTAGGAAAGGCGATATTCTGCAACTATAAAGTAAAGTGAGTTAAATGTCAATGATTTTCACGAACGCTTTTAAATTTATACGTACACTAACCACTTATAACGCGTAAGTTGATCTCATTGATTAATAATAATATAAACTACTGTTCATTATTAAGTAATGTGACACAATCGTAAAATAGTGCAGAATTTGAATGAAATAGGTTTATAATCAAGTATAAAGTGAAATATTATGAAAAGTGGGTGGTTTCAAATTCTTTTTCTGAAAAAAATATGACAGTATCAGACTTAAAGAGAATCGACTTATCAAATTTTAATCAGATTTAAACAAATTTGATACGATAGACAAGATAGATACATTGCGGAAACCGATAAAATCAATATATTCCATTTAATTAGAGTTACGAGTTCACTTTATTGTCTGCATAATGAAAAGAATAAATGTAAATACTCCAACAAAGCATATCATTAGGGATTTTTGATTTTTGACAAATTATGTTCCCCATCATTATGTCATTTAGTTACAACATGATTACATTCTTTGGGAAACTTAGTGAAAGGGGTAATATATGAGAGTTGATGACTGTAGTTGTGGATTATATTTCAATAAATTAATCAACTTTCAAAGTGGCTTTGTAACTTTGAACATCGGGAATTATGAAACAAAGTGTGAAAAATTTATTTAAACTGATAATCGAATATTACTGTAAATGGACGAAGAGTAATTTTTTACTTACTTTCATAACCTTAGATGATAGTGTATGGAACATTGAAGGTAGTTAAAGTGATATTTAATGATAAATAGCAAAAATCTTGGTTTCACAAAACAATCATGAAATAATCTGAGTTGGATAAAAATTAGAAACTATGAGGCAGTTCACCATTACTTTACTCTAGCATGAGGCTCTTCATCACTGTGCCTACAAGTCTACATTAAGAAACGAGCCCAGAACATTCAGACTTAATGGAAATAGCTTTACCGTTAAACCACTAATCCGACATTCAATGATTGACGTTTCTAACTCACTTAATTCGTAGTGTTTTTGAGCCACTTTACGAATTGTCATGGCTGGGTAATTGCTTTATACACGACAAAACTGAGCTCCACTGGTCACGTGACACTAGAACTGCAAGAAATACTATCAAAGTTAATTTCTAGTGAGTTGATACTGATTGTAGTTGGGTGTTGTGAATGTTGTTGAATTATGATTTTATATCAGAAATAAGTTTCAGTTAGACCAGGAAATATCAACTGATGTTCGGTGGTCAAGCGTTTACCTATAACACCTAAACTTCCTAGGCTTTATACCAGGTAAGGCTATGGAGGGTGCAATACTGAAGAACACCCTTCTAGGTGAAAGTAGCTATCCATTGCTTCCTGGTTTCAGTGGTCGTCTAGTTCAAATCGATTCGTAATATCATATAAAATTTCAACAAACTCTATAACATCCAGTTACAATATATAAATTTTACTTGGTTGTCGGCATTTTGCGAGATATATTGACCGTCCACTATCAGTGTAACACATTTAAATTTGGTGTTTTAATGAACAACTACTTATTTCTTTTATCATATCCAATTTTCACATGCCATAGAATCGAGTTCATTACACATGCTTACTTCTTCAGATTTGACTGTCCTAAGCACTTTATATCATATTAGTTTGTGGTAAACCAATAAGCTCATACAATAAGTACTTTATTATTTTATGTGGGAATCATGATACACATTGAAATATGAAACTACAAAATAGAAATCTTGTCTACTTGGTAGCTAAATTTTAGTCTAACTACCAGTTATTCACTTTACTGTGTCGGTGACTAACCATAACTAATTTAGTGTAGATAGTTAACCTAACATGAAACAGATGTTTTTCTTAGTCTTGTTAGATTATAAACAACATAGAATTACACTTGGATGTGAGTAAGAAAAGTAAAATTTACTTACATAATGCAACGCTAGGCACTTCAATTGATGAATATACGTTTAAAAATAAAATTTATTTGTAAAATTTAAAGCATACAATTTGAATAGTTGAGTTGAATAATGAGCAATAATAAATAAAATACTGTAACTAGGCAAAAAAGTATGTGTGCTTCGGGAAATGTGTACTGATGGAATGTGAAATGCAAATAAAGCATCATATGTTATTAAGTTTATCATAGTTTTATGAAGATACTACTGAATGATTGATTCAATCTGAAAATCATTTATAACAAACAAACCACTTAGCAAATGCTTGTATAATAATATTAAGCATTATTTATGCAAGTAAGAAACAAAACACAAATATTACAGGACACATATTGGCCTTAAAAAAACGATTGCTAATGATAGTGTCATTTGACTTTGTTTACTTTAATGTTAATTAGTGTACTTCATGTACTACAAAGTATATTTGATTGAGTGTTAGTAACGTGATCATAGTTATCAGTTTCATATTGAAATTCCAATTACTTAATTTAAGGAATCATATGTTACATGTAATAATTTACAACCTCAAAAGTAGTGAAAATTTTGATATGATTTCAGGTGAAATTATATTCATTTCAATAGTTATAATTCATAAAGTAATGGATCAATACAAATTATCTTCCCGTTGATAGTAATTATTCATATTCATGTTTATGAAATTTAGACAATCCTTCATTTTATACAAATGAAGGATTCTGAGTAAAGATATAATCATTTTCAGTTGATTGAACTTGTCATAGATTGATATTAGTATGATGTTAATGAAAACCATATAGATTTTGATAGCTGTTTTGTCATATTTTGGGATTCTTCAGTGTTATGAACTGTCGATTGTGTGCAGAGAATAGGCATTCGATTACATGAATTCACCGAGTTTGATTCCCCCCCCCCCTAGATGACATTGAGTATGGACAATGCTTAAGAGTTCTATACTATTTCATGACAGGTGTCCAGTACTTCCTGATATTTACTGGTATCATACCAACATCTATTTGTGACGAATGCAATTAACTGAAATTCTAATGCCGTTATCTTCAAAACAATCTCAATTCAAAGATAAGATTATTTAAATCTGTTTAGCTGACAAATTGTACTTTTTACATGAATCAGCTGATGATAAATACTTATTTAATGTACAACATTCAGGCTGTAATTATGGTACATGTAATCTACATTTTGTATTGCAATTTGTAAAGCTGAAGTGAGTGTGACTTAAATGTATAAAATGTTATTGAAATATAGAAACAGGCAAACTGACTGATTAATATATGCAAGTATTTAAGGCTATTATTAATTAACTCACTTGCGACAGTAGATATAACTTGTAATGTAAACAAAACAAATGATATGAGTTTGTAATACGTTAGTAACTAATATTTATACAGGAAAGAGAGAAGTGAATAACATTAAATTAACCGTAAAAAATCAATGTTCATAGTAGTTTAGTCTAAAGTTTACACTTCTGGACCATTAAGTCAATGAAAGTTACTCATTTTAATCCATGTAATAGGGGGTATATTTGATTTTTTGTTTGGTACGTCATTTAGTACTTCTGCTTTTGCTTAGAGTTTAATCTACCTATAGGCGAATAGTGTGTTACACGTTCTCAGTCGTCAATACCTGTCATCACTGTTCCGATAATATAGTAGTATCTTAGTTCTATCAGTGAAATATTCATTATTATTCCTTTAATTTGTAAGTTATATTCTCATTTCAATTGTTTTTGATTGTTATCTTTCATAAAACTGTTTTTGTGTCAATTGATCTTTAAATCTCATCATCTCTTCATAATATGTTAATGTGTACAAGCAATCTACTCCAGATATCTAACAAGATATATTAATATATCTAATTTAAAAAGAAACGTCCTAGTAATTTTCCAATGAACTTCTTGAATGAATGATGAAACTTACTAGATTTCTAATAATATCTGGAATACACGCTGAAGAAACCCCCTTATGGTATTTTTTTTACTTTATCATGAAAATGCTGTAAGGCAATGTGTATATCATTGAAATATGATTCAATGAGTTTAAAATTCTACTCTGAATACTACAGTTTAGGTTATTTTGCTAACTAAACTAAGATACAATGTTATTTTTCTATTAATGTTATGAATTCTGTGCAAACACCTTAATGTACATCTGTTTTTATTTTTAAAAACAGAATGAATTCATAATATTACCAATAATAAACATTAAGTTCACTTATACATAATACAAATACTTTCAACTTACAATTTGTGTAGGCAACAATTAGCTGAATCACAGACACAGTTACTAAACAGTTCACAGAAGAATACTGCATGTTTAATTGTATACAACGCCTTATCATATTCGAACATCTATTTATACATTTGATAAAGTGCAAATAACAAAATTATTCACGTTGAATAGTTTAAACAACACGTGATTTTTATTATTGAAATAACACCAATTGATAAAAGTGCTGTTGAATAAAATATTTTTTCTAGCCATAATTATTACGTGACACAATTTCTATGGTTATTGAGAGAAAGAGTATTCTAAATAAGAACCTTGAAGAGATTTAATTGAATGACTCATTTATAAAATAATCAGAAGGCAGTAATTGCTTGAAACGTAAACGGAATTTCCGTTTGATGAACATACTTTTGCTTTGATAATTAGCAGATGATCTATCGGTATGCATTTGTCATCAACATTGTAGTATACTGTCAATTCAACATAATCTTTATATGGAAGTTACTTTTTTATAGGTTTTTTATTTTAAGTAATACCTCACAGAAAGTACAACACATCAGCCGGAAAGTGTATCGTTGTACTTAAAATCAACGTTATTACTAATTAACCATTTGACCTTTAAAATTTCATAGGAATAGCTTGGTTAGGTATAAATTTGTTCCATTTTCCTTACTTTTAATTCAGTTTTGAACTATACCGAGACAGAAAGAAAAACATGTTGGTTTACGATTGTATAGGTGAGTAATACGTATGCATATATGTATATATACATATATAAATATAAGGCTAATATTAATAGTACTCAATTTGTTTCAGTACATTATTTGGGAACTACATCATACGATGCTAATCAGACAGTAAATTACGCATTGTGTATTAACAACAAACCGATAAACTGATTAGATACCATAATTAGAATCAGCTGGATCACGCTAACAATTATCATCAGTTATTTGTAAAAACATCACACATCTATGAAGGAAATAAAAATAAATGGTCATAATGTTACGTTTACTTAGGTGTGAAAAATTGCTTGACTTTCTTCGTTCCGATTAAATAATCAAGACTGTTCAGACTGGTACATTAGTGTTACCAAATTCAATACTAAATGTTTCTTTGGATATGATAGTCAAGTGCGATGTTTTATTTTGACTTTTATTCACGCTCTTGATTGACTGATGATTACTGTTCCAGTGAATTAACTCAACACTTCATTACTAGACATATGAATAGAATATATTTGTTAATAATCTCAGGGGATGATATTAATGAAAAATTCCAACGTTTCGCTCGGCAAACTGGTCCGAGCTTCTTCAGGAAAATAATCAAATATATTCTAATTATATGTCTTACATACACTCGGCGCCCAAGTATTGTAAATATTTTCGTTCATTTTTGAACGAAAATACCTATAAAATTTCATTACTAGGTTGCCATATTAGTTGACCATTTAAATTTAATTGATACGAGTGAACGAATGCAGACGAAGTAATGTCAGGAATTCGACAGTAAGTAAACATGCAACACTCATTTCTTAATATTCTTACAAATAAATGTTAGTAGGATATAGAAAAATTTCATACGCATACTAAAAGTCAGCATATGTTTACGTGCGATGAGTCTAATGACTACTCAATCACTCTGTTAGTAGTGTTATTGTTACTATTTTCACATTTCGATACTTATTGCAGAATATATGCACGTGAGTTCATATAAATCATATGACTTCATTTTTAATTGAATCATAATTTCTGTCAACGTCACTTGCATAACACAAAGTGAAATTTTAAAGCCTCCAGTACTTTACTGCCTTTATGTGTTTCAAATGTCATCGGAGAACGATTTCGAAACTGCAAATTGAGTTTCACTGTAGAAAACGTTCAGCTGAAACTATATTCATTTCAATAGTAATAATTCATAAAGTAATGGATCAATACAAAATTATCTTCCCGTTGATAGTAATTATTCATATTCATGTTTATGAAATTTAGACAATCCTTCATTTTATACAAATGAAGGATTCTGAGTAAAGATATAATCATTTTCAGTTGATTGAACTTGTCATAGATTGATATTAGTATGATGTTAATGAAAACCATATAGATTTTGATAGCTGTTTTGTCATATTTTGGGATTCTTCAGTGTTATGAACTGTCGATTGTGTGCAGAGAATAGGCATTCGATTACATGAATTCACCGAGTTTGATTCCCCCCCCCCTAGATGACATTGAGTATGGACAATGCTTAAGAGTTCTATACTATTTCATGACAGGTGTCCAGTACTTCCTGATATTTACTGGTATCATACCAACATCTATTTGTGACGAATGCAATTAACTGAAATTCTAATGCCGTTATCTTCAAAACAATCTCAATTCAAAGATAAGATTATTTAAATCTGTTTAGCTGACAAATTGTACTTTTTACATGAATCAGCTGATGATAAATACTTATTTAATGTACAACATTCAGGCTGTAATTATGGTACATGTAATCTACATTTTGTATTGCAATTTGTAAAGCTGAAGTGAGTGTGACTTAAATGTATAAAATGTTATTGAAATATAGAAACAGGCAAACTGACTGATTAATATATGCAAGTATTTAAGGCTATTATTAATTAACTCACTTGCGACAGTAGATATAACTGGTAATGCAATCGAAAGGATTAGCATTGTCTTACAGGATGTTATTAACTTTCTTTTTGTTAAATTTTACTGCATCATTGAAACGATGACTTTTATTTTTTTGAGTTTGGTTTAGTAATTACCAACTGGGATTTATTATCGATGAGCTGATTTCGTCAACAACTTTTACGTGTATAGTGATAACTAAGCTGTCAAGAATAGTTATTTGGATCTCTGGTTGAAGAATATAAGATTTTCCTTTTAATTTAAACATATTTTTTTTTCTACTAATGTTTGACACTGTAAAGTGACATTAATCAAGATGAGCATTAGAAAGGTGCATGCCAATATGCTGATTAATCATTGGGTTTATTAGATGAATAATGAATGTGGGATGCGGCAACTAAGATGAATAACATCGTCATCTCTGAATAATCTTTATTATGTAATAACTTAATGGTTTTAGTTGATTATATGAAGAACTTAATGCGTTTCTATAAATATATGTCCAACGTGATGAAAATCAAATTCTTCGCTATCTTCTTTTGTTAAAATGATTGGACTACGTCAACGAGTAAGAAATGAAGATGTAGGAAGAAGATTCGTAATGAATATGAAAAAACCCTGGAAAAGTATATCAAACGAAGGCACTGTCGAGCTAATCATTTTATTAAAATTGTTAGTTGTGTGATATCCATGAATGGTTTAAAGGTATTTAGAACAGATAACAACGCAAACCCATTGGAAATTTGCTTTATTTACTATTTTGCAAATTTAATTGATATTTGTCTTTATAATTGATGCATATTACTAATTATATTCGCTTTAACAGATAAAGTTTACTTTAGAATGCTAATGTTAATTGGTATCCAAGTAATCGGGGTTTTCTGTGACCTGTTTATTGTAATTATATTTATTCAATCAAATTTGTAAAATGTGTGTGTCCTTTAGATATGGGATGGTAGGTCTAATTTATCATACTGCAAACGGAAAATGTGAATATATTTGAAATATTGGTAGTCGGAATGGATACAGACAGTATTAGGACCTACGGAAATAATGCTGAATGTTGATAAACTACACGTTAACGTTATCGATTATAACTGGCTCCAAAGCAGTATCAGTATGGATAGACGATGAATTATCCAGGAATGGGATCAATCTGATTTTCTATCATGATAATGCACTTTTTCAGTCAAAGTTATTAAGTAATTATTACAAAATGGTTACTTCTACTTTTAAACTCCCTAATGGACTAGTGATACAAAAAATATTCAAACAAAATTGTCATGATGAAAATGCAGACATGGATATCTTCTAAAAATCTTAGATGTTTAAACTTAATTGACTTGTATTTGTCTGATAATCTCCTAAGTATGCTGCGAATGTTTGATCCTTCTTTTGACTTCTTTTCATGAAAGAAGCTAAGTAATACAATAAAGTATAAGGGTCTGTATAGTTAATAAAGTATCATAACAAATAAAACAGATATGATAAATCTGACGATTTCCAAGCCGCGGAGTGAATAACAAAGTTTTATATCTGTATAAAGTAAGCCTCTTGTATAAGTTTCACCAGTGAAATATTATTTGGTTACAGTAGTGGCTACAAAGCCTAGTTTTCTACCTTTTAATCCTGATGCTTTCCCCAACTTACATGGATATCGAAGTAAAAACAATTTAGAGTCTATCTTAACTCTTTTCAGTGATACCTCTGTAACAGTTAATAAATTCATAGACTACATAGAATTAGAATCCACAAACTTACCAGAAAATTACTTCTCTTCAAATCCACAAATCCATGATACCACTTGAAAATATATTGTCTTACAACCAACATGATTTTTTCAAATCTAGATCATGCATAACATACGACATTTTATTTTTTGATTCCATCAATACAAAACACGATCATGGCATCATACTTTGAGATTTCATATACTGTCAACGCGGTTAACCAAAACTCACTTTGAGCTACCACTTGAACGAAAGACCCATCACTTTAGTTGCTAAATCACTTTCAACAAACTAAAACTCTCTGTAGTTTTTAACTAGTAATTGATGATATAATGTAGTATTTTAGATACTTTATAGCTTATAAAAAAGGTATTTGTTATTGTTTCAGTACAGATAAATTTTTCTACTTTGGATGTAATCGTTAGGTCGTGAAATCATTTTCACATAACCACCCAACTTAAATACGTTATTGTTTTGAAAACGGAATTTGAACTTAAAGCTTCTAAATGTGGGTGGATCTGTCTTTATGAGACTCACTTCAATTTTGAAGTCCCCATTAATTGTAATAAATTGTTCTATATTAACTCATTGGTTGAATTTGGAATCAAATGACTGGTAGTGTAAAAACAGACTTTGAAGCCAGCAGTAGGCTTTATCAATCTCAATGTAAAAAGCCATGCCAACAGACAAAATACAACGAGCACCAACCAAATCAAACTTGACTAGATGGTGGACCTCTGAAAGACGCGGACACCTTTGAGTGTTCGGTTAGCACCACTGATAAACATGGGGGGGATATGATGTAGATATTTCGACACCATTTGGCAAAACAATGTCGGAATTTGTACAAACGTAAATTTTCTGAAACTCAACTGTCAGTCAACATCAAAGTCAGGATTTTCAATACAAATGTAAAGACAGTTCTAACGTATTAAGTTGGAATTCGGACAACTACGAAAAGTATCATTTCAAAGATACGAGCTTTTTGTGCAAGATACTGTGGATCCGTTGGCCAGGTACCATCAACAGCAACTTACTATGGCAGAGAACATACTCATTTGCAGCCCGGAAGAAATTAGGAACGTATGCTGGAGGTGGATTGGACACACATTGAGAAAATCCTCTTACTGCGTCACAAGATAAGGACGAACTTTGAATCTTGAAGGCCAAATAAAGATAGGACGACTGAAGAACACATTTGTTCTTGAATTGGAGGCAGACATAAATAGCAGGATGAAAAGTACTTCGGAATAACTGGAATTGGGATTCGAGAACGCAATTAGTTGAAGAATGCTGATCGGCGGCCTATGCTTAACGAGGGAAAAAAACGGATGAATGAATAGATATTGATTTGGTATTGACTATTACTGAGTTTTTTGTATTACCACCAAATCAGATTACTCATCTGTACTAAGAATAAATAGAATGTAACAATGTTGTTATGACTGATAATAATATTGACATTTTGTAGAAAATAAGGAATATACTTGTGCATATGATAACTATGAAATTCATTTCAGTCAACCGTTTCCAAATGTCAGTCGCTGTTTAATCATTGGACATCAGAAAATAGTCAACAAAATAATAATTTATTAGTATTTTAATTGCTGTTGGATTGTTATGCACAAATTTCAAAAAAGAAAAGCTCATCTTTATGAAAACATGCTCAACTAACTCAAATAACGTAAAAGAATAGTACACTAAAACATATGAAGATAAAATATAAGAACAATTTAGTTTTAAGTATGCAGCAATTTCTTCTTATATAACCATATTTTGTCAACATTCTTTCTTCAGTCTTTTCGGAGCTTTATAAGTAAATGATATGATAGAGGTAACTTTATTGAGTGGCATATACTGATCAAAGAAATCAACAAAACATTATCGAAATTTATTTGAATGCAAGACAGTAAACCAAATTACATAAAGTGGATTGGTTTTATAGCATAAGTAAATGGCCAATTTCAACGATTGGATAATTTTGAAAGTGAGGAACTGTTTATTTATGTAGATTGCTGATATTAACTTCATTTCAACTCATTTTGCACCTTCGAGTAATCTGGCGACATGATTGACAAACAGAGATTTACGAGAATCCATTTAAACTTCATTTGCACGTTTAATACTTACTAGGATTCTGAAATCTTTCATGAACGTAGTATCGTAACTAAGCCAATATTTGGACGGATAGCATAATGTGAGTAATAATGATAAATCCAAAGAAACGGATTAATTAATGAATGCCTTTTATACTACTCATTAGTAGGCAGAAATGCAAACAAATAATTTTATTCACATACCGAACGATGAGAAGTGATTAAGACGATTAATGGTCTAAATAAATAAATAATCAGTGATAAAAGTAGATCAACTTATGATGTATGAAGAATAGCTTTCATTACGTTTTGTCACCACTTCGCGAAATCAAGCACCTTTTACCTATAATTTTACCTACTAATAAGTAGTTTAAAATAGCACCCAAAATTTGTTGCATACTTTACTTTCAATTACCTTGGTTGTTCTAGAGGGGTTAACTTACTTAGATACAAATTATATTATTTGTCGAGATTAATCAAGCTGGCTTCTATTTATATATGTTTATTTATTTATTTGTAATATTTATACTTTTATGACTCATTGTGATAAGGAACTTAAACATTTTGAAGCAAACCGGATTATGCTGGAGAGGGTTTTGTCTATCGATCTCATGATTTCGAGGTAATAAGTCAAAGGTATAGACTGTAGTCAAAATTTAGAATACAAGCAAAGGTAAATATTCTAACAAATATGTCATATATTTACCTCGATTAGGGATAGATAACATAGTAGAGGAACAAGATATCTTCATGTAAGAAAAGCTTCCCTGAATAAACGACGTTGCTACCTATATGAGTAAGAAAAAAATGACCATTTATGCAATAAATACAAGGCTAACATTGATAAGTTTCGGAAACACTAATTTTAGTAACTTCGTTACTAGAGAATATGGCTTATTAGGGTAGATTGTAGGGATTAGTATTGGGTTTTATTTGATTGAATTAGTCACAGAATAATGTTGACAGAGTGTTAGGCGTTGGCCAAACTGAAGCCTCTGGGGCAAAATCTAGGGTTTTCACTGCCGAATAGTATTATACTAGGACGTAATGGCTTTTTAGTGTCCCCTGATTGTCAGTGGTACCCTGTCAACATCAATATGTGACGAATTCATTCAAATAAAAATACCATTCTCGACAAACCACCTCAGATAAAATAAAAATGTGATTATATTCCCTAATTTTTGAGATGTAAAGGTGTCAATGACTCATCTAGGTCTTAGTAAAAAAATTACTTCCTGCGAACTGATATATAAATTTTATTGAAACTAACGGCAAATAGTAGTCAGCATGGAATATAATAGACCATAATATAGTCTAGAATTTAAAGCGATCTAAACCAATATGAATGGCGAAATTGATACAAGCAAACAAAGTATAATGAAATTCGGCAATTGCAGATACATCCAGCCAACGAGTCCCAAATGGGACAAAACGCTTGTCCTGGATTTCACTTGCCAGTCACAATCCAAATTAAATTACTAAATTTTGCTCAAGATTCTAAAGGTAATATAATTATGGTTATAAAATAAGCTAAACATTAAGGATAGTTAGAGTGAAGTTATGACTGTCAATCACTACTTCAAGGCATTGTGAAAAGCTTCTACACAATGTCACTTACTATTTAATGATAATGAGTATAAATGAGCACATAACGAAGGGAACAAACTACATTGATGAATCAAAAAAGGTTTAACATTATATGTTAATAAATATCCTCTGAAAGAAGGTGTAATATCCAACAAGTAATAACAATGATGAGTGTGACATAAGTAGTAATAATGACAATAACAGTAACTGAAATTGATTCAGTCAAAATATTAATAATGGTAGTTTATCATAATAACTTGACATTTATCTACCTAAGTATAGACTTTTCTGTACTTATTACTTCAATGATACACAATGAAATTACATTTATTCTTCTATTAAATATCTTAGGATGTGTGTTTGACGCTTATCAAATAACGTCATTAGAATAAATATCTATCTAAATGATTCATAACTATGATATTGTTGAGTAACAAGTTGTCGAAAACACAAATACACACACTACTCGTTGGCTTACAATTTGTGTATTAGTGTCTACATTTAAATCAAAAGAAAGAATTGCCGAGGTCACGAGCACGATCTACATTGTTTGAATTTCAATGTGATTAATCAATCCAATAAATTTATTTTTCTTGATAATGTGTTGGAAATAAGTATGTTTTGATTGATTCATTCTTGACACTGTCAACCTTTTCTTTACTACACTAAGTAGTTAAATTCTCAGGGTACCTGCTTTCAGAAAGACATAATTTACCCAGAGAACATTCTTCGTTTAATCTTATATTTCAAGAACATTTGTGAGCCTAATCGAAAAGATTTCAACAATCATCCTTTACAAACTGTTGGGCAAACATTGTTAATGATTTAAATAGGTTACCTTATACCTATAAATTCGATTTTCGGTATTTGTAACTTCTTACCAAGAATTTTGTGAATTCTGAAATCTGAGATAAGGAATACTTCATATTTATCAAGTTAGTTATTTTCAACTATATATGACAAAGTTGGTCACCAAATTGACGACATATATGCAGTAAGACCCATTAAACAGTATACAATGTAGAGATAAGCTTTAAAATTAAATTTGTTTACCTATTTGAATGCTATAAGTGGACAATCTGCAGAAGGCAATAGGTGTAGTTTGCGTCATTCATTACGCCATACACAACATTTCATCAGACAGTTTAAGGGATCTGAAGAAGGGAACACTCAGTGACAAAAAGTGAAAATACATTCTAACTAGACATCCTGAGGAGGCTCATTTGATCTCCGGTGGATGATGCATGTGAACTAATTTGAGTTCAATGCTTCAATGAAACAGATGTCCAGAGTTTCTCCTTTCTAATGGTTGTCCTACTAATGTTAGCCTCCGATACAATTTACTGCTTCTTCTTAAACTCTCGTAGTAGACAGAGTGCTAATGTATTTATACTAAATGCTTAGAAAACAGGTGATGCAGTAGTCGAATACCACATAACCCTTGACAAATGAGTGTTTTCAGCTTTGGATAGTGGATAATAATTATGATAGTCCTGTGTTATTCACTTATCAAAAGTGAGTGAATGGATCAAAGAAAACATTCGTCGAAATAATGACTATTGTATCATTACTGAAGCTATTTATAATGTATGAAATGCTCCTGATAAATTGACAACAAGTATTTTCATTCTGATATCCATAAAAATATCGTTAAATAAGATTCAAGAAGAATTTTTCTGAATATATCATGTTTAAATTACCTACTTTCTTAGATAAATACCATTTGATATTATGTAGATGCTTTTTCAACAAAAGAAAAACTGACTCACTTTCAAGCAATTTAATAGAAAACCATGCTTTAATAGCCTTAGCAAACTGGTTCATATTTTCCCAAATTACATTTGGCAGAATATTATATTTATTATACTAATAATACATACAGTAATTTCACAAAAGTACTGCAGTAATTTTTTTTCTTTTTTAACTGTGGGAACTGTTACTTAACAGTAGTTTCATAGTATTTTAGTAGCGATCGCTATTTAACCATAATTCTTACAATTAATTTACATTAAGATCAGAGTTAAGTTCTTAACGTTGTGGGGGGGGGGAGGTAGGACTGTCTTCTATTAGTAATAAGACCAAAAGTATTTAACCGTGACATTAGTTACCGAAACATTCCACCGAAAATATTAGCCATAATAAAGTAAAATGTAATATGCCATTAGGGTTACATTCCTAATGAGTCCCAATGAAATGAACTCATCACGAGGCAATATGATATCATTTATACTTCCACGAATATCTAATTTTATCCATATTTCAACTCAATCTATACGAATTACGATAAGTAAAAGTCAGTAAATTCTCTTCCATTAAAGGGGTACTAAAATATAGACTAGTACAGAGCATGGATATTAATTCTCTTACAAATGTACTTCCTTTTGACACATTACGTTGCAACAGCATTGAGAAGAATGCCATAGGTTACCAAACCACTTTGATTCATTGTGAATATAGTCCTTTAATAGACGAGTCAAATGCGTCAACTGCAACGCTGACAGGTGCTGCAAATTTGTAGTATGCCAATATAGTCTCATCCGAAGGTTTGTGATGCGTTTCCAATTCAAAAGTGCATGAGTAGGAATTCACAGACCTCAGAGAATGTTATTACAGTTGTTTTGTAGATAAAGCTATGTCCATGATGACTATACGCTTTCACCAATATGATCATGTCTTTTAGGATCATTGTTAGGCAGTGGATGTAGAGAATGAGATAGCTGTCAAGGTTAGTTTAAACATTAACTACTCGATAGTTATCGATAAGTCTCCTATGGACTACGTGATAAACGAATGACTTCCAACTTCAACATGTGGTGAAGCACACTCTTCTTTATTTACAACTAACTAAAACACATTCATAGTCTGCTATTTAATATATGCTGTGGAAATAGTACCTAATTTAGCAGGCTTTGGTAGATATGAGATTTTAATACTAATCAAAAACAAATACAGTAATCTATCCATTTTAGTAAAATATAGTTAGTGCGAAATAATCATTCTTATCAGAATTGCATTGATATACTGTTGATAATGCTATGGTGTATATCACAAGAGCCGTTAACCTTAATTATTCACAACCACTTAATATAAGTAACTGAAACATTTTCATAAGCTGATGATTACTACTCAGAAAAATGCGTGCTCGAATAAAGTCAGGCTCATCAGTGTGGAAAATACTATTTGTGAGATGACCGAAAAAACACGTACAATGCCTGCTATACGAATTAAGTTTCGGATATGTAATTATCTTTAGAGCAATTAGTGTCGCATATTGCACCTTAACTTCATGCATGTGATGGGCGTAAAATAAAAAGTTTCTAGGCTAGTTGCATGATGTTGAATTTGGAACCAGTTTAATCCAAGAAGCAACCGAGTTCAACGAAATTGTCCGATAGAGATCATGTGTGTTAATGTATTTTAGTCTATAATGTAGGTTTCCCTGCATGTTTTTCCTACGGTTTTATTAATTAAAATATCCAAGAATAAAATCATTAAAGATATATATGCATAAATTAAATACGCGAATGTACCTGATGGTTGAAATCAGTCAGACGAAATTTATCATTGTCAAATAATGTTATTTGAGAAAAATTCAATATAAAAAGAGGTAATATGGTTTGGTACATTTCAGCAATTTCATTTCCATATAAGTTTACTGATTATAAAATAGTAGAGGTATGAAGTATTTCTTGATACTAAACATGGAATTATTTTGTGAGCAGTTTAGTAACCTAGACTTGAATTCATATGTTTCTTAGATTACCCGATTGTAAGTTAAATGGATTTGCTTAGCTTAATAAAATCACATCATTGTATGTAAAATTTAAATGGGCATATTTGTTTTATTTAAAGTGTGATTTAGGTTTCACATTTATTTTCTGCAAACTTTGAATATACTTTCAGTGAGCTGTAGCTAATCATTTGAGACTTGCTTCATAAATCAATACTAGATTTTGATGTACTATGTATGATGTAGATAGGAATGATCATGCCGTTACTTCGGGGGAAACCAGTCAATTAGACTTGTACTGTTACTACCACCTGGTAGACTTAGAAGAGGATGGCTGGTTGGTAAAATGTTGGAATGACCAGAGGTATGAAGCAAACACCAACGAAAGAGAGTTATGACTGAGTCATTTATTGAGTTGAAACAATCGGTTCTCTATATCATATGTTGAACCAGTTAGTAACAGAAAATAAAAATACAATAAAAGCTGGATTAAAAAAGCTGTGCGTCGGGTGTGGGATTTTAGGGTCGTGATAAAGTTACAATGAATTGGAAAGAAAGATAGATACAACCACAGTTAATAAGTTTATGGAAAGTTTTCAATTTAAGCAATATAAATATCATAGTTATTAAATGTTCAACAAATGCCGTCTTACGATTAGAGTCCCAATATCACTAAGAATAAACTCAACAAATTGTGATATTCGATTCATCGCCCAACTATAAATAGAACGTACATGTATTGTCATCAAGTAAAAATTTATTATTCTTGACATCGATAAAAATATTAGGCTACCTTCAAACAACTATACTTATAAATTGATATGTAATGAATATTCTTGAAGTATGAAACTTGAAGCGATACAAGCTGTATAGTGTTCTTTTTCTCTAGTGGATCGCAGTGCGTTCTATGAAGTCCTACTTAAATAATTAGTCATTTTCAAAATCGAACCACTTCACATGAGAAAGTGTCCTGTTTAAATATTTAGAGTATATATTCTAGTGCTAGTTTATACTCTAATCAGGTAACAAGTATTTAACGACAAAAGACAAAAAACAACACTAAGGACGGCAAATCATTGTGTCTGCAAAACAAATAACGAAACAAGCTCGAAACATTTTGATAATAACAATAATAATGCATTTGATTCAACGGATTCTGCAATCTCTGAAAACACTCTTGTATATTGTTTAATATCATTTGTGCCGGAACGATATTTTTAGAAATCAATAAGTTTTGTTAAAACCTAAGCACCTATTATCAATCCAAGAAACAAGTCTTCGAAATCTATTTAAACTTTCATTCATTAAATCTGTGATGGTTATCTACTCAATCGTGAAAGGTAGAATTTTTTTATTCTAGAGAAATTCGCATTCGTTTTTGTGTTCGGTTAACTATCATCTTAATTCACTTGTAAATATCATAAACTTAGGTTCCAATAACTATTGTGAATAATATTGTTTGCTGCTGTATATAAGTAAATCCTAATTGTCTTTGAAACTGATCTTATTTATCTAATCTAGCAAGTATCGATAGCGTCAAAAGCTGAGTTATGTACTATTCATGACCACACTGAGCATCCTCGTGTATTAATTCAGATTTTATTGACCCACGACATCTATCTCCTTAATTTGAAGTAATGGATTTCTCATTGATTTGATTTTAAGAATTGTTCAATGTGTCTGAAGACTTTGTGAAAGTTGTCAGTAGTACTATACAATATCAAAATTACTCAGTCATAGAATATGCATACTTAGAATGGATTGCCTTTTACAGTGGTATATTATGCATCACAACACTAGTCGTTTCAGTTAAACCAATACTTTGATTGAAGTGAAACATAAGTGGATTGTCAGCACTCATGTGTTTATTATGCTTCAGTAACATGAAATTCAATGAAAATGTAATCAAGAACAACCAGTCACAATCCAACTTAAACAAAGCAGTTTATCATTAGAAATTTTACATTTGCAAGCGTCATGACAAGTGATTTTGAAGAGTCAAGTAATTATCTTAAGATTGATCGGCTTCCATACAGTCTATTTTGATCAATTTAACTGCTTATGCTCTGTAGATTTAAAAAAAAAGAGAATAAATGGAAACATGAATTATTCATGAGCAAGATTATATTGTGCAGTCATTGATCAATCAACATTCACTTTCAGAATCGAAATTTCATGTCTAAAGATCCCTAATAGAATAAAAGGTTTGTAAATTTTTGCAATTACCTGCTATTTAATAGTCAAATATATACCATTGTTTGCTACGTATGGATTATCTCTTAAATAGGGGCTTTGTATGGTTTCATAAGTTGACATATTATACTGTAAATGGCAGTGTAAAAGCCAATTTATGCAGACCTTTAGTTTGAAATGTAAACACTAATAAAATTAAATTACTACTGTTAATCGGTTTGCTTTAACAAGTAAGAAAGGAAGGAAGAAGGAAGAAATTTATTACATTCTCCTACACATTGAAGAAACTCGTTTTAATTCTAATCTATGTCTGACCATATGTTGTCACACCAAATATACACCGATTGTTGACCATATATGTGATGCAATAACTTTCAGCTTGCTAAGTAAATAGTCACACATTTTCTATGAAAAAGCTACTACGAGAATAATAGTTCGAAGCTTACGGACAATTGTTGCGCTTAATAAATAATAGTATGTTATTAGTGTGAAACAATGCAAAATGAAACTGATGTTATTTGGGTGTGGGTGGAAACAGACAAGTCATATTAACTGGTTGTAATTGGGTGTTGTGGAGGTGGTTGAATATTAATATGATGTCACAAGTTTATTTTAACTAGACAATCACTGATTACCAGGAAGCACTGTGAAGCTGCTTTTTCAAACGCTTTACCATTAGACCCTTGATCTAGTTCATTTACCTCATGAGTGTCAACAATGAATTCGGAACTATACATGAGAACAGAGTTCGTTCATTCTTGTTTGGGATGTTTTCATCCAATAAACACTAATTGCCTGTTACACGTTGTCTTCCCTCCTATAATTGTGTCTCCTGAAAGGGCTTTATTGAATCTACTTCATTCTTGCGCCAAAAAAAGGTTGATTTGTTTTGTATGTCCGAAATATTTTTAAATATGAACAAAAGTCGATTTTGAAATAAAACAACGAAGAACTTACATGCATCCTTCAGTCTTTTAGCTATGATAACGAATATTTTATAAAAAGCAGTCAATTTCAGTGTTTTGGCTGAAGAGAATTCACGTCATTAACTATTCAGTATCTAAAGAACGACTTTGTTGGATTAGATTTGAATAATATACTCCACCTTGGTGATAATCTTTCTAGTTCTTTGTTGGACGTTTTCTGAAAAATGTTTCTATATAACTCAACAAAGTAGCACTTATTATGTCATCTGTCACCCTCCGAATTATTGTGTACTCAAACCAACTGATCCTGTTATTGTCTACAACTATTCCATCATTCGCTAATAATGCGAAAATGTACTAACATCAACAAGACGGGAACCTTTTACTTGTGAGGATGACAAAAGCAAATACATCTTATTTGCTGGTGTGTAATTCATCCAGTTTTGTTTTGTAGACTAAAATATTTCGCTGACTATGGTAAACTTTTTGAATAATTTTATCGGGTATTAGTATAAATGAACTGACTGATAACACATTAGCTATAGAACAAAATATGCCTAACAAGTTTTGCAGTTATCGATCACGCTAATTATTTGTTTAAACACTGGATTTCTTCTTACTAGATTGTATTGTGCTTAAGAAAGTACATTCCACATCTTTCTACTGGACCTTTATAAATCTGAAATGTCATAGTTTGTTGGTATTTCAACTGTGAGTAATTTTAGTCCATAACGTGCAAACCTGTTGATCCCCATAAATGCAAAGAAATATCACATATCTATATGTAACATATCATCTGCATAACAATTTGATCAATACATACCCATTCTTCTTGTTCGTCGATCTGTTTCAAATTATTAAATTTAAAATTCAGACATGTCAATGATGCTTAGAATTAATTTTGGTAGCTGTTCGTAATTTTCTCGGTGTATGCCTATTAGTAGGAAAAATCTCGCTAAATACATTCTAACTAATGATATCAGATGATTGATTCTAAATAACCTCCAAATCCTTATATATGTACAAGTTGTTTTGTAATATCGTGAAACTGGTAAGGCCAATAGTTTGTCGTTCACAAATATCCAATGTATTATTTAAGTACTATCAATTTTACTCTATAGTAAAACTTTTATCCTGAGAAAAAGAAGAGCTGTCAACATATTTTCACCTGTAACTATGCTGCTAACAGTGTTAAATTGGGAAATTTATTAAATTGTGTTACTGAAACTCGGAAAAAATGAACAAAATGTATTTCACTATATCACATCAGCAGCTTTACAGCTTAGAATCATTTTTAACAATTATCAATTGTGTCGGGTTTAAAGCTGTTACTCACCGATGACAATGGCTGACGTCGTGCAAACATATCACGAATTGACTGAATTCGAAATATCAACCATTAGGAGCCGACTCAGCGATCCGATGATAAAGTGCTTGCCGGGGATCCATAGGGTCCTGGGTTTGATCCCGGGTGGGGGGTCGTGGGTGCGTACTGCTGAAGAGCTCCGAATTAGGTCGAAACAGCTGTCCTGTGCTTCCAGGCGGTCAATGGTTGTTTGATTTAGATCAGTTCGTGATTTCAAGATTGATGAATTATCAAATAGCAAACACATCTAATCATCTTTGTTATGTTGTCAGACATGAAAAGTTGTCTCTAATGAAGATTATATCAAAACAACAGTTGTGTCTTATTCATACTTTACTCACTTTAATCATTCTTCAATTCAATTCAGTAGTCGTATTACGTAATCTCCTGATCCTATTTTTGGACTTCTTTTATATGTTATGTAACCACTGTCATCTTCTGAAATAATAATATTACTCAACATACAAATATTCCAGCAGTATGAATATTGCTTATAATCTTCATTGATAAGCACTTTAATACTATGACGATGTCGGATATATGAACAATATTTTGGCTTATAAAATTAAATAAAATACTTCAAACACTGGTCGTAAATTTATCCGTACATCTAGTTTTAAAAATGTTGTGATGAAAAAAATGTTAAGAAATTAAATTTCAACTAAGAAATGGCGACGTAAAAGGACTGTAGAATAAGCTTACATAATTTGAATGTTTCTTCGGGGGAATCTATGCGGATTAAATATGTAATAAAATTATCGCGTTTTCATACTAACGAAATCTATAAATAGCGGTTCATTTTCGAACATTTTTACTAAATTATGCTTAAATATGCTTAATTAATTAGAATGAAAGAAAAATTTTAAACTATAAAAGTGTTCAATCACTCTGTGTTGAGGTTATCAATCGGGGCAATAAAATCTAATAAAGTTAAATACTGAAACCCATTTTATTTATGACTAACTGTGCGGGAGGTGGGCAAGTAACAAAAGTGGCTGCAAAAATTTGAAAACAAACGATTGAACTTACTTATTTGGTCTGAAATGGTAATGTATATTGACATAAATACATGCAATTTCATGTAAATTTAAATAAAATGTCGGTAGTAAATATGAGTTGTTATTATTTGAAAATAAAGATTTGCTTCTATTAGCAGAAAATTAATTTTAAAACCGTACAATCTTGTAGAGTGATGAGAAGACTAATGCTAATGTATAATCGCTAGTGACATTTATATAGTTAAACAAGTATCACAATGTGATGTGAATCTTGTATGAATCTTCATGTAACTTCATTAAGTGAGGTCTCTATACCCATAAAGTTTATACAGCTGCCCTCAAAATACTAGTTCACTAGGGTTTCAGAGTAAGATATTGAAGAGAATAGTTTCATCAGATTTTTGCTATTCAAAACATGGCAAATAAATGCCACCACTTGACTGCACAAGCTAAATAAATTTGATTGCATCGCGATTTCACTGAATGACAAAATATTAATGGGAAACCATAATGCTAAGGTGGGTCATGAACCAGAACATACACAACATAACACGCGTCAACGGTCACTAAAGTTTATGCTGCTGTTAAAAAGAGCAATTCTATCGGTCGCGTTGCAATACTATAATATAATACATAATACAAAGTTGAAGAGTGAGGTGATATACAATATGCCATAAAACATTATCTCATATTATTAAAAACCATAAGTCGGAATAAATCATTTCATAGTAAAATTCCAAAAAGACTCACGTGAACATGAATTTCCTTCTAAAAAAGACAAACGTCACAATAAAATCTAAATCATCACTGCTAAGATAAGAAATATTTCGATGAAGTATCATTGCAGAGCCGAATAGTTGAAGAAGTACAAATTGCAGTGCAGATAAAAAAATCAAGAAAAATAAATAGACAACGATTCCGTCCATAATACACAAAAACCACGAAACCATCATATATAACGAGTTAAAAAAGCATAAGGAATAATCAAATATACAAAAATTTGGTGTAAAATCTAGTTGACAAACAAAGTAAATGCATCAAAACAATAATAGTGATTATTTCGATATAATGATAGGTTAAGTTTACTATTGGAAATAAACAGATTTATAATACGGAACCAGTAAAATCGATGTGGTTTGAGTGCAATATAAAGAGTTATTAAATTAGAAATATTCAACCATCATATTTGTTATAACTCAGTGATCAGTCAGAATATTCACGAACACGCATAGTTGCCAATTACGTTCTAATAAACAGTTTGTGAACTGTGTCGACACAAATATCATGCAAATACAAAACAATATATTTCAAATACGCACACGCATTTATGACAGACAAACCGGAACGATCTATATGTTAACGGAATGAAGATGATTGTAGAGACGTAATATACAAATGCAGATTTTCTCTACCTTTTGAAAGAAAGAGAGAGGTAAATTGTATGTTTGCACATACTTACTCTCTTCTATATATGTGGCTTTAATTCATAGTTGTGTTATAAAGGCAGTTTAGTTCTTTTACATAGTAACTTATGGGAATCATCATAAACTATATGAACACTAAGTTAGTACGTCGTTTGCACTCCAAAAAATATAATCTGTACATTACAAACTAATTTTACGATTTTATTTGAATTAGATTGTGACTGAAGTTCGGAATCCAGGACGCGTATTTCACCTTATTCGGGTTATGTGAACCATCACTATATCAAGGCGATCAACTCAAGATACACATATGACAATAGTGACTGATTGATTTCAGTTCATAATAAATAAACAGAAAGATACAAATGCATTCTAATTTATCACTTTACGATAATTCAATCAACTCACCGCAGCATAAATTACCTACACAAACATTGCAAATACCGATCAATAACATTTCATCACATTTAAAATAAAACTTCTGATCAATCATAATTCATGTAAAAATGATCTTTCATAATAAAGATATTCAGTACTTACCGTCTGTGTCGTTTTCTATTGAACAGATAGTGAAATAATTTGAGTGTGATATTATTAAGTAAAGCATTTGAGTGTCCAGTAAAAAAAAAAGTGGAAAGCAATGAAATGTTACACATTCTTCCCTAATAAATTTAAACTTTAGTCAGTGCTTTCAGTGAAATAGTAATAATGAGTTGAATGCTAACACAAATGTACAATCCCTCTACATATCTCGATAATCACTCCAATCTTAAGATACATTCGGTTGTGTATTAGTAGCAACACTCAGTTAGTGCCAACGTACCATTTTATTATTTTACATCCAATCGAATAAAACCACCTATAGAACTTTATGAAAGTATGACATAAATTACTAAATTAGCTAATCAGTGATCAACAAAAATAAATATGCTACAATCGTGACAATCACTATAATCAATTCCATGACAAATAAAGCTCTACGTGAATGAAATCTAATGGTTTTATTTTCTGATAATTGATACAAGGTAACAGATATTTAGTCCTGTACATTCTCAAATATCTCAAAATTTCGGCATTTCATGAATAAGTTGAGCAGCATTATTATAATTTAATAATAATAATAATTTCATTGTGTTGTTTCCTATTATCCATGTCAATTTAGCCACTAACAAATTATCTTCAGTTTGCATGACCACCTAATTTTGTTATGTTTCTGCGTTTAATGACAGATTCAACTTATCCCGTAGTTGTGAATATTTATGATTGGCTTTCATCTCAGCTTGTCAGATCAAACATATGTGTTTTGCAACTTAATATGTTTTATTTGATAGGAATGACAAAATCTCAATATACTAATTGAAAAACGAGATAATTGGAATCAAGGTAAATGAAAAACAGGGAGAATAAGTGTGAACTTCATTTAGCTTGTAGTAATATCTGTTTCCTATCAGTGGAATGCTGATTATCACTTATTCATCACAGGATATCACATTACTTCAATTTTTAGCAAGTTAATATTCAGTAACAGATTTAGTGATGAATAATGTTAGTAGGCAGTTGGGAGATATTTATTACATACAAATTTTAATAAGACAGACAGTAAGAAATGTTTGAATAAATCGTTAGAAATCCAAATCTAGATAAGTAAACCACATTTTGATATGTTAACATGCTTTTGATTTGAGAAGCAACATCTCCTATGCAATTGATTTAATGCACTGAAGCATCAAAAAAGTTAGACAAGAAATATAAATATACTAGTAGCATAAATCACTCAAACATGAAGGAACCAGTTTTGCAAAGCTGTAACAAATCTACAAACTGTTGGGGATTTTCGAATCCCCAGAATTCTCTTGGCAAACCCGTAATTTTCGTGATTTGATGGTATAAATTTAAATTTCTTGTTTTCACGCCTAAAAGTTCCTCTAGCACCTTCAGTTCGTGTTTCCCACTTGGTAAGACGCTAAATCTTTTCGATTCATTGTTTATTTTGGTAAGCTTTTAACGACATTTCAAGGACGCACTCCTTTTGTACATTTAAACGCATGAGTTGTGTGTGTTAATATCATTTGACAGGCTGCCTGTGGAATTAAAGGTTTCTTGCTGACTTTGAACTTTTTACTTAAGTTAGCTGTGCTGAGGCGCTGCGTAATAGATTAGCTTCCTGTTATTGTGTTACTGGTCTTACGTTCGTTAACAGGTATCGAGGTGTCCCCTTAATTAGCAAATCCTTTGCACAAAAACACTTTAAAACAGCGCTAGATTCAATCAAGTTCTCTCATTGGCATGAAGTATAAAATACCATCGGTCCCATTATAGGGGTTTTTTCGATTAAACATTAGAGTACTCCTCAGCATATATCAAGTAGATTGTTTAGTAATCGTAAAAAGTGTGTATTGTACCATACTATGTTTCACATAGAAATCAAACATACCGCAACACATTGTTTCTGGAAAATGAAAATAAATAAGTGAAAAATCGAAAATAATTATATGCAAGTTTTCATTAAAAACATAGCGTTAGTTTGAAGTTGTGCATTCTCATCAGTTTATTTTCTGTCATAAAACAATTTTATCTGATGAAGTCCATTAACATTATACGTGTGTAGCTTCTAAGTTAATTAACATATATAGCAAGACTGTTTCGCAGCAACGACAATCCAGGTCCTTTTCTCAACATTCATCAACCCAATCTGAATCCAACAACTCAATACCTTGACAAATCTCTTATGTTGCCTCTAATTTTTGCAGATAAACTCTCAGTGTCAATGTTTCTCAGAAAAGTGTTGTTTCTAACATTATAGTTTTCAACTTACCGTTGCATGTGATCGCTGGATTAAAATGTTTGGCATAAGCATTAATTTGTTTAATTCGAGAAATGTGTTTTGAAGCTTCATTTATTATTACAGTGTCCTAAACACAATATGTGGAGTGACTGACTATAAAAATAGATATACTTGGTAATTCATAATGAAGAATTTAAATATAATTAACAAGTAGCAACTAATCGTAATAATGTATGTTTGTATAATTTGATACGAAGCTACAAGTAGCTCATTCTTAAGTACGTTGCATTGCTATGATTCAAAATTGTACGCCTATGACAATACTGATAGTTATCAGTTACCGCAATTAAATTAACTGACATTCATCACATATCAACAACAATCTAGTGTTTAATGAAGTACATATGATTGACAAAAAACCTCATATTAAGCACATTTCTAAAAAAGCAGAGATTGTTCGGCGAAAATCGCAAACAATTGTCATTTGTGATTAAACCGAAAATGTAGTATCTACCAAAGAGTACAAATAAAACATTTGTAACGTAACTCACACCAACCAACACCTGGTAACAGAAATGTAATAAGTTACACGAGTTGTCACATCACCGATAAAAAGACGTAAACACGTTAAAATAAATCTAAGGATGTATATCTGTCTACAATGCTATTGTATTACGAGTCTATTCATTTGCGATGAAAATAATAATTATGGGGTTGGGTTGTTATTCTATTCCTAATTAAGACACAACTATAACAGTTTGTCAACTTACAGTTAGGAATTTCGACAAGCAGCTGTATTACACTGAGAAATGTTAAACAGCTAACACAAAACAGTTTCATTTTGTTGTATAGTCAAATTGCTAACATACCGTCCTTTCATTAATATATTCATTTTAAGTGCGGTGAATATATCAAAGAACATATGATTTATTATTTTGCGAAATGTGTCGAGCGCAGTTTACGGAGAATTATTTCAAAGTAACCTACAGTTTACGGTCAATCTAAATTGGAACCTTTTACAATCGGATTATAAATGTAAACTATGTAAATTCGTGAATATTCTGACTGATCACTTAGTTAGAACGAATATGCTGGTTGAATAGTTGTAATTCAATAACTCTTTAAGTTGTAATCAAATCAAATCGATTTTACTGGTTCCGTATTATAAATCTGTTTATTGTCTAAGGTAATCATAACCTTTAATTACATCAAAGTACTCACTATTTTGAATCTGGTGAATTAACTTTGAATGATGTTTTACAATCGGATTATTAATGTGAACTTTCTTTTTTAATGATATTCTACAGAGTTAAGGATGATAAAATGGTCTGAATTGATTGTTTGAAAGCTGATCACTTTTGAATTAACTGCTTGATTGTTCAGATTAAGTTGTTGTGATGTTTGCAGATTTAAAATTAACGATAATACACTGCTTTCCTCATGAGAGCTTTTTAACTAAATTCTAATTTGCGGAAAATAAACACAATAAACACAGAAGTGTCGATAATCATTGCGAGTTTCATTTCAGTCACAACATTAGTTTGACTAAAAGGGTTAAGGTTGTCCTATGTAACACATCGTCAAAAACTCGATCACTTTCAATCATGTGTATTTACAGCATGACTAAGTTTGTATTAGTTTGTACTACTGTCAACTTGAACGAAGTCTACAGACACAGTACAAATGTATGTGAATAAGTGTATTAATACGTCACACTTTCATTTCATCATGTGTTCGCATTGAAAGATCAATTTCAATTAACTTGGTCAAGATCAATTAAAGTTTGCATTCAATTAGTACAATTGATAAATAAAGCTGACATTACGCAGACTGAGTGAATGCTACCTTAGAATGTATTATATCGCGATAAAACGCCTACTGCTATACGCGAACCAATCGCAGCTCTAATCTGCAACTTTGTCTGCGCCAACTGATAATCGCAACTGTGACCAACAACTCAATAACTTATTATTCACCCCAAGCCAAAATCAAGAAGACTAGAACGCAACACTAGAAACATTCGATTCTAATATATCCCAACTCTGTATATATAGTTACAAAAGCGACCTTGTAGAAATTAGAGTAATTAGCACACTGAAATGATACTACAACCAATCACAATTAAGAAGGTCCGAGCGGAGGTAATGAAGGGCAGTATCGGTTACCGCTTACTTTCAATTAAATGAAAAATAGCAAAATTGAGAATAATTACATGAAAAGTAACTAATTTCTTCTCTTCTTAGTAGAGTGCTGCCGGTATATCTTCTCTAACATGACATACAAAGACTTGATTCGAATTAAAATCTATAGAAGAAACTTCACTTTACTATGACAACTATCCAATCCTGATTTACATTTCATTGTGTTTCACCATTTGGATTCGGATCAAAAATTCAAATTTTTCACACATTTGAATGTATCTAGTTATTCTACTGGTTAAATGAACGCCAATGAAACACAACTGATGACTATAACGACCGCCAACTACTGTATACCACCACTGATTACTATTCGCTTGTGTCACATCTGTATACCGAATTTTACTCGTTGTAAGCTTGACGGACTACTGTTGCTTTATTATGATTCCCGATACCTGATTGGTTGGTACCGCTTTCGAATAATGTACTATTCACCATTATCCCTACCTACCCATATATCATTGCTGTGAATCTCAAATCCTATTACATTAGTTTGTTTATTAGTACTGAATGCACTACATGATTACCCAACATCTAGTCATCCAGATTAACATTCCTATCTGTTTATTTTATGGAACTTCTTGATCAAATGTGAACTCAAACTGGGCAGGCTACATATAGTTTGTAGCTGAATTTGCTACTTACTTATACCAGTAGCCAACTAGGCCTAAACTATAGTGAGGGCGTTAAGCTTTATAGACCTAAGCTTGTGTACACAAAATTTTGATCCGTCTGCATTTTGTTAGTTAGTGAAGAGGCAGATGAATTATACTGCTTTTACTCACTTTAACTAACTGTATGTGCGTACAACTGCAATTTAGTGATGCTCTCCCCATAAGACTACTATTTCATACATACTCGAACTTCCATATTCTAAAATGTTAACAATAAATGTCTGTAATATTTGATAAATAACAACTTGCATACCGATTCAATTATATTTCATATTATTTCACTTCTGTCATATATCCTGCATAACACCTTTGCCATTAATTGGAATCAACATCCGTTTGCTATACTCCTAACTTTATCAGTTTAGTTTTGTGGCTTATCCAGAGTTCCCCAGTGATGACCGGTCTAATAATAGCAATTTGGCTATTTAATCAATAATTTGGTGTACCATATTACATTTATATTAATTTCCAACATTTATTCTTTCGATCATACTATTAGCTCTGCTATTTGTCTTTTCTTCTATTTTGCTGTCGCCATCCTCGATACACACTAATAAATATGAAATATGGTAGTCTGGTGTTGCTTTTCGTATCATAGAAACGAAAAACTATCAAGAATACTGAGAATGTACTTTAATAAACAAGAAAAATGTAAGTAAACAGGTATATAGTGGTAAAGAGTAACGAGTGCGAAACAGAAGATGATGAGTGTGAGTTGTCGGGATTAATGACAGATGAAAGGCTACTTACGTTTACAATAAAGCCTAAGCACACAGCGCGAGTTGCGGACGCACATACAAGATGTGAGACTACGTCATTAATATAATTTTACCAATTAAGATTTTCATGTTTATTTCAAACATATCACAAATACTTGTGAAACATAAGAATCATCTGCTTTATAAATATTATGATGTGTGAGTGATGTGTCACTACATAACAACATTATTTAACATGTAATGCTACCGTATTTTGCTAACTTGTATCCACAGACTTAAACCGTAAGTGGTGTAGGCATATTAACTCTGTTTTACGTTATTCGTAAAATTCTTAATTCAGTTTTACATAAATCAGTGTCATGATATAACAAATTATGTTACCTCTAATTCAACTTGCATTTTTAACACGTGAAACGTGAATATTTCTCAACAAATAGTTCAAATCACCTCACAAGTTTATTTTCAATCTACGGTTGCATGTGATGACAGTTTTAGTAGAATGACTAAGGATATTTATGTTTTCAATTTAACTAATTTGTTTTTAAAGTTTAATTTACTGACATAAATGTCACCATTGAAATGTTGTGCTTTTCTTACTTAAGTAAAATATTTTGTGCCATTTGACTGATTAGCGTAGTAGGAATGATCAGTGATTCATTGCGTGGGCTGTTAATTATTTTCATAATTAACCCGACCATTAGAATTCAGTTAAACGCTGAAATAGATGTAGGTTAATGCCAAGTTCCTCCTGTCCTAACTGTAGATATGCTCAGACGCTGAGTCGACGGTTTTGAGAAGATTGCTTGAAAGGTCTTTTGTTATTATGAATTTATTCGCTTGTATGTATTTGATGAGAAAGCACGAAATACAATAAATTGATGATATCAACCAAATTTTTCGTTCCCGCTTAATTTAAATTTTTTAATGAAAACGAATGCAGTTCTGCTTGATCTGCGATAACATCGAGCCTATGGAAATGGTTGAGAAAAATTTAGCTAACACATTGTTAATAGCAACTGTCTGGGAAAATTAATTAAGTAAAGTGCCACTCTCACCACCTCT
Source organism: Schistosoma japonicum (assembly GCA_025215515.1). NCBI lineage: Eukaryota > Metazoa > Platyhelminthes > Trematoda > Strigeidida > Schistosomatidae > Schistosoma > Schistosoma japonicum. The sequence goes on along the minus strand of CM046063.1, from coordinate 22,246,879 downwards.
CAACGCAGAGAGAAGCCTGTATTTAAATCAAAGAGATTTGTGCCATACGCGGCCCTCCCAGTAGTTGAAAAAGAGTTAGAAAGACTTCAGAAAATCGAACCAGTAAATGTTTCAAATTGGGCTACTTCGATAGTTTTAGTCAAGAAATTCAGTGACAGTGTACGCATATGTGCCGATTATTCAACTGGCCTAAACAAAGTTCTGGAGCCTCATAAGAGTTATTAACTGTTTCCAGAAGATCATTTTGTCATGCTAAAAAGAAGTAGGATTATGGAAAGTTGGATTTATCAAAAGCTCATTTGCAGATTCCGGTCGCTGATGAATGCGGGGATCTTCTTAGGCCTAATATTCATAAGGGTCTATTTAGATATAACAGACTGCCGTTTGAGGTCAATACTGCAAATGATGGTAGACGGCCGGACTCGGCGAATGACGAAGCAGTGTAAGCTATGCTTAGAACAACGGATGCTGTCACACTAGGATCATTTTTAGGTCAGGTTAGTCACTATGGAGCATTTCTTCCTGACATTCACCTTCCAAGTACTTTATTTAATAATCTTATAGCAGAGAACGTAAGATGGAAGTGGTTGGCAAACTATCAAGTAGTTTTTGAAAACTTTAAGAAATTACTAATCTTTGATCTTGTTCTTAAAATTCATTCTTACACATTTCAACTGCATCAGACGTTCCGGACTACGGGATCGTAGCAGTCATCTCCTATGTCTTCCCAAATGGGTCTTAGGAAGCAATCTCGCACGTAGCAAGATTGCTAACGATTTCAGAACCTAATTATAGTAAGATTGAAAAAGAAGCGCTATCAATTATTTAAGCCATAAAGAAATTCCGTAAAATGTTATTCGGACTACACTTCAGCTATTAACGGAACATAAACCATTGTTGGCAGTAATTAGGTTTAAAAAGGGGTTCCTGTCTACAGAGCTAATCACCTACAACGATGGGCCACCACATTTCTTGTTTGCGACTTCGAGATTGAATACCATTTTACTACTGACCTTTGGCAAGCAGATGTTTTATTCAAACTGACTGGTTCACAAGTAACACCAGAACAAGATACTCTTGTGGCAGCAATCGAAACTGAAACGGAAGCCCATATGGTGTTGGATGACGCTGCTTATTACTTTTAAAGCCATCAAAGGAGCCAAGATATTAAGAGAAGTTAGAAATTTTCTTCTTATAAAATTGTCAGACCATCGTTTCCAAGGAGAACTATTACAATAATTTCGTCGATGAGACTCCTTAACATTTATCGAATCATGCATCGTGTTTGGCCACTGGATTGTTATCCCTAAAATTCTTCGTTATCATGTCCTAAAAACGTTACATACAGAGCATCCAACAATAAATAAAATAAATTCACTGGCTCGAAGTTGAACATACTGGCTATCGATTGACCATGATACAGAAGAAAAGTAATGTAGCTGTTGATTCTGCCTAGAATCTGCTACGAATTCGATAATATCTGAACCTTAACTATCGGTAAAAGCTGACGACCTTAGCAAAGAATGCATGTCAATTTTTCTGGTCCAATACACTGCAGAAACTACTTGATTATTGTTGATGTTTACACAAAATGTATGGAAGTATACGATGGCGTTGGTCATTTACGATTATTTTCGTACCATTCCCAGTTGAATGGCCAATCAGAAAGATTCGTGAATACGATGAAAAGATCTTTGATTAAAGGGGGGAAGAGAGGGTACTCGAAGTCACGTGATCAGGATGTCCTTAATGTCACACAAAGCTACACCCAATCTGGCAGTACCAGAAAAAAAGGCTCAAACTGAGTATACGTTTGGGAGGAAAGTTCGGATTATCTTAAACCGTATGTTATCATTGAAGAAGTAGAACAAACCTACGACCTAGTATTGGACAGTTACGCGTAGCTTACAGTTAGGAGGAAGGGTACTGATCAAATCATATCAAGGCCGTAGGAAATAAAAACCGGGTATTTTCAAACGACGGACAGGATAAGTACTGTAAAGTCAGAGGGAGTATCGACACTTGCATGAGATATGCCAATCAAATACGATGGGATCGGCAAGGAGGACTCCTATTTCAGACTCTCAATGACATGTTTCGAAAAAGCACTAATTAAAAGAAAGCAGTAAACTTGGAGAATGCAAGTCCAGAACAATACGACCCTCAAGAGGGATGAATCGCAAGAAGAATGCAGTAACGAAGCTGCAAGTGGACCCGAGCCAAAGATTTTTTACTAAAAGCCTCGAATTAGGGGTGTTAAAGAATTCTGAAAATTTTTTAAGAAAAGCCTATAAAGGTCAAGAAGCGAAAGGAAATGTTTCATTCAATCAGCACTGAATAGAACCTTCTCAGAAACATCTGGAAAATACAGAATCATGTGCCACTATTCGGATTAGATATTTGGTCACGCCACTACTATATTCAATAGGGTTCTCAAACTATCCAGAAACTCAAGGTAACTTGTAATCCTATAATTACTCTCATTTTCCTGTACAGGAAAGTTACCATGAGATAAAACGTCCATTTCGTGTTTCGCTACTTTTCTCTGTGTTCATTCGGAAGTGTAGATTTAGCCTGGGGTTACCTGGAACAGATAAGAATCGAATCTTGCGTCTAGCTTGCAGACTTATCAAAAACGAACTAAGCAGTGAACCAGCAATAAGAAATAAATACAAGGAGCAAGTGGCAGGTTTTATTAAAATATATAATTTTAGAATTCGTTAATAAAGTTGTTTATTAGTAAAATTTATTCACTAGTTTCTGGTACCATCACAGGTCGTAGGACATGACATGGTAGCAAACTGGATAGTTACAAGTGTGAAACAGAGTTACAAATAATATTTAGTAGATGATGTAAAAATCTAGACACCAAAAGCATTAGTAAAGAATTAGTTGTCTTATTGCACTGATTTCTAAAAGAGATATATTGAAAATCCTCCACCCACTACAATAGTCGAACAATCAGTTTTCATTTTCCGACCTCCAAGTAGCAATAAAACGTATATCAGTAATTTAGTAATGTAACTCAGTCTACTCCAACATTTGTCAATCTTGATATCACAAAATTAACAATCTCTATAACCCCCCCCCAATCGTAACTAAATATCAGCTCACTAGTGACTAGCTTCTTGAGGTAATTCCTGGGTCTCTAGTGTGAAGACGTGACCGGTGGAGTTAAATTGTGTCGGGTGTGAGGCAGTTACCCACCGATGACAATGGATGAGATCGCGCAAACGCATCACAAATTGACTGTATTAGAAATATCAACCGTTACGAGCCAGCTCAGTGGTCCAATGGTAAAGCTCTCGTCGCGGAGCAAGAGTCCTGGGTTCTATCCCTGATGGGGTCATGGATGCGCACTGCCTAAGAGTCCCATACTAGGACGGAACAGCTGTCGGGTGCTTTCATGTGATCAATGGTTGTCTGGTTCAGATCCATTCGTGATATCAAGATTGGCAAATTAACCACAACCCCAATTGTATAATACAACAGTTGTTTCCAGCGCTATCAAATGCATATACAAGTATCAAAACTTGTCGATTTAGTTCTAAGCCGTAACTAGAAGCTAAATCACAATTAAAGTTGCTGAATAGGTTTTACAAAGCTTTCCATGGCGTTCTATTGACAGTATGTTGATACCAACATTCCTCCATTTATATATCATTTTCAGTAATATTTTAAACATAATAGAAAATATGAATATTGTTTCACGTAATGTGATCATCATACTCTTTGTATGATTACCACAAATTAACCTTAGATCTTCAGTTTACGTAAATTAATTACAATCACTTCTTGAATTACTCATGCATCATATCAGGTCATGAGATCACGATGCTATTTTCTGAACTGAATTAATGCAAACTGTTTTTTGAAACAGTCTTTGATATCGAGTGCCGTTAGAAGCGTCATTGAACATGATGTCAATCACTTTTGACCATAATAATATTATATGAAAAACAATGCAACTGTCATTTTACTGAGATTATTCACAAACTAAGTTGATTATTTTACAAGAATTTTAATCACGTCAGCAGATTTTATACATGATTGTTGAAAGATGAAATAAAATTAGTTCAAATGAATCGGAGATTTAAAGTGATCACACAAAAACACGATGGTCATATTTCATGAAACAATATTTATATTTTCTATTATATTTAGAATATCACTGAAATGGTATATAAGTGAAGGAACGTTGATATCAATATACTGTCAATACAACGTAATGAAATCGCTTTTTGCAACCTATTCAGCAATTTTGATTTTGATTCAGCTTCTTGTTTCATTTCTAAACTGTAAGTTGACGAGTTGTTATGGTATATAAGCATACAAAATTTATTCAAACAATTAGTCTGCTCTATATTTATTTTAGTAAACATAGTATATAGAGGTTCAGTTATTTCAAAATTTTGGTGTTTAACCAGCGGCATATTGGAATGCACATTATATGCATGATTTCAGAATGTCCAAAACTTGTTATCAATCACTGAATCAGTAAACCATCATCGACTGCAACATGTATTGGTTAAAATTTTCGTTCGTCTGCAAAAAATGCTTAAATTTATATTTTCGTACTTAATCCCTATTTAGATAATTAATTAAATAGTGGTCTATATTCGGCTCATAAGTTTGCGATATTTTCTTTTGGATCTGTTGCTTCTTAGCAAATGCATATTTGATGTTAAATGAATGTTACTTAATGCATCCAAAAGTTAATGGTTCTAGTAACTAAATAACATACAGAACGAACTATAAGTATAAATAGTATACACAGAAGTTGAATTCTGAATCATCCTAGTACTACACATTAGATTGCCAAGAATGATACTCAGTAGTATTTTGTAAGTTTTGTGTTTAAATCATTTTGTTTGAAGTAATTTGATTTGAAATAGCCCAGGTAAATGTAAATTAACATCCACATGGAATACTAATATGTTGTTTATTTAGAGTAGAAAATAAAGTAGGATACGATATACAAAAAAATCTGAAATCACAATCAGTGGTTGAAATTTATCATTAAGACTGACAGTAAAAACAACAAACTAGACAAAATCAAACTCATAGATCATTCAAGCAACAACGTCAACTTGTGATTAGGATATAAACGAACTCTCAACAAGGAACCTGATTTCAGCTAGCTTTGTATGGTGTAATTTTACCAAGGGTTATAGAAGTTACTTGCCAAGTGCTATGTTTTCAAACAAAATTCATATTTATTAAAAATTGATTTCATCTGAGCATAGTTTTGTCACAACATTAAACAATTTCCTATATTCCTATGCATTCGTTTTTAAAGGTTCAATGGGAGCTGATTGGAGTGAGTAACGGTATAAGTAATTTTACTAAATGTTTATGTAAGCTGAACAATGTTTTGTAATATGATGGACTGGAAATGTATAATATTTATTTGAGAGTTGACGAAATGTTGAACAATTTTTTTGGAGTATAACAGAATATTTTACATTGAAAATTACTGTCTAAACTTAATGCTGCAATGATAGTATGTTTTTCCATAAAGGTATTACTTGTAATAGTAAGTGTATAATTTGTAAATTAGAAATTGCTATCTATTTGGGTTGATCAAGTGTGCATTGGAAAAATTAAAAAATGATTGATTTTAAATGCCTCTGAATAAATAAATTGTATTTTAGTACGTTTTATGATGTAATAAACGTAATATTCATAACACTTTCGATAATATTCAAACGTTAATTCGAAATGTATTCAATCAATTACCAATAAAAGTCACTATTAAACAGCAATTATATCTCATAATTTCAAACGTTTTAGGTAGTTCATCAGGTACGTTCATATTTTCCAATTCATATTATCAGTAAGCAACCAAGTGCAAGTTGAACAAATAATTGTTGAACGTTTTTATTGACGTTTTACAGAGATAACGTGTTGTGGTATGTCATTATTTTTAATATAAAACCAACAGTTTTAATAATGTCGTAAACTGAACAGCATCTGAACTACTAATATTAACATTTCATGCACGTCTGATCATATTATAAACATTATCAGTGTAACATGTGCACCATATTATGCAACATCCCTAGACATCGATAAGTACGAAATACTAAGTTCAGTTACTTACATTTCCGGGATGAAGACTAAGATTGAGAAGTGAATTATTTTATTCATTCATTATATAATTAGACAGAAAATAAAATTTAAAGTACTGTTGGTTTCTCGAAGGTTTCTGATGAAGTTTCAGTAATTAATTGATGAAATAACTTTAAGACATTGATGAAAATAATGTTATTAAGCATACTGGTTAGGACGTCTTCAATGTATTCACTTCATATTCTATGTTTACATGAAGGCATATAACGTGAGATGACATATCAACAGGATGACTTCAATGCGAACTCTGTATTTGAAATAATACTGATTCATGACCATAATAAACGACTTTTTATGATTAGTAAAGTACCTGTGATTGTGTTTTTTTAGTATTCTTTGAATTCGCTTTACAAATTAAATTCGCTAATTATTAAGTTGTGCAGTGACAAACAATAGATTAATTAGAATCTTCATTCTTCAACTAACGTGCCAGCTTTTTCAAATTGTTTTATTTTAATATTTATATTCACATCATTTCTATATTACATGAGTGTCTGCACTTCACTACTATTTACTTATCTATTATTATTAAATGCTAACCCTATGCAATAAATTCACTTACTGTATTCGGTTTTCCTATTGTGATTGTGTGATATGTATACAACCGTAAAGAGCATATTTCATCTCACCAGTGACTTTCATTCGGTCATTAAGATAATGAAACTTTCGATGTAGGGAAATGATGAAGAATTATTGTATTTTTGTTTGGGATATTAAGTCTGTATAAAATAGTCATTAAAAAGCTAAGCCAAAGATTTTGTATTGATGTATTTAATAAGCTTGACCTATTGAATTCTCATTACATTCAAATAATTCAATATTAGCTATTTTCACCTTATTTTAAGAATTACTCAAATGTAGTTGTTACGATATTTAACTGTATTAATTTATTCAATTTTGACTTTATGTGAACATTTTACAAAGTTAATTTAGTTAACAATCATAACACATAATCACTAAAGCCTAAGTGATATTTAAACAAATGAACTTAAATAAACGATGATTCAAAATTTTAATTTCTGACTACTTGATATTAAGATAGTCTCTTGCATATAAAGAAACAACTTTATGAAATTACTGCAGTTTGATATGAGGTATCGAAGTCGATGATACGTGTACTGTTATTGTGTTACTTATCGGAAAATGTGATGAAATGCGATGGTAAAAATCAACACTGTATACAATATTTTTACCGAAGTTGTACTACTTATTGATTGATTCAATTGGCAAAACGCTTATATATTTTTATCATAGAAAAACGAAACTTATATTTTAACGATTTCATGTTCCGCTTTTAGCATATTAATATAAACATTTACAAAATAACGTAATAATTGGATTATCACAATCTTTCTGTGACAGATAACAATCCGAAAGGTAAGTGATTGTTGTCATTTTAATAAACCCTACAATCATAATTAAGTGAACTTTATTTGATGGAAATGATTTCTACAATAACGTTGGTTTTAACAACATAATATTTATGATTTTAAAGATAAAGTTTGTTGTAGTAAGTCGAGTTGAATGTTATTTTTAATTGTTTATCTACTTAACTGTTACAACGTCTGTAATACTTTACAAATTCAACAAAAAAAACATCAAAATTGTCTTGTGTATAGCTCCTTGATGTAATTAATTGAATTTTGTTTTTATTTACAGTAAACATAATTCAAGAAATCCTTTGAATTATGAGTTTTGAAAATGGACTTTGTACATTTTGTACTAATGAGATAACGCATTGCTTTCACTGAAGTATGTCAGTGAATTCCGTTATTAATTCTCGGATTGTTCTTATAAACAGGTTATTTATTCAAATAGGTTAAATTTCCATCAGAGGTTCACCAAAGCGATTAGTAAAGTATTCGCATTTTGTTTTTGAAAATTTATTGCATTTATGAACATCATTTAACCATCAAAGTATTATTTGTCTAGCCAGTTATTTACTATCAAAACACGAAGTTTGTTTTGAATCATGAGTTTTATTCCATGGGTCCAAAAACCAGGTATCTTCACAGTTTGCGTATTTGGTTGTTTATTATTTTAGTTGTAAAGGTACTTTTACAGATTTACTAAAACAGTTTATTTAGGCAAAAATTTCCATGTGTTTTACTATAATGTAAGTAACCTTTATTTGGTGATTTCCTTTAAAGAAAGAAGTTCTTGCTGGGGTACGTTGGACTTATCACAAAAAGTTTCTTTTTATTTGGATTTGTGTTTTATGAAAATAATTTTTTAACATTAAGCTAATTGTTATATGAATCATTCCAAACTTAACAGTTAACGCTATTATTATCAACACAACGTACGTGCCAGTTCTCGTTTATTATTTTGTAAATAAATGCAGTAACAAAACAATCATAAAACTACCATGAACTCGTATTCTATTACCACTATAACTTTCCAAATCATGTTATTTAGTTTATTCACATATGTATATACATGCATGTATAAATGCATTAGGAACACTTGAAAAACAAACTGACCAATAGGGTTTAGACGTCATGAACTTATAACATGCCACTATGTGTTTTGTGCTTAAATAATACGATATGCATTTTAAGACTATTAAACCCAATTATTTATCATCATTACTTATTGCCAAGTATGTCAACTATCATGTTTGTCAAGTATTACATTAATTTAGTATGTTTAGCACTTTGATAATATACCGTTTAAGCCTGATACCTTCACATGGGTGATTTTTCATTTCAGATTCTATGTGTAAGTCGAGTCGCATTGTTTATTTATGGTAAAGTTGTCATTTTAATTAGGTTTAACAAATATTAAGTGTTAACTTTGTAAAATTTCTAATGAGAAGTCACAACTTAGCGTTTTATCTAGTTTGAAAAAATATGTTGGAAATGCATGTACTGGGAGTTTTGTCCAAATATGCATTCGTTCACATCATGAGTTAGAACACTAATATGAGGAATGTCTGCATGTTTACGCTGAAACGTTGTAATGACGTTTTTAAGGGGCATCATTATACAATTAACAAATCTATAGGGTGGGCTTGCCTAATCACAAAGTTGCAGATGTATATCCTAGGATGCATTACATTTTGAAAGTGTACAGCAAACTGAATATTTGTAAATTTCTATGTGGTGTATTATTTTAAAAGTATTCTGTCAGTAGTATCAGTCAGTAATATTCATTTTAGCTGTTTGTCGCTTTACAGGTTAGGTGGCTTAATTGTCTACCTTGATTTATCCTTAGTGAACTAATAAAAAAAATGAAATTTCATAACATAACATAGCATACTACTACAGCAACCATTGCAAGATTGCAAGTAACTTGCTACAATATTCTTTTTTAAAACTGTGATTTTCGGTAACTGGTATTTTACAAACTTGACAATTACTTTTTTTTCAGCTAGTACTAATGGTAAGCTGAATAAGACTATCAGCGTAATTTACAAACAGTTGGGCATTTTAAAGTGAAAGCATTTATGCAACAGAGCTGTTTCCGATGGTAGCTTTTAACAAGCAAGCCATTAAGTACATGAGCGAATATTTCATCTTTCTACTGTATTGCATGAATAAGCAAGTCCTATTGAGCAAAGATTCTTACATATAAATCAAATAATTGAACTCCTGTTTTTATTCCTAAAATTATCATATGCTGTGAAAGCAAATTTTATTTTATTTCACCGAATTTGGTAAGGATTGTTGATATTATTCATGTTTGGGTTGAAATCTACTAGCATTTACCGACGCAGTAGTCATCTGTAATTTGGTTAGTTGAATGTAGTATGCTACATGTATGCAAACAATGTACAGCTTCGTGATGCTTTCACCGTTTTTTGATATAGGTGATCGAAGATTCGTTTGTTAAGGATTTTACCAATTAATTATTTGTAAATATACATGTATATTCGTAATTTTGTATATTTAAAATGATTAGGTTTAAATAAAATCATCCTGAAACAACCATACTCTCATAACATGTTTGTCAATTTCATATTACAAAGAATACTGTTTTGTGCAATAATCGATAATCGGATCATTTCAATATTTTTTTGATTATATATAGGTGGAAACCTTGTGGAATTATGTGAGTTACTCTAATTGTTCTTGTTTCACTATTCATTTATATTTTGTCATCACCTGTAATTAGGACAATGAACTGATTTTTAATTGTATGAATTTAATATTAGATCGACGACAAAGAAGAATGAGTAAGTGATGTGAATTTTATTCTTCTACATCTTTATACACATTACTTTTCGCCAACAAACTTTTGACATTTTTGTGTAAACAGAAGCCAGTGACATTGAATTAGAACTTACAATTTCGTGTTCTCCAATATATGTGAATGAACTATTATATAACTGGAAAGCTAAATGAACAATAACTGCCTATATCTCACACGCTAAACTAAATTAATTCATTTGGAAATTATTAATTTATAATGTATTGCTAATAAACAATAAAAAATTTTTAAATGTCGAAATGGAGAAGATGTAGTCAAAGCACACGAAAATCCAACTGGACAAGTCCTTCAGTAATAACAGACAGCTAATTGTTTGAAAGGTTATAATATAAATTTCACCAGTTGATAGATGATTTATTTTGCAACACAAAGTTTGACTAAATAGTTAATTGTAATTTATAATTAAAAATAATATAACGTAAATTGTATTTTAATGCATTTATACCTGATGGAGTAGAAATAAGTATACAGGAATAATCTATGTATGCTTCATGTCATTGGATATGAGTAATAGCTAATTTATATACATGTCATACCAACTAACCAAATGATTTTAATTCAAATGTTTTGATAACGCAGCTGATAGAATACACGCAACATGTAAGTACTACTCAGTTTTTGTTTGTGAAGTAGTATTTTTTGACATTTCAGCATTACATTTTGTCATTTATATCTAAAGTAGCATATTCACCAGCACACTGTTGATTATGCATATAAATATTCCTATATGTAGCTAATTTTAAAATAAAATTTATTGCTTTGACTGATGACTTTACATAAATTCAGTAAATTTTCAGGCCGTGCAATAGTCTTTCCCAAAAGATTTGTATTTATTAACACATTTCTACAATATGCTGTCATTTGTAGGCAAAATATGTAAGTGTTGACATATTTAATGTTGTTGAGACTATATATTTATTGTACAACAAACTTCTATCTTCTGAGAAATTCAAAAATTCAAATTATGTTATTCGCGATATTTATGTCAAGTAGAAGAATTCGATCGTTTTAATAGTTAAACTTCATTTATTTGTACAACTAGTTAATTAGTCTATATGGTTCATTTTCGGAATCGAGTACTCACCGAAAGTTAACTTAGATTGTTAAATAAACGTCCAGCTTACAATTAATGCGAAGATGTATTTCTTTTGATAAAATACATCTCTAGGTACTTCGTCTATTAGATAAAATAAACACCTCTATTGACTTATCATCTAGTTGAGATATTTCCAAGACTATGTTCCACAAAATGACTATATTTAACTTTAGAACTATCTTAAAATATAAAACTTAAACATTCTTGCTGCATTAGTTGTTAACTGAACTTAGGTAAGAATACACTACCCATATCAAATAAGAATTTGGTTATATCTAAGCGCTGACGAAACATCAGAATAGCATATTTCTATTCTGTGATATTTTGCTATGTGATTCGTTTATTCTTCGTCAGACATAAAACACAGCTTGATTGCAAATAAAGCAGATAAAGGTTATATAAAATTACTTCGAAGCTACTTGCTACTTTTATTTATTATTCTTTGTTATTCACAGACAATTAGCCCAATAATCTTTATTCTCTATTTACAGTTTAATATTATACAGGAAAGTGATCAGAAATAATGCATATTGACATGGCACTACGCAATCGATTACATAATAAAACCATTGTTATTAAAATTTAGTATGATTATTCTTTTTAATAATCTTTGATTTGATTTTCATAAAATCATAAAATATAGATTTTGTAAACAATAAAATTTCCGTTCTCAGTTTAAGAAGAAGTTTAAAAATCATGTTGATTTATTTCAGAGGATTACAGCTGACGTAGTAATTATATTTGATCAGTGTACTATTTATTAAAACAAAAAATGGTTCTGTTCATAGGTTGACTTTATACAAAGAACGGCGCAGAGACTGATGAAACTAATCAGAATAATTGCACAACTTGATGTTACATAATAAGACAAAACTATTAAAATTTATTCAGTTTTAAACGTATAAATCAAAAAGTGACACACCAAAAACTTTCATAAAACGAATTCAATAACAAAACAATTTCTTCCAGTAGTAGTGCAGAGAAGTGGACATCACAAAATCGTATAGTAAGTGAAGAAAACATTCATTATAAGATACCTAAAAGTAATTGCAGATGAATATGATAGTAAAATCTAGACAATTTAACAGTAGAGTCGGGGGAGGGGGCAGGCAGTAATTGTATTATGATAACCGACGATGCAATTCTATTCAAAGAATCTCAGTAGACATAGACACTAATATTTCTAAAATTCATGTAAATTACTAGGATTTTAAGATAACGACAAATTATTTACACTGTTGAAACAAAACTGGAATGTCACATCTCAGATTCAGAAAGGTACAGTAGGAAGTTGCAGAATGAAATCATTAGGTACAGCACAAAATAGCAAACAATTCATAGTTAATGAGGTTATTTCATGTGACCAGTATTTGCAAAAGTTGTTAGGTATATTTTGACCTATAGTTAATTAATTATCAATCAGTTCATTTAAACAATTACCAAAAAACTAAAATTAAAATCGTGATCACATTCAGAGAAATGTTTTAGACCGTGAAACAAAACTGAATAGATTAAACATGAATCAGTGAAATATATGAACTGCTTATCATAATCACAAGTAAAATGTTCCCTTCTTGTTAATATTAATAAACATTAAACGGAATTCTTACGGACAGACTACATTGTAAGATCGTACATGGAGGTCAGCTCACAGACTCATTCAAAGTGAAGACCGGTGTCACACAAGGCTGCTTACTCTCGCCCTTCCTCTTGCTGCCGGTGGTTGACTGGATCATGAAGACTGCAATATCTCAAGACACTCTCGGAATACAGTGGACAACATCGATTTAACTGGATGATTTGGACTTTGCTGATGATTTAGCCGGCTCTTCTATCTTACACACAGCATCAAATGCAGATGAAGACGGACAAGGTAACTGCAGCCTCGGAAGCAGTAGACCTCAACATACACCAAAGAAAAAGTAAGATCCTTCCATACAAAACAACGAACATTAAACCAATCACACTTCACGGAGAAGTTCTGGAAGATTTAAAAACTTTTACATACCTGGGCAGCATCATCTATTAACAAGGAGTATCTGATGCAGATGTGAAGGTTTGGATTCTAAAGGCAAGGGTAGCCTTTCTACAATTGAAAAACATCTGGAATTCAAACCAGCTGTCAGTCAACATTAAAGTCAACATTTGCAATACAAATGTGAAAACAGTTTTGTTGTATGGAGCTGGAACTTGTAGAACTACGAAAAGCATCATTCAAAAAGATACAAGTATTTATAAACAACTGTCTGCGTAAGATACTTCGGATCCGTGGGTTAGATAACATCAACAACAACCTCCTATTGCAGAGAATAAATCTACCAGTATCCAGCCGAGGAAGAAATTAGGAAAAGACGCTGGAGGTGGGTGGGACACACATTGAGGAAATCATCAAACTGTGTCACAAGACAAGCACTAACATGGAATCCTGAAGGCCAAATGAAAAGAGGAAGACCAAAGAATACAGTGTGTCAGGAATGGGAGACAGACATGAAGAGAATGAAGAGCACTTTGGAAGAGCTAGAAAGGAAAGCTAATGACAGAGTTGGTTGGAGAATGGGGGGTCGTCGGTCTATGCTATACATGGTTGATTGTTCTATTCTTATGATGATTATAATCACATTGACAAAACAACTGAGGCATAAACTGATTTAAATTAACGTAATACAACCATACATTATAACACCAACAAATCCAGATTCATAAAGTATAAACAAATTCCGATGATATTTCTACCCTAAGCTTGGTTCTTCACCTTGAATTATCAATTTGGATTCATGAATGTAAAACCAGATGAGAATTCATCGAAAAAGATATTTTCATTTATAATTGCTTTGTGTTAATTGAATTTATTATAAAAATTGCTTAGATATCTCTTCATTATATCGCAGAATCATGATATACTTTGAAACTGGCTTTCAGAAACAAGCTTTTTTACTTGTATTAAGCCTATAAGTTTACACAAATATTGCATATCTCATGTTGCATCAGCTAAATCATTTCATTTTGACCAGGATTACCATTGAATCAAGAGTCTAAATATAGCACAGTTTTGCGCCCAACGGTTGTGTTTTATAACAGTTATAATATTAAATAAGAGTTTAATAGTATAAAACCTGAAAAGACTGTTAGGCTTCTTTATCAATATGGAAAATTTTTCTAACGCGTGGTACTTAAACGGCTAAAAAGATGTATTGTAATCCGTTCGTTGTAAATTAGTCAAATTCGCAATTTCATTTGTAGGTAATACGTATTTATAACACTTTATTTTATGTAGAGTTTTAAAAGTGTTCAGTAACTCACTTAACAATAAAGTTAAATATCTGCACTTCCATTACACCGGGTTTTAGTTATAACACAACACCAACACTAAGAAGTGAATACTTAAATAATAATGACAATATTGATTAATACTTATTTAAGACAAGGGATATAGTTGAAGAAGAGTAATATAAACCAAGGAGAGAATAGTGTAAGTTAATTTTAGAGCATGTGCAACAATCAGACTCCAAATGGGTTGCAAAGAAAGTACATTAAAGAAGGTATTCTTCGTTTTTCTATTTTCTCAGGAGATTTACTTTTAGTATGAACAACACTAGATCCATTGTCAATTCCTAATTGTAAAATCTTTTCAATGCTAATAGGATCTAGCTTTTATTTCCTTGCTTACATAACATCCATTTTGCAATGAAGTGCTGTAATATTCGATAAACTCAGTATCCATTACAATTTTGATTAATGAATTTAAGTAGTGATCGTTAGTACAGTGTTATGTAAATTCATTTATTAATCCTGGTCATTTTCTACCAGTTAGATGAGGATGCCATAATTGAAAATGTAGATATTTATAGACGTATAGCATTAGTGTATGAATGATTTCCTCTAGGTTTTAACAAATATGCATATCTTTTCAGTGGGATGGTTATTACGTAGAAGTAATATTTAATTTATTACATAATTAATGAGAAGCATTCAAATGTTCATTTAGGATGATTAACTGTAGTTCAAGTTAAATGAAAATTTATCAAAATAAATTGTTTTAAACTATATAACATTTTCAATTCTGTACAGATATATCAAGTATGAAATTCACTTGTAGTAATACTTATGAGTAATAAATAATCATGGGGTCGAGAGAAAAATTTGCAATTTATTCACCCACTTAGCGCCTAAATTGAACACATATTTTACTATAAATAGGAAAGAAAATGATAACAGGGTGATGGTTTTAAAAGCATAATAAGTAACGCACTTACTATTGTTTTAATTAATATTGAAACGAGCAGGTGTCAGTAGTTAGTTACTATATTTTCCTGATAAATGGGAATCAAAACTGGATGTTCTAAAAATAAATTTATACACGTGAATTCTTTGTACAATTACTTCACTTATGTGATTCATGTCTGATCACAAATATGGTGACTGAGGACTTTCTGCCACCTTAAAATAACTATTCAAACCGAAGTCAATCAATCCCCGTTATCCCATGTGGAGCATAAGCTGACTACTAGACTTCTCCTAACCAACTCTATCCTGAGCTTTCCATTTCAGTCCATAAAGGGTAACACAGAAACACAAACTAAATAATTACCATCTGGACTGAAGTTCAGTCTGGATCATTCAACGTAGCCTTGTTTTAGAAATCAAATAAGTCCACATTTCTCAAAACTCATTGATCGATTTTGCAATACATCTTTATTTTGGTTGAAAAAACTGAGAGTGGCATGTAAGTTTTTAATTCTGAGATCAAATTTTATTTATATTTGAAAATATTCTGGACATTCGAAGCTAACTCCGTATGTTTCGGTGTGGAAATGACTTAGACTTTGCAACGACAATTTCGATGGAGACATTTACGGAAGATAAGAGCGTAACAGCAAACCAGTTCCATTTGGGTGGAAACAATATAATTTTTCATGAAAATGTCTAAATTCAATGTCGAAACACATATTGTGATATTATATTTTCAAAGAAAATGACATACAACTGGGGTGAAGTAATTTGCAATAAAACATTGTAATGCATAGATTGGAATTAAAAGGAATTTTTTCAGCATGTCGGATACCCAAATCAAATTCATCTTGATAATATTTCTGTCGAACAAACCACTTAGCATTACTAAACCTATTTTATTAGTGTTTACATTCGAAAACAAACGGTCTTCATCTACTGTTATTCAGATTCCCATAAACTCAGTAGTGTATTCACTTAGGAAAGTTTACGTAGTATCTCTTTAAGTATACATTCAATGAAATAAACAGTGGTAGTTATTCAACTGTTAAATAGCAGGTAACTGTAAGAAGAAAAGCAAACATTTGGCTTTAGTAAGGTTGTGTGTATATGAAGTTTGTTTCTGAAATTACAAGTTGATTATTAGAGATCTCATTGTGCTTGTTATATCTTGAAAAATACTGTTAATCGAAATATATGGCAAACAGTAACCTCGATAAAACCAATCAAACTGCGTACACGTCAAATCTGTGACTACTAATCCACCTCCCGAAAGCCGGAATGAAAAGGACTAAACAACTAAGCCAACTACCGGACAGTCAGATTATAATTCACTCGTCCATTTATATACATACAAAACCTGATTACGCAGGACACCAAAAGAAAGGATAACATTTATACAAAACGGAAACAATAATGACCAGTAACTGAGGGCACAAATAAATAGTTAATTCATTATAGTAATTGAATGATTAGTGATATGACACAGTTCACGAGTCTAGTGGGAAGTTAGGGCAACGGGAAAATGATAATAACAGATACGGAATAATAGATTTATATATACTGAAAATAAACAAAGTAGTCCTCCAAAAAAACAATTCATAAAGTTAGTTACTATTCTTGAATCGCTCCATGTAACTGGCTTATTTTATTACTAATTTTTGTTTTTTTACATTCTGTTTTAATGACACTCTGTAGAATTGATGAAAATGAGATGATCTGAGTAGACTATCCAGTAGCTGATCAACTGATTGCTAAAACCCACTTGTAATGACGCTTGAAAATACAAAATTATCAATAACAAACTGCTTTGTCTCTTACTACGTTTTCATTGTAAGTAAACATTACAAACGTAGAAGCGCTGACAGTCTTCATAGCCTCATCTTAGTCACAATATTGGTTTACTAAAACTACTATTGCAGCTTTTATTAATATACTACTGGTAAAGACGATTACTTTCAATCATGTATACTTTATGGATAACTAATTTCAATACTGCTGACTACTAGTAAAGCGATAGTGTGGACAAAATAGTGAACATGAATTTTGCTATAATATAAAAATTCTACTTTCCGTGGGCAAGTAGATTACCACTACAGATTAAGTGAATGGAAGTTCATACAGCTTTCTGGGTTTTGATTTTGGTTGGATAATAAGTGCTGGGATTTTAATCAAAATTAATGATCTCTGAAGTGTCATTCTGGCATAACTGTTAATAAACAAAGCCTTATAGTATTTGAATACATTACAGAACAAATACTTCGTTATGAGAGGCTGAAATGTTTCTGATTTATTTAGCTGCTTGCTTTTGCAGGCATCCTGATTTTCCGTCGTTGTTTAATACTTCACTTGATTATCAAATGCATCTTCTTGAAGACATACAGTGGTTGCATTGTGAATATGTTTGATTTGGAATGGACCAGACAAGAAGTTGGAACCCCATAGGAAAACAGCTTACTGTTACCCATTGAAGGAAAAGACATTAAATGACTGGCACCACTTCGAGCTTCATGCTTCAAGAATAATCATGGCATAACTGTTTACAGAGTGCAAGTCTGAAGGTAGCCTCAATTTTGATGACATTAGGAAAACAAATATTCCACCGTATGTTGATGTATGCAGATTTTTACATCGCATTGTCGTTTTGATTCGAAGCATAAATTACAACTAGCATGCCACAAATAAATCGACATTTACTTTCGGTAAATACAAACGTTGGTTAAGGGACATAGTTTAAAACATATTGCCATTACAATCACATTATTTGTCGCACTTTTGATTATTGTATTCAAGTAAAGTGACAACTCATTGAGTTACAGGGTATATCTCCTACTTGTGTTATAGTACGCATCAAGTAATGAGTAATGATTAACCGACAAACCGTTACGAGTATTTGTCTTAGGAATCAGATTTAACTGAAGATGTAGAGTAAATCATTTAATACTGTCGCTAGTACAAGTGAAACGTTACAATTAAAGCACTTGTGCCTTTGAATTTTGATAGTAATCGTCAAACGATCACCTTCTTTCTGTACATTACAAAATGAGTGGGCGACAGACGTTTGTATCGTTCTAGTATGGCTCATAAACTATGAGGAAATGTAGTTATGTTTCCTAGTATCTTTTGTTGCTATTAGCAAATGAGATTTGTTGCATTTTTATATTAACTCATACAATCGTCAAGATGAAAAGAGATGCTTTAGTTGTGAATGAGCATGTATGTCCACTTGAAGTATTCACTGATGACTTGCAGTTTTAAATATATATGGGACTTTCAATGAGTACTACCTCAGTCATGTATGACATTTTGTTGTCTTCCCTATAATGTTCTGCCAAATAATATAAGCGTTCAATAATTTTGTTATTACTTTACATGACAACACACTCTGTAAGTACTTAGCATTTACATTAACGTTGACCAATTTTTAGTAAAATTTGTAATTTACATATTGTGGAGATACTGTTATTTATCTGTTATCGCATTCCTTGTGGAAAACAATGTTATAGTGAGTTTGTGAAATTTTCGTATGAATAATTAGGACAATCAGCGTTTTTTTTTATTGAACATAAATCTGAAGATTATAAAACGTTTTGATATGGTATGGCTTAATCTATCAATTCCTATGAGAGTATTTGTTGTTCTTCCTTTCTAATATTGATAAAAATGCAGTGGAGTGATATCAAAAGATATCTGAATTATCGTTGAACAAAAGTTACGATATAAAATTTACAGTATATTTAAAACGAATTCATTGGATGATATTTGCTAATGTTTGCTGCATACGTAAGCAATTTACCTATTTCCCTAATAAAGCTTTACGAGTAAAATATATCTTACCCGATAAAACAAAATTTAATACAATATAAACTACCAAACTGTTATAAATCATAGTAATGTTTACATTCAGTCTACCGATTACAATCGATGGGAAAGTTTACTAACATTAAAAAGAAGTGGACATTTTACATATGATGATGTTGAGTCAGCTTGTACTATGTCTATATAATCCATATAATTCATTCAGTTTTTATTTCGCGGTCTAAGAACTTTGATTGAATGTGATCACCATTGTAATTTGCTTTATTTGGTACTCGTCTAAATAAATTAATTAACAATTACTTAACGATAGACTGAAATATACCAAACATGATTTGTAATTACTGGTCACACGAAATAACTGTATAAACAATGGATTGTTTATTAATTCGTGCTGCCCATAACAATCACATTCCACAACTTCCTACCGTGTCTTTCTAAATTTGAGATGTGATATTTAGTTGTTTTCTACTCCACTGAATATATATATATATATCATAGGTAAATACATAATAATATCTTCAGTTATAAATAATAATTAATCTTATAGTTGAGTAGTGTGTTGCAACATTGGTATACTATCAGCTACTGAGACTGGTGTAGAACGTATCATGTTAGTTTCATGCATGCTTTGCTGATTCCTTTATTCACTGTATTATTTGCTGTTCATTGATAGTAAATCATATGTACATAAATTTGAAATGGCTTGATCTTACTCATCGTGTGAAATGTGAGTGAGTATTGTTATATAATATATCATTAAAAGATGCTCATGAATTCGGATTTACATGTGTAATTTCAGTGTTATGGACTTCCGTTAACATTGAAATTTTCAAAATTGCCTACAAGACATGATTTACAAAAAGATATGCTAGAATAAAATTCACATTACTTACTCATTCTACTTTGTCTTCGAACTGATATTAAATTTGAAAAAATAAAAAGTAGTTCATTGTCCTAATTGGTAGTTATGATATTATTATATTGAAATAAACAAAAGTAATTACTGGAACTCACATAATTCTAACTAATCCAGACCTATATGCAATCAAGATGCAGTAGTAGAGCATTTAGTTTTACGATTGTCAGTTATTGTATAATCTAATATAAATTATTTATACTAATCACAATCATATTTATAAGAATATGTTAGCCCCTAGATGGTTTTATTTAAACCCAATATAATTATATTTACTAGCACATGTATATTGACAAGCACCTGGTTAGAACAATAAATAACACATGAATCTTGGTTTGAGTATGGTAGATTATTAATGAAAGCTTCATGGAACTGCATACAGCCAATATGGTTGTAATTTAAAAAATTATGCATGTTCTGCTTACTAAATTATTGGCTTTCATGTAGAAGATGTGTGAAAGTGATCAAAATTTTCAATTAGGACAAGGCTAACACTAATAATCCCTGTTCAGTTCGTTGAGGCAAAATAATTTTCGATTCCATAACACGCAATGATCTTAAAAGCTTAAACAGAAATCTATTTCGTTGCTGTATAAACAAGAAATGTTCCTCTGCATGACTTGTTTATTTATTTAATGCAGCAGACAAACGTAATATTTAGTGCTTCATTTAAAAAAGATACTATCATATTAGGGATTGTCGCATAGATACTTCTTTGTTATAGTAACTTAATGTTTATGTTCATGATCTTGTCTAGCTTACTATTAGAAGTAGCTGAAAACAAACGTGATGGTTATGTTTATAATATTCTTTTTTTTAAACGTAATCAATCAGTCAACAAAAACGATGAGCTTTCAAAAAGAAATACTGCACTAAGTTACTCCTAACCCAATAATGATAGCCAGAATAAGGTGCTACGTTATGAAGTTTTTATTCAACTGGTTTAGAATGACAAATCAAGTTAAGCAATTAAACCACTTCACCCATGAAAGTGAAACGTGACTAAAAATAAATATCATTAACTAATAATACAGAAGCATTGCATCGAATACCATGTTTATCGATGTTCCTTTATTTTGAACTTTCAAAGTGAGAGTAGTTGCATACTCTTGTTGGCATATTTCAACATCTCTATAAGTAGGTAAACCCAGTTCATTCAACTTACGGAAACTGTATTTTATTATTCAATGCAAAATGCTAGACTTTATAAAGATTATTCCAATGTTTCAATGCACGCCAAAACTGACAAACAAAGATCCTTATACGTATACAAGTTTCTTATTGTAATGTTCTGATTCATTATGTACATTAATATACTTCTGGACAATGCTTCTAGTACATGCTTATCCTACAAATCTTATCGAACTAGATGAAATGTTAGACTGCTTTTTATCAAAAGAAATTTCATAAATGTAATGTTAAGAATGTGTAAAACAGCAGCTATGGTTTTAATTAGCAATCCCACTCTTGACTTACATTTAGAATCTAAAATGAGAAATCACGTATTAATATATATCAAGCCTATTACGTACTTCGTTGAAGTGTTAATCACATGGAATCAAAGAGATACCTGCATATCCTGTTCTATTCAATTTCATATGCCGACGGCAGCCACTGTGCATTGATGGTGACTAACTGGATTATATAGCCTTGAAATACATGTGTCGTATACTTTAACCACACGAAACATATTCACACATAATGATCATTGTAGCTTATGATGTTTAAACCCTACTGATCAGTTTTTTTGCATATTGTTTATTTAATTGCTGATATATATATATATATCTCTGAAACGTATGTATATATATGTATATATGAAGAAAACAAACAATGTAGTATAAAAGGTTAAGGTAGTGATAGAATTCTAATTCATATTAGTTTTACTTTAATCTTGTTTCCGTGTTTACTAGCGCAATAACTAACTGCAATTACTACTTAAGACAACTAATAATAATTCCTCTATCTGCTTGTTTTTGAAATGATTTGTAGAACGATAAGATTATTGTTGAAGAAATTTAAATGAAGTAATTTTTATATATTAAAAGTATAATTCTGTGGAAATCGTAAAGAAATATACCCCAGCAAAATTTATTTTCTACAAATGAAATTAAAAGTAAAGTTACCGACATCATAGATGTGAATGGGATTTTGTTCTAAATAGGTTATATTAGTAAGTTCGTATAAGTAATTTAGCATTATGGCTCAGTGAAAATCAAATACGTAAAATATGAAATGTAACTTGTGATTTAAAGCAAACTATATATCGAGTTTACAACTGAAAGGATATTCAGAAAATGCTTCTAACTTTAAAATAATGTGATAAAAATCGGTATTTCTAGATGTTTTGAGTATTTTTTAAGTAGTCACTTTGACATGGTTTAAATAATAATACAATTCTGAAAACAGTTTGCGAAATTACCGTATCTCAATTATGAATGTTGTATGTAATCATGTTAGACCTGGTCGAAGTGTTTATATAACACTGAACGCATAAATCACTATTCAATGTTCAATTTAGCCATGTAAAGTTCAAACAAATATGTGGATTCTGTTTAGAGTGACGGAAAATATCAGCTATTTATATGAAATAGTCACACTGAGTTACTGCATTAAAGGGGATTTTGTGTTTTTGGTTAAAATTGGAAACACAATAGGTGTTACTGAAAGAACGCTGATGGTACTAAGATCAGTTAGTGGTAATACCTGTTAAGCTAAACAATACATAATTACGGATGACTCCAACTTACGGCAACAAACTTTATCTGTAAAACCAGAAATATTTTAATGAATAAAACCAATGTTGTCCTAGTAAACATTTTCCTTATGTTAAGTTCATTTAAATAAGATTGTTTAATTTGTTAAAATAAAAGTAACCACTTACCATCGGGATTGTTATCTGTTATAAAAAGATTGTAATATATCAACTATGACATTACTTTATGAAAGTTCGTTATATTTTACTAGAGGCTGAGTGAGATTTTGAGTATGGAAAGTAAATGTTCTATTTTGATTAATCAATCGCTATTACACTGATTCATTTTTCCGTAAATAGCATTGACTATTCACCATCAAATTTCATAACATACATTATATTAAATATTACAATTAGTTGATAACTAAAAACGTGTCATCAACCTTAAAACATAGTATAGAACACTATCATTCTGTTTCATTTGTTCACGTCAAAACTTATATTATCTTACTGGTCAGAAAAAAGTCACTGATGGGATGGAATATGTAGCACGTAAAGTTGTATGCATTTCACCTAATAATCAACACATAAGTCTTAAATGATCAAAGTAGAAAAACTGAAAGTAGTGACTGAATGAAATGCATGGGATCAGAATTTAATGTTTATTGATAAACAAATTACAATGCAATAAATGCATTCTTCTGATACGGAAGTCCCTTATTAATATTAATCGACAAAATTTTCAATACGCTAGCACGCCAAATTCTGGGAATTGTGATTAATTTATTACCTTTTATTATATAACTAGACAAGCGAATCCAGAAACTATGAAACACTGTCACTATATTTAAGTATTTGATTAATCATTAAAGATATTTTGTTATGTTTATGAATTTTATTATTTTAAATGCATAGTTCAGATTGAAGTCATCTTGTTGATAAACCTTCTGACAGTATATGTTTCTACGCAAAGCTTAAATACAGAGCAGACACATTGAAGAAGTTCTAAGTAGATTGTTTTGCAGAATTGCCTCCATCAATACTTCAAAATTATTCTATGAATTGTTTCGTGGAATTACTGAAGACCATTGGGATATCAATAGCACTTTATATTTGTCTGAAAACTAATTATTTCATGGATTAGTATACTAATCTATATCTTGATCCCCATTTACAGCTAAACTTAGTGTATTAGCATTGATATCCAAGAATTCAACTAAATATGATGTATTTATCAAACTGGTATTGTTTAGAATGCGTTCAAGTTTGTATGGAATGCTAGTTTGAGCATTTCAGATGTTCAGTATATGACATTCTAAAACCATTAATTTTATTGTATAAATAACATACCACAACATATTGTTCCTGTGAAATATAATGCGTCAAGTAAAAGGTGTTTATTATAATGTAATTCTAACAGTCAAAATAATGTTTAATTCACTACAACTTTGCATGCACAAAACATAAGCTGAAACGTTTCAACTTACCTGATGAATTATCTGAAATGTTCAAAATTCCAAAATGTCGTAGATAATCGAACAATAAATGCATATTTAAATTAACCCTTTAGTATTGCCAACGTGTTATAAATATAGCGCTTTTGACATTATAAAACAAACTACAAGATATTTCACTTATTCTAAGATGTTTGTTATAAAGCCTTTTCAATGACCGGCCATAAAATATTTGCAGAATATGAACAATATTGACTACCTATATTCCGAAATTTGAATACTTTAATACATTTATTGAAAACTTGGATGTTTTGATGATCTTGAAAATAACATTTGTGTTAATGAATGAGATTGTAACGTCACATTGATATTCACTAACAGGTTGGTTACTGCTTATCAGTTATTAGTTTTTCAAGTACCTTTATGACATATACAGACACAACATTGTGAATTGACAACTAACTATCTCCACAACCTCCAATTTAAACAATATCAGCTCACTAGTGACTAGCTCCTTGAGGTAATTCCTGGAGTTCTAGTGTGAAGACGTGACTGGTGGAATTCATTCGTGTCGAGTGTGAGGCAGTTACCTCCCGATGACAATAGATCAGATCGCTCAGACGTATCACGAATTGACTAAATCAGAAATATCAACCGTTACGAGCCAGCTCAGTGGTCTAATGGTAAAACGCTCATCGCGAAGCCAGAGGGTCCTGGGTTCTATCCCTGATGTGGTCGTTGATGCGCACTGCTGAAGAGTCCCATACTAGGACGAAACAGCTGTCCAGTGCTTCCAGGTGATCAGTGGTTGTCTGAGTCAGAACAATTCGTGATATCAGGATTGACAACTAACTATCTCTACAACCCCCAATTGTAACAACATTGTTTGTTCTGATTACTATGTGTCATTGACTTGTGTGACACATTAGCAGTCATGTAAATTCAACAATATTTCGTCGTATTTGTCGGTTATCTCTATCTTAGTCACATTATGATATCTTTAAATATACTTTCGAGGAATAATACTGATGTATACTTAGAACAACATAAATACTTGGCAATTATTAGTTTAAAATCTATCTACTTACTAATGCAAGTGATACCTAATTGATGACAGTATAATATAAACATAGTAGTAAGTTAAATGAGTAACTTTCAAAATAAAATGATTGACTGAACTCAGAAAAGTTTGTTTGTACGTTGACTGTTGAATAAAGATTATGTACTTACGATACTTTATATTTCAAAGCATTATAGTCTTATAAAAAAATTCAGTAAATCACAAACAAAGTTACTCACTCCATTCATCCTTTGCGCCTACCAAAACAGTGAAGTGTACAATAAGCTTTTAGTGTTTTGTTACTGAAATACTATTGTTTATATAACTGCCTTACTGTTATTAGGAGTCAGTCGTGTCACTGCTGCCTTCTACTTATTTCATAGTGTGCTTCGAATGATTCTCTTCAAACGTACGAATCATCAATTTAAACTCTTAATGACGTTTCCCATCAAATTAATATTATTAGGTCGTCGGTGAGAATCGGTTTCATTTAAATATAAATGCAAATATGAATCAATAGAATAGGCAAATTTATTAATTTATTTATGTTCGAAGTATTACCAGGTCAACATCATGTTTCCTGCTCCAATATATTCTATGTTTTCTAGCTTGCTCAATTTACATTAGGGGTTTTAAATTAGTAGTCATATATGTTGTGAATTTAAAACACTATTTAATTAGCTACGTTCTATAAAATTAAATTCAAGAATAGGAATTCAGGTAATATTTTACATAAGAAGGAGAAACTTAACTAAGATATGTAACTGTCGATGTTGGTTGACTTAAGTGATGACTGATAGCAAGTTTTGGACATTCTGAAATCGTGAAAGCAGTCGAACGGCAGAATTTCGAAATTGTCGCTTCTCTCAATTTTTAGTTGTAAAAGTGCAAGTGCATTAATTGCAGATATTTTTTACACATTAGTACAGAATAGACTAATTGTGTGAATAGCTATGGAATACAGATATAACCATAGCACCTTATCAACTTACAGTTAGAAAGCACAACAAGAATCTGGATCACGATGAAGAAAACTAAATGGCTTCCACAGGACGATTTCATATTGTTGTATAGACAATAGTTAGTATCTTCGTCCATTCATTTATATACTCATTTTTGAGTACATTCTAAACAATACAGGAAATACGATTGTTGTTTTACGAAATGTGACAATCTCATGTATCGTACGATTACTTTAAATTTTCAGTTAACATAAACCAATTTCACTCCCTTCTTAAATCAATCATGTATGAAATTTACTGACCATAAAATAACTACTATGTGATTGTCAATTTTATTTTGCAAATAATGACGATGAAACGATAGTTGTAGTGTTTTATATGTTATACTGATTTAAATGAAACTAAAGAATATCATTTTAAGCTACTTTTTGACGGCACTGTATATCAAACATTGTTTCACAATTATGTTAGTACTGATTCTATCAAGAAAATTGCATCGTCGCTTTGTAACCCGATATATGCATGAGTGATTCATGAGGTGAATAAAAATTATTTTATATCAACCAAAGATTTAATGTAATCGTATGAAACATACAATGGTCACATTTTGCAAAACGTCAATTGTATTTTTTGATGAATTTCTAATTTACACGAAGATGTGTATATGAATGGATGAATAAAAATTTCAACAGATTTCTTACACAGCATCATGAAAGCGTTTTACTCATGCAATTTACAATTCTCCTTGTGATTTGGCATCTTGTTACATTTCAGAATTGTGAGTCGACGAGTTGTGAATGCTAAATATTTATGAAAAACGATTCTAACTAATATTGCATCTTATATTTATTTGGGTTTACAAAAAGACATATTCAAATTTCTATTTTACAGAATTTCTTTTGTCGAGTTCAGCATGCATCTGTTGTCCAGATTTGTGCACAACCAAGTATGGGCCACGTGTTGTATGAATTTGAAGTGATATCAGAAATATTATCTAGTTTAAGTTTGATAGGCGTTCCAATGTTACAGATTAACGTATTATCGTCAGTGTTGAAAATCAACCTTAAATTTTATGAATGTACTGGTTATTCGACCTCATGGTTTGTGCACGCTGTTTCGCCTTCTCAAATATTTATGTGTTTTGCAATAATCTTCCTAATGTTTCACTGTATGACATTGACAACATCTATGTCCTTTCAAAACTAGGCATAGTGCTAACCTGGTCAATACTAACATTTCGGTGAAGGTTTCCAAGCAGAGGCAGTGAACAAAGACTCTTCCCGTCTGACTTTGATCTTTAATACTTTGATTATGTTTACTGCTCTCAAATGTGAAAGTTTCTTTTTGTTTTCTGTTATTGCTGTATAGTGTTTGAGGTTTAGTAAACACTTATATTCAGGAGAAACCATTTGTAACATTATTTTTAGATCGTGATCCATGTTCGACAGAACCCAAGTTCTATTATTAATGTTTTTAGAGTTCACAAAACCAAAAACAAATATTCGGCATTTACATTGGTCCAAAGCCATTTCATTGACTTTAAATAGTCCATATTGTCAATTTACTTTACCAAAATATGTCAAATAATCAACGTGTGGCGAATTTGAGGTTTTAAATCAGTAATAACAAATGTTGAACAGAAATGTATGTTCACTAAGGATTCATAATAATTTATTTATAGCTTCACTGAAAAAAATCGCAAATGAGCTTTTAGAGAATAAAATTAACATATTTACTATTCTCATTGATACCGTGTTTTCTCAAGGAAAATCAAACTTTAACTGTAACGTTAATCACTTTAGATTCAACCCGAAAAATACTTACATAGCAATAAAACCAGGTATCAAATAAAAGGCCAGACATCGAATCGTAATTAAAATCATTTATTGATCGAATAATAATTACACATTTATCAGTTATTTTCACATCATAGGACTAAGTGCAATGTTCATGTGTCTTAAGAGACTTAGCAATCTATCAGTGGCAAAAATAGATATTCATGAGATACTTATGACTGAAAACCATCAAATTAGCAAAATATTTGAATTTGTCATTATTCAGCTAAATGTTCCAGTGTCCAAAGAAACAAAGTGTGCATAACAATTAAACGTCACGCCTTCTTCAATATTGTAAGGCAACTTTCAATGCGCATTTTTAATGAAACAAATATAATGGGTTAAACGCTCATACAGATCTGAAATTCTACTCCGTATCACATAAATTACCCCAAACTTAATAATACATTTAACTGTTCATTCATAACAATATTTAATTAATGCCAACGTTCCTCATAACTATTTCGTATTTAGTGGGAAGAAATCATATATTGAAGTTAACAAGATTGTGACATTACATACTTACTTACTTACGCCTGTTACCCCTCTCGGAGGAGCATAGGCCGCTCACCAGTCTTCTCCATTCAACTCTGTCTTGAGCAATCCTTTCCAGCTGTCTCCAGTTACTGTTCATCCTTTTTATGTCTGCTTCCTGTTTTCGACGCAGGGTGTTCTTTGGCCTTCCTCTTTTCCGTTTTCCAACAGGATTCCAAGTTAGTGCTTGTCTCGTGATACAGTCTGATGATTTCCGCAGTGTATGTCCTATCCATTTCCAACGTCGTTTCCTGATTTCCTCTTCACCTGGAAGCTGATTTGTTCTTTTCCAAAGTTTGCTGTTGCTGATGGTTTCCGGCCAACAGACATTCAATATTCTACGTAGACAGTTGTTGATAAATACGTGTACCCTCCTGAGGATGTTTGCAGTAGTTCTCCACGTTTCAGCTCCATACAGAAAAATTGACTTGACGTTCGAGTTGAAGAGTCTAACTTTGAGATTGGTAGACAGTTGTTTGGAGTCCCATACATTTTTCAACTGTAGGAATACTGCTCTGGCTTTGCCGATCCTTGCCCTTACATCTGCATCGGATCCTCCTTGTTCATCGATGATGCTCCCCAGGTATGTAAAGGTATCCACTTCTTCCAGAGTTTCACCATCAAGTTTAATTAGGTCCGTGCTTTCGGTGTTGAATTTGAGGATCTTGCTCTTTCCCTTATGTATGTTCAGGCCTATTGATGCTGAGGTTGCTGCTACTTTGGTTGTTTTCACTTGCATTTGCTGTTGTGTATGGGATAGAAGTGCTAGATCATCCGCGAAGTCCAGATCACCAAGTTGCATCCTACTTGTCCATTGAATCCCGTGCTTCTCCTCAGATGTAGAGGTTTTCATGATCCAATCGACCACTAGGAGGAAGAGGAAGGGCGAGAGCAGACAGCCTTGTCTGACACCGGTTCTTACTGAGAATGAATTTGTCAGCTGTCCTCCATGCACAATTTTGCACTGTAGTCCGTCGTCAGAATTCTGGATGATGTTGACGAGTTTCTCTGGTATACCGTAGTGTCGAAGAAGTTTCCATAATGATCTCCTGTCTACGCTGTCAAACGCCTTCTCATAGTCGATGAAGTTGATGTACAATGACGAGTTCCATTCAATTGATTGTTCAACGATGATGCGTAGTGTTGCGATTTGGTCTGTGCATGACCGAGCCTTACGGAAACCAGCCTGTTGATCTCGAAGTTGAGCATCCACTGAATCCTTCATTCTATTCAACAACACTCTGTTGAAGACTTTCCCTGGTACTGACAACAGTGTGATTCCTCTGTAGTTCTCGCATTTGCTCAAATCCCCTTTCTTTGGTATCTTGATAAGGTATCCTTCTTTCCAGTCTGCCGGCACCTGTTCTTCCTCCCAGATCCTCTTAAATAAAACGTGAAGCATCCTCGCCGTTATGTCTATATCTGACTTGAGTGCTTCGGCTGGTATATTGTCAGGTCCTGCTGCTTTTCCACTTTTGATCTGTCTGATAGCTATCTTGATTTCTTCCATCGTTGGTGGATTGACATCAATCGGGAGGTCTGTAGGCGCTGCTTCGATGTCTCGTGGGTTCGGTTGAGCTGGTTTATTCAAGAGTTCCTCGAAATGTTCTACCCATCTGTCTCTTTGTTCTTGAATCTCGGTGATTAGCTTGCCTTCTTTGTTCCTGACCGGTCGCTCTGGTTTACTATATTTCCCTGCCAGTTTCTTCGTTGTGTTGTATAGCTGTTTCATATTTCCTTCTCTTGCAGCTTTCTCCGCTGTTGTTGCAAGGCCTTCGATAAACTTACGTTTGTCGGCTCTGATGCTCTTCTTTACTTGTTTATTTGCTTCTGTGTATTCATTTTGTGCCTTGATTTTTTCTGCTCTAGTCCGGCTGTTGTTGATTTCTGCCTTCTTGTTCCTCGTTTGTTGAATTTCGCTCAGGGTCTCTGTGGAAATCCATTCCTTATGATGGTAGTTCTTACAGCTCAGGGCCTCTTGACAAGTTGAAGTTAGTGCCTCTTTGATTCCTTTCCAGTTGTCCTCCATAGTGGTTTCTTCCTCGTTCAGCAGATCTTGTAAGGCTTGGAACCTGTTGTTGAGAATTATTTTGAATTCCTTGAGTTTGTCAGTATTCCGAAGAGGGGCTGTATTGAACCGTTGTAATGCTGTTGCTCTAGTTATCCATTGCTTCTTTAGCTTCAGCTTCATTTTGGCAACCACTAGGTGGTGGTCTGAAGCTACATCAGCTCCTCTCCTGGTTCTCACATCTTCCATTGATCTTCTGAATTTTTTATTGATGCATATATGATCAATTTGATTCTCTGTAGTATGATCTGGTGAGATCCATGTAGCCTTGTGTATGCGTTTGTGGGGGAATATTGTACCACCTATAACCACTTTGTTGAAAGCGCAAAGATTTGTAAATCTTTCACCATTTTCATTTCTTTCTCCCAGTCCTTGTCGTCCCATGATGTCCTCGTAACCAGTGTTGTCCATTCCGACTTTGGCATTTAGGTCCCCCATCAGGATTGTCAGATCCTTTCCTGGACACTTCGCTATAATTGACTGCAGCCTATCATAAAACTGATCTTTGTCCTCGTCGTTGCCGTCGTTGGTGGGTGCATAACACTGGATGATGTTAATTGTAATCCCCTTCTTCATTGTTTAAAAGATGCTTTGATGATCCTGGGTCCATGTGGTTCCCATCCTACAAGTGCATTGCGCGCTTTTTTAGACAGCATCAGAGCAACTCCTTGGGTGTGTGGGGCATTTTCCACTTCGTGCCCGGAATATAGTAGCACCTCTCCCGTGGCTAATGTTTTCTGTCCAGTTTGAGCCCAATGCGTTTCGCTGATCCCGAGCACAGTTAAATTGTATCTCTTCATTTCTGCTGCTATCTGGCTGATCTTCCCTGTCTCCCACATTGTTCGAACATTCCATGTACCTATAAAAATTTTTGCTCTGGTCGTTAGAAGGGGTGGCATCGGCCTCATGACTTCCGAAGAATCTCGGCTTTCATCATGAAGCGTCATATAGGTTCCTTCCACTTCCAGGGCAGAGTTTAAATGGTTAGGTTTGTTTATTCTGGTTAGCGTTTTTTTAGCAAACTTGAGTTTTACGGGATAGGGGTGCTAGCCCTATGCCCAACCCTCCTCCTTTACCCGGGCTTGGGACCGGCAACAACCCTAGAAGAGCTGCGGGCGGAGTTATTGTGACATTCAGTGATTGATAAACCAACCAGTAAATAACAAAACTAATATGTTGCAGTAGCTGCAATCAAAATAACCAACTTCATAACAAACAAAATGCTTTGTGTGCTACATTCTAATGTATATATACTTTCTGATAACGTGGTAGTTGTTAGTGATTCCATTACATTCTGAAATGTGTAAATGTTTAGACATTCGACGAGTAAGTTGAGTGACATTATTGATATTGAAAACAAATATTCACCATTTGATTGTTTAGTTTCCTATCATTCTTATCATTATAACTATTAGTAAATTATCACTCAGTTTGCAGGGTGACATGATTGCTTGTGAATTTCTAAGTCTTGTAACAAATTCATTAATATTTTCATGTGAATAGTATTCAAAAACCTTATAGTGTTACTTAGTGCTTGAAAGTAATCCTATTTGTTGGTATTTGCCCTGTCAAAAATAAATATGGTTTTGATTGGGATCGTTAATATTCAAGATATGTGGATTATATCACCCGTTAACACATATTGCACATGCTCTTCTACCTCTTATGCAAATTTTCTTCTATTTTCGAAATGGCACTATTTCAGAAGAATTAATTATAAAGACCTTACAGTTTTCTAACTTACTGTTAAATGTGATTACTTTCTTAAAACACTCGATGTATGACATAAATTATTTTTATTCAAGTAACTTCATTTTACAACCATATTTTTCAACGAAATCTGTAACATACTGTTCCATATGAAAGTTGCCTATTCGTCTCAAATTTTACTTGTGAGGTGAATTCATAACGAAGAATATAAATAATAACAGTAAGTTATGCTTAAATAAAAAAAATTACAAGTTTGTAATAATCAGACATGAAGCTACAAATCAATAATTCTTTTGTACGTTAAATTGATTGAATTTAAAATTAAATATCTCTGATATTGCAACAAAACCAATTAAACTTTAGTTGTTACAGTGAGATCAGTTGCTATCCTCCATATATCAATGATATTCTAATGTTGAATAATGAGCATTTTAATAATAGTAAACCATTTTTTACGTTTTTAAAAGGAGCAGAGATTAAATGAAGAAAATGTCAGTTAATTGAAATCTTAGGAAATCTGATGATCA
Organism: Schistosoma japonicum; assembly: GCA_025215515.1. NCBI lineage: Eukaryota > Metazoa > Platyhelminthes > Trematoda > Strigeidida > Schistosomatidae > Schistosoma > Schistosoma japonicum. The sequence continues at coordinate 22,213,632 of CM046063.1, read as the reverse complement.
AGACAGTTACGTAAGAGTTAAGTTACAATTAAGAGGTGACAAATTTGTTGAAATTATGAACAGTTTTGTATACGTAATTATAATAATTATAATGAGAGAATTGAGTGTAATAAGTTATTTGTAAACCATCCGAGCATTGGCTATTATGATGGCCAAGACAATGAAAGAGGCTTTTACAATTTTCTTATGTACACACACGGTCCAGGTATGAGAATGTGGATACCGATGGCTTACGCTATATGTAAAGACGTAACTTGAAATTTATGACTAAGTAAATGATGTTATTTGGGGATTAAAAAAATCTTTTAAAGTAATTCCACACGAATGATCAACTAGGTAATAGAAGTGTGTTATGTGAATTTATAAGACACTCCCAAGAGACTTGTGTAAGTTAAAGTGAATCTAACATAGGAATAATGATAATAACAATAACAGCAACAGGACTTCATTAGGATATCAGTTTATTTATCTGATATGATTAAGGATCTGTATGAAAATTCCGTATAGTGAGACTGATAGAATATAAAGTAGACACATTTAACAAAATAAATGAACGATATCTATGTTTATAAGTCTCAAGCATCAATGAAAATACCCCCTGCCAACAGTAATTGCTTAATAACTTTTAGTTACTTGAAAACCACACCAAACAATATCAAATCTTAATTTTGAGTTAACTTAAAAAATTAAAAAATCACATAGAAATAAATATTCATGATCATCAACAACAAACTCTGCAAAGATATGTCTGTTAATACAAACAGATGCAAAAATTGCAAGAATATCAATTTTAAATGCGATTATGGAGTTATTTGTAAATTTGCTTTATTTCCCTTTTTGTTACAATTAACCCAATATATTGAACATGGCATCAATACATTGCTTTAGGTTACAATAAAAACAGTGAATGCAGATAAATTTTATCGAATCACCGGCGATTAGGGTAAAAGTGCTCATTATAATAAAGTGATGGATGTAAGTATATTTAGAGCACTCGACGTTCACATATTTAGTCTATAGTTTACTTTTTGCTAACCTCACATCACAACTAGGAGCTTGTGATCCTTCTCATAACTTAATTATGATTGCGTAGGAATGTTTGTATTACAATTACATTTGAAACTGAAACACTTGTAGTGAGAATAAAAGCAGAGTAGGGTAATCAATTTTTTTTTTAACTTGGGGATGTAGCTACAATGTTTCCTTAATTTTCAGTTAAGAAATGCAACAAGCGATTGCACAATACTGAGGATCGCTAGAGAGCTGACACGACAATATTTCATGCCGCAGTATAGACAGTTCATTAACATTCTCGTTCTTTAGTTTATATATTCATTTTTAGTATTTTGAAAACATGATACAGCATGTGACTGAATGTATTACAAAATATGATTACCATATTTTTTGCAGGATTACCGCGACCTTTGAATATTCGCTTGATTTAAACTAGATCTATTCATATATTGGAACGATTATGTATTATACTTGAATGATTATTTGTAAAACATAATTTTTTGTACGGAAATACTTTACTTTGAAGACTGAAATGTGTTCTGCAAAGTTATGAAAAGATCTAGTTTAGATCAACCGAATATTCAAAGTAAGTCTGCAGTAATCCTCTGAGAAATATGGCTATCATGATTTGTAAAACAAGCATGTTGTGCTTTCAGTGTACTACAAACAAAGTATATAAGCGAAAATATTCATACGTTAACACATTGCCTACGCAACAAAATGAAATATTTTTTCAACTGTTTAGCCAGTCTTTGGTGTTGTTCAAATACTTTGTCAATCTTCCGAACTGTAAGTAGATAAAATATTTTATGTAAGTGTCTAGATTAGGAATATCAAATGTCCCTTCTATATTATTATTTTTAACACAACTATTTATACCTGTAGTGCAGTGATTGTGTGCAGAGTTGTAGATAATCACATTTTGAAAATAAGAAGGACCACAAACACATGGTTCTGATATAAAGTCAACTGCCATGTATAAATTTAATGTTTCTGAAATTTTCTTCCCTTCATTATTATATTAGGACATGAATGCTTATGCCATGATCATTGGTATTAAGTGCTCGTATCGTTCGGCATCTACGTTTCGTATCCTAATGTAATAACAGAGTGTTATTGTTTTATTTGATGACTTGTGTTGATTAATAGTAAGAAGATAACATGACATATTTGTAAACACCTTTACTACGTGAATTCTAAACACAGGTACTCACAATTTGTACACGTACTTGAAGTAAAAGACCAATAACAGAGGTACATGTGGGTGTTGACTATAAATATATCAAATGACCAAACTCACATGTTTTGCTCCACTCTTTCCAGATACTATCAAATTTAGGAGTTGATAACATTCGTCATGGTTCAAAAGTTGTCTTTGGTACGTTATTTGTTGCTTGGGAAGCTTGTAAATAACGTATATACAAGTGCAAATTGTTTCCATCTAGCTCTAAATTTGTCTAATATGTAACCAAAACATACAGTATTTTCTCAGATACTTGACCCCATTATCGCCAGTTGAGCAATTAAGCTTTGTCCTGATGAACACTTTCGTCGTTTCAAGGTATCAGATTTGTCTTAAAGTAATTTATACCTTTTTATCAGTGTTGTGGAAACTCGTATAACATATTATATTTCTGTTACCAGGTACTGGATGGTGTAAGTTACATTACAAGCGTTTTATTTGTACTGTCTTGTAAATACTACACAATTAGTTTAATCACAAATGTCAGTTATTTGAAGTTAATGTTGAATAATCTTTATTTCTTTTAGAAATGCTTAAAGTAAAATGTATACTTTCAGAAAAAAAGCACTTTGGCACTAAGATGTACTTGATATGTGGTGAATGCTAGTTAACTTAATCACAATAACTAAATGTAGTCTAATTTTTTACAGTATGGTAATTTCAAACTTGCCAGTGTACTGCTGTTTTAAGAATTAACCAGCTTTTAGCTTTACACTGAATTGTACAAACATGGAGGGTTGAAATTAATTACTGCTTACTAATTCTGTTTAAATTCCCCGTTGTGAATGACGATTGATAACTCCGTATATTCTGTTAAAGATAATTTTTAGTGATAAATGAGACCACAAAATAAAATTACTTGAATAAAACAAATAAGGATTTATGTCAAACATTTTTACACCAGCGATCACATGCAACGGTAAGTTCAAAAACTGTAACGTTATAAACAATATTTTACTTAGAAATATTGACGCTTCGGAGATATGATAACTGATTTGCGAAGGCAGTGAGCTTTTAGAATCATATTTAGTTGACAAATGTCAAACAAAAAATCATATCATTCGTTGTTTCCAAAGAGACTTAGGATATGTTTCAATACATTTTGATACCACGTACGTACAATGTTAGAGGTCTTCATCAAATAACAATGTTGTATGACAAAACACAGATCAACCAAGAGGTGCACCTACAAACATTACATACCACTGCGATGTTTTTAGTAAAAACATATCTAAAATTAATTTTAAATATTTCTTTTTCTCGTTTTTCAGAAACGATGTGTTGTGGTATGTTTGAATTATGCCTGAATTCCATAATTTATAAAGTACACCACAGAACAGACATTTAACGCAAGTGACACAAGCTACTCGATAGGTACTAGAGTACGCAACATTGTTTAGTCAGCAGAATTGTCTCAAAGAAGCCGATGGAATTTTATAATACAACCCAATGATACAACATTACAGAGGTCAATGTTCTGTATGTCCGTTCCAGCATCGTGATAGCGAATTCTTCACGTTTCAGTGTGTTTAATGCAATGTAAAAATACCTTACTTCGTTCGTTTGACACTTCTGAGCAATATGGCGATTTGAATAGAAATGTTACGACTAATCACATATCATTAGTTTGTCAATATGTAGTGTACTTATCCATGATTATATTTCTCAAGGTTTATACAAACACATCTCACTGTCTGGTTTATTAAAAATGGCATTCAGTAAATACGTACGGGGTGAGTATCAATTGCACCCAATACTGAATTTGCTACAGAACATTAACTTGCTGAAAATCGAGTAAAATACTATATTGTGACATATAAGTAGTAATCAGAATTAATGTGAAGTAGCTTTCGATACTAGCTATATAATGTCCCTATTTATTCATCTTATTTTGCACTCCTGTGATTGTGTTCATTTTGTTTTTCACTAAAGATGTTTGCATTATAACGAAGATTTCAGTTAAAATGAATGAAGTCACAAAATCAGTAATTATATGGTGATCAGATAATGCTAATTGAGAGTGAATTATAAACAATAACATCTGCAGAAAAAGGAATTCCCTCTATTTAGAGAAATTATATGAATAACAAGAAAGTCGTCGTCTCAAATGTTGGTTTGATAAATAGCCAGTGATTAATATACCTTAATTAGTGTAGTTACATTGCATGTGTAAAATCATGAAGATGGAAAATAATATAGGATACGCTATGTGACAGAGATATCCCACACAATCACGTCGCTGTGCAAATCGAATATAATTTACTAATAATTATAATGATAGGAATGATAGAAAATTACACAATCAAATGGGGAATATTTGTTTTCAATATCACTAACGTCACCCAACTTACTCGTCGAATGTCAAAACACTGGCACACTTAAGAATGCAATGCAATCACTGACAACTACCACGTTATCAGAAAGTATATATACATTAGAATGTAGCACACAAAGCATTTTGTTTGTTATGAAGTTGGTTATTTTGATTGCAGCTACTGTAACACATTAGTTTTGTTATTTACTGGTTGGTTTTCAATCACTTAATGTTACAAACTTGTTAACTTCAATATATGGTTGCCTCCCACTAAATACGAAATAGTTATGAAGAACGTTGGCATTAATTAAATATTGTTATGAATAAACAGTTAAATGTATTATTAAGTTTGGGGTAATTTATGTGATACGGAGTAGAATTTCAGATCTGTATGAGCGTTTAACCCATTATATTTGTTTCATTAAAAATGCGCATTGAAAGTTGCCTTACAATATTGAAGAAGGCGTGACGTTTAATTGTTATGCACACTTTGTTTCTTTGGACACTGGAACATTTAGCTGAATAATGCCAAATTCAAATATTTTGGTAATTTTTTTTAATAGAAAATGACACCACCGGTGAGTGTTTTGTGCAGTTATAATCAAAGATGACAATTTCATAAATGAAAGCAAATTTTAAGCTTCATTTGAAGTGTTATGTATTGAATGTTGACAAGTATTTACAATATTTATTGTATAGATAAATTATGTTGTCGTAAGTTGAGTGGATTGTTGTGAATTTAGTTTGTATTTCATACATTATTATTTTCATGCAGTTCAGTTGACATGTTTACAGTGAATGAAAATTGAGTTTATGCTAATTCGCATAAGATACAGTGTAATACGTAATCAATCGAAGGAAGTTAAGCTTCATGTCTGAGTAAATCTGTATTTACTGTTCACATCTATAGAATCATCTGCATATCGCTATTTGTGAAGGACTTTCAGACCTGTTCATTATGGATACTTGCACGTATTGAAATTCTATCATTATATATTCACGTTATAGTTGCCTAGACACAAATCGACACTGTTCATCAAAACACTAGTGTCAATCATGTATGTGTGTAAGCAAAGAAATTGACTGATCACTTAGTTGTGAGCGATGTGGTGATTGTATAATGCTGAATCAATAGTTAACAGTGAATGATCGTTTAAACTGCTAGTTAAGCAGATGTGATTGATGCTGTGATTTATGATGCCACATCAATGGGTATCATTGTGAATAACCGTTTAATGTGCTATTTAAGCAAGATAAATTTGTTGGTTACTCAATATAAAGATGTAAGTGGTCTGATGCAAACCTAATATTCATCAATTGGAAATAGTCATTAGTGATAAAGTGGATAATTTTGTTTCGAGAACATCAAATTCCGTTACTTATTTATCAGTAACATTTTGCATTTATCTGACTTGTACTGATACTGAATGTATAGGGTTGACAGTGTTACATGACATACAGAGAAAATTGTAATCTATCAAGCAATAAAATATGTTGTAAGCAATAAAATGTGAGCATATCTGATTGTTCCACATTATCATGAAAATATGTTGTGATATTTCTTATTTGAACGATAGTGATTGTGTTTATTGTTTGATGATCTATTGTGTAGAAGGAAATTCATGCACATGTAAGTTATTTTAGTGAATTTATAGAAAAGTGTTGTGTTGTGCTTCATAAATTCAAGTCGATTGACATTATTAAGGATCTTGAATACTTCTACACTGTCCATATTATTGCATGTTGTTCTATGATCAAATGACACATCAACGAATAGGTTTACTTTGTATCCAACTGAAACAACCTTTAGTGACTGTTTGGTGTAATTTATGTTTAGATGTATAACCTGCACAAATAATATAATTTTGTAATAATTTACTAACTTTTATTTTAATTTCAATGTGACTACATTGATACATTTAGTTTAATAGTTTGTTACGTTTTATTTGATATATTCTGTATTCAATCAATCTAATGACAACAAACACTACTAGTTCACTTTATCATAATGTGCAAACAGTCATTATGATAACAACTGAATACATTTTATGACTGTGGTGAATACAGTTAGTAATACTGTACTAAGGTAGATGCAAGATGATTCTCATTGCGTAATGATGCAAATCAAGCTATTTGATTTATTAGCAGACCATTTAGATTTCACATAAAATGAGAATATCTAGTGATTGTAACTTGAAATTTAATAGATAGTAGGTCTTTAATACTGATTGTTTGTTTACCTCATTAAACATTTATTTTAATTAGAAATTTAAGAGGTGACTGCTGATTCACTAATTATTGTGCAAATGAGTCACATATCATCTAGGCACTGTGTCCCGAAACGTCAAAATAAAACTGCTGAAAGTGATTACCAATATTCATTAAATCGATGTATTCATTACTTTTCACAAGATGAACTGAAATAAATACCGCACGATATTCCGAAGTAATTGTAATGCCTTAAGCAATGATAACTAACTCTACATGTTTTCGTAAAAACAATAAAGTCATTCTGAATGCATGTATAGTGTTCAAGAATAATGATTAATTATTCATCAACTTGTGTCTATTCTAACGAAAGAAATCTCACTTCGATTTATGAAAGGAATCACATACTTACCTTGTTTGGAGTGAAGAAACTTGTATTAATGTTATGCTGTTTCTGGTTTTTGAAGCTGCTTTTGAAATTACTTATTTTCTTTGACGATCTATTTTGAACATTTTAGTTTCATATAGAGCAAGTGGTAAGCTGTTATTGAACGTCAACATGACTTCGACATGCTTTGTTTTTCAGCACTGTAACTACATTTGTATTTTGATAAATGAGAGGATATTCTGCAAATATATTCAGTATGTCATCTTGAATAGACCAGTATTCTACAACTTTTCTTTAGAATTATTATAAACTTTAGATGATTTTTGGGATTCTATTGCAATGATTTTCAAACTTTTGCTATATGAGTTATTGGATATAAAAAAACAAATTATTGGAAGTTTCAAAAGTGCTGATAGCTTTTTATCCCATAGCCACTTTGAAAATTTTCTTTTAAGTTTTACATCAAATGTTTTCACTGAACAATTTTGCACCACCTTACAATGTGATTTAATAAAGTATATTGACGATTTCTGAAACTATATTTAATTGCTAGTTTTTTATTTAATTGATTCTTACGTATGGTGCTACCACAATTTACTCTTGTTACTTTCAACTGAGGCCTTATTTATTTGGAGTGTCTGAATCATGGGAAATAATATCCGTTTTCAAGTCAGTAACCTAAGATCAAGCTCTAAGTTTACTAAATTATGAATAAATACCAATTTTTATTCTCCGCTGCTCACTGTCTCAAATATACGTTATTTTCAAACTTTCAGGCAACCTGACTGAACAATGTGAGCACTAATTGTTTATTATTATATATTTACCGAAATTGAATGCAATTAAAACGTATATTTATAGAAATCACGCTTAATGAAACTGTATGATGCCAAAGTATGTAACAAATGTTCAGATTAAGTCTATCACTTTGACGGTGCATTAGTTGTCATAAAATTATGAAAGAATCATGGTCTAAGTTTTTTTTTAAATAGATAACAGTCAATTTCTAAGGGATAAATATTACGGCTAACCTGCCAACTTTATTGTTAATTATCAAAAACCTTTCATAATTTGAATGTAAAGCTTCTGGTACATGCTAAATTTTTACCTTTACTTTAAAAACTGTGAAAGTTAATTATTTTAGTACCAAACTGTAAAACAGGAAAATGATTAGTTAGTCCACCGGTCATGTGATGCATCCAATTTTAAGCAGCTAGGTGAAGTTGAAACATAAAATTGAATGATATTGATATAGACGAATCACGTTAGTATGGTAGGACTTTACGTAGTAAACATATAAATTAACAAGGAAAAATAAAGCATATGATGGTAGTACCTTTACATTCCGCTTTATTTGCATAAGTAAATAATCATATATTTAAACATTTATGTCTGAAAACAGTTCGACGTGGATTGAGAATAAGTGAGCAAATTGTTCATATAAACCATTTTAATCTTATGTGTAAATTTTTATGTAACATCCTGTGACTACTTTTATAGTTTAAAATCTTTAGCAAGTATATTCAAGTACACCACTGATAAGTTAATCTGTTCCCCTTCTAAAAACTTGTGGAAAAACTATTTTGACGAGGTAAAGTGGAAATATGGATTAAGACTAGTCACAATATTCATTTTAAAATCAAGGAATGTTAGTGCCGAAATGTATTTGTAATAAGCTGTTCATTGGACTCTACATTTATAATTCCATGAAGACAATGTTACATTGGATAATATCATTAGGTACGTATATGTAAGAATTATTATGGAATATTTCAGTTCCACTCCACAGCTTTGATATATTCATTAGCAATACTAACATTGATTAATATGATACTATCTACTGTAACAAGATATTTATTGATTCAGGAATGTAGAATCCTATGAAGAATTTGTCTGATATATTTTACTATCCTTTAATCTTGAATACTAAATGAGGACCTATAACCACTAAACTTAATGTTGAAAACAGTATAATATGACTGTCGACAGACAGTGACAAAATAGTATTAATGGATATATAATAAAATGTATATTTACTCTACTTGATAGTTGACACTTCGTCAACAATTTAAATTAAATATCATTTATACGTATGGTGCATTACTCATGTGCATGTAAAGCCAGTGACTTATGCGTTTCGGTCGACTGTTCAGATATACTTCAAATCCAATAGATTCACTATATACTATTCGATTACATCTAAATTTTTGAAAAAAATAAGATAACACAGGTCGTTAAGTAATTGGTGTGTTTTAAGAAGGATATTGTACACTAATTTATACGTTACTGATGCAGTACTTTATAGTTTAACAAATTATTTAACTACCAATTGTAACTGGTAAATTAGTAAACACCTCATATATGTTTTATTCAACTCTTACCGCAATAGATAATTATTTGAAATTGGCATGTAAGTTTTAATACTATTCTTTATTCACAAATACATACTAACTTTCCTTCTAACTCAAGATAATGACAAGTGACTATTTGTTCCTCCCTAAATTTGAAATGCTTTAATCTCCTTTGCTTCATTATTCACTTTCATATACATCACCTTTAGACATTATTTAGGTTACTGAATAGTGACATCGTATAAATTATCAGATTAATCGTTTGTATCATATCTTACTTATAACAGATCAGTTACTTAAACCGAAAACTCAGAATTCTTGTCTAAATCCACGGGGGATTTTTGTGCACAAAATGGTCTGTACTTATGTGAAATTCAGTCAATGAGCATATTACTATTCACCTTTCTAGAAGGAATACTAAATAGCTATACTATTTATTGCGTTATATTTTATTAGGTGCAAAAATACAAAGTAAGTCCTATGATACATAAATGATTTATCTAACTGGTTATTTTACCATAAAGCCTATCCAGTGGAATGTAAAGCTCATTAAATCGAAAGCGATTTTTACCTATCATTCCGTTGTATTATCTAGTGTAGATGCTCAATACTCATTACATCCCTAAGTATACCTAACGTCTATTGGTTTGTAATGCCTAAAAACTCTCGACAATTAATTAAGAGAATTCTTTGAAAGGGCAGTTTAGCAATTTTAGTGCATCCTAATATGATCAAAACAACAATTCTCTGTTATTTATTTTATATGATTTGTGTGAAAGTGATTTACATAACTAGTGTTTTCTATTTTCATTTATATCCTATATAGCATAACCAGATTCAAGTATGGAATGAAGATACAGAAAGCATATTCATTACTTAATTGCACTTCACAAAACTAATTTGATCCCAGTCTTCCATTTAATAAGTTACAATAATAAAGATTACTTGCAACATAACATGTAATTTTCTTTTTCAAACAACAATGTACGTTTTAATAACATATTATTGTTATTTCAGTGATGGAAATATCGGTTCCTTAAAGCAGCTTACTCTCAATTTTTAGGGTAGCAATTCATTTGAGTAGATATGATTAACCACCTTGGGAAATAAGTAAGATATCTGAAAAATGCATAATTACTGATCCGATTATCATTTGTTATCCAATATTGTAAGAGACATTCGAGTAACAGATGACTAAAACTATCAACGTGCATTAATTTCATTCATTAAAACTATCTCAATACAATTAAGCTGAAAAGTAGTGTAAAACTGTGATCAGAGGAATGTCTTCGACTACAGTTTTTATAGTGCCTAATGAAATCAAAATAATATTTACACACTTAGGAGATAAGTTCTCATTTTTGTGAACAGTGTTAATTACAATGTAGAATTAGAAACGAAATAAGTATTTGAAAGAGCCACAGATATCCACACAGCTATAAACCTAATACCTCATTCTCTTTAAAACTACATTTAACTGAGCAAACAATATGTTTACAAAAAAGGTTTCTAACATACTCATCCAGAAAGATTATTTTGTTGAAAATGTGTAATGTTACACACATTATATGTTTCAGCAATTAGATTCATTAATTATCATAGAACATATCTTGAAAACTCTGTAGCCTGAAAATTTTGTGAGTTCGTCATATTGGCAAACGAAATCAATGCAATTTCCACCACCTTATCGTTTAAAGAATAATCTGAAAACCATATACATTTGTTACATAAACATGTTTAACTGATGATTTGAAACTCCTCTAATAGCAAAAGTATATCATTGTTTCAACTTATACATTTGACAGATACAAGTTGTTATAAATAAAACCCATCTTGTACATCACAACTGACTTCACATCAATCTTAATTAGTGCTTACAGTGGGCATCGTTCATTGGCTTATTCTTAGTTACATAATAGTTAACCGATTTGCATAATTTAACATACCTGTTATATTATTTGTTAAAATTTAATAAAAACTGAATTTATTAATCAATTCGAGCATCCTGCAATTGGTGATAAATATGAAACAAAATATAAGTTTTGGATTTAGTAATAAAATAAGAATTAAATAAGTAGACAAGATGAAGGGTTTTGTACTATTCGGGTAAATGAGGTATTAGCAATATAAGAACATTAGTGAATTCATTGACCCCATACTTGTACCTATACTTATAGGCCAGTTGTGATCGTTAGTTCTGTTTCTTGTCTCTCAGTTTCCTCCACAGTGCGCTAGATATGAGCACTAAAATAATCGTGTTTATTGTAGTGTTCGACTACAGCAAAATAAAGAATTAGCAAAAAAGGGGTTTATCAAAGAGGAAGTAACCAGAATATCCTTTTTGAATAAGATATTACAGACACTTGACAAACCATTACAGTACCTGGTTCTCAAAGGAATAGAATTACATTCACAAGAACTTTAATTTCTGATTCATATAAGCAACTACTTGTAGACAACCTACCATTTATTGTCTGCATATATTTCAATGTATCAAACGTATTTTCTTAAAATAACTATCTTTGAACATTACTAAAATTATCGTCCACTGACTGTGTTTTATTATTACACCTCCATGGTAAAGAAGAAATGAAATGAAACCTGTAAAACGTTTTCATAAGATTCGTCAGTGATTTCATAATTGCAGTGAATATATAGAATGTAAAATGTAAACCAGTGCATAAGTAAAAAAGAATACTGTCAGCTAAATTTAGATACTAGTTTTAAAAAAAGAAGTCTGTTGCGTATCTATTAGAGTTTAGTCATCCGGCATGTTTTAAGTTATTACAATAGATCGAGTTGAGAATATCAGAATTCCAATTATTGTATATGTTAATCATTATCTAAACTATATACTAGATAACCAGTGCCTACATTTTGAGTAAATTTATATTCAAACTGGGTCGATGAACTTAAAGACTTCATAGATTGTAAAAGTTTGTCAGTGTCACGTATGTAATAAGTTTTCGTATAAATACTTTACTAATACATATTGTGCAAACATTGTTTAAATGTATCATTAATATGATTGTACACACACTTTGTCCTTAGCGCCTTGTACCTTCTGCTGTCTGAGGCGTATATATACTGTCACTGCAATATTCTTCGTTCTGAACCGAGTATCATACACTGATTGCTTAGATTAATAATTGATCCCTTTTATAGCATCAAAACTGAATATTCAACGTCACTGTCATTCCTTCTAGCTGAACCTACTAGAACCAACCTACACTGGAGACTTGAATTTATATATACATGGGGTGATCATCTGTAGAACCCATCATCCGCTTCAAACATTGCTGTTAACTCAACTAGACAAAATTCTAATAGACGTCGCACATATTATATGTACTTATATAAACTGACAATAAAGCATTTATTCCCATTTGTGAATATTTATAAAGCGTTATTAACTTAGTTGTATTCCGCGGCCACTACGAAACAACATTGCAGTTAGTTTGTTTAAACATCATTGGTTCCTATCTGTATGCTTCAGAGACTTTAATTATGCTCGGCAAATGCACTGACTATTGTTGTGTTTTGACTGAAAAGACAGGAATAATTCAATCGATAAGCTCTAGTTGTGTATATAACTATCACATGTCAATAACTCCATTTTAATTATCTTTTCACTCATATATCATTTCACATATATTGTTGAATGATTATCAACTAAATTTAGCAGTCTAATCTGAATGTATATAAAATAAATCACATTTTATGTTATTATATTTCAAGATAGTTCATTGATAAAATGAAATTTATTTTTAACATAGTGTGCATGTGACCGCAAATGATTCTGATGTTTTCTGGAAATAAGTTTAAAAGGACAAGTTTTTATTAACAGTGTTAAACTAAATTCATTAAGAGAAATTATGTGTATTTTTATGCTTGCGTCATCTATATAAATTCATTCTACCGTACCACCTACTGGGTAACACAAACACCACGATGCTGAATGACTGACTAATTCTCCTCACAAAAATAATTAACTTGAAGATTTCCTTCTAAATATGCTCTTTTATTGGTCTAATAATTATTTGTTAAGCCTGATAAATCGGCAAGTGAGATTAAGTTACTTATGGCAAAATAAAATTTAGAATATTAACTGTCTCAAAGGCAACTTTATTTAATAAGGGCTCTGTAGTAGCGCTGATTTGATAAGCTGAATATTGTACTTAGTTGTAGATTATTAATGAAATATGGTAAATTGGTCTTCTTTGTTATCATAATAATCACCAATTAATTACTAGCAGCTTAATTACTTGACGCAAGCTACAATTTATGGTTGAGTATGTTTAAAATGTTTAATACCTGAAATTCATCTACTTGGAGATGTTCACGTAAACAACTACTGGAAACCGTAGCCACAGTGACATCAAATATGTTACATGAATTATTTTAGAAATTTTTAACGGTCAAATTAAATAAAATGCTGCAAGAAATTTGAAAGTTATGAGGTTCTGTTATAACTGGGCATTATATCAGTATGCAGAAACACTAATAAGGGAATTTCTGATAAAAAGGTGTCTCATTTTAAATCTATGATACATATAGATTACTTCACAAATACGTTCTGAGGAACCTGGCACAGCTCGCTGTAAACTGTTTAGTAAATGAAGGCACCTTTTTTTGTTTACACAACATATTGGTAATTTCCTCACTTCCTGAGCTGACTGAAAGCATTTACACAACTGAATATCTATCACTTAGCTAACGAAATAATATGAATACATTCGAGGTTAGTGTGAATTAATTGAGCATTAAAGAAGTCCCACTATGTCTATTGGTTAGTCCACATTGAATGAATTGTTTCAATTCGTCAACACCAGTGTCTTCGCCGTGTACAATCAAGAATAAGCATGGATACGGCATTAGGTGCAGCGTGGCCATGAACCATGCACACATAAGTTAAGTAGCTATACTACCCAAATTAAGTCAAATATAGTTGGAGAAGTTAATCGAATTAGTCTATCATCCGCTAACATTTATCACTCAGCACATCCACCTAACCCAGAGTAATATTGATATTTAAACATCATATTATGAGTTCATGTGACAAATCATCTTTTGTAATGTCATATGCACACATTTGCTTCGTTAACTAAATAGTATTATTGTAGCGGTAAATAATCACCAAAATAAAGAGTTGCATAGGCTCTCGACATTGACGCTGACCATGTTTGTTTTAGCGAACACAACTAGTTGAAGGCGCGTGGTCATGCATCACCACCATATCACAACTCGAACCACTGTGGGTAGCATCTCTATCTAGCTTGCCAGCCTAGACGTTGCTATCCCATTGAAGCTCTGTTTGCGATCAAATATAATTTCTCTTACATCCTTCAGTGTCTTCTGAATTCTTCTCATTCGTAAGAGTGGGTCCAATTGACAGAAGTGGCTCTGATTGTACGACAAGCGTAACTTGGTCATATACCTGGGTACACTTCATTGGTAAGCCTGACGTGATCTGGACACGATCGGTACGGTTAGTTTGTTTCTTTTTATAGTTTTTAACAGAGTATTGTTGGTGGTTTTATTTTTTTACCGCATATTTTTCACAGTATCTTTGTATTTGCATACATTACTATTTTAACGATGTCAGATCAGACTCCGAAGCTTATTAGGATTAAAACTCACATGCCTCCAAGCTTTAAGCTAATTCCTTTTTGGCCAGATAATGTAGAAGCTTGGTTCTGTTATGCAGAAGCGGAATTTCGAGACTACGGTGTGACAGATCCACGCGTTCAATTTCTGGCGATTGTGAGGTCACTTCCGCGTGAATTAAACAGGTACGTCACCCCTTCTTTTTTTCAGTCACGACTGCCTAGAACCTTACGAACAGCTCAAAAAATTAAATTTTCAAATGTAGAGAGCTGTCCTACAGACAACGTCTTGACGAGTTGTTTCACACCATTGAGCTTGGTAAAGGTTCAGCGATGGAAATGTTATTGCGTATGAAAGAGGTAATTGGTCAACAAAACTTTGATAAAGGCCTCTTCCGTCAACTCTTCCTATCAAAACTGCCACAACAAGTGCGAGCAGTATTGGTAACATTTAACAACAACCCAGTAGATGAACTAGTTTTATCTACTGATCTAATTCTGGAGATCATCAGAACTCGCTACAAGTTGCTTTATTCCGTTACAAAAAAACCTCTTGAGATCGAAAACAAAATAACCAAATTGCGCAATACTCTTTCTCGTTTCCTCAATGTACAGGGACAACGCCGACCAAGTAATCCTCGACGACGAAGTTCATCACGTAAAAGATCCTCATCTCGACATCGACGAAGGAAAAATCCACATTGGTGTTGGTACCACAACACTTATGGCAAGGACTCAAAGAACTGTAGAGACCCCTGCTGTTTTCCTAGCCTTAAACCCACTGTTGATGCGTCAAGAAACTATCCTGCCGGCACGCGTTAGCGGCAACCGTAGCCAGTAGAAATAGCCGCCTGTTATTCATCACTGATGTGATAACGAAGGTTCGCTAAATCATCGATACTGGCTCAGAAGTAAGCTTCTTTCCTGCAACTTCATCTGATCGCCAACATGAAGCTGCACTTGATCTACAGGCAGTCGACGGAAAACGAATAGCTACATATGGAAAAAAAGTCTACTTGAACGTGGGCTTGCGCAAACCCATACACTGAATTTTCACCATCGTCGATGTGGAAATACCTATCATAGGCATAAATTTACTAAGCCACCACAACTTGCTTGTTGACCCTTGCAAAAAGAAACTAGTTGATGGCAGCACAAAGCTGTACGTGCGTGGAACCACTGCTACAGATTGTAGCTTATGTCCTCTTCGCTTTAAACATTTAAATAACCCTTATTTTTAGCCAATTCTTGAAGTTATCATGTGTAACCAGCAATGCACTCGAAAAATTAAGGATCACGAAGAACGATTTCGATTATTAATTGACCTGGAAATAATCCGCACATACAGTAGTCCATGGTCGTCTCCATTACATATGGTCACGAAGCAAGATAGCAATGACTGGCGTCCCACTGGTGATTACCGACGTCTTAACGCGCAAACTACTCCTGATCGTTACTCTGTACCACACATCCACGACCTAACGACCACGTTGAAAGGAAGGACAGTGTTTGTCTAAAAACAAATAATAACAAAAAGAAATAAACAAAAATCGATAAACTATTATTTTTTTTAAAAAATTTACGGTATGCATTTCATGATTTTCGTGTTGAAAAAAGCCTTTGATTATTTGTTGTCGGTGTTCAACACGTTTTTATAATTGCGTTGAGGTAACATTTATTTTTTCGTATACAAAAATGCACAGATTTAAATTTTATTTTTTCTTTTCGACTTCCAGGCCGTCTGGAAAGAAACAGAAGAAAATGGAAGGAACAAGGATTTATTATGTACAAATATTTTACGCAATGACATCACAGCGTAGGAAATGACGTCCAGAAGCTGCACAACATCGCAAGCCGTCGAAGGAAGGTTTACCAATGTTTACCACATTAGGTTTTATCCTTTCGCTGGTACGTCTTAGGGTCCTCACGAACTCATTAGGGAGGAAGCGAGCTGTAGCGGTAAATAATCACCAAAATGAAGAGTTGTATAGGCTCTCGACATTGATGCTGACCATGTTTGTTTTAGCGGACACAACTAGTTGAAGGCGCGTGGTCATGCATCACCACCATATCACAACTCGAACCACTGTGGGTAGCATCTCTATCTAGCTTGCCAGCCTAGACGTTGCTATCCCATTGAAGCTCTGTTTGCGATCAAATATAATTTCTCTTACATCCTTCAGTGTCTTCTGAATTCTTCTCATTCGTAAGAGTGGGTCCAATTGACAGAAGTGGCTCTGATTGTACGACAAGCGTAACTTGGTCATATAACCTGGTACACTTCAGCCTGTTCTATTTGTTCCTGCCTTATTCACTCTGGTTGTAGATGTTTACCTACAATATAAAATATAATCTGTATATGTTGATAATTATTTTTCTTCTTTGCATCATGACATCTATGCTACCTTGTTACCAAATAGCATGTCTGCTTGCTAACGATTGTCGTAAAGTTTTCCTAGTTTGCAGAAGCCATAATTACTGCTTATGGATAACAACTTGTACACTATACATTTCACTGTTAGTACGCATGTTCAAGGCGTAAAGAAAACTAATTAAAACTTACTTTTTTTATAGAGTTGTTTTAACTTGAATCGTTTATTCGATTAAAGCTGTCCCAAATATATAGATATAAGCGGAGTTTAATACGAACAAAACATGCGATTAACAATTAGCCATTGCTATGGAATATGATGGTTTCCATGGGCTACTATTGTCAGCACTCTAACGTTTCATCTACACACACGTTTTCAAGACAAGTTCAATCTCACCCTGATGACTGCGGATACAATAACAGATAATTTGTCAAATGTGGGGTGATTGTGAAAGCAGCATATAAATAATGTAAGTAAAACATTTAATACGTACTCATTCGAAATACAATTACTTACATAACTAAGAAAAGTTGTGCAAATGTTCTGATTCTTATATCATACCAGATCTGTCAGGAAAACGCTACTCCCTACATCAAGCAAAAGTATCACTTCAGATGACCTATTAGGGGAAAGACCTAGTTATGGAAATAGTAAGGAGGCCCGATGCACAAGAAAAAAACCTGCGAAATCTTACAGCGAATAGTTTCGACGTCTAATGTAACGTCATTCGCACTCATGACATCGAAGCTGTGCATATTGGCAGCTTCGAGAATACTGGATTAAATAGATGTCGTAAAGTGGCAGATGACGGTGTAGGGTGTTACCACTTTTCTCGGTAGATAATATCACAACCTCACGATTATCCTCTAACACCCACTGATTGTCAGGTGCGTCCCCTTGTCATCTAACAATATTCAATGTGTACCCCATGGGACAAGTCCTGTTTTGCAACTGTACAAGGAAATGTACATAGTGGAACGTCAAATTGATTCCAAAATGAACTCATGAGGTAATAAACTGTATTTCCTCATTTTATTTGAAGCTCTGGTTACTAACGACAGCTAATTAGAAGCAGGGAACTGTCTAATAGAAAGCGAAGCTGGTTTTTTATATGCATCACGTGTGAATTAATATAAAAGTCCTGTCTACTGCAGAGTAGCAGAAATTTTACGTAAACTAGTCCACGTCCACATAGTGTCATACTGGCCACGAAAAGCATCAAAAAATGAGTTCTTCCTATGTAACCCCTATCAGTTATCAGACTATCATTGACCACTAGTATCGAACAGGAAGATGTGAGAGATGCTGATAAGACAGACAGGGTAAACAGGACAGAATGCGGTAGTTAAACTCTCCACACCCTGAACTTAATTGTGTCACTTTGAAAGAATATCACTCTGGAATCATATAGTGCGTGGCATAATGCTAACTAAGAGCATGGATTACGAGTGATATCATTATATCAAAGCCGATTACTTCTAAACACCTAGGAACAATTAACCAGGCTTGGTTACCGGTGGCCACTATAATAACCTGAGCTTAATTTTTAAATGCGGTATGTGGTTGAGCAAGACGTACGCAACAATATATGTCGTTATAAAGGCAGGCCAATCCAGTTGCGGAAAAATCAAGCGAAGAGTGTTCTATAGATAGCCATCATGGTACTTCAAAAATCATGAAACCTTTCCAGGTGATCAATATATCAACAAGAATACCAAGTAGCAGGGAGCGTCACACACAAGGAAAATCTTCCTAACCTGTTCTAGTGAAAATGACTGACGAATATCCCCATCATCTACTATTGTTCAGAGCCACACTATTTCACACTAAGATGAGAAATCAGATTTTCGTGATGTGTATTATCATATGTGACAGACCACAATTGTGTCAGAGCTACTCTTATCATGATAAATTTGAAAAAATTAAGTCCATGTAAAGAATGCGACACTCTTCATATGTGGTAAGTTGATAGCAAGGTATATAAGGAGTTCATATACGTTGATCATCACTAATACCACCCTACGTTAACGTTTTTAACACTTCTATCATTTACTATCCTCGTTTTGTACATAAATCTTTATTTTTGCTTGTTAAATTTTTCTCAGTTATTCAACTTTCTGCTCATTTCGTTTTAATTATGTATTAAAATTGAAGCCATTGATGCTGAACTAAAACTTCACAGGTTCCAGCTATTCCGTGATAACAGGCCTGACTCATTAATCTTTGTAGTACACCTTCAGTCCGTAAAACATCATACAGCTCTTCACTGACCCTGTAATCAACGTAGGTTCACCTCATGGCTACAGCTCATCAGAAGTAGGATCGTAGCCTGGAACTCAATGTGTCTGAAAATATTGGATGAACTGGATATTTTACAAGGACCTGTGCAACAGACGTAGCTTCAGAACCACACATGATAGAAAAAGATCTAGGACTAGTTTCATGAGGTCTATGAAAAGCAATAATAAACTAATCTACAGGTGCATGACAAAGAAGGGTAATTTAACTTTCAGTTTGTTGGAAAGAAACTTAATGACGATACACAACTTCCGACCTAAGGCTGTTGATCTACAAGCCAAAAGGCTACGATCCAACTTCTCTCTAACTGATCCCTCGGCATCGATTGTCAACCACTAATTCATCCCCTTCGACATGACGAGTAATGTGAAATTTGAGACACATACAATCAAAAGAATACTGAGGCACCTGAACTCCCGAAAGTGTCCTAGCTTAGATAGAATCCATCACAAAGTCATAAAAGAATGTACAGGTCTACTCTGCTTTTCCCATCGTTATCCCTTTCACCCTAGAGGGATTTTCGCTCTAGTTTTTAGAAGGAAGGGCGTCGGCTTCATGACCTCCGAAAAATCTAGGCATGTATCATGAAGCGTCATAAACATTCCTTCTATTCCCATGGAAGAGTTTGAATGGTTTAGTTTGTTTAATCTGGTCAGCGTTGTTTAACAAGCTTGAAGTGTTCCCCGGATATAGGACCAAGTTGCGCTTGTCGTATAACCAAAGACACTTCTATCGAATGGACCCCACTCTTACGAATGAGAAATCAGAAGGCAATAAAGGTTGGAAGCGAAATTGTATTTGAGCGTATACAGAACTTTAATGGGATAGCAACGTCTAGGCTGACAAACTAGAGAGAGATGCTACCCACGGTGGTTCGAGTCGTGATCTGGTGAAGATGCGTGACCACGCGCCTTCAACTAGCAGTGTCCGCTAAAACAAACATGGCCAGCATCAATGTCGAGAGCCTATGCAACTATTTATTTTGGGGATTATTTACCGCTACAAGCTTGTGTCTTACGAGATAGGGATGTCAGCCCAATGCCCAATCCTCCTCCTTTACCTTGGCTTGGGAGCGGTAGTAACCCCAGAAGAGCTGCATGCGGAGGGGTAAAGGGCGTAAGTAATTAAATTAAGTAATCCTTTTCACCTGCTGTCTACCTGAGAGAGAGCTACTCTCTGAGTAGAAGAAAGCTGTGGTCATGCCTCTGCGTTAAGCGGGTGGACAACAAGTAAAGGCCTTTAGATAATGATCAATTTCTTTACTCTAGGCGGCAGAGAAGGTCATGGCATAAATCACTGATCATTTCCTCTGTCACAACTTTTATCAATCTTTACTATTAGCATCTCAGCAGGACTTCTTCCCAGACAGGTGCTGTGACACCAACCTTCGGTCATAATGAAATAGTCCGACTCTGTGAGGTAAAGCACACTGATGCCATGCTCATTGCCCTGTTAGATTTTTCCAAGGCTTTCAACAGAGTAGATAAACGAATCCATAGCAAGAAAAACTGCAATAGGTGGGTGTTAATGAGTGTCCTTTGGAGTGACTAAAGAACTACTTATGTATTAGATCTAAAGCGGTTGGATTTTCGCTTAGTTTGTCTCATTGATTTACAAAGATTAGTGGAGCAACACAAGGTCTCATCTTCTGATCACTTCTGTTTTTATTGTTTATGAATAAACTTTCTTCTAACATGACATAACAAACCCTTATATATGCAGATAATCTTAAGATGTGGAGGGGGATTCTAGTTCCTTCAGGCATTAAGATTCTTCAGGACAAACTAAAGAGTATTGCCGAGTGAGTTTTCAGCAACTTGTTTTCCCAAAGCATAAAAAATTTAAAATGATAATAGTAATCAGTGAAGATATATACTTTGCGTACTCAATCGGTAGGTTCAGTATTTCTTCTTCTACCTGAGAAAAGGACCGTTAGTGTAACACTTCGTGAAAATCTAGAAGTATCTTTCATCTAGTTGCTTTTTACCTTGAAACATGTGCACTAAGTTGCTTTCAGGTCAGACCCATAAATTATCGGTCACATCCACTAGCTATTATTTAATCAAGTGCTATACGTCCCACAGTATATACAACCAAAGATTCAAGACCATACTTCAGCATCGTGATGCTAGCTCGAAGACACTAATCAGCCAACACTAACTCGACACAAATATATTGATAACATGGTGTTTTCTGTCACTAACAAAACGTCACCATGGTTTCCTTCAACGCGAAAATATGAATTCATTAAGTTTGAATTATCGTCTTAATTAGTGTTGAGGTTCTTTACTTATTGCCACCTCACATTCACCTAAAATCAGAATTTAAATACACACTTTAATGTAAATAGTTGACACATCGGGATGACAGATGTGAATTCCCCAATAAAGCATCGTTTGATGCCCATTACCACAAGTGGAAAAAATCAAACTAGAAATAGCCGAAAAAGATAAAGACCCTCGACTACAAAAGTTTTTAAAATATTCACTAGAAAGGGAGAAGAAAAGACGAACTGATGAACTAAAGTATTTTACTTTCAATGTATATCTTTTTCAGTATTGAACGAGCATATGCAGCTTATAAACGGACACAAACGAAAATAGGCACAGTTCCTATTACAAAAGAACCACCGTTTGTACCAAACTTTGTAGGAATGCTGTTTTCATAAAACTTTTCATGAAACTTTATTATTTGCAGATGGTGAGTGAGGAATTAAAACTGGCTGTGAGTGTCGAATGTTCAATTTATATTACTGTTTTTTTTTCTTATAGAAAAGCTATAAAGTTATGAAATCCTGCATCGAAAAAAGCATGATACCTCAAATACAGGGTGATTGGTTACAAAACATTCTGGCAAAAACTCCAGAAAATCTTAAATCTGGACGAGAAAGCAAAATATCTGAAGTCTTGTTAGAAGTTAGAGAACACTACCTACAGAGTTTGAAAGATGCCCTTACTTCTCAAACGCTAAGGAATCTAAATTTACCTCAGATTGTTAAAGACGACTTGTTACTGTTAAAAGAAGCTTCAGGGTTTGTTAAGCTGCCTAGACTTTTCTAATTTCTAGGAAAACAAATTTTCCACGTCCATGGCATCTAGATTATGTAAAGAATAAAAAACGACTTGCATCCAGGTTGATGATAACACATCAACATATGCAAAAGATTCTGAAGTCTTTGCAACGATGAACTACGCAACACAGAGCTAACTGTCGTCTCAAGATACAGGTATGTACACTATTACAACGTATGCATGCTTGTCTAGAGAGTTAGGCGCTATCGATTTCGGTGAATTACGAACCTTGATACAGGAAGAAATAGACACAAAATGTGGAATATTTAATGCACAACTGGTATCCAAAAGTGGTTAGATTGTTCTCAGGCAAAACGTCAATGCCAAATTTGAAGATGAATGGCTTCGAGCTATTTTTCAACTGTGCTTCTACTCTCATGTCTATCCAGGTATGAGCTATATACGATTTCAATATATACTATCAGCTTAAAGAATTCCTGCAGCAAAACTTGCTGAGATGGGTT
Source organism: Schistosoma japonicum (assembly GCA_025215515.1). Taxonomy (NCBI): domain Eukaryota; kingdom Metazoa; phylum Platyhelminthes; class Trematoda; order Strigeidida; family Schistosomatidae; genus Schistosoma; species Schistosoma japonicum. The sequence continues at coordinate 22,190,303 of CM046063.1, read as the reverse complement.
GAAATTTTTGAAGAAGATTGCAAAGAATATCTCCCGGTCTTAAAAATGTATTTGACTTATGAAGACCAAAGGGTCCTTTTTTATCCTAGTTACGAGGATCTTGAAGAATTAGTATTTTCAGTTGCTGGACTCATCTGTAATTCCCTTCAGGACGTGAGTTATCAATGAAATATATAACGTAGTTTACACTGATTTATTATAAATTCACATTTAAATTATACTTTTTTTTGTTTAGTGTCGACTGAAGTTCAAATGTCTACATTAATGTTGGCTGTAATATTAAATCGGAATATAAAACTAAGCAGTCTACATTACTCAATATATTTTACCTATCTTAAGTCGTCATTTTAAGTAACATCGCAACATTGCTTGGTTGTCGTGGTAAGCAGTTGATGTAACTTACAAGAGTTTTTGATATTTTGTGGGCCTACTCACATCGTCTAGGCTGATTAGAAAATTTATAGTGGCATCTCTGTTTTAAAACTCTTAGTTCGAATTCGGAGATTTGTGTCTACTGCTAATATCCATGAATACATCACACCTCAAGCTGTGCTGGCTGGCTTATAAACCGAATCTTTAAAATCCAGTTACCATTAAAATGATATAAGGCTTAATAAAGACGTGTCATTTTTCAGTCGCCTGACAGTGTATTTCTTAGGGGTATAGATATACGTTTGTAGCATTTTAAATAAGTGACGCCTAAACGTTAACAAAAATAAATGGTACAGTCAAGGCAATGCATTAAATGATTTAAGGTACACGAAATGTTGTTTCTTGAGGAAAAAGGGGGGTAATTTGTATAAATCCCGATAATCTGAGTGACTGCGTGTAATTTAATTAAGGAACAGATATACTGAGACGAACACTTTGCTAAAACGAAATTAACAAATTATAGATTAGTGTGGGGATAACCAATTAAAAAATGCTTGCTTTCATGGTTGTTTGTTTCAAACTATGTGTAAAGATACTGCAGAAATGACTACACCTAAAGTATTGCATTTCTACAGTTCTTCCTACAAATAACTTCCAAACAGTATGACAAAAGATAGCGGCTAGTGAAAGAAATAATATATTTGCCACAGACAGAGTGTAGATGGATTCATTATATCGTCAATGGTCATCTAAAGGAAAAAATGCTTTTAGTGTTACGCCAAATTGAGGTCTGTTGGTGATGCCAGGTTAATCGTCGTCAGCTAGAAATGTCATTCAAAACTGACGTGTCACTGTCAAATATCTACATAAATAATTATTTCGGAAATTTATTTTACACTAAATGGACATTAATAATTCGAAGTTATATATGAAAAATTCCCACAAACATCCGAAAGTTCTTATCCCATTGTTTGCTTACAAACTTGTATATAACATGGCAAGGCCTGGTTCGAGAAAAGCCCGCACAATGAAATCATTCGGAAATTAGTTGATGAAGTGGGTAGATTGTTTACTTGAGGCTCTAGACACAATTTGTTATGGAGTGTTAATGTGATAAGAAAATGTTTCATTAAGAGATTATAAACATTCACGTGTTTAAGTAAAGGGATGTTAATAGGGATTGGAAGTGGAATATATTAAACGACTTTTCAGTAGTTGGTTTCGACACTGTAAAAGCGTTTGATTTTATTTTCGGCTACTAGTTAATTTCTGGAAAGTTTGAAGTCCATGTGATATTTTACCCAAACATCTGAGTTGCCAATTTTTTAACTGTGTGTTTATTAACTAATCATGTGTGATATCACATAATCTACCAACTAACTTTTGTAAATTGCTCACAACCCTTACATTAGCTAAATGCACCTAATTATTAACAAACTTCTCATAGTAGCTGGTGAATGTTTCTCATCTTTTGTCCTTTTAAAATTCAAATATTAAAATTCCTTCATTGAACCTACATTTGACGATTATGGTACTAAGGAGTAATTTGTTGTTATATTGAATACAGATTGTCAATAATAACTTACTCTAACCAAGCGGAACATAACTGTGTAACGTAGTTAATTATTTTAACTTACGTCTTATACAATTGTAGATAAAGTTTATTTATCGAAATATGGGGACACTTAATTTTACAAGTGATCGTCTGGTAAACAGTAGTCTTCCTAATCGATGGAGGTTGAACAATATCCTGATACGCTATAAGTTGTGTGTACAAAATGGATGTATCAATATATAATAATAATTCAAGTTAATACTAATGTTTTACGTAGATTAATTTCAACTGGTTGTTTTATATCAACTAGACTAAGCAAGAGAAATTTAAGTTGCAACCGCTGATTTAAGTAATGGAAAAATGATCTGTCACATTTAGAAGTTAATCTGTTATATGTAACTGTAGAATTCAATACACACGTGTATCAGTTCGAGTTGCTACATAGTACATTGACTATACTAAGAGCTAATTTTTCAAAGCATTCAGTGATCGATTCTTAGTATTAAATGTACTTGTTGCTTTGATAACGACACCTATCAAATTAATTATTTGAGATATCGTTGAAAACTGATCTTTATATGAAATTCGATAAATTCTGACAGCATTAATTTTATAATATCAAACAGCAGGTATGACAAAAAGTTTCACTGAATTGAGCTTTTTTGGAATGGAAATATAATGGAATTTACGAATTGTTTTGTTAGATAAAATGAATTTTTAAGTCACTGAGTTAGCATTACTCATAATTAGATATAAATATTAGCACTTTGTATGCAAGCTGCCTTTATAGCGATATATAAACATATGGTACTAATGTTCCGAGAATAATTTAGATTGCCGTCAATGGATTCAATAATTAAACCTACATAACTCATTGTTATACAGGTTAATCCTAGTTAAATTACTTACAGAGCGTTCTAATTTTAGTGACATATTTTCATCCTTAGGCTGAATTTAATGTTATCCTAATTTGAAGATCAATTTACTGTATAATGCTTATTTAGCTGGGAAAATTAACTAATCTGCGTGAATTAAGCTAATGATCACATTGCTGCTTTGCTGACAGAACTTAATCATTACTAAGAAATCAACAACCTGATATATTTAGTTGCACAATTTAAATATCTCAATTCTACAAGAGACTAGCGATAGTCTGAAAGCTCAGTAATACCCCTATTATTTGATATGGGTTTGAAGTCCTCCATATGTATCAGGTTTCTACAAACGGGTATCAAGTAACATCCACTTTTCCCAGTACAACAGTCTTTTTTCTCTATATTTGGTACATAAGTTCCATTCAGATATTTTCACATTGAATTATTAAATATCACTTGTTTATTTGTTTTTCGTTTTGTTAAACAGATTCAGAAAGTTCAAAGTTGGCTAAATTCATCACCAGTTCCAGAATATATTGATGCGAAAATTCCCCCTGAAGTTTATAAAATATGCAAACAAAAGTTACAAAATGCTGTAAAACGTTATTTTGAAGTACCATATGATTATTTTACAAAAACATTTGGTACGTATATTGAAATTAATTATTTTTTCGAATAATTAATTTCTTTTTGTTTTATCTTTACTTTGTTTTTCTAGTTGAATCATATTCATTTATCTATGATGGTAGAGAGGCAAGAAAAGTGGAGGAGTTTTTGAAAAGTGATAAACAATTTAAACAGTATTGTGAGGTTAGTTAAAATAATCATTATTTTTTGAAAACTATTTAAATGAAAAGTAAATATAAAGTAATTAGATAGAAACGTTATTATGTTCTTATTGATACTGGGTTCTATTTTTATCGTAAATACCATCCTTATATGTCATTACATTCAGCTAAAAATTTCTAATATAGAAACAAATACTTTCTTGAAATGCCAATTATGCTATTACTTAAAATATAGTCAAACATATATTATTAATAACATTAGTATTGTTATCTACTAGCTAATGCTTCACATAGAAATTATTGTTTGTAATTATTTAAAAAAGAATAATTATAATGCTTTGTAATGTTCAAAGATTCTTAAGAATATTGAAGTCACCTGGAACAATTCGGAGAACTCAAAGCATTAAGGTGCTTGAAGTCGAGGAGTATAAGTAATCCCTGTCTTTAAAGTGATCTCAAACTTACACAGCATGATTTAAAATTATTTTTTCTCTTCTATATTTTGCATTTAGTTTAATAGAATTAACTGTAGGATTTTAAACAGAATCATGGGAAAATAATCTAATATTTCTTACTTCTTTTCATTTTAAAGTATATAACCAATTTACATAACTTAGCTAATCAAGTGATGGATTTACCAATTACTCAATACTTCGATTTAATACAACTTGATTGTGGAGATGTTAAAGCTGGCTTATATAAAGAATGTCATCGATTGGCAAATTTATTGTTAGATAGAGTAGTTTCAGATTTTACACAAAATAATGATGAGTAAGTGAAACTTATTTAAGAAAACTTATCTTTCAAGATATTAGTGATATTTGCTGGTTCGTAATGTTTCTATACAAATGAAATAGATTCGTACGAAAGTCTTGTTGTTCCTTGAACTTTTATGTAGAATAGTGAACATTTGAGAAGCTCTAAATGTGGTTTAACATAAATATGTCAAGGTTTACTAACGTATACACAATTCTGCAAAATAAATTAAAGGATACATATAAATCACTAACAAAGTACATCATCAAGCTAAATCTATCTGGATCTAAACACAGTAAATTTCCTCAGTAAATGAAACATTTAAGTAATGAATTGAGAGATAAGGTCATAACATTTCCCAGAAGAAAATATCCAGCTAACCATTTCAAAAAGTAAATGGATTAAAGAGATTAGCACTCAAAGTTTTATCATTTTTCCAACAATGATAAAATTGTCGATTTATAAATTCAACAATTCTAATGTCTAGTTGGCTGAAAACAGAGATCATCATGAATACTTATTAGTTTAGAGCTTGAAATGGTCTATTAAAGGGATTTCTAACAAACTAAATTTAGCTTGCTCATATCGTATATTATTAGAAGGTACTCCTCATATTTGTATAGTAGAACAAATAACATGAATACAAATGACTGTTTGCAACTACTTAACATTGGTGTAAGTCATAAGTAGACGAACTTTGATTATGGCAGTAAATTTATATCTTATATTGCTTTAAATATGGAAGTGGCTCATTCGTTTTCAAATTGTCTGTCCTTCTTTATATCCTAAATCATTTGTACGATTCTCATTTATTTTTAATTTTTGTGTTGTTTAAAATATTTTCAACGATCGTAATACTGTTACTTTTTGCAGTTTTGGTTAGATTTTTATATATTTTTTAATTAATACTTCATAGACATCAGTACATTCACCTTTATATGTATACTATTAACGTCTAAGCAAATATTTTGAAGTACTTCACTGAGATTTCTATTTAATCAAGAAAAAGTGCATGAAATTGCCAAGTTTAGAAGTGCATTTTCAAAGTTTGTATATCTGGTGCTAAATTAAATGACATGGTGCCAAATACTGATAAACACGACATAATTGTAGTTACAAATACTGTGTGATGTAACATTTGTTTTAAGTCAAATTTGAATTAAAACTCATTAATTGTGTCCAAATATACTGGCATATATATATATATATATATATATATATATATATATATATATATGATACTTAATTCATAATACTTGTACTCACCAATTTCTTTTATCTTCGACAAATATTACAGAATTTGTTCGACGTTTGAAGAAATCCGTGGGCGATGTCACACAGTTCCACAAAACAGTGAAGAACTAATTGATATGATTCAATATATGGAAGAAGCTCGGTGTCAGGGTATGATTCGTATGACAGAGAAGATCTCAGTAAGAAACCCCAATATTCTAACAAGTTTTTGACAATATTTTAATTTTATGAAAAAAGACGTCTTGTTTACGAACTAAACGCTTACCAAAACTCATATTCCAAAAAGTTATATAAATATCCCTGTTTTTACTTTATTTAACTAATCTGAGCAAAATAGAATAATCATGTTGTTTGATTTGGAGCAGTACAATATTTCTTAACTTTGACTAAATTAATCGGTCTTTGAGTGAAACTTTAACCAGTAGTTACAATAAATAATGTGACTGGTTACAAACTGAGTTCATAGAAAGTTGGTTCATTTAAAAATTGGTTACTAGTTTATTCCGATCAATTGACCTAGCTTAATTATAGTGACAGGTAAACGATTTCGGCTAAGAATTAAAATAATTCAGTTAAAAAACTTCTTTTAATAATGGCATTTATAGAATCTGTACGAGTGTAACCTTAGTTATAAGGCACATAGATAAATCTGTTTTAAAATACGTGAATAACAAAGTGCCGAAATGTTTGTGTGCAGCAGGGGTTCTGGCAGTTCAATAATTAAATCGTGAACCCTGTTTTTAAAGTCACCAATACCCAATCCTTAATTCTATCATGGTCCCAATCTTCCTCGTAATACTTTTTTTATAATACTTTGTTAACATCTGTCTAATCTCTATCTTCTTTACCTTCACTACTCTACAGATGTTTTGATTTTCAATGCAATGTTACTCAAGCGTGAATTGTTACAACGAGTTCAAAATAACTGTAGACTAGATGTTAAGTGGATAATTTTGTCAGCACCTTTGTAAATCATATCACATTATAAAGGAAAATTAGCATGAAACCTGTTTCTTTAGGAAAGAGTTGTTTTAAATTCCTAAATTTTAGAAATCATGAATAAACTTTCAAAATAGACAACTAACATTTAATCGACTATGAACAGATATGTTATGAATTTTGTAAGGTTACTTTTTTAGATGAATAGCTTCACTATTAAACAGCCTTATATTTAGTCAAATCTTCTATGAGTTTCATGAATTACTAAAGTTTTTCAGTCTTTCCAAATGTAAATTTGTTCATTCGAGAACGGCATATAAGTTTCTAAGTGATTTTTCATATCTTCCTTAGCATGGTTTCATTTTTATTTCAGTTGACTATGGAATACTTAAATTATCTACTCGATGTATATTCGTTTAGTCCAGAAGAGATAGCAAGAAACAGTGTTGTACTGACATGGAAAACACGAATTATTCCTGAATTTGATGCAAACGATAAGGTAAGTGTTTGTGGTTGTTATTCATTTATTATTACTTAGTGTTACCTTATGTTGACTGAAGTCTTTTAATTACGTTTTAATATAACCGTTAAGCCAAATGACATCAAATTTCGGTGTTAGTTATTGTTTGGGTCAATCAGCAGAACATTACGAACTTTTTGTTTATCGGTACTTAAAGACTATGAACGAAATGATATTCCCCATAAGATTTGAACTTGTGAGTATTTCATTCGAAGATTTCTGATCCAACACTGACCTTCTTTAGGACTCTGATGTTTACTTTGATTGAATTTTGATCAATTGGTGTAATTAAGTTCTTTACTCATTTACATCTGGATTTTTGTTGAAACGATTTTAGCTGCAAGAACGTATGCGTGCGGTTGGTGAAGCAGCTGTTACAGCTAGACGTGAGAAGTTAATCACTGAATTAAATCGGTTGAAAAAACGTGTTGATGAATTCAATGATTATGGGGAAATGGATGCTGAAATGCAGGACCAGTATGTTCAAGATGTTCGCGCAGTTCTTAAACGTCTTCAGGATGCAGAAAATGAAAAAATATGGATTAATAAAGAAGAAGATTTATATAAACTTACTATTAGTAGCTATCCTGAATTAGAAGAGATAAAAAATTTAGTTGAACCATTTCATAGATTATTTACTACTGTGGTTAAATATTCCAAATCGGAACGACGGTAAGTTAGATGCTTTGTTATTACAATTATTTACACTGAATACTTCAAATTTGAGTTCATTTTTTTATTTTAACATCCTACTTTAGTCTTACTGTCAGAGGCGATGTTAAGACTATATCTCAACGTATGAAGTGAGGAATAATTGTAGTCATCTGAAAAGTTATCACAAGTGTGTTAGGCTCAATATTCCAAAGAGGTGAGGTCTGCCTGTTTAAAATCAGATCCTCGAATTTGTTTAAATTAAAAACAAGTATAGGAAAGTACACTATAATGAAAGCGTTAAAACTTATTGACTCAATCGAATAGTTTGCACTAATGTTAGTATCCTTAAAATTATCAACTTTAACGTTTTTAGATATACATCCAAATTTACATTTTAGTCATTGTTAGCAAAAACACCATTTGCTAATCAATCTTACCCATCTTAAATCCATTGCTAAAGAATCACTACTGAGTTACGTTGAAAATTCTACGAAGTTTTGTAAAATATCTAGCTTTTAGATATCATACCTAATGTGATCTAGACCAATGAAGCTTTATACTACATTAGAGGTTTAAATGCTCACTAATAGGTTATTAGGTAAAAGGTAGTTACCACTCGATTATTTAATATTAGTCTAAATGCACTAAGTAATAACTTGCAGAAATGACGAAAAAGGGAGAGATAGAAACTTTTTAAGCCAACAGCATCAAATACTGTGTGAAAATATCAGGGTATTTGTGCCAGTATATTCCCAGTAGGATATACAATTGTTTACAGCGAATCTTTAGAATACAAATTTCTGGATAACAGATCATAACCAGTTATCTTACAATTTTAATTTTTAAAATAAAGTTAAGAGACTAAAATTTCAAACAGTAGTGTTTGACATTGTAACCAATCGTTGACTTGATAGTTTGAGATAAATGACATGGTTGTAAAACCTCAGTATGTGGACAGTTTTAATTAAAGCCGCGAAACACTGGAATAATACGAAGTTGAGTTGGACATGTGGTCTTAATGAAGTAATGAATTATTTTGATGCAGGAATCCTTTGTTAATAATAGTCAGAATATTATCAGTGCACTTGAATTTTGATCACTAAAATCGTCTGTTGCAATCCTAATTCGAGTTCACGCATCTGGATATTATCTTTGCTTTCTGAATTTAATAGGAAGTAAGGTTAAACTTCCGTTAGATTAGTGATGAACTGGATATTATTACAATAAAGTTGTGTAACCAAAGGACGTTAGTTAGGTCATAAAAGAAATTATGATTTGTCATAACTCATTGTTAAATAATGAGATGCCTAGAAAAATTTTTTCAGCTGAAGTTATTTTTTCTGTCATCGTTATATGACGCAATCATGGTATCAACTTGATTTTAAAACTGAAGCTACTGTAAATTTTAATGCTATTAGGTAAGTAACAAATATTTATAGTGTAGTGCCTATTATTAAATAAGCCTTTCTAATATTCAAATTTAGTTGGCTTCATGGTGAATTTGACAAGCTAAATGCAGAAGCCATAGAGGCTGAAGTAGATGAATATTGGCGTGAATTGTATAAATTACAAAAAATTTTCACAGCAAAAGTTAAAAAAATGAATATGGAATTAGATGAAAGAAAGAAATCACGAAAAAGAAGACGTCGTATGGCAAGTGTTGATACCAATACAACAGTTACTGATGTTGAGTCAAAGGAAGATGTTATTTCAACGGTAGAACAAGAGGATGATGAAATAGATGAAGTTAAACCTCTTGCCGTATTAGATGTTATTAAAAATGTTCAAGATCAAATAAAACAATTCAAGGTGATCAATTGTTTTGCGTAGAATTCACTTATGCAATATACTCTATCGTTTAAATCATATACCATGATTTTTATGAAATATAACCATTTAACATTCCAATTTTAATGGTTTTCTTACATGGTAATGTATGTTTATCAAGACAACTAGAAAAAAGGTTTTTTTGTACTATTTATGTTTTAGGTTATTTTCTTCTGTCTTATGAATTTGACTTTTTCAGTGAAATCATTCAAATAGTGATTGATACTAGATTTTTATTCCAATAGAAAATTGCATGTGTATCTTAAGTTTTGACTAGAGTAATATTTCCTTAGACATCTAGATAATCATATGTGTATATTCGTTTGTACTAAAAGTGTATAAAAGGGTTATACGTTAAATAAAGATAATTTCGAAAAAAATGATGACTATCGGTTAAGATAGAAACGTGCATTTCTACGAAATCTATGATCCTAGGTCAAATTTTCTTACTGTTTATTAGTACCTTCCGTTGAAGAGTACTGGAAAAATGATCAAAATATTTTTTAAATAACTTTTTTAGTATTTTATGGAAAACTACACTTTTAAAAAATACTAGTTGATTGAATTCAATTGAGACTGATGTTGGTAAGTGTACCAAAGAAAATAAGGAAACACTGGTAAGTTATTTCGTCTTAGTATGCGGACTTCTCAACAGTGCCTACCAAGACGGAACAGTTGTTTAGTGCCCCCTAGTTTTTAATGTTACCCTATCAACACTAATCTATAACAAATTCAATGAATTACAACTTAATACTTATCTCAACGAATCACCTCAATTTTAGAAAATACATTTTCTATCACGCTTGATTAATTTCACTATTGTTGATAACATCTTCTACCTTTTCACCTATTTTTCAATTAACTTTACTTCAAAATTTTAATAACTTTAATTTCTTTGTATCAGATTTTCTGAATAATATTACCAGTTAACTTAAATTACATTTGCCGCTTTCTTATTTTAAATATTATTTAATTTCATTAGAATTCACTTTTAAGTAGTCTATTCATACTGCTCATAAATATTAATCAGTTTCACAAAATAAACCTACGTTTCATAAGTACTAGACAAAGAAATTTGTTTAAACTCTATTTGAAAGAACAAAAACCTAGTTGTAAGTCATATGCAATAACGTCGAAATATTTATACATCATTCGAACAAGAAGTTAATTTAAGCAATTGATGAATAAAGTAAGCTTCCAACAATGCGATTTATTTAATAACATTTTTAACAGTTGCAGAGCTTATCACACTCTGAATATCATTATATATCAGATATTTCACAAGCTTTTTAAATATCTGGGAATATCATAGAGTAAAGTGTACCACATATCATATTTAGAAATGAGCAATTATTCTAGCATATCTAAAAAAGCCAGTCACTTTTAACATATATATATCTATATATACTGGGCTCTTTCAATTATCAATTGTTCTGTACAAGTGATTTATCATTTATACTGAGATAGACCACTCAAAGTTACATTAAAAATGCTTCATTCAATCGTCGCTGCTGATCAACGGAAATATAATTTTCATTCCTATTTATACAGTTTAGCTCAAAGATTCTATATATGGTCATGAACCGACTGCTAGTATTTAATCTTCATGTAGATTGTAGATGTATAATTTTGTTTTATGGATGAATGTTATCTACCTTCAAACAGCTAACGTCAATCATTTCATCACCCAGATTGGAACTTACGTTAAATTCCTTCGCTTTGATGTGTATTACAAACTGTTTTAATCTTTTTAATTCTCACTTCCGTTCATTTCCGAAATTGTAGGAAAATATACCAGTTATTGCTATTCTGTGCAACCCAGGAATAAGAAAACGACACTGGGATGCTATGTCACAGATAGCTGGAAAAGATTTGACACCAGATAGTGGTACATCACTTGCTAAAATGCTACAGTTAAATTTGGATCCTTTTATGGAACAGTTTGCTAGCATATCAAGTGGTGCAAGTAAAGAATTTACTCTTGAAACAAATATGAACAAAATGCATGATGATTGGACTGAAATATCGTTTAATTTAATTGCATATCGTGAAACTGGCATATTCATACTTGCCTCTGTTGATGATATACAACAAATGTTAGATGATCAAATTGTTAAAACACAAACAATGCGTGGGTCACCATTTATTAAACCATTCGAAGTAGAAATTAAAGTAAGTGAATTTATAAGTTGTTCAACGGCAATTTCTATAACAATTTGATATCGGCTGAAAAAACACGAAGTTGAAAAACACTAAACATGTCTCATTTTGGCTTAGATGTTTTTAGAACTTAGTATACGTTGTCGACGATAGTTTGTTTTTCACTTCTGACATAACTGAAGTCACAGGTTTTAATTAGTTTTTCAGACTTTTATTTATAACAGGTTGTATTTTTAAAGTTGAACTGACCTCCGAAAACTGCATGACTTAACAACGTGGTGATAACTAGTTTCTTATAAAACAAGATATTTTTCATTTATTTTAATATGTATCATTATACGGTACTTGTATTATAAATATCAATACTGCTAACTATAGACGCCATGAAGTTATGTAATGCATTTACAATACAAGATAGTCCTGCCGATATTCTGATTATAAGCAATTTGTTTATCTGAGTTAGTGTGACAATGACACATTTAAGCTACAAATTATTACTCAATTTTCACCGCTTTTTATTTGAACTCTAAGGCCATACGTGAAAAATATTTTTCCATAACTATTATTTTGTTAACATGTAAATTTATGGGTTACTTTCCCACAACTTCAAAATCGTGTTAATTTGCAGTGTGGTCACTGGTTAATGTGACTTGATCTGGTAGTGCATAACGTGTGATATTCATTACGTGGAAACAGTTTATTCTAAGCCATAAACGCAAATTTTGTTGCATTTTGGATTCACTGGCAAACTCTACTCGCCTTACTACATAAAATCGATATGGTAAAGAAAAATACCATACATCTTTCCATTTATTACCCTAATAAACATGTTATATACTTTTCGCCTTCACTTTTATTATGTTTTCGTATAATAATATGGTCTTTGTCTGTAGGCTTGGGAAGAACGTCTTCTACATATACAAGAAACACTAGATGAATGGCTAAAAATGCAAGCCCAATGGTTGTATTTGGACCCAATATTTAGTTCAGAAGATATCATGCAGCAGATGCCTGAAGAGGGACGTCTGTTTCAAGTTGTAAACCGTAATTTTAAAGATATCATGAAGAATACAGCTAAAGATCCAAACGTTTTGAAGGTATATGAACATTTTGATTTTTTTTATTATTCATGTTTGTTGAATCCCCAGAAAACAGTCAACCTTATAACCAGTTTTGTAATGAATATAATCAATTATGAGTTATAATTAGTCACATTACTGAAGTTATTCCGTAAATTTGTAAGTGCTCTACATTTCGAACTAATACGTGTTAGAGATCTGTTAAAATCTTAAGAACACTGGATAGCATTTCTGTTCTTACCTTAAAGTTTGTGAAATTAATGTAGTAACTAAATCACAATATAGCCAAGCTTATTAATGCTTTCTTGTTACATTTCTTTGTGTACGGATAGTCTCTAAATATCATCCATCTGCAATATCTTATTGAGTACATCTTAACTGTACGATAAAATTAGATCCCATGTATTTAGACATTATTGTGATAGTAATAAGAGCACCGACCCAATTGAACTTGATGGTGGAACTCTAAAAGAAGTGAATACCATTTACATACCTGGGGAGCATCATCGATGAACAAGGAGGATCCGATGCAGATGTAAGGGCAAGGATTGGCAAAGCAAGAGCAGCATTCCAACAGTTGAAAAATATATGGGAGTCCAAACAACTGTCTACCAATCTCAAAGTTAGACTCTTCAATTCGAAAGTTAAGACAGTTCTTCCATATGGAGCTGAAACGTGGAGAACTACTGCAAACATCCTCAGGAGAGTACAGGTATTTATCAACAACTGTCAACGCAGAATATTGAATGTCTGTTGGCCGGAAACCATCAGCAACAGCCTACTTTGGAAAAGAACAAACCAACTTCCAGCTGAAGAGGAAATCAGGAAACGACGTTGGAAATGGATAGGATATACATTGCGCAAATCATCATACTGTACCACAAGACAAGCACTAACTTGGAATCCTGTTAGACAACGGAAAAGAGGAAGGCCAAAGAACACCCTGCGTCGAGAACTGGAAGCAGACATAAAAAGGATGAAGAGTAACTGGAGACAGCTGGAAAGGATTGCTCAAGACAGAGTTGAATGAAGAAGACTGGTGAGCGCCGTATGCTCCTCCGAGAGGACGTAACAGGAGAAAGTAAGTAAGTAAGTGATAGTAATAATAATAAATACAAAGCAATAGTGAATATTAAGTCAAAGGAACTTAAATTTTCAGTTTTGTTTTGAAAGATATTCCCTTTTCTCTGCATATTTTGAATCTTATGAATCCTTTTCTCATTAGCGAATAAAGAGGTTAAGAATATTTCAAAGATATAGTCGAAGCTTTTGATGATTCATTAAAAACAATTCAAACTGTATATTTATATCTTCAAATTTTCATGATATTTTAATATAACACCATTGTATCGCCATATTTAATATCATTCAATTTTCAATTTAGGCAACTGATTTTCTTGGAATTCTAGAAAAAATTAAAGATAGCAATGGATTACTGGAAAAAATTAACAAAGGACTAAATGCTTATTTAGAGAAAAAACGTTTATATTTTGCAAGATTCTTTTTTTTATCTAATGATGAAATGTTGGAAATTTTATCTGAAACAAAAGATCCACTTCGTGTTCAACCACATTTAAAAAAATGTTTTGAAGGTATTGCTAAATTGGAATTTGATGATCGTTTGGATATCAAAGCAATGTTCTCGAGTGAAGGTGAAAAGGTTCAATTAAGTCAGGTAATTTACATTACAATGCATAAATCTGATTAAGAGGATAAAGAAAGTAATAATATGCTTCGTAAACTGAAATTACGTAAACACTCTGATAACACTGATGAAATGTTTTGTCCCAGAGCCGATAAGAATTTACTGGGCAGATTTTAACCTACTGCAAAGCCTGAAGGTTGTGGCTATAATCCGTAACCTGAAAGTCGTTAAAATCTTTGAGAAGTATCACACTGAAACGAATTAGTTTTCTACAATCCCTGATTTATAATAAACATTCATATAGAATCAGCCAATCATACTGACTGTCTTCAAAATGCTGATATTCCCATAGACTCCTCAGACTAGGGTTAAATAAATTTAAAACATTTTCGCAATTCTACTTATAAGTACAACATCAAAAATTACTATCAGGTTGCAGCAACAGTGGCCCAACAAAGTCAGAACGTTCGCAAATTCGTGATGAGCTGTATGCTACTACACAATAAAGACACGAATTGTGCAAACTAATTTACGATACTTCTACATTATAAGTAGCATTATATCAAAACTCAAATAACTTCAGATTATGTTGTTACAGTATTTAAAAAACAAATCCTTTCAAACTAAAACTACTAGAGATCGCTAACTGGCTTTACATAACTTTCAAGTTTCCTAAAAGTTGTCAAGTGAATAGGCATACATGTTTTTACTACACCAAATAGCATCCGTTAATAGTTTCAAATCCTCTATAGTATGTAGTTTGATTACTTATCGATAAGGGTGAATGATTATAATGGACATCGTTCTTCAAGAAAAAATTATTGAGTTTCCTATCACAACCTTTGATGTCAAACTTGACTAAACAACGAAAACTTAATTTTCATGTGAATTTCAATTATTTAACCGCAGCCATTGAAAGTCAAAACAATTACCAGAAAGCAATAATTAAGAATTGGGTTAATAAGAAGTAAAATACGATGTGATTATTCTAAGATGCCAAATGCGACTTCATTAGTGTCTAGTAGAATTTCAGAATATTATTATTTGATTAGTTCATCGCACTTTATGCTGCACCAATGTCCATTCTGATCAAATAAGTAAATGAAGTACCAAATTATTTTCTTTATAGTATTTGGTTATCTGTGATTTTTAGTTAATAGTATCCCTTTTTCTTTTAAAAACATACACGTATTAGTCAATAAGTACTTCGGAAGCTCGTGGCTCAGTAGAGAAATGGCTATTACAAGTTGAAAAAGTGATGCTTATGTCTATTCGAGATGTAATAGCAGCTGCTAGAGAAGTACGTTACTTTGCTTTACAGTATTTTGTTTTTATAAGAATCAGAAGCGAAGCAGAATGTATGGAATTTTCATTGTATATTCTATAATTCTGGGATATGTTTTTCAATCTGCAGTCAAGAATTCCAAACTGCTGCACATTATTGGTACCAACATTGAAGAATTTATGTATTGTGGATTAGTCTTACGCGGCATAATTTTCAGTCGGTTTTCTAATTCACCTATCATAACGTGTTTAGTTAAGTGGTGACTCAATACATTTATAACTTGTTGCAATCAGTTTAATTTAAAGTGATTCATTAATTTTACTTACAGAACACTTATAATAAACTAGTTGCATAGCTGTACCATCTATTACTAAGAAAGTTGTTAAGTAATAGTATGCTATCTACCTATTTGTGACTTCGAGTTTGTACAGAAATTTAGACTGAAACGTTCTTTTACAGTTTAGTGATAATATTCAAATACATCCATTACTAACTAAACAACCAACTTATTTTATATATAAAATTTTGACACAATTATCTCTCAGTTTCTTACTTGATAAAAAATATCCCGTTCATGAACTGACATCAAATGAAGTTGATGAGGTCAGTAGATAAACTTTTCCTTCAAGAATAGGAAAAGCTTTTCCATCCATAATAAATAAGCTACTAGATGAATTTCTAATGGTCTAAGTAAAATCCAGTGATTACTTTAGTCAACTATATCAAAAGTGAGATGGTGATTCAACGACAATGTCGACTGTAGACCGTGGTATATATTTACTTGATTAGAGTCCTTAAAAGCTTAATGGTGGTCTCCGTAATGAATGGTATCTGAATTCAACAATATGTAACATTCGTGCGTTTATTCTCACGTTTAGTCATGTTTAAGCACTTTTCATGAATTCAAACTCCTTGAGGAAACTAGTTAATGTCATTGTTTTTAAATATTTCACTTTATAAAATCATTTCGTGATATAATGATTCACGATAAGTGCATAATCCATATATAATCTCGTACTAAATATATTTTTACAGGCTTATGAAAAAGAAATTCGTGAATTGTGGGTTTGTCAATGGCCTGGACAAGTTGTTCTATGCGTATCACAAATATTTTGGACACTTGAAGTACATGAATCACTATCTTATGGAATAAAAGGTTTAGAAAATTATTATGAAAAGTTAGATAAACAAATGAGTGCTATTGTTAAATTAGTACGTGGAAAATTAAATGCACAACAACGTATTACTCTTGGAGCTCTTGTTGTTATCGATGTGCATGCACGTGATGTTGTACATGACATGATTAAATTAAATGTTACATCAGAGAACGATTTTAATTGGTTATCACAATTAAGATATTATTGGGAAAATGAAAATGTTATGGTAATTTACGTGGTTATATACATATATTTTTCGTAAATAAACGGCTGTTATTTAAGCATTCTGTATTTATTGTGTCTTTGTGGAGATAGAGATTAAGTTTACTTGTTATTATTCGTGACAAATTGATCAGCTTACCGGCGACTAGCTTCAAAATTTTCTTCGAGTCCTAGTGAGAAGTCAAAACTGTTGGAGTTCAGAAATTCAAGAGTAAGGTAGTAACCGTCAGTGGCATTAACTAAATGTCATGCTATGTCACAAACTGATCAAAGACAAAATTCTGGCACTGAACACTGGCCAAATAGAGTGATGATTAACCGTTGGCCGTAAGATCTGAAGGCTCGTTGTTTGATTCCGTGATAAAATCGAGGGTGCTCATTGTTGAAGAATCTCATGCTAGAATTAACCAAATATCTAATGCTCCCCATGGGTTGTAAACTGTTCTCAACCGACATCAATCACTAGCGAATACTCATACCAAGTAATTTGCATTTTGGTTGTAGGTTTTATTAACGTTTCATCTTGATTAACATCTTCATTGAATATTCAAAGTATATATTTTAAGCTTCCCTTTAAAATGCTTCAACTGTCGCAGTTTGTTAATTTCAAGAGAATGTTAGTTAGTTAAGGTTTCAGAGATTCAATAATTAATTTTCCTATTTAATGGTAAGCAAACATTTAGTTGTAGTAAGAAAGATATAAATTATTGGTGCTACTGTGGAGAATTAATTTAAATCATTTAAAAGAACTGAGGTGATGCCATGCGTTTTTCTTGCATAGTGTGTTAGTAGTACCAAGCAAAAGACCGAACTCAGTGTATTTAATCCTGTGCTTACTAACATTCATTTTCATTGCAGTAATGTGTTTAGATTACAATGTGTATACATTTATGCTAAACATTACAGGTTAGACTTACAAATGCTAAAGTGTCTTATGCTTACGAATACTTGGGCAATTCTCCACGTCTTGTCATTACCCCACTTACGGATCGATGCTATCGGACATTAATTGGTGCTTATCATCTGAATTTGAATGGTGCTCCAGAAGGTCCAGCTGGAACAGGTAAAACAGAAACAACAAAGGATTTAGCCAAAGCGCTTGCTGTGCAATGTGTTGTATTTAATTGCTCAGATGGTTTAGATTATATCGCTATGGGTAAAGTAAGCAAATGTATTTAATGTTTACGTTCGTGTTAATTGTGTAGATTTCAAAAAAACATTTAAAG
The DNA here is from genome assembly GCA_025215515.1 of Schistosoma japonicum. Classification (NCBI taxonomy): domain Eukaryota; kingdom Metazoa; phylum Platyhelminthes; class Trematoda; order Strigeidida; family Schistosomatidae; genus Schistosoma; species Schistosoma japonicum. The sequence goes on along the minus strand of CM046063.1, from coordinate 22,171,989 downwards.
ATGTTTTAACAAGATTTTGTCACACTGAGTGGAGAGAAACGATCATTTTGATGTAGTTTGGCTAGTATTTGGTGGGATAATAAAACCATGAATATTGAGAACATTGTCATGTTATATGAAACTATCACAGCTACTTTGGAAAGTAAATGTTAAAACTTTTACAAATGACTAGTGAGTGAGCGGCACTGGACTGAATAATTTAATAGTGGGATAATGATTAGAGTTGCAGTTCTCAACATGTATTAACAATTCTAGACTAATACTTCAAAGTTCAAGGGGAGCATTTAATAAAAGGAACTATTGATAAAGTCAAAGTACTTAAATCCGATAACCATGTAATGATCAGAAAGATATTACAGTACTTTAAGTTGGTCTTCAATGTTTCACATATTGTAATGGTTACTTTGCTTTTCAGGGTGAGTTTGCTAATTCACAATGTCGTTTCGCGGTATTCTTCGTAAATCCTCTTTTAACGACTGAATAAACCTTTCAGACTGGCACATTTGTCGACTAACAATTACAACTTGCGACGTTTCTGATTTTATTTTAGGAAGGACGACAGTGAATATTTATTAGGGATTCCTAATATTTTAAAAGACAGTTTTATACATTATATAATATGATGAAGCTTTTGGTTTTGAAAATTACCATGTGATATTTTTTGCATAGGTAAACCTAATATGTATTTGTGAAGTTTCATTTTTTAGTACGAAATAGCAATATTTTTATTGAGTCAATAAAGATGTCATACATATAGGGTTTTAGGCAATAATCTAGTATCTTTGGTTATCTGGTATGTTGTTAGATGATTTACCTACAATTTGAATTCACTTGAATAAATAATCGGATATTCTCGATTTGGTATATCCGAATAAATTAACAACATACAGTATATTCAAAAACTATTCACAATTAACTTTTATCTTTATTTTTCTACACAAATTACTAGTTTTTCAAAGGACTTGCTTCGTCTGGTGCATGGGCTTGTTTTGATGAATTTAATCGTATTGAACTTGAAGTTTTATCAGTCATTGCCCAACAGGTAGGAAAACTTAATTTAAGAAGTGTACAACAATTAATATGTTTTATTTACTACACCTATTTTCTTCCAAGGTTTCTGAAATTCAAAATGCCAGTTGAATTAGTATTAAATAAAGAATATCTATTTAAACTTTGATAAAACGTCGTATATTGCCAAGAAAATTAAGTTCTCGGTTAGGAATAGAATAGTCATGACACTGGAGGTTATGTAGTGTAGCTGTTATTTACCGTTCAAACTACTTCTTTCTTTAGACGATAACTAAAATTTAACAGAGCCAATAAGCCGATTTGGTGTGCTGTTATTGATTTTTTTTAGAAATCACTTATTCGAGTAGTTTAATGGTGTCATCAACCAGGGAAAACCAATACTATCCCCTACGTTAATGGCTAATATCACTAGTCAGCATGCATGACGCTTGCATAAGATGTAAAACATTTTTTATTGATGAGAGGTGGTTAAACTTGAATAATAAGAAGATACACCTAAAGTCTGAAGTCACTTTTCATTATCACATATATATTTCTGTCATAGCAAATAGTCTATTTGTTTCAAAGAACACACATGAATTTATGTAGAAAAAGTCAAATCGAAATGATTTCTATTCGAAAGATTCCTGAATTAATACCATATACTTTGGTAAGTTGATGACCATTGAACTCAGTTCACAGTCAGTTGCTTACAGATTCCAGTGGACATTGTATTGTAAGATTATCACTAGCGAAGATATTGTTGATTTTGTAAACAATATCAAACTATTCAGTAACGTAACTCAAAAGGAATACAACCAGTAAATATACCTTGAAGCCTTTTTACTGAGCTTATTTGAGATTACTGTTTTTATTAGTATTTCATCAAGTCAGTAATAACATAATTTTGTTATTTTTTATTCGAAACAGATCCTCTGTATTATACGAGCTATTCAATCACGCTTACAAGTGTTTGTGTTTGAGGGAACCGAATTGAATCTAAATCCTAACTGTTATGTTTGTATTACAATGAACCCTGGTTATGCCGGTCGATCTGAATTACCAGATAATCTAAAAGTAAGTAATATAGATTTGATGAAAATTGTTTTAATAACACTTTCCGTAGATAATGAACTCTGAGTAAATAGAATTAATCTAACAAACTAAAGAAAACTATTGAGTAATTGGATGGATAATATAAAATAATCAGTGTAATGAATTTTCTTTTCGACAATGTCATTTACATTAGCTGTACGTTTGTATATAGAGAAATTGCACATTAATAGTCTATACTAAAATAGAAGTATTACGTCAAGAAAACAGGTAGTCGAATTCACTTGATAATGAATAAAAATGGTTTTAAGTATCAATTAAGAGTTATATTATAGTTGTAAAAATAAGATAGAAATAAGTTACGTAATAGTTTAATTAGTTGTTAGAAGTTTCTCTGAAGGATAGAACCATAATAATTTTTCTCTTCTGGAATATAACGGCAATATTAATTGAATAATGTAGAAACTGTTAATTAATACATAATTAGATTATGTTTAGATCTTCTTATTGATTTGTCATGAATTAAATCTGGATGTAAGTACATCTAGCAGACGAGTCCTAATTGGGACAAAACGCACATTCTAGATTCTACATGTCAGTCACAATCCAACTCAAATGATACTTAATATATTTAAAAGAGAACAGAGAATCGATTTTATAGAATAAGAGAAGATTGAGGCCAAGATAAAATAAGCTTTTAAATGTGTTTCTTCTGGATGTGGCGTATTGGATTGAATTTGTGCGTGGATAAGGCCTTTACCTTATTTAGGTTTCTGATTTACGCCCTTTTCGAACCAGTTTGTTTAACTTTCAAATAATTCAAAGAGACGATTCTGGTGAGACAACATAACTAGTGGTTACCAAATAATCAAAAAAGGGAACTGTTGATCGACAACCAAGCAGAATAATGTTCAGATATTCATTCTGACAGAGTTCAGTTGATGCGGTCTATGTAGCTCCCTCACAGTAACAAGTAAACGTGTATATGCACATTGATGTGACCCAAAGCGTTAGCTTGTCTTTAACATTATTGCAAATCAATGTCCTACTGGAAGAAACATTACTTATTTGAGCAGCGTAGGACGTTGTTTGGTTAGCTTTCAGAAGTCTCTTTTTCAGAAGTTTTTCAGTAGTATTCCCTTGTATGATCAGTACATATAACAAACCCTCAGTTTAATATGTAATTCTTTTTATGACTCTAAGCTTAATGATTAGTTCTGCCATAATATCTAACAGACCATGAGGTGTTTTTCTTTCCACGGATCATTCGTTACAAGTCTTTAATTGTTTAGATTGACGACTCACTTTTTAACAAATGAAATAAATGACCACAAAGTAGAATGTATGATTTCTAGCAACTTTTACTGATTAACACTGTTGTTTATCAATGGTAAAAGATTTAACAAAAATTAGTGAGTCGAAAGGAAGCTTAGAAATAGAATAATATACCGATTTAATAAACACTCCATTAAATAAAAAACTTTTTAACTAAACAAAATTGAAAGTCAACTTCGAAATTCTGTAGTTTTTATTATGGTTACGAATCTGTTATGATGCGAGAAATTTTGGTTCTTTGACTGGATGCCAATTAGGTGTGTGCCTAGTCAGTGAGTGGGCGTCTGCTCTATGCCCACTTAGTCCCAAGCCGGAATAAGAAGAACACAAGCCGATAGACTGACCAGACAGAATCGAATCATATTTCGCACATTCCTTTATATATGCATAAAACCTGATGTAATAGTCAACCAATTAGGAAACTAACATTAATACAAAATTGGAGTAATAGTGAATGTGAATTGGAGTTCATATACACAATTGATTAACCATAGTTCATCAATCAGACATGATATAATAAAAGCTAATGTATCAAATGGAAGGATAGGGCAGGGGAAACTAAACGATAATAGAAATAAACCATTCATCTTGAATATAACCAAGAATACTGAAATAGTCTACAGATAAATGGTTCACGAAGATAATCAATCCGTTTTAAGTGCTCGGTATATCAGAATCAAACCCTTAAAACTTGATATGATGTCGATCACTTCCTGGAAGATGTACCAATTATTTTCATATCAGTCCAGATATTTTAAGTGATGTACTCGTATAATGTATTCCCACAAAGTAGTTCATTTTCTATCTAACACTAAGTTAATTAGAATGCCAACAGATAATTCAAAATCTAAGATAGATGGAAACATTTTTCAACTTTATAAATAAGTCATATTGAAGTGTCATACAATTAGAAAATGTAAAAATTAGATTGTTAGCTAATAAATGTACACATTTACAGCCAAGAGGGAAGAGAATCATAACGAGTGTGTAAAATGATGATAGAACAAGTGTCAATAAAAACTAGTCAAATCCAAAGTCTACAGAACAAGCTGTTAGTCACTTTTAGAGAATTTCACATAGCTTACTTTTATCAGAAGTTGGCACCGATGGAGTTGTCCAGAATGATGATGAAAGTGTTACAATTAAACCATCCAGCTCAGAGATCGCTATCAAACGAAAACACAGTTACATAGAATATAGTTTTTTTTTTCGGTATTACATTCAAAATACATAGAAAGAAATATATTTTAGCCAATGTTGTTTAATTTGGTTACTGTCTCTAGATATTTTTAATTTTTAACATCCAACTTGATGTTTTATCCAACTGGATAACTTCCTCTTATAAGTTATCCGTCAACAATACGTTTTTCATATTTCATATTCAACTTAGGTGTTCAGCATAGGAACTCCATACATTTTTCTAAATATTTTACAGAAATACTAACTTCCTGATTTTAACGCATATCGACATTATTTCAATACAGTAAGTATTAAAATATGTCGACTGTTCAGCTACATTTTTTAGGTAGTTTGAAATTCTGTTATTTACTTAACGTTTATTGACATAAGTGATGAAACCATTAAATAAGAAATATTGACATTATTTGTAAAATTTCAGATAAATGGGATTGATCATTATTTGGAATCGTGAAACTAAATCTGTTGATATTGTTTTTATATGAATTATAAATGAAGTTGTTTTTATTTCGATTGCCTGACTAGATAAAGGTATTACAATTGTTCATGCAGTTACTGACCACAGGTATTTAAATGACTTCATTTCATAAGGATGCTGGGGACTAATGGTTGAAAACTTAGCAGATTATAAGAATTTTACAATTTTTTTATTGGCTTTATCTCCAAGGTTCACTTCGCAGACTGACTAATACCAATGATCCCAACGAACTGACTGTACTAACTTTATGCTTCTATTGACTTTACTTATCTTCGGTAAAGCGCTATTTAGCAAAATATAGTGTAAGTCTTTATGTGCTATCATATGTTGTTATGAGTGTACGCTATTTACTCATTCATACATTATCAATTGTCCAATTTCGGCGATGTACTAAAAATAAAACTTTCTTGATAAAAGTCGTATCGAATGTCGATGATACAACAGAAGAACATATCTACATAACTAACATTAAAAGTAGAAATCATTTTATCAGAATAAAATATTCTACTTCAAATAAGGTGATGCCTCTACAAATAATCAAAAACTAGCTAAACTTATTTTAAATTTGGATACTAAATGTTTTATTTTTTATGAATAATGTTTAGGTTTTATTTCGTCCAGTAGCTATGATGGTGCCAGATTACGCAATGATTGGCGAAATATCACTTTATTCTTATGGTTTTATGGATGCACGTAGTTTATCTGTAAAAATCGTTACGACTTATCGTTTATGCTCAGAACAACTTTCATCTCAAGCTCATTATGATTATGGTATGCGTGCAGTGAAAGCTGTTTTACAAGCAGCTGGTAACTTAAAATTAAAATATCCTGATGAAAATGAGAACATTATTGTAAGTATATTTTTCTTTTATTTAAATGAATACTAATGTCTCTATCAAGCATAACAAATTTTTATTGGTTAATGTTCTTAATATTTTCCGGACGTTGATTATGTTCACAGTTTTTGTTACATTACACCTATACACCATCTAGTTGTTAACCAAAATACTAGTGTTTGCAAACTGTTTGCACAGCTTCACAATTGACTAAAACACGAACCAAAAGTAATCAAAAGTAATATGTAAAACTGTGTTTAAAAGTTCTAAATTCTGAAACCGTTCTGCAATAGAAACTTCATTCCGCTGGTAATAGACTTCATAAAACTTTGTGAAAGTCATTCATTGATCTTAATACCTTAAGTTATTGTGTTAAAGCTTAGTATGATAGTTGATTGTGCAATAATTGCTGTAGTTCACAGACTGTCGATGATCTCAGCCATTCTAAATTCAAACTCTAATTATTGTCATTACTAGTTATATGACGTTTCTGTATTCTAAATAGACTAAATGTTATGCAAAATATTAGTCTTAAAGACGTAAGTAATTTTAAATAATTGGTTGGTAGCTAATGCAACGACCTAAAGATAACCTAATACATCTAAGTACACTTTACTCACATGCATTAAATATGAATTAACAAAGTAAAACATTTGACAAAATCTAGTACTGTTACACTGAAAAAGCAGTGTCTGGAATATATGAACAGTAAGTACTCCAGTATTTAAACTAACAGACTCAACTTCTAATCTATTTCCAAATTATTTTGACGGTAACTAGAATTGTAAAGGAAACCTGAAGTGAGATATTATGCAATTATTGTAATAGATTCACAGTCAGAAATAATCAATTTCCATTCATTATCTAACCGGGATACTTATTATGGGTTGATGTGATTAATTACGATCAAATTACTTTAGTTGTTCACAGTATTCTCGAATATAGTGATTAGTTCCATAGTTTAGAGCGGAATTTAGGGAATCGAAAGTGAATATGATTCTTGATCTCATTTTATGGGACAATAGTATGTAGTAGGTCAAAGTGATTTTCGTTAGACGGATTGCACTTTTACTTCTTAAATTTCATTTTCTTTCTGTATCACAAATTGATTGAAGTAAGGATCTTATTGGTTGTGCTAATGGTTAAACATTCCTTCACTAGACTTGAATTTTCTGGGTTCGATTACCTGGTAATAGCTAGGGTATGGACTGCTAGAGAGTCCCATACTGGTAAAAAAACAACTGAATAGTGTTCCCTGATTTTTGATGAATGACAACAAATATGCGTAAGTTTGAACTAAAGTATTTAAATGGTGTTTTCTGAATCTTCATTTATCCGGTCAAGTTATCAGTCAGTTCTCACACGACAATGGCGTTGTACTGCTTATTTAAAAGATTGGCATATTCCAGTAACATATTATTCGGAAGTTTTGTTATTTTCGTTAGTTTACTTTAATGACATGTCTTCCACTATTTATTTTTGCGTTTGAGGCATAGCCACTCTTGCCAGACATAGAAATAAGTGGGAAACAGCATATCTGTGAATGCTGTTTTAGTGTAAATACGATCATTTATATTTAGTAATATCACTCTAATGCTAACCGGTTTATGTTTTACGTTACAACATGACTGAGATTGCACATATTACTTCAACTAGTAATTAAATGTTTACAAAATCGGTTTTTTGTTTTCATAAAACCATTCTGTCACTTATGTAACCCTTAATATATTTAATTTTAGCTATTACGCTCAATTATCGACGTGAATTTGCCAAAATTCTTATCGCATGATATCCCTCTATTTCGTGGTATTATTTCTGATCTATTTCCTGGTATTGTATTGCCAGATGCAGATTATAGTATTTTCTTAGCTGAAGTTCATAAAGTATGTCAAGAAAGAAATATTCAAGCTGTTAACTTTTTCACTGAAAAAATTATACAAACATATGAAATGATGATTGTACGACATGGGTAAGTACTTACTTAAAGTTTGTAGCTGAGTGAGTTAGGTATTCGTAAAGATCCATATGCTTTATGATAAGTTAGATAGACTATAAAAAGGTACTGTCCTTGAACGATTTCACTGGGTACATCGTCTTATAACGACACACATGGTTATATTCACTTACGTTTACAGTTAATCTCTTCACGCTCTGACTATCTTAGCCGAATACTTCTATTGTTTTCAGTTGTTCTCCAAAACGGTCCACGTTTCCCAATTGTTTATCAACCAGCTATGCTAATGAATGAAAAAGGGTAAGTGATCAACAAAAAGGGATGTGGCTGTCAACCTAAGCAAGTGGAGCGAATCCATTCACTTAAGGTTAACACGACCTTATCTCACTATATATCGTCCCAGTAGTGATTGATCTCTTTGAACTTCTTCAGTACATCACATATAGTTAGTGTCTGGGAGCTATAGTCGTTTTTAATATTTGGATATTAACTTATTAATATTTATTCGTATTCTTATAAGTGCAAATTTGAAGAGTAACGCTTATTTTACTAGCATATATAGATAATAAAAAATAATAGTAATGAATGATTGTTAGTTAATAACTAAGTAACTAACTATAGATGTCAAAGATAAATTCACTGGTTTATCTACATAGATATTTATTGCTCTATATACGCCAATACTATAATAATCTTCTCAAATCTTATTACCGAACTGACCGAAGTCATGAATATTTCATTCGTAGATAAATGTGTATACGTAGGTTATAATAATGAAGATAACATACATTTTTATTATCGTCATGCTCACTGTGCAACAAATGTATTCAGTTATGAGTTCTAAATAATTAAGAAACCAAAATATTAAAGTTGGTGCTAAGATACCCAGTACCTGTACTACTTTTTCAAAAAGTCTCAATCAATTTAATCAGAGAGCATCCGTAGACTTCAAGGAAGCCAGTTTCTGCTTCTTTTGTTCCATATTGGTTGAATAATTTGCTTAAATGAGTGCCGAAAATAAGTAAATGGTTGACAACATATATACACAGAAATTATGTTCGTAATTATGATTCAGGCTCCGTACATAATTCAGTCTAATACCTGTCGATCATCTTGACAAACGTGATAGATTAGCATACTGATGAACAACTAAGGAAGTAGTTTCATTCGGACTCTTATATTTAAATTAATCTCAGGTTAAAATGACGTACATTTATAATGTGGCTGGGTCACACTAAGGCTGTTCAAATAATTTTACTCTATACCTACTTCAGCAAAAGTCAAGATTTAAAGTTCTCTTTGTTGGATAATTTACAACATTCTACTTAGCGATATCAGTTGATCTTAGAAATTGTGCAAGTATCGAATATAAAATTCTCATGAAAGAGTACAATAACACCTGTTATACACGGTCTTAGACAAGTGATTTCGAATATGTTTCAGTTTCAGGTCCATGTGTGGACAATTAAATAGCAAATCAATCAAATAATAAAAATGGCCTGGATAAATATGTGTTCCATTTATACAAGCAGAACGCCATTCTTATATCCTCTAGACAATGTATTATTAGTCATGAATGTTCTCAACAACTTTGGACTCACTACAACCTATATTACCAATATATTTATATGGTTAATTTTTATATTGCTACAATTTCACTCTTTAGCTTCATGCTTGTTGGCGAACCATTCGGATCCAAAACTACCGTACTGCATACATTAGCTACAGTGATGACACGTTTAAATGAGAATGGTCATGATGAGTATGAAAAAGTGATTTACAAAACAATTAACCCTAAAGCAATTACAATGGGACAGTTATTTGGTGAATTTGATCCTGTATCACATGAGGTTAATTAGAATAATTTTTGTAATAGTTGCTTTTGGAACTAAACTCGTAATTGGTGTAATGGTATTTCGTATAAATTTCTATGGACACTTGCTTCTTTGAAAATTAAACTATGAATAATAAGTTATAGGTTTTTTTGTTGACTGAATTCATCCCAGATTGTAATTTGTAGGGTACCATTGAAAACCAGGGAGTACTGGATAGTGGTTTCGTTCTAGTATGGGACTTTTCACCAGTGCTCACCGCGGATTCTTCTCCAGAGGCTTTAAGTTGGCGAACACCTAATCCTCTGCACTACTGAGCCAGCATCTAATGGCATAGTTTCCACTTCTATCAATTTGTGATTTAGCACTATGGGCTTCCGACAGCTTGAAGCACCTGGGACGAAATGTATGGTGCGTACTTCTTGAGTGTTCAATAATAGGACGAAACAGCTGACTAGTGTTTCTTTGTTTTTAGTTCGTACCCTACTAACACCAATCGATTAAAACTTAACAACAATATTTACAAATCATGTCAATTCAATCTCAATAAATTAAGTCTAAACTTCACTTTTCAAACGAATCAATCTATTAGATTGATTTTATACTAATAGGTTGCTGACCGGAACCTTGAGCCAACAAAGTCGGTTAGAGCAACAGGCTGTTGCTCCTTACTTCTCCACATATTACGCAACTCGAAGCCAATTTCATAACTCCGTAGATGAGAAACGGACCATTAAATAAAACATGATAAAAATGATACACACTGTATTGAAGAAGCGTTGACCAGTTTAACTATACAAGAATTATTAATGTGGTGGATATTACTAATCATTCTTCAACTTTTTTAAATCTGTACTGGCTTTCATGTGAAGAACAATTAAAACGATTTTCACTTTTTAAAAATGAGTATTTATAAGTAACGATATTAAGATATTGTAACATAGTCTTTCTTAATTCATTTTTAAAACACGTAGTTTCTGAGCATTAAATCAAATCAGCAATGTGAATCAAATATTGGTTAATTTTAAGTTATTAATTGATCAAGTACAAGTATGAGGAATAAATTCAACTGAAAACAGTATGTTTTGCCATTTATAGCAGTCAATGTTCTATCGATTTTATACCAGTTATGAGGTACTTATCCATCTAACGAATTAAATTTACACTTCCAAATAAAGGATTCTGTAAATTGTGTTTATTTAATTTTTTTTCTTTATTAAATTACAAACCAATTATGGGAGGTGAAGGATATTTATTTGAAAGTAATCAGCGGTTAAAATAAACAAACCACTTATACTGTGGCTGATGCGGTTGTGCTTCAAATATATATGATTCTGATCAGAGAATCTAAAAGGGAAGATACTTCACAAGGTGGAATCACTGGTTAGCTGACTAAATATATCATTTAGGAATTAAAGAGTTGCTACCTATTAAAACCATATATCTATCAAATCCATTATGACTATGCTGTAATAAATAGGTTTGCAAATGTTTGATGTTAGTTAAGGCTGGTTTAATTATACTTCATATCTACCTGTGACAGCAATTGGATTAATTATGTTTTAAAGATTGTGTATTTTATGGTTAGTGGTAGTCGTATTATCTACTTGTGTGCAACGTCATTAGTTCAACTGAACGTCATATATTTTCGGTCTATGGATTCAAGCTTGAATCTTTTGATTCGTTTATTGCTTTAAAAAACTTATTCTTTAATATTCGCTTTTACTCACTTTATTTTCATGTGTCCTGTAACACTGACCGGATTTATTTACACTAATTCCCCTAGATAGTTATCTGTATTACATTCGTTACCTCCAATGTTAGTCTTCAAAATTTGTTGCGAATTATGATGGACTCGTTTTACGTGTGTATCATAACCTTACTTAATATTTTGTTACTTTTTCTCCAGTGGACTGATGGTGTCACTGCAAATACATTTCGCGAATTTGCTTCAAATGATACACCAGACAGGAAGTGGGTAATATTCGATGGACCTATTGATACATTATGGATTGAAAGTATGAATACAGTATTAGATGATAATAAGAAATTATGCTTAATGTCAGGTGAAATTATTCAAATGTCTCGTGTAATGAGTCTTATATTTGAAACAATGGATTTATCCCAAGCATCAGTAAGTAATTTTTTGCTGTTTATCATAAGACCATACATTATTTCACAAAATTATCATTGAAAACTGAAATGATTGAGTGTAATGACACCATCTTACTGAATAATATAACTCCGGCATCAAATGCCAACACCTCATTTTATTACCTTCTGCAGCATTAGGCTGTGAAATATAGTTGTTATTATTTCTCACTTTTTTTGAAACAGAAGCTAGTATTTAGTCATTTGTTTAAAACCCAATGATAATTTTGAATTTATAATACTTACTTACTTACTTTCGCCTGTTACCCCTCTCGGGGGAGCATAGGCCACTCACCAGTATTCTCCATTCAACTCTGTCTTGAGCAATCCTTTCCAGCTGTCTCCAGTTACTCTTCATCCTTTTTACTGTCTGCTTCCAGTTCTCGACGCAGGGTGTTCTTTGGCCTTCCTCTTTTCCGTTGTCTAACAGGATTCCAAGTTAAGCACTTGTCTCGTGATGCAGTCTGATGATTTGCGCAATGTGTGTCCTTTCCATTGCTATAATTATTTACTGTTATTCCTGTCTACTCTATCATACCCACCACAATTTGTTAATTACCTTGACAAATATACCTTATACTTAACGTATAATTGCATTCATAGTAAACATAAAATACAATATTCTAACAAATGTATATTACTGTGAGATTATAGGAAAAAATATACAGCTGAGAAATAAGAATTCAGGAATGTTACATGCTCTTAGGTCGATGGTTTGAAAGTATTTGCTGATGTTATTGCTATGAAAGGTAATGACGGATTCCCAACCAAACTTAATAGCTTAAAAGACAATTCAAAAATGATAAGTATTATATTTCTATCCTCTGGTTTAGTGCTTACTTGTCTGCCATATGATTCAAAAGTGATCATAGACGTTCAAGGAATAAATAAAACTTGGAACAATATTTAGAAAATATGTTTGTCCTTTCTTATGTTTTCAGTGGTTTGTTGCTTCCCATGTTGGATTACAATAGTAATAGTATCCGGGGGCGTAAAAGTAGTTTGAAAAAGGCCAACTTTAGATAGAAGCTTTTGTTATGATATGGCGGTGTCTGTAAAACTGTCGTTTTCATCTTAGCTGAGGATATATTTTCGATTTTTACTGACTGCCTAATCATTGACGAAACCTACTTTCTTCTTATATTGATATGAACATCCTAATTGTCAGCCAGTACTACATTAATATAAAGTGAATGTTTAATGCTATATTTAATGCTATGTTTAATGCTTTATAGTTATTTAGTTTCTTATTTTATTTCGTGCTGAAAGCTATCCATAAGACTATACATTTTGAAAAGTCACTCAAGATAAATATGTAATTATTATTTTATGTATATAATTTAACCTAATTTGTATAAATGCTTTGTAAACACTAACGTATTCTTTTCAATATGTTTATCTTTTCATTTTGTCACTGTCTATTACCTATAGCCAGCTACGGTGTCACGTTGTGGCATGATATATATGGAACCTTTATCACTAGGTTGGCGTCCACTTTTTCACTCATGGATGAATCGTTTACCAACCACTCTAACTGCTGCTGATTGTAAAGATATGATTAATTCATTTTTTGAGTGGGCTGTAGATCCTTGCATAGAGTTTGTATTAAATGATTGTCGTACAATTGTAGCTATAAGTCAAGGAAATTTAGTTTCATCGTGTTTAGGATTTATAGATATGCTTATTGAAGATGTAGCTAGTGAAGAAGATGCAAGTGAAAATCGTTATTTACGTTTATGGTTACAAACGTCTATTGTATTTGGTATTGTATGGGGTATTGGTGGCTGTTTAGATTACAACAGTAGACAAAAGTTTGATCGTTTCTTACGAAATTTATTGTCTGGTTTGAATGAGAAACACCCTTTACCGAAAGAATTAGGTCAGAAACTTGATTTCCCATTTCCGGAATCTGGACTTGTTTATGACTACTATTATAAAGTAAGTGTACTAGAAATGAATCTGTTTTTGTTTAAATTTGTTGCATGTTTTACTAATTTTTGTCTATTCTGTTTACCGCCAAAAATTATGATTCTTGAGAGCACTCGAAATTCATCAATAAAAATTTACATAACTATCTAGGTAGTCGGTGTCGTAAAAACAATTATAACCTTTTATATAAAGAACATTCCAACTTGATAGTTAATATGTTGATTAACTGTAAACATGAATGTTTTAAATCTCCAACCTGTCTTGGCGTCCTAGCACAATACCACTCAAAGAGCACTTATTCGGCAAGCGAATCCTCCCAATAATTATGAATTATTTCCTACTTCTAATATTGTTCTGCTTTTTGATATGCCCGTTTAACTGGTATCGCTTTCGCAACGATTTACATATCCTACCCTTCGAAAATGAAAAAACTACGACCTTAGGTTCAGCATGCTGACCAAACTGCACTTTTAATAAGAAATGAAAGATGTTGGAACGGTATCATAAATAACTAGAGGCATTATTATATACAGTTTAATTACATGAATATAAGAAACGTAAAATAAAAAATGGTCTACACATAGCTAGATCATTCACAGCTTCAACAATTTATTGGTGATGTCTCTAACAGCAACACTGTGTTACAGAATTTTTAATTTCACGTGGCGTGTGAATCGTTTCGCATTCCAGACACGCTCAACTAACGTGTTCCAGCTAGCATGTAATCAGGGATTTCCTACTGATCATCTCTAACCACTCAAAGCACACGTGAGTTCACAAGCATAATCTAATGTTTCTACTGGCGGAATGTTGGTGAACAGAGATGATACGCCTAGTAATATCATGATATTATTTGTGACAACCAAATGTTTAATCTGGTTAATAAATTCAAAAGAATCTTTCACTCTGTGATTAACTATTGTATGATGAAAAGGTTTCAGGATTATGCTAACCAGTGGTGTGATAGGTAGAAATAATCATGTCAAGTACAAGTCTAAAAGCAAATTGGTTTTTAGCCATACAATCTAGGTGTTATAGTCCCCGTGGGTTTCAGCATGGTGTCAGCAATGATGCTATGTTGTTTTAATATTTTTGACGTATTGGTTGGTTGCTTTAGAGTCGCATCAGTAATATCACTGTTAGTTATCAGTTTCCGAAATTTTGTTTCATCAACAGTAGAAGGTCTATTTTCTCTTCATGAGGAGGATACCTGAGCCTTTGTCTGGTTTTGAAATTGATAGATTAATACTTGATTTAAGTTTTTGTAGAGCATGTTTGTGTTCCTTCGTCAAAAAACTTTTGGAGTTATGTCTGCTCCACAGATATTTATAGGAACAATCGACTAATGTATAAGTTTTCAAACTGAATTTGTATATTTAATTATTTGCATGTTTTGTTTTAATATTAAAAACTTACGGCCCAGTGATATTGCTTCGAACTTAGTGATATTAAGACATATAATCAAAAAATTGAGTGCACACTGATTCAGACTGGACAGGAATGCTGTCACCGAACCTGTTTTTTAAGTCCTTTCTTCAGTTTGATTTGTTTCTTTTGACTCCTTGTTATCCTATAATATCATTCAAACCATTAAAACATTTGATTTTTTTCATCAACTCAATTCATGGTAAGATGAAAAGTCGTGGCTCTTGGAGACACTGGAATGAAAAGAATAGAACTGATGACCAATTTTCTGAAAGAAAAATACGTGAAATTATAGTACCTACAATGGATACAGCACGTTATAAATATATTGTTGATTTATGCATGAAGAAACATCGTCCACTTTTGTACGTCGGTCCAACAGGAACTGGAAAGTCAGTATATGTTCAAGAAAAATTAATGAGAGAAATTGATAAAGAAAAATTTGTGGCATATTTTATCAACTTTTCTGCTCAAACAAGTTCAAACCAAACTCAGGTAATAATCTTTTCATTAAAAAATAAAATGGTACTATTTATTGATATAAGTAGTTAAAATTTATAAATAAATATTCTGATATGTTTGTTTGCACTATTTAACTTCAGTTGTAAATAATTAAGTACGTTATCTATTTCAGCTTATCATAATGCTTCGGAAGATATGTTGAACATATTGTTTGTGCATTTATTAAGTACTATTTAAGATAGATCAGTGTATAGAAGGAAAATTTGTTTCTCTGCCTTCATTCTATCAAGGAAATTAAACAAACATGGATATTATTGGACTTTATCCAAGTACTTTACCATAAATAAATTTTATTATTTATTCCCAAAAAAAAAATTAAAAGTGATTAACAAGTATACGCTTTTTTCGTATTGATGTCACAGATATAGTCTGCTGACGAGTCATATATTTGGAAGAAACATCTGTCTTTTAATTCTTAACTTTCAGTGGTTGATTAATTAAATTCTGTTAATAATATAATATTTATGTGAATATTATTGGATTATTCCAATAATAGCTTTCTCTGTTAATTTTTTCTAAATATTCATTTTTATTATTTAGAAGATTCTAACAATCTTTAATTTTATGAGACATGTTTGAAATAAAACGTTAGAAAACACGTTTTATTAGAAAATTATTATATAATAATGGTCACGTAATAAATGTGGCAATAATTGCACCATTATTTATAGTTCGATTACAAAATCCTGACTCAGAGTTAGATTTATTTCTAAATTATAGTGTCCATATGAACTCTAAATATAGTGACAACCTGAAACGAGAATAAGTCAACGGAATAAACGATGAAAGTGTTATTGTAATTGACTGGTTGAAAAGATGAATACTTTTAAGAGCTCTTGATCAAGAAAAATGTAGTAACAGAGGTAAAATACGTACTGATTGATGATCAGTCAGTTGCTTTACTGGATTGTAGCTGAGTGTTAAGAACTTGCTAGTCTGAGTGACTGACGCAAACACTTTTCAATGAATGGGTACCAGAAGACAGAATAACGGATCAGTAAATATGGATTATATTTTCATAACAAAATACTGCACTAATATACCAAATGTTTGACACAAAATAAACGCTACTAAAGTTTGTTTAAAATATCAGTGATTGTTAATTATCGTTCATGTAGTTCATTTATTATTACGTAAAATTAACACGTGTATGTCACAGATACCTGTTTTTGCTATATTGAACAAAGAGGTAAAGAATGACTTTGCATCGATCATATAAACTGCTGTAGGTTGTTCAAAAATCCTGTAAAACACACATAGTTCGTCATAGATTACTAGTTACATATAAACGAATCAAAGTATGCATACACATCTAAGGACATCCCAATTACAATAAGGATACGTAGCTTTGTTTAATTTCATTTTTTTAGTCCATTATTATGTCAAAGATCGACAGAAGACGTAAAGGTGTTTATGGTCCTCTAATGGGTAAAACAGCTGTTTTATTTGTGGATGATTTAAATATGCCAAATAAAGAGATTTATGGAGCACAACCACCAATAGAACTGTTACGAATGCTTATTGATCATGGTTATTGGTTAGTTTAATTATCTAATATTTATTCGATGAAGTTATCTTTTACAGTAAGATTATGAGAAACAAGTTATATTTCTAAATTCTCAATTAATAAGCATTTCTCTATTTATATAGATATCTTCACATAAAACATGATGAGACAGGTTGATGTTGATTCTTTAGGTTGATTTTCGATAAAAAGGTTGCTTAGAACTTGAAGTTAAATAAGTTAAAGATATATGTTAAATCATGACTAAATTACGTAGTACAATCAAGTTACAAATCCAAATGTGTTGAAATTATGATATTACGGGTCATGGGACTTCACTGTAACGTACATTTGTGTGCTTGGATAATGCTTAACAGCCAGTGAGTGTGAATAGTGTTATGTATGGAGCGGGGAACAATCTCATCAATTTGTATGGCTGTAAAACAGATAAGAAAGTTGATGCACCTTAATTCTGATTGATTGGATAGATTATCTATATAGGAAGAATTGTATGGCCATCCTTTCTATTAAGTGAAGTAAGACTTAGCAAAATGTGGAAAATTTCAGTTACTCGACTTTGTTTATAGCCAGAAAAACCATTCATGGTAATTTAAATAGTAATTATGATAACACTGAGGTAACTGTAAATAGCATGAACTGATATTGCTGATTCAATTTGCTATGAGTGGTCGTTCTGTGTAGCTCAATTCTTCAGTGAAATAAGTCATGATTTCTCGAGATGATTGATTAATTTATCAGGCATATTAATCGACACAATCAAACGTGTAAATACATTTTGTGTAGAAATGAGTGGCATCTTTTATTTTATTCTAACCAAAACATTCGGAAATAGGTTGGTTGTTTTGTAACACGATTGAATTCCATATTGTTTTAGAATCCATAGCAACTCTTCTCTTGTGCCAAGGCGATATGATGGAATAGCTGTAACAAACCATGGCAGTTCGCTACACTTATTACTAAGCCATTGCCTTTTTCTGCATAATTAATAATGTTCATAAGAAAGTTATTTAATCACAAGATGTCAATTGTATTCTTAAACTAATATTGTCTATCTTCGACTGACGTAATATGTTTGGTATCTATTCTGTAAATAATTTTGAGATAGAGATATCATCACACTGAATGAATGTGTTGCATCGACATCAATATAACGATCAGAGTGTATCAGATTTCAAAAGACAGTCAGATTAAGAGTTTTATTTGAATATGTTTTTACGAGACAGTCCAAAAACGACATTTCATTGGGTTGGTTTTCATTTTTTGTAAGTAAGTTTTATTTCAGACGAAAATGTGTTAATCAGTCTTGAAAAAGGTTCTCAGAAACGTATTTTTAATGATAACAAAACTTGTCGTCTGCATATCTGAGCTAAATTCTTATTTTTGATAATATTTGTAAAAATATGACATTCTATATGTAATGCTAATCGATTAACTACAATCGGAGACACGGAGAGGATCTTAATGCTACTCCATCAGTTTGTTTACATACAATCCTATTGAATGATAAATAGAGTTGAATTTCAAAACATGTTAAGGATTTTATTATTACTCTTATGCTTTCAGAATGTCGGATAAATAATGTATGATCAGTTTCCAGTAAATTATTAATGAAGTCAAGATTTGTATCAACTGAAATACTGGTATTTAGAAATACAACACAACTTACCATCGTTTTCATTATCTTTGACAACTACGTTTGAAATTTTGGTTTGAAATCTTGTATATCTTTGACAACATAATGAAGTTTTTTGTTGTAGCGGTTTAGGTTAATTGCTTGCATACGTGGACAGCACCTACGTTAGAGTGTTAGTGAAGTCTATTGTTGGTCACAGTTGAATGCCAGGTTTATGAATCCGTTGGAAGCCATAGAAAACTGACACTCTGCATGATTTCGGATATAACGTATACCACAATAGGATACTGATATTCGCATGTCTTTTCATAACAATCTATTATATTTATAACAATCGTTGCATTATCTTTGTTCGTTTTACTAATTACTGTAAACATATTCTTGTGTAATCAATTAAGAGTTCTAGATTCTTCTTACAACAGGTTAGAAAAAAGATGCTTTTCGCTTTCAGAAATCATGAGAAGCATTTTAGAGTATTAAATTTAATTTTTTTTACTAGTAGCTTTTCTAGTGAAGGCTCAAGTATCTTGAAATTCCATAATATTTTATTATAATTTGTTTGTTTACATTATTCAAATTAATGCTAATTTAATTCGGTTATTTTGTTTATGAAATTTTAATTTCCATTCATTGGAATATTTCAAACATATTACATAATTCTATAAGTTATCTACCCACTGTTTAACCTATTTGAAATCATTACATTTGATCTTGTTAATGATGCCTGTTTATATGACTGAACAACTAACTTAAGTGACATCAAAATAAAAATTAATCCTGAACATTTCTTATTCTTCTATCAATGATCCAGTTGATTTTTTTAGCAGTTATTACAGAGTTTATTTTGCTTTACATAGTTTTGTTTCATTATATAGATATTACTTTCTGAAACTTTACTTATTTGAGTGATTGCCTTTCTGATAAATTGTTTTCTTCTTTATTCCTAATTACCAATATACAACCTGAACTGTTTACTGGTTCATGCAATATGTCACAAATTAATTTTCTTTATTTATGTAGATTACACCTTTGTGGTGTGCTCTTACCATTATAATTAACTTTTTGATGCCTAATTGAACAGTTTAGGGATTCTTAGGGTTTACTTAATTTTAGTGACACCAGCGTGCCTTCAAATTAAGCTTATCTTAGGATTTCTAGATTACTTATTATAAAACAGTTTATAGACCTACATCTATGTACTATTTCTTCAAAACGGTTGCTTCAGTTGGTTGAAGTTTTGGAATTTATTAAGTAAGAAATATTCTAGTATTCTCCTCCCGTGTTTGTAAACTAACCTTTAGTATACATACATTACCTTTTATCGATGATAACAAATTATCGAAAAGTTAATAAATACTCAATACTTATCAATTCAATAATTGCTAATAACAGTGTACTGTTTATCGTGCTTGATTTTACTTTAGGTACGATTTGAAGGATACTACGAAGTTAGTATTACAAGATATTCATTTGATAGGTGCTATGGGACCACCAGGTGGTGGACGTAACGATATTACGCAACGTTTCATGCGACATTTTCATGTTATCAGCATGACACCATTTAATGATGAGACAATGACAAGAATATTTTCAACTTTAATGAATATTTATTTTCGAGTACGTTGTTTTAACGTTATTTTTTCGCATACTAATTGTGATTACAATTTTTAAGGCATATGATATACAGGGTTTCGATGAAGAAGTGCAACTCATTTATGATTGTGGTTTATAACAACTATATGACTTTGAATATGACATCACAAATTGGTTTGAGTTAGACGACCATTAAATATCAGAAAGCACTGAACAGTTTTTTACTTAGCCGTGCACTTCTACGACATATCATATGTTCAGTACTTTCTGGTTTTTATCGGTTGTCTATAATAGACCAGTTTGTGTAATGTCAAATACAACAATCACTATAACACCCAATTACGACCATAAAACTTTATGTTGGAATAAAGTAGGATATTTTTCTGTACCATAGAAAGTGCTAATGACTTACTGATATCGCATTTCACGAGGGGAAGTTATGCAATTAAAAAATTTACCTTAACTAGAACTCGATTATAGAGCTATTAAGATGAATATGAATAATTCGTATACTTTTATTAATTACGGTCCTTAAGCACTCACTTATTTTACTTTCAAGATCATGACCAAAATCTATGATCAGTAAAATTTGTCTAGGCAGTCAGGATAAAATACTGTATGATAGAAATTTTTAAATGGTCTAATAAAGAAATGAGATTCAGTTAAGTGTTGTTTTCTGTCTTGATTATATTAACTAGTATTCAACTTAAATAAGTTTGATTTCACTTTAGCTAAATTTTACTATAACCCAGTTAAATTCAACAACACTTCCTCTATTATTCTAATTTGTTATGACTTTTTCTATAGTCACAAGAATTTAGTTCTGAGTACATAACAATTGGTCAAATGATCGTATCTTCAACATTAGAAGTATATAAAGCTGCAATTGAAAATCTCTTACCTACACCGGCTAAATCACATTATTTATTTAATTTACGAGATTTTAGTCGTGTTATTCTTGGAGTTTGTTTAATACAAAAAGATCGTGTAGAAAGTAAACAAACATTTTCACGTTTATGGGCTCATGAAGTAATGCGAGTTTTCTATGATCGTTTAACAGATGATACTGATAGAACATGGTTATATGAGTAAGTACTTAGTTTATCTTATTCTTTTAGTTCTTCTTTGGTCTTTCTATAATCCAGAATAATTTGTCTAGTATTAAATAACTGAGATAAACTTCATTTTC
This sequence comes from Schistosoma japonicum, assembly GCA_025215515.1. Lineage (NCBI taxonomy): Eukaryota > Metazoa > Platyhelminthes > Trematoda > Strigeidida > Schistosomatidae > Schistosoma > Schistosoma japonicum. The sequence goes on along the minus strand of CM046063.1, from coordinate 22,150,329 downwards.
TCGTTGTATATTTTATGTTAATAATAAAAAAACGCTTTAGTTTTGATGGATAAACAGTAAAATAAAGCTTAACTAATATCTTCAAAGTTGTTTAATCTAATTAAAGTCGACTTTTTCCTATCACGATGTATATGAAATTATTCACTTCTTACAAATAATATCAACTTTATCCACGTATATTATATTATTTTCCTCTTTTAAATAAATATTTCAAAATGGTATTGTAACGCTAATAAATCACCATTTCATTCATCGTGTAAAGTAACAAATTTTCAAGGAATTAATCAATAATGTTTGATTGTTTCATTAACTAATATAATGTATTTTTTGTGAATGATTATTATTATTAACAAAACCGGTAATATAAAACATAAGGCAAATGTTTGAAGCAACAAGGTAATTATATTCAGCTCGAATCAGTTAGCTTATATACAATCCCCATAAACAATCAGATATTTCTATTTTATTCGCACGTGATGTTCAAAATGTTTTATTTAGGTAAACGTTGAAATTCCGCACTAGCCACTTGCATAATTTCTATACTCCAGCCGTCACAAGCATGAACTATACTTCGGTTAATAGGAAAGACAGTGAAAAGGATCATAAGCTTATTCTCTTTTACAAAATGATGAACGCTGATATCAGAAAAAAGCTGAATTTTTGTTAATTGACTCAAAAGCCGAGAACGCTGTTATCCGTCCACGGAATACGTAATCCATACATGTAAAATGATCGTCTGACAGATTTCACATGTTTATAGTGCCTCATGATAACCTTGTTTACCTGTTGCTATAGTAAATATTAAGAAGTGACTGTATGCTACAAATTATGATGCGACGAATTTACGAATAACGACAGGTCATTGCCTTTATTACATACATTTCAAATGTCATTGATAAATATCAGTGATCTTCCAGTATTAGTTGAGATCTTAATGAGTGGTAATCACAATTTCGTTCCATAATATATCACAGTAAATGGGATTCTTACAGCTAACACCAATATATTAGGCCATCCGTTACGTAATTGTGACTTTCGATCTTATTGTCATGAGCTTTATAGACTTTATTTCTGAAAATGACAAGTGGTTATAATGATCGTAGTAACGACTGAAGTACAAGGAATAATAGAATAAGATTTTATCCTTCATTTTCGCATTCTGCAATCATCACAGAATCTAATCCTCATTCATAAAATATCTAGGTTTATCAAACATTGTCTACAAAATAATTTCAAAGAGAAATTCGACCAATTATTTGCTCATTTGGCTTTAAAAGAAGGTGAAGAAGTGAGTTGAATATTGTATTTTATCCTTAGTTATTTATATTTCTTCTATCTCTGTTGCTTGAATAAATTTGTGAATACTAAACAGTAGGAAGTCAATTTTTATCATATACCGCCAGATGTTAGACAACCTTCGAAAACTAGAAATCTTGCCTGAAGCTTATCAATAAGTACAGCTCATTAAGAAATTCAAACCATATCTTTTAAGTTCTGTAGTATATATATGTCATCTTTAAGCCAGTATTCGAACTTTATTGTGAATTGTCCCGAAATGTGAATCAAGGAATTCCAATTCACTAACTCAAATGTTTCATAGTTACCATGCAACCTATAAATACTGAATTCTTGTGCTATGGAATTTCAGATTTGACTGTTAAGGAATCCTAACATTAATTAATTTCATGGTTATTAACTAGTGAACTGCTAACATCGTTTTCTGTTGAGTGTTAACTTAAACATTTAAATTTTCTAGTTTATTGAATATGTCACAGATTGATGTTGGCAAGATACCGTTGAAAATCAGAGAACACCGTACAGCTGTTTCATCCCAGTATGGAACTCCTCAGCAGTGCGCACCCTAGATTCCGAACCAGGAGCTTCAGGTTGGCTAATGCCTAATCTCCCGCACTACTGGGTTGGCATCCAATAGTAGAATTTCCACTTCTGTCGATCTGTGAGATATAGCGCGATGATCATTCATTGCTCTCTGATTTTCAATGGTACCCTGCTAACACCAATCTTTGACATATTCAATCAACCAGAAATACCAATATCCACAAAAATTAACCTTCCCATTTTAGTTTTTTATTTGTATGATTGATTAAATAGGTCGCCATGAATTTCACTTTTCTATAATATTTTCAAATAGTTTTAATTGATAATTTGTCTTTCTTTTATTAGATTGGAGAAACTCACTTAAGAAGTTATGTGATGTTTGGTGATTTTATGAATCCTGAAGCAATGCCAGAAGACAGAGTTTATGAAGAAATTAAAGATATTCAAGCAGTATATCCTGTTGTGGAACATTGTTTAGAAGACTATAACAATGCTAATAAGAAGAAAATGTCATTGGTTATATTTAGGTGAATTCAAATTTTATAAGTTTTACATTTCGCAATTGTTAGCATAAACTGTAACTGAATGTAGTCAGTACGTAGATCAAGACCTTCGCGCATCTTTTCGCTGTTGAAAAAGAAACATTCATTAAAAATGTTGAGTAATAGTTTCTAAATTACGAATGTCAAGTCTAAATAAGAAAAAAGTGTTGACAGTTTTCTAAGACCATAATATCTAAGAGAAATGGTATCCAGGGCAAACCATTATTCATCATTATTATAAAAAGTTCATGATCATAAACTTACAGATAGGGTGCACCTGTGTGACCCATTTCCAATATGTTTACGCTAGTTCTCTAACTAATATATTTTTCCTATTAGCGTGCTTTTAGCAAGATTATTATTACGGGACGAGGTCGCTTGCCCTTTACCCAACCCTCCTCCTTTTGCAGGCTCGGGAACAGCAGCAACCCTAGGGAGATCTCAGGCTGAGCACTAACACAATTAAACTTGACAGAGAAACTTTGGAAGATGTAGAAACGTTTACATACTTAAGCAGTAACATCGATAAACAAGGAGGATCTGATGCAGATGTGAAGACGTCGATTGGCTAAACAAGAGCACCATTTTTATGACTAAAAAACAACTGGAACTCAAACCTTTTGTCGGCCAACATAAGTCAGGACTCCCAGTACAAATATATAGATAGTCCTATTGTATGAAGCTTAAACTTGGAAAACTACGAAGAATATCCTTCAAAAGATACAAGTATTTGCAAACAACTGTCTGTGTAAGATACTTCGGATCCGTTGGCCAGATACTATCAGCAAAAACCTTATGTGACAGAGGACAAAAATCAAAAATCTAAACGAGAGAGAAGTTAGAAAATGACTCCAAAGAAGGATAGGACACTCACTGAGGAAATCGTCAAACTATGTCACAAGACAAGCACTAACTTGAAATCCTAATGACCAAAGTTAAAGAAGAAGACCCAAGAACACATTACTTTGGGACTTGGAGGCAGATATACTAAAAATGAATAGTTCTTGGGAAGAACTGAAAAGAAAAGACCAGGACAGAGTTAGTTGGGGAATTCTGGTCGGCGGCCTGTGCTCCACATGTGGTAACAGGCTTTGGTTGATTGATTTTAATGAATAATCTACATTATCTATATTGCATTTATGCATTTGCTAACTTTTAATCTATTATCAAATTATAATTTAAAATGGCTTATTATTTAAGTTACAAATAGTTTCAAAAATAACTTTTCGTCTATGATTTATACTTTTTTCAAATAGATATGTTTTAGAGCATTTGTCAAGAATTTGTAGGATTCTTCGAGTACCTGGTGGCCACGCTCTGCTTGTTGGTGTTGGTGGCTCAGGTCGTCAATCGCTTACTAGATTAGCATCAGCAATGGCAGGTTATACTGTGTTTCAGCCTGAAATATCAAAAAATTATGGTAAAAATGAATGGCGTGAAGATTTAAAGGTAAATACTAAAAAATGAACCAAGCTCATCGTACCTTTTCTTTTTGTTAAAGTTAAATTTAGCTGTTTCTTTTAAACTAAGTAACACACACAGTCTATGCAAAAATTATGAAGTTTAAGGATCTTTCTCATCACAAACTGACATCATTTGTAGGTGCATCAAAATTGCTGTAAGACTAGATGTATGTTTCATCCTAGTTTAAAATTCACCAGTCAAGACTCATGATTTTAAAATGGATCTTAGGTAATACAGTCAAAGTATATGATATTTAGTCTTACACTAATCCAGTGACTCACAATTCAGTAGTTACTATTTCCCTTCAGTCGGATTGAGATACTACTCAAAACGGGTTCGAAATTTTTGATGGCATATGTCGCCCATTGACTGCAGTTACCCATTAAGACTCCTTGAATTCAGTAATGACTATTCAACTATTGTTAGTTTATATAAATGGAACTTATCGAGATTACATAGTTTGTTGTCACTTATCCAAAGATATTGTATCAGTATGAGCTTTAAGTTTTGTGGTTTCGATCCATTTACGATCACGATTGTACAATGTCTTGTCCCAAAGCCACGAATTAGTTGTTAATTGACCTCTGATTTCCATTAGCTCTTCACATTATATTAGTTGAGGATGGAGAATTATTATCTAACGTTTCATAATGTATTAACAGAAACCTTTTAAATGAAGTTTTCTTCCGAACAACAGCCCTGTATATGCGATAGCGAAACACGGTTAATTTGGTAAAAATATCAAAGCATAGTGGTCACTGAAATGTTAATTAATATCGTAAATAATGATAAACAAATTTCGTTTTATAAAACTTATACAATAAAAAAAACGAATATATATAGAGTATTCTTTGCAAGCCACACTGGAATACTTGAAGGAAGCTACTACTGGTTTAGTTCTGTCAATGGGGTTTCCATTTTAGTAACACAGTGATAAATTACTTGACGTTACAATTCAGTTAGTCTTATTTTTCTCGCTTAGAATCTGAAATTGTTATATGAAGGATTGGAAGGAATAATTTTTACATGCTGTTCAAAAAGTGCAATGCAGGCGAAAATAACATGCTGATTTGTGTCTCGTGATGCCTTAAAAATATCTAGATATATGCAGTTAGCTACTTTTTGTTTGGCCCTTTTTGTTGTTGCACATTATTACGTACTTCATAATTTATGTTCCTCATAAAATGTTAGATTGCTTTCTCTCAGTGAAATTGGTGGGTGTTTTCTTCCTAAATTAGACATTACTGCGACGAGCTGGTGCAGAAGGCAAAAATACTGTATTTCTGATGACTGATAGTCAGATTAAAGAAGAAACTTTCTTGGAAGATATAGATAGTTTACTTAATTCTGGTGAAGTTCCAAACCTGTATAGTTCTGAAGAAAAAGCTGAATTAATGGATATCATACAAAATTGTCTAGCAGCATCTAGTGGAAATAAATCCGTTGATCTATCTCCCCTAGGACTGTATGCTTTATTTGTGGACAGATGTCGAGAAAAATTACACGTGGTTATGGCTTTCTCACCAATCGGAGAAGCATTTAGAAATCGTCTGAGACAATTCCCTGCTTTGATTAACTGTTGCACCATTGATTGGTTTCAGGTTTGTTAAATTGTCTAACTAATATATCTTCTCGACAGCTAATTATTTATTGTTTATAGAAAATAAAGGTAGTGGATATATAGAAACTTAAATCAGAACTGTTTTAAATGACGTTAATCTGTGTTGTATAATAGCCCATGGTTGAAAAAGATAATCATAAGATAATAGTACTATACACAAGTAAATGTGTTTATCATAAATATCAGCCGACGAGGGCATGATGGAAGGACATACACTAATGCAAAGGTTCAAAATGTCATAATAAATAATAATGAAATGAACCAGATAGAAAAATATTGTTTGTGGACTTAATTAATAGCACCATATTGTCCACGTCAGTGATTGTACAATCGATCTTAACGAAATAATTTGGAAGTCTTGTACAAATAATTACTTTAGAACCTGATAGTTTCTACTACAACTTTGTGCATTAAACTGATGCAGGCATTCCATTGAAGCATTCATTATTCGTTTTGTTCAAATAAGAACAATTGTCACCTACTTAAACGTTAGGTTCTATGAATAAATAGTTGGGTTACAACTTGTTTACAATTATATTTACTATTCTAAGGATTATTAGTATTCCAAATCAAAATACGAACTCCGTTCATTTTGAGTTGGATTGCGGCAGGCAAGCGGAATCCTCTTTGGGACTCGTCAACTAAATATACCTGTATCCTGGTGTTGATACAACGCAAAAATTCAAATGCATCCAAATTATATAAACTTTGCCTTATTGAGTGCTTTATTTACTTTACCAAAAATGATACTAAATGTCTGCTTGCTTTTGTCAAGATACTTATTTTGCGAGAATATTGTAGCAATAATGGTTTCTGAAGAGATCAAGACCGGATCGTTAGTGAACATATAGTAACATGACATTTTGCAAAGCTGTTCACATATATTCATACTTAAGACAGTACAACTCACTTGCATAACATGATTCCAAATGTACTTTGTTATCAGCATCTTTATTATTAGCGTTGAAATGTGTAGAGATTTCAGAGCTTATTAATTTGTAACACACGGTTTATTGATTATCCAATAAATAAACTGAATGTGTATTATTTTTAATGAAATGAATCGCATATGCATGTTTGCTTTAAACTATTCACTTTAATAGCCTTGGCCTGAGGACGGTTTAGTTCGAGTTGCCAACAGAGCACTTCAAAACTTGGATGTGGATGAGCATATTCGTGATTCAACTGTACATTTATTCAATTATTTTCATACATCTATTACACCATTGTCTGAGAAGTTTTTAACAAATTTAGGTCGAAAGACTTATGTAACACCAACTTCGTACTTAGAATTAATTGATAGCTTTCAAAGACTTTTAACTCAAAAACAAAATGAAATAAGTAAAGCTAAAATGCGGTAAGTGGTATGTGTTTATTTATTTTATAATATTGACTCAAAGAGATTTTGTACTATCCCGTTGTTAATACCCGTGAATAAACTGATCAGTTACGACTGGTATACAGGATTTTTTAAAGGATACCTTATTTCTGACTATATTTATGAATTGATTATACTTTATGTGATGTCTAGTAATGGAATTTTGTGCAGCGATGTTCATGCATTTGATTTTCATAATTTCGATTAGTAGTATATAGAGCCTACTCTGAAGAAATACTGATGAAACTGAATACCTTATCTGCTTAGGATCTGAAATTTATTTATGATTTTAACATATATAACTTGTTGTTTATTGTATAGTTTTCCTGAAGACTTGATATTGGGTTTACAGTCTGGTTAGATTCTATTTCAACTGTTTTATAGATAAATAAGACATTTGAAAATGATAAGAGCCTCTTTGAGTCCTAATTACGTATTTGTAAAAATCTAATTGCATTTATAAACAAATTGCAAAAGCCTCACGAATCAACCATCTATTAAACGCATCTCTGAACTTTGCCGTGTCTGCTTTTTAAGACGACCATGTAAGTTAATCAACAGCACTATTGTTTCTCTTCCAAAAACCTCATTTAGAATCATTCACAAGTCGATTCAAGTCTGAACTTTATGTACCAAAACAACTTTAATATTAACTCAGTTTTCATCTCCGTGAATTCTATAATATTTTTTATTGCTTTCTATTTATTTTTATAATTTTGCTATATGTCAGAGATTCATCTCCGTTTGCTATCGCTGAAAATCAAAAAGCACTGAACAGCTCACTTATCCTTTATTGAAGGTCCTCAGCAGTGTGTACTCTTGAATTTCCCAGTAGACCTGACCTTAAACCTTCAGGTCTAATGACGAATGCTAACCATCAGCACCACTAGATTACTATCCAATGGTAGCATTCCTAGTTCAATCAACATTAGACCATCGTTACTTAGCTTTTGATGCATTAACCTCTTCATTTTCACTAAGCTGAACAGCTACCTTCAAGATGATATTTTCATGTCACCAATTTTCAACAGTTATTTAAACCATTACATAAACTACGTTAGCCGTGTAATTAATTTTCGCAACTCTTATATAACTTACATTTGGTAGTTGAAGATATTTTATTCATTCTAATTTTTTTATCATAAATATACAAACAGTTTGATCTAATACTGTTATTCTATTAATAACTACAACATAAAATTAGCTTTTATACAGGTGAACAGCTGAAGTAAATGACGTCGTCTCGGCTGAATACTCTTTTTTTAGATATTTTAAATTGAATAGATAATTTAAAAGAATTTATAAATGGAAAGTAGTAAAATGTAATGTAAAAAAATTCTGATTTCTTTATTAACGTAGGAAATTTAGGTTCAGTTTTGTTGGCTAGTATATGATTAGCAAAATAAGGTAGCGATTATGAAGTCGGAGATGAACTGCCTTTAATATGAAAGTAGAACAAAACAACAATCAGTGAGATTATCCTATTTCATTCACATAAATTAGCATTCAGCTGGATTGTGCAAATCTTGTGTTAGTATGCTATGTAATGCAATTAAATAAAGTACTCATTAGTTTCTGCGAATTGCTTACAACTATCTCATTTTCTAAGATTTCAAGTTTGCAGAAAGTGAACATAACACTAGACTCGAAATAAAATAAATTAATTTTCATTTAACTGGTTTGCGTCAGATGAATCACAACTGTAACTTTTATTGAATTATAACATCACAATTAATTATCGTGACTATTGACAGGTAAAGAAAAAGGAAATTGATGTGACTTGCTATATCAGTTCTCTCTCTCTCTCTGTCTATATATATATATATATATATATATATATATATATATATATATCGAAAAACTATCCCATATCACTTCAGACTTCTGTATTTAACTACCAATGTTGAAAATTACTTATTACTATGCTATAATTCTACAAAAATTACAGTTGTAGGTGACGCAAACCACCGATTATTACGCTTACCTTATTCAAATTCATAAAGATTAATGTACAATCGTACCTTTATGAAATACTTTATAGAATAGACAAGTTTTATATCTTAGTATGCATATGTTTGCTGTATGAAAATCATGCAGTGCAGGTTGTATAATAGGTGTAACGTTAAGTAACTGAATTATTTAACTGTTAAATGATAGTTCGAAGAAAGAATTACAAAATGTTAGACTTAAATACAATTATATACTGTGACGAAAGTCACTACAAACTTGTATAAGAACTGATTTAAGAATTCTGTTTTTGGTTGCAACCAATTACTGACTAGTAGACCAACAAACTATTAGTAAATAAACGTTAAAAAGAACATGAAACCATTTCCTAATGATGTCATAAGCAATGGAGCGGATGTAGATGAAAGTTTAATTGGATTAGGTTTAGAAATGTCATATCTGAAACGTATACACTGTACCTTTTAACGGGAAGACAAAATGTTATGACTTGAACAATAATAAGATTTCATTCAAAAGTAATGCTTTTGTCTTTGTTTTTCAAGTCACCTAACGGTAAAGTATAAAATTTGTAAGTTATGGAAGTCTACACAGAAAGAGAGTAATTAAAAAATGACCACAACAGTCTTTTTACTAATGAGTTCGGTTAATAATTCCCTGTTGGTAACGATATATTTTGTTTTCCTTCAGTGCGGAAGAAAGAATATGACATACTGTCAAAAATAAATGACCAGAAAAACTCGAGTTATGCTAACCGTGAAACTATACTCATTTAAATAACACTCCGCAATTGTAGTTCATAAAAACTTTTTGTAGGTCTCGTTTTAATATATAGCAGTGTAAGTAGTTTTATGAGATCGAGCTATTGTCAGCAACTAGGGAATGAGAAGTTATGTAATATAATTTTCTCATTCCATTTACAGCTTCTAACAGTTATCCTCTTAAATGTCGACCAGTATCACATATGTTAGAATTCCTGTCACATCTTCGAAAACATCAACAACCTTTCTTAATCCTGTTTAGTCACTATATTTTGATTGATAAAACTAGGCTGCTATTTATTAAACTGTTTTGGAATATTTCTGTTTCCTAAACACATCAATTCTGACATCGATAACAACATTGATTTTTAAAATAACACCTTTAGTCTAACATGTTATGATGCGTACTTTGGTTACATCGACTTCAAATCAAAAATAATTTATAATATGGTTGCTTTTATGGAGAAAACGACTACAAGCTTTACTTATTAATAACATTCCCCATGCTGACCTATAAGTTTGAGATTGAGGCAGTTTAATTGATTAGCCAACTTGTTTATAGCAGCGTGATCATGACTTAACAGAAAAGTCACGGTTCAATCTAGTCCTACTGTCGTGTTTTATAACTGATCGTTTTTTATTTTAAGTCACAGATTACTTCCGTAGTACCTACAATAACTTAGTACTTACGGTAACTTCAGTCGTGTTTATTTTGAACTTGACTTTTGCTACTATTCTATATGTAATCATTATTTAGTTATATCAACGGCCTAGACAAATTAGCATTTGCTGCTGAACAAGTAGCCGATATGCAAATCAAATTGGAAGAACTTCAGCCTCAACTTGTTTTGGCTAGTGAAGAAAATGAAAAACTGTTAACCGTGATAGCTACGGAATCTTTGACAGTTGAAGAACAACGTGTTAAAGTGAAAGCCGAGGAAGAAATTGTTAATCAAAAAGCAGATGCGTCGAAATCTCTAAGTGAGGAATGTCGTGCGGACTTAGCAGAAGCACAGCCTGCATTAGAAGCAGCTCTTTCTGCATTAGACACACTTAAACCAGCTGATATAACAATAGTGAAATCAATGCAAAATCCTCCACCTGGTGTTAAACTTGTCATGGAAGGTGTTTGTGTTATGCGTGATATTAAACCAGATAAAATAAATGATCCATCAGGATCAGGCAAAAAGATTAATGACTACTGGGGACCTTCAAAGAAGTTACTTGGTGATTTAAACTTTTTAACAATGTTGAAGGAGTATGACAAGGATAACATCAGTCCTGGGGTAAGATATGTAAAGATTTATTGTTTTTGAGTCAATACACCATTTACTGCTGGATAAAACTGTTGTCTTTATTTCATTGCATATCACTAGAAATAAAACAACCTTTTGGAGATACTTTAGTCTACCTATCTATATTTTAACTCACACTTTACTCGAAAGTATTCATCTTCATACGCTTTCTGCATTATTACGAGTACTGAAGTTATCGTATCTAGATACTTCAAAGTGATATGCGATTATGAGATGACATTTATTTTTTCGCCTTAATTAGTCTTAGTTACTACTGACAACTGAAATCAGAGCTTATGATGTGGTTATTGTCTATATTCATCCAGAAATATATTATGATATTTGGAGTAATTCGGTTTAACTAGCTTCCTGATTTTTCACTTTCCAGGTGTATGACAATAGTTTTATTTTTTTAAATAGTCTTTCTCGAAGGGTTCTTTCGTATTCACTGAAATATCAGTGTTCATAGATTACTGGATTGCTCTAGCCATACTAAACAGTAGTGTTAATTCTAATTAATTTTACTGTAGATAATGCAACGTATCCGAAAAGATTTCATGACAAACCCTGAATTCGATCCTGCTAAAGTAGCTCGTGCTAGTTCAGCCGCTGAAGGTTTATGCAAGTGGATATTAGCCATGGAACAGTATGACCGTGTTGCTAAGATCGTAGCACCAAAGCGTATTAAGTTGGCTGAAGCAGAGTCAGAATTGGCAGATAATATGGCATGTTTAAAAAAGACTCAAGATGCACTAGCTGAAGTTGAAGCAAAGTTAAAAAATTTGCAAGATCAACTTGGATCTACACAAAATGAGAAGAAGCGTCTGGAAGACGAAGTAATGAATTGTGCTACTAAGTTAGAAAGAGCTACAAAGTTGATAAGCGGTTTAGGTGGGGAGAAAGATCGTTGGCGCCAGGCAGCTGATTATCTTGAAAAAGCATATCATAATCTTACTGGTGATGTACTGATATCAGCTGGAATCATTGCTTATTTAGGACCATTTACATCCGTTTACAGAGAAGAATGTATATTGGAGTGGATAATTCAGTGTAAAAAACAAAACATTCCTTGCTCGGAACCATTTACGCTAACTCAGTGTCTTGGTGATCCTGTAAAAATCCAGCAGTGGAATATTAATGGTTTACCTCGCGATGCCTTCTCAATAGATAACGGCGTTATTGTTGCAAATGCTAGAAGATGGTGAGTCTTCTTTGTTTTCCTGTAAACTGTTGGCTTACCGTATATCTGGTTTAGTTTGTTAACTAAAAAACACTTTACATTATGATGACAAGATTCCATTTCATATATCGCTAACAGTTTGATAATCAGTTACTAACACAAACTCTGCAAACACTTTGACAATTGTCCTTCATTTAACTCTTCACGTTTTATTTGTCTGATGCGCGGATAACATGTTTGAGGTTTAATATTACTTCTACATACTTAAAGCAGAGTCAATCTATCCTGCGCCTAGCTGATATAATTTGTACTAAAGACTACAGTCTGCCTAACTCCTTTTGCTTTTTCTTTATTTAACCGCTCTTCCACTTTTTCCATCCTGCTTCCACTCTAAACAGCATTGCCCAACCAGGTAGAAGATGAGTTATCACGCACATCACATGCTCAAATCATATTATTCGATCTTAACAGCCATCTATGCCGAACACGTTAAATGATATTTTCTAGTTAGCATTTTTACCAAGGTTGTTTTATAGGGAATGGAGTTGATGTTCCTATAGCCAACCTTTCTCCTTGATCTAGGATTAGGACAGGTAGTAACCCTGGAAGGGTTTTAGTCAGGTTTATTCTAAACATGTTAGTTGGTCATAGAAAACCTGAAACTCAATGCTAAAGGAAGACAGAAAGATTGGGGTATTAATATTCGTAAATAGAATGTGTAAATAGAATCAGGGATGCGTTTTTAAGAACTATCAGCAGTTCGCATCTCAGACACGGCATTCTAAAAGTGAAAAATGGTTACATTCAGAATTCTTGGGCTCTAGTGAATGGATATAGATAGTGAAGTTCAAGCATGGAATGTACTCGACGGTTACTAACTGGTAGCAATGAATGAAGTAAATAATTTTACGCGAATCATGAATATCAACCGATAAACGCTGGCTCATTTATTTAAAGGTTGAGCTTCCCAGATATTGCTGAAGAATTCTATTCTAGGGCAGAATAGCTGTACAATGCTTCATAGACTTCATCGGTTTCCTCAGTAAATAATTTCACGTTGGACATAATGTTTCACATGGATTAATAAATTTTACAAGAAAATTCTTAGTACACAAAGTTTACAGTAGAGTATGGAGTTGAATACTCGTCTTAACCAGATCAATTCATAGTACCTGAATTCTATTACTTAAAGATATGTTAAATTTGTCCATTTTAATGAATGAAAAGTCATTCAAGAAGTGGTTATAAAGAGTTTTATGTAATGGTGTGATTTAATTGTGTCAAGTGGCGTGAATTTGATAAGTAAAATAATATTGGACCATGGTGACTGCATTGATAATAGTATTATGGTTGAGTTGAGCTGGTTTTATCGAGAATAGTATTTGATTTTGTCGCAAATACAAACAGCAAAAGTATTAGTATTGGTTAAAGAAATCACGTGCATTCAGAAAGCTAAGCATCGAAGCAAGGTTGTAATGCAAGGAAAGAACATGAAAGTAATTAACATTAAGAAGGCTGGGTTGAAATTTTGTGATATTCGGCGTAGCTATGATGTAACGACCAAGTTAAAAGAAGTGGAAAAAATTTGTCTTCCAGATACATAAATTTTGCTTTTCAAAACTTCAGTTATGTAGATGTGCCGATATGTTGAAACTTTATATAGAATCAGAAAAACTTTTAGTTTGATTTGTTGTTCTATATTAACTACATGTGGATAAACTTTAATTATTCCGTTCCCTAATTACACCATCATATATATCCACAAAATTGCACTGACAAGGACATTTGAACACGACCAATCTAAGTGAGTTAATAAAGGCAATCAACCTTGTATACATTCACATATATTTATGACCATGGAGCTTGATAACGATATTATTAGCAATAACTGTGAACTCAGATGTCTTCGTTAACTTTTAAATCATCAGTATGGGTGTGGGTGATTAAATTTAGATAAGTAGTATGGAATTGAGATAATTGCAGTTCCATTTGTTTTTTTCTTTCAAAAGGCCACTGATGATTGATCCACAAGGACAAGCTAATAAATGGGTAAAGAATATGGAAAAGGACACAGGAATCACAGTTGTCAAATTAACAGACAGTGATTTTATTCGCAATTTAGAAAATAGTATACAATTCGGTACTCCAATACTTTTAGAAAATGTTGGTGAGGATTTAGATCCAAGTTTGGAACCTTTATTACTGAAGCAAACATTTAAACAAGGTATTATGTTCATATAATTTCCTCTTAGAATGTGTAACTAAGAATTTATTAAATTCATAGTAAGTTTAATGAAGGTTTTAGATAGTTTAACCAGCTCATATTGATTAATGAAGTATAGCAAACCACTACTTATTAAGTTTTTATTGGATCATTTAGAGTTATCAGTACATTGAATAAAGTCACAGACATTGGTCTGATTAAAATGTATCCTCTAAGCTGTATTAATAATAGTTTCAGATAGTAATTCTCATCGAAGTAACGTCCTGATGTCAATACTTCAGAAATATAGTTTATTTTACCAGGTAGATTGTCTGGCAACAATTAAAGCATATTAAATAACTTTATTCGAAAAAAAAATTTCCACTGAAGTGAATATTTTGATATGGTAATAGGCATAAATAAAAGGATGACTTATTCTTTGCTATAAACAATTATATTTTACATTATGTTTCCCTTTCGTATTTCAAAGGTGGTGTGGATATGATTCGTCTAGGTGAAAATGTCATTGAATATTCAAAAGATTTCCGTCTGTACATTACCACAAAGTTGAGAAATCCGCATTATTTACCAGAGATTGCTGTTAAAGTTTCCCTGTTAAACTTTATGATCACGTTAGAAGGTTTGGAGGATCAGTTGTTAGGTATTGTTGTTGCTAAAGAAAAGTAAGTTGATTTTGTAACAGACAATTGCATATACTTCATTTATTTGAACTTGGCAGATACACATTTAGATAAAATAGTATTAAATTACCTATTTATGAAGTTGTTTCTCTTTATCTGACAAATAAAAGTTATATTGGCCTTCCTACGTTATGTACGTAATTTTCTTTAAATGAAGAACTACTGTAATGCTTTAATGCTTTTTAATGAAACTTGTATTTGACATCATTAACTAACAAATGCTGGAAATCACGAAGCATTGAAGACCTGAATCATCTTTATATGACAGTAACAGTGCCGAAATTTTTTCTGCGAATGTATTATATCAATTCTTAAGTTGTAAGAGTATCAATAAATCTCAACAGAAACTCGATGAATATGGCTTATCTTTTGACCAATATCATAATTATTTTTATCACAATGAGTAACTGAAACATATTATGCTTCAGTAGTTTATTAATTAGAACATGATCATTTTTCAGTATATAGTTATGATAACATAGTTTAACTAAGAATTTAAAGAGCTTTAACATTTTACAATTAATATTAGTTTAATTCCGTTATTATCACATACGGGGAAGAACCATAGCTAAGTGCTTTAACACAAGAACTTCATAATATTAAATCAATGATTTGTCTGAATATACTTATTAAGCCGAATTAGTTATAGGTGACGAAAATTACAAAAAGAATACACTTATGTAAGCTTTACAAATATTTTCAGCAATTTATAAGTAATATATATTTTTTTATACTTGCTTTAGACCAGAACTTGAAGAAGCTCGTCAAGAACTGATCATAACAACAGCAAACAATAAACGTATGCTTAAAGAAACAGAAGACAGGATATTAGCTACTTTGTCAGAATCTGAAGGAAACATTTTGGAGAATGAGGCTGCGATTGAAATACTTGATTCATCAAAACTAATTTCAGATGACATTTTAAAAAAGCAAAAAGTATGTTGAAAAGAATTGTATCTGTTAATGAAATGTCAAGTAGTATAATGAATTTAGTTATAAATATCATGACATAGGCTATAAAATGACACTGTGATGTAGTTATGGCATGACGTTCCTGTTTAGTTGGTTGTTCTGCTAAAATCCTCTCAAGTAAGCATTTTCTTAATGGCAGTTTGTTAGATGGAATACCATTGAAAACTAAGAAACAGTTGACAACTGTTTTGTCATATCTAGACATCTCTTAAACTTGAGCACTTACTAATTTACATGGAATGGTGACTGAGTCATCAGGTTTCGAAAAAATAATTGAAACGTCATTTTTGTCAGAAACCTAAACTTTCATCGTATATTCATTTTCAGATAATGGGTTCACATTGAAAATACGTTTTACACTATAACATAACAGTGAACAATTAGCTCTTTATTTTTACTAATTATCTGTTTGATAACGGTTTACGAGAAAAGTAACATGAAAACAAGATTGAGTTAGTAATATACACTTAAGATCCTCAAAATTTTAACTTATGGATTACGTGAATATATCATTATTAGTACATTTCATTTGTGAATGACAATAGATAACAAATAAGGGGATACGCTAACAAATCCAATTATATGAGTTTCAAATTGATGATATGTAGTAGTTGGATACTTGTCTTGTTAATCTTCGCCGTTAACATAGATGCCATTTATGAAGAAGTAATTACCCCATACATTGATTTCGTCAGTGTATGTTATACTATCCGTTAACATTTACTTTTCATTAACAGGTTGCCGAAGAAACACAAAAGAAAATTGACGGTGTAAGAATGGATTATTCACCAATCGCTAAACATTCTGCTGTACTCTTCTTTTCATTAACAGACCTACCGAATATCGATCCAATGTATCAATACTCATTAGCATGGTTTGTAAATCTCTATGTAAATTCAGTTCATGACAGGTGAGTGTTAAACGACAACACCATAATTAGTTAGACGGCATGCTTTTTATAAAATAAAAATATATTATTTCGAATGAGAAATACATTGAAGAGCTAGTTACACGATCCTTTTCACAAAATGCTTAAGGGTCTATGCGATAGCTTAACAGTATATTTGCAAGGCACTCTATGATACTGTCATAATGGAGAATTTTAAACAACTAATACAATGCAGTTAATAACAGTAATGAATATACTTTGAGATAAAAAAACCTCCACCATTAGCTCAGTATTGAACATTATACATTTCTATTATGTTATAACTTTACGCATTAAATTGTCTATCCTACACTTAATGAACAACGTTACTGAGTTACTAGAATGCTTTTACGCTAACAAAGAGATTTGGGACAACGGAACTTATCGGAATCACATGATATGCTGATTTCAATAAACTTGACAACAATTTAATTATATACTGATTTACTTATAAATTAGAAAATATAAACAATTATTTAACTATCATAACTGACACTTCTAATTGAAGTTAGTTGTCGTCACAGCTTAAAATCAGTTAAAATACAATCGTAACCTAGGTGCAACGGAGAGGAATCGGACAACAACTTTGTTTCTGCACATGATCTATCATTATTTAGCATTTATAGTACCACTAGGAATTATAACTGTGGCTTTATTGTTAGAATTATTCAATAGGAATAAAATTAACAACAGCGATACTAAATGTTGATAAGCATTATTTACACCACTCTTCAAATTAGAATTAAAATAATTATAATTTAGGTCGATTAAATGTTTGCACTTATTGTTTCTATATAAACCATGCACTGAATATCCAGCATATTGCTAGGCCATTTGAAGTATCAATTCATGTATATTAATTCGCGTCAATTGTCGGCGTGCCGGATAACCAAAACCGAGTTGGTATTGTTTAGTTGACCTTACTGCAGGACAAAGCAAGAATTGGTCTCTTCAATCTTAGTAAATCTGTTCGCATAATTTGTCTTATTCACGATTGCTACAGCCACATAAATGGGACATGCTATTTGACAGGTCATAGAAATTTGATATAAGATGATATAAGATGAGCTATCTTATTGAGATATTCAATATTTATTGTCTGAAAATAGTTGTTGCTTCAAAAAGAACTTTTAATTCCTTTCATAAATCAGGGACTTTAGTTATCCAGCATATTACCAAATGATAAAAAATATAACTGGAACTCGTTCGAACAAGAATTTAGACACTGTCAACTCAGTCCATTTAAAATATCTCACTGACATATAGAATAATCAAAGCCTACCTATTCAGATTGTAGCCTAACTTAAATGAAAATCTTTCTAGGATGTTTATATCACATAAATTTCACAAATAATCATTTCATTATTATTATTGTTACAATTATTTCTGTGAGTTATTATGTCATTTAATCCAGCTTGTTTACATTTCCATTTTTTTCTAAAATGAATATTGTAATAAAATCTTTTCAGCAATAAATCTAAAATACTGGAAAGAAGATTACGTTATTTAAAAGATCATTTTGAATATAATCTTTATACTAATGTGTGTCGTTCATTGTTTGAAAAGCATAAAGTACTATTTGCATTTAGTATGTGTATAAATATAGTCAAGTAAGTCATTGGAGTTTGCGTATATATATATATATATATATATATATATATAGTTTTCATAAATTACGATCACGTAGAAATGTTCTGAGATACTATTTGTCATAGGTGTACGAAAACAGTTAGATACTGGAGGCCAGGAAGTATCGGATGACTGTTATGTGCTCACCAGTAATTAATTCTGTGACCTATAGTCACTTGGTTGACGTTCAAATGAAAATAAATGAAAGCTAATACACTCAGTTCCAAACGAAGATTGTTTGTCTCACAACCTGGATATAAATATAAATATTTATATAAATATCGTTTTAATTTGGTATTTAAGAGCCTCAGTAACTTTGTAGAGAGTAAAGAGATAATCGGTTATTGATAATACATTGCTGTCGCTCTGTATAGAGAAATAATTGGAAATGTGTACCATCTGTTTACGAAGTAGTTCAATTCAGGTAACGTGCTCGTCACAAAATCTGAAAGTTTAGCTTTGATCCTTGAGAGTTCATAAGTCTCACTTAATCATGACATGGAACTTCTATCGCTGATTTATAACAATTTTAGTCAGCGTGTCTTCACGATGAAAAGTGAACCCAAATTAAGTTCAAAATACTTAACTAGAAACAATGGTTATTCATCGTATACATCATGTAAATTTCATGCGTGCAAACATATTGTAAAAAGAACTGTTCAAAACACAGTATTGGACAGGTATTTGAGGCTAAACTACGAAACTTCAATAGTGTATACAAGACTCAGTAAATAAGTTATTTGTATTATTTTATGGCTAGCAGTATATGTTATGTTCAACAGCTTCCGAGTGGTTTTCGCTCTCAACTTTTACCCGTTTGCAACTTATTTCTATTTTGGTTGTAGCAATGAACTGTCGTCTCAATCTAAAATCAATTTGCTCAAAAAGCCACTAACATTCAGTCAAAATTCCCGAAGGCTTTATTGAATCTAGTCGTTTGTTAGCATATGTTTATTAATTAGTTAAATATTTCGTGGAGATTCATGATGTTTAGAGGTAGAGTTCATTCTAAACTATTTAATAGTCGAAAGTCAAGACGCACTTTACTCGATATAATAACCCACATTGATTATAATTGGGTGTTGTGAAGATTGTTGAATTTTAATTCGACATCACCGGTCAGCATAATTCAGACAACTAGGAGGCACTGGACGTCTTTTTCGTCTCACTATGGAACTATTGAACAGTGAACATATACGATCCCATCAGGTAGTCACCCACCGAGGATATTGCATGAGGCCACGAATTAACTGATGCTAAAAATATAAACAATTGGGAGCTAACTCAGTGGTTCAATGGCTAAGCGTTCGATCCAAAGCCTGAAGGTCTGTCTTCAGACCCCCAGTAGATGCACATTACTAAAGAGTCCCATACTAGGACAAAGGGGATTTCCAGTGCTTTCTGACTGCCAATGCTTTTCTAACTCAGATCGATTTGTGAAATCAAATTAGCCTATGTTGAGACTCTGAGGAAGGTGTCGATCATGACCAACCTAGTGAAGAGTAAAAATTTGATCTTGTCTATACTTCATCTCATTCATGCCAATCAGTTACTAGGACGACTCATTCATAAGTCGGTCGTCTTCACTTTATACAACTTGATACATTTATCTCAAAAGAAGTCATTTATGCATAATTAATCATTATTCACTTAGGATTTCTTTTGAAGTGAGCTCTTGCCCTTAGCTAAAATTATATGAAGAGACAGTGATGATTACGCAACTATCAATTTCAACTATGATTTTCATTAGTTCTGTAACTGGTACTAATTCAAGTTAAATGCTATTTCTGGCTTAATATGTATATAAAGTAAGGAAAGGACTGAATGTTAACATAATAAAAGGTTAATAGGATACGTTCATAATTAAATTATCATATAAATGAAAATAAGAAAGGTAATGGTTCGTATAAACAACATGATTTGTTCTTAACATTAATGGATCAATAATGTTGTGAATACACGATGCAAAATAAATCCCAATCAATTCAAAATGTTTATTTTCATTTACTTATTAGTTCACGTGATGTCTATTGGTGTTTACAATTGGGAAAGTTGTGTTTATTCTTTTCTCCAGAAAATTGTTTTGATTTATGCATTTTTCTTTTGTTTGTGTGTTTTAAAACTGGAATATGATTTATGAACAGAATCCCATGATCTTATTTTATTAATTCATTTATTATATGGGGATCATTTAGTGGTTAAAAACAACACATATGAAGGTGAATAATATATTGTTTTTATAATAGGTGGAAGGTGTCAATTGGTAGTAGGATGGGAAACGTATTACTAGTAGTAATAATTAGTAGATTAATAACAACAAGATAAATGCAAATTTCAACATAAATACGAACAATTATAAGTTGAATGTAGGTCGAAACAGTGTGAAATTGAACTTGTTCTAACAATGATAATGATAATAATAATAATCGTTCAAATCAAGGTGAGAAAATAATGTGGTCAATTAAATACAAAATAGTGAAATGGCATGAAATGGATGAAGTAAAAACAGAGAAAAAGCAGAGGGTATAAAGAGTTGTGTAAGTTGTTTTTCACTAAATTTTAAAAGGCCATCCTACTACCGATTGACACCTTTCACCTATTATGATTAGTTATGTAATCCACCTGTTTCATTTTAATCATCGACTCTTAAATTATCTTCATTGGTTTAATTAGTTCTGCATTCGTATATAAATATTGCTGTATATTAGATTAAAGCCTAACGATGATCTAATTGAAAGTAATATTGTTGTTTCTAATTCACACAATGGGGGGATTTTTAATATTTTGAAAATAGCATAATTTATTACAACCCGAAATTCAATTGTTTTAATACTCCTAATAGTTAGTTAACTGAATATATTTGGTACTCATTCCATGCCACTTCTTACTAATGAGTTAAATTTTGTTGTTCTCAATGAATGTTAGGATTGATTACTGCTGCACTTATAGTAGCCTCGTTTTATGTCCTACTAATGATCAATCTGTTTGCGTGTTGACTGGAATTCAGTTCAGTCAGTAAAAGTAACATTCAACTAAAGGTAAATATGTGTTTAGAATAAAAGTTGGTTTTATTATTACGAAAGAGAAAAGCCGTATTTATAGGAGGTTCTAAAGTGGCAAAGAACAAGACGACTTAACAAGTATGTTTGAGACACTTACATTTAGCAATGAAAGCGATTGATAACAATCCTCACAACAAATAAATAGAATGTACATTGTTCACGCTTTGATGAACTAACACTGTAATTTAGTTAAATCATAATTAGTTTACATGACCTAACAATTATCAAAAGTCTAGCAAAACGTTTAGTTATGCTTAAAATGTGGTTACCACAGAATTTTGACATTTGTGTATTTGCAACATTCTCTGCATATTTCTTATCACTTTATTCTACATGAATTTGAAACTCCCGTTACATTTAAGATTGTTTTGCTAGTTTCGAAACTTATAATAAAGTTTTCATTATGAGTTCAAAAACTGTTGAAACATTCTGATTCTACAGTTTTATTTGAGGTTCAACTGTAGATGCTTGGTATTATTGATTTTAAAGTATAAAAGAGTCTATTATATGAATGCATGACATAATACCTTCTATGGAGTTTCATGAATGGCTACTACGTCATACACAATAGTTAGCTCATTTGAAGCATTAAATTAAACTAAAATAAATAACCTGTTAATGTTAAGTTTTTGGCTTCACTTTACTGACTTAATTTTATTTCATGCATAATGTTTAGATCTCGTGGAGAATTAGAAATGGATGAATTCATGTTCTTCTTAACTGGTGGAGTTGGTTTGGAAAATAAATTATCAAACCCAGCAAGTGGTTGGCTATCTGATAAATGCTGGAATGAAATATGTCGTATGACAACACTAAAAGGATTTGAAACATTTCGTGAACATTTCACAACTCATTTAAATGAATGGAAACAATACTATGACAGTAAAGATCCTCAGGAAGCTAGACTACCTGAGCCATGGGATAAGCTGGACGTATTCAAAGGTTTAATCATTCTCCGTTGCATACGTCCAGATAAGGTTTGCCTTTAACGCATTTTTGTTAAACTATTTTTGTTTAAACTGTAATATAATAATTAAATAAATTTGGCTCATAATTAATCACATAATACTTATTGTAAGAAATAATGAATTTTGTTAAGATCTCTAATGACGCCGACTATTAAGGAAAAGTGGTAAATCAGTCGGTAAGGTTGTAAATCTTCATAGCTTAGGTGTCTGGGACATGTGCTACGAATGCCCAACCATCGGCTACCTCGATGTGTGGTGATGACTCATATAAAAGTAAGATGAATGGAAGCTAAGGCCGGCGAAACCGAAACGTGGCGTCAGTCCATGAAGTGTTGTTAGATGAAGACTATATGGTTAGGGTCTGCATGAATGTCGTAACTAGTGGTTGGAAACTCTAGGTGACATGACTCGAAACCAGTCATAGTGGCGATGTATTAATTCTTTGTTTTCTATTATTATCTTATACCTTTTATTCAACGAACTAACTGTTTGTTTCTGGACCATATTTAATATATTTACTCTTTTTTGGTATAATTATTATTACCACTGAAACAACTACTACTTCCACCAATATCGTGTTAGTCTTGGTCAGTTACTGAGGTATGGCAACCTGGACCGATGCATGCATCACTACCCTATCGTAAGAACGGGAAATAAAGACAGGTCTGCTGGATTTGCGTCATCCATTTATACTTACCAATTCAACTACACTTGTGGAGCCACTCATATAGGATGCACGATTTGACAAGTTCGTCACAGAATCTCAAAACATAACACAACATGGTTAGGTAAAAAACCAGTGTAAAAAATAAAAAGCTCTATACTTGAGCACGTAGTTGACATTGAACATCAAATAGTTGTGAAATGCTTTTTTAAAATCGCTTACTGAGTCTAACTAAGTTTTACAGTATAGTTTACGTATACGCAGACACAGACACAGACACAGAGAAACATCAGCATTCACCTTTCCAAACTAGACCTAAGTGTGCACAAAAAATATACACAATCTCTTACTTTACCTTGGCCATCATAATGGCGAATATTTGGTTGGTTTGCTAGTTACTAATTACGCTTACTTTTATTATTATTATTATTACTATCATTATTATTACCATCACAATTTCAGTTCATTTTCCTAACTTCTAAATTTATGATTCTCACGTATACATAACGATAACAATCACTTAATTCTTAAGTAATAGTCCTAAATATTAGAGTTCTCATCATAACTCCACTAATTCTTTCTAAGGATATTACGTAATCTCTCGTACGCTTATCCACTAATTTATTATTTTTATACTTTTGAATACTATGATTTCCCTCATTCTCTTACATGCTTTAATTGTTTTGTTAATTATTATTGATTGCTTTATAAATAATTTTGAATTTGACGTATTATTTAAGTTGGATTGTGATTGGCAAGCGGAATCCAGGACGATCGTTTCGTTCAACTTGGGACTCGTCGGCTGAATGTACTTGCATCCCAATGTTGATTTCACACTGGGACTCGAACCCAATAGTCTAATGGTGAACGCGGTGGCGTTTGACACGAGGCAAACTGAGTTTAAATCACAGTTTGAACACGAGCATTGGGATGGAGATATATCCAGCCGATAGGTCCCAAGTTGAACGAAACTCTGGTCCTGGATTCCGCTTGACAGTCACGATCCAAAATAAACAGTACTAGCGATTAATATCTATTTCGAGGCAATCCTCTGAAGATGCACATATAGCAACAGAGGCTGACCAGTTTCAGTTCATGACTAATCGACAGGAAGATACAAACTCATTCTAATTGCAGCATTATTGTCTAACACAGTGCTTCTTTGGTAATGATTTTAAACTGTAGTATGTCTTTTCATCAAAACGTTTTTTTTCACTGAATGTCATTTCAAGAACACCTTTACATAAAGAAATTAAGACGTCGTCTGGGTAGCTGATAAATTGTTTCAACTTGGTTATTTAACAGAATATAAGCTTAAACAATTTAAATATACGAGACTTGTTCATGTCAGTACATAACGGACTGTATCAGTTCGGCAGACAAAATGAATAAAATTATGCTTATTTGGGAAACAGTATAGAATAAATATGATTGATTTCAATTAGTGATATGTATAATACGAACAATCCCAGATAAAAAGAATTCACGTAGAGCATTCTTCCGCAGGCTAGCGTATATTTTCAGTCAAACCTTTATAGTGTTATATAAAAATGTGGGCTGATGTTTACCTGCTGAAATTTCACTGCACCATTATGTCATGACAAGTAGTTGAATACCGTTGTTAATTTTAAAGCCTTTTATAATCTCTGCTCTTTTGTCCACGCTTCAATTTCTATTTTTAACTTAATTAGGTAGTTCCTGGTGTAATGAATTATGTCAGAGAGAAATTAGGCAGAAAATTTGTTGAACCCCTACCATTTGATCTAGCTAAATCTTATCAAGATTCAAGTTGTATCACACCACTTATTTTTATTCTTTCTCCTGGAGCTGATCCAACAATGGCATTATTAAAATTTGCTACAGACAAAGGTTTTGGTGGTTCACGTTTTCAGTCTATTAGTCTTGGACAAGGTCAAGGTCCTATTGCAGCAAAAATGATTGCACAGGGCAAACAAGATGGATCTTGGATCTTATTGCAAAATTGCCATTTAGCTGTCAGCTGGATGACAGCACTTGAGAAAATATGTGAAGATATGACTACAGAGAATACAAACTCATCATTCCGTCTTTGGCTTACAAGTTATCCATCTCCAAAGGTTTGCTTGGATAATTTACATTTTCGCTTATTAACTTTAACGTGTTAAAAATGAAATTAATCAGCTGGATTTCTTAGGTGCAGATTCTATTGAAGACGTTTGGTTACATGAGAAGTGAATAATTTGACTTTTAGGTGTCTTAACTTGAACAAACATAATTAGCAAACAGCTAACGTTATAATAGAGATAAATATATTACATACATAATGTTTTAACTCAGCATTCATTTTGCGTGTTCAAGAAAAGTGATATTCATTATCTCTTATCATTTATATTACTTTGAAATGACACGAAGCATTTGTATTATCAGTATTTGGGAATAATTGACATCGCGGGAAGATTCAATAATCACTATTTTAAACACAACTATAAACTAAACGACACAGGTAAATAAATATAAACCAACAGGAATGAGGAAATGTCACTGAGCACTCTTTCGAATTATTGATCTCTCTACAATAGATATAGTGTAACTACAACTGAAATGTAATGATATTATAAAAATATAATGTATATGATAGGAAATATAAATACTGAATGAGAAAACAGTTAAATGAAGTACGTTATTACTGAATGTATTTTTCTATGTGACCATACCATTTGGGATTTATTCTGCAAGCCATATGTATATGGTTGTAACAATTTAAGATTCCATAAAATTGTGATATTTTTCTGTTTCTCTCAATCTTTTCTACTGGCAACCTATGATTGGGTAGATGGCGTCTTGTTTGGGTTAACATCATGATCAACATAACTCATAGCCTTATATTCTCTGAATCTACCACTTGTGACATATTCCTTTTGCATTTTTATAAGTGAACTTCGGATTTTGTGTTGTGAATAAGCTTTAGTTCCAAATCGGTAAAGAAGTATTTTTCGAGAAGTA
Organism: Schistosoma japonicum; assembly: GCA_025215515.1. Lineage (NCBI taxonomy): Eukaryota > Metazoa > Platyhelminthes > Trematoda > Strigeidida > Schistosomatidae > Schistosoma > Schistosoma japonicum. The sequence continues at coordinate 22,124,175 of CM046063.1, read as the reverse complement.
CTTTAAGGATACTGTGTTCTCCTAGCTGAATTGTTAAGTTGTGGGACTTTCATTATCTTTCTAAATATCATCATTATAACAAAAAGTGAGCTCTCAAAATATCGACTAAACAGAACATATGCTAAGTCCTTATGATGTTTTCATACCACACTGAGGAACAGTGAAAACACGATGACATGTTATCGATTAACTTGAAGGAGTAAATTAATATACAGATTTAATTTTCCGGTGGATGAGTTGGGACACAGTGATGCAGTGCCTATCTTATGGAAAACATGATCTGTCTCAAAACTTCTGATCAGCTTTACTAATGAAAACCAGGCTACATGAAACCAAGTTCAGTTACGCAATATCTCACTAAACGTAAATACCACTGAATTTCGGAAGCAAAATATTAATAAGAGCTATCTGATATCACACGGTGACAATATTTGCATCAATTATAATTGTCTTACTGAAATATTCGTTTGAAGTGTATTTACTTATGATGAACTAATTAAGCACTACCTCATAATATGTTACATTCTTTATTTAGTTTCCAGTTACTGTCCTACAAAACGGTATTAAAATGACAAATGAACCACCTACTGGTCTAAGACAAAATCTTCTGCAATCTTATTTGAATGATCCTATATCTGATCCAGAATTCTTCAAAGCTTGTCCAAATAAGGAGGCCGTAAGTTGTCTTGAACTTTTAGTGAAATTTATGTGTGAATTATATTCATAAGTTTTTATGCCATAGGAGTAAAGTAAGTTAGAACAAGTAGACCGATTGGAAGCTGATGACAAAAGATATGAAATAACCTAATATGATTTACGGAAAAATTTCTGGTTTACTTTGTGATAAGTTTCAAATTTCAATGATTTTTATTCACACACAAGTTACTCTGTCATCTATGGTATGACTTCACTAATATCTCACTGTATATAAGCTGATATTCTTGATCTTTGTGTATTGTAGTAAAATGGTGATGAAGACAAATTCTAGAAGCATTAATTCTTATTTAAGTTGCATAAAATTTGCATTCAGTGTCACGTAATATGAATATACAAAATAATAAGTAATTAACAAAGGACGTTTGTTTTTTCATAATGCCATATACTAGAGTTGCAATACACAACTTCAGTAACTTATGTCATTGTAAAAAAAACTCTGAAAACTATTTGCATTTGTCTTAATGCTGTAGTAAGCTTCTTTAATACATTATATATATATATATATATATATATATATATATATGGATAAAACGATGAAATTATTCTCCAGCTTTGTTGTACAGAAGCACTATATTACAAGTTGACTACATTTGGGTTATGCTTTTTATTTTAAAGGTAATGGTCTCGTCTTTACTATCAAAAGTCTTGTAATGTATCGTATATATTGGCTTTCAAGTAGTTTTATGCCGAAATGCGAATGGAGTAGTTGAACATAAACACATTTTAATGGATTACATGTTGTTGTATACTTACGTATACATATATGTATGCGTATATTTGGAGAACATATACAAATATTGGAATTAACTCTACAATGACTTTGATTTCCGTCTATCAGTGTCTGATTTTATTCTTTTATTCATGTTTACTTGTCAGTAATTTAGCGGCTTCAGTTTATCTTTCAGATTTTAAATAAACTCTTGAATTCTCTGGGCACTTATGTTGTCGATTGCCACAGTTTCCATGTGTTAACTATTTTTACATATTGATACCTTCTAGTGTAGAGAGAGAGAGAAGTAGTATACATCATGCTGTTATTATTTAATGTATTTAGTGATCTGATATCATGCAACAACATACGTCTACGTGATAATCCATAAAAGTCATGGAGTTTATCCCTCACTGTTTTCAAAATATTTGGTGAAGTAAAATCCTAATTAGGTACTAATGTAAAACATTTATGCAATTTCACTTAATCACCTTTATATGTGTAGTACATGATCTTTCTTTTCTATAAAACGATATGTATTCTACACTAGTGCAGGACACTATAATGTACTTGTTAAAGAAATATCTCCATGTAGTGAAGTGGCACAATAAAAGAACATCTTATTACCAATGATCGTTCACCTTATAAATATCCTTCATTCTGTATTGTTCATAATGTCTGTGAAAATTTGTTAGGCGCTTTTAATATTCTTCTTTTCGAATATTAAATTTCTCTTAATTATGAGTTTTATCATGATAATGACTCCTGGTCCCACAACTTACTACTTCTGGGCATTCTATGTCTATTTTAAATTCATCTAATTACATTCTTTTTCACATTCTTTTTTACGTCCTTTTATGCTTAAATGGTTTGTTTACATAACCATTCAAACATGTTATAGTCTGGAGTAATTTTATTCATTCGACTATTCTAACTTAGTTTTCTTTGACTAGAAGGATGTTTTATCGGCTCTTAAGAATGTTTCTTTTTTTAACAATGTAGATTTGCTATCGAAATATAAAATCAAATATGAATAAATACAACTGTCTAGATTGTGTAATAAAAATTGTCGAGAAATTGTATGTAAATGTTTAATGTAATCGGCTACGATTGCAAAAAGTTATTTTTACATAAGCCTCTACATGTTATGTTATCTACAGACACACGTTTTTATCATTTACTTCATCGTTTGAATAAAATTTCACTAACGAAGCATTTTCATCTTGTAACTGAACACGTATTTAAAGAATTCTCTTAAATAATCATAATGGTTCTTCGGTTGTTTTTTTTTTGACGAAGTACATTTTCACTGATATAGTTACTTGGCGTTTATGTCAAAACTTAGTGTATAATTTATGTAATTTATAAAGAAAGATCGCATCTATTAGAATTGAAAGTAATGAAATTCATTGCATTTACAAAAAAGAACATTTTTTCAGTAATCTATTTATAGAAAATACATGGCGATGTGGCACCATTCATAATTTGTGTTTATAAGGTAGAATACAATTACGTGTCTGCAGAGTATATATCACCTTACTCTACTGACAGTTTGTGATAGTGAATCTCATGTGCTAGCTCTTTGGAGGAGGACTGTATTTCACTGATATTACGGAAGGCTTTCATGACTGAAACTTGACAAATTAAAAAGCATGGTTGTAAAACTGTAAAGAAAACACCAAATAACTCTAGCGAAGTTTCTTAGTTTCCGATTGTTGTCGTATTGCTTACTTCAGTTGATTATAAAAATCCATAGTTTTCGTAATGCTGAATATGAATTCAATATATTTCTGTTAACATAATTTTTCACATTCACAAAGGAATAATACTTGAATTACAAGTAGGCGAAACCGTCATATACCCTCATTTATGAAATAAAATTACATATCTTAAAATAATGACAACATAGTTTGTCTTAAAATACCAATCTTTTAAAGGTTTAAATAATTAAAAATCTAAATATTTATGTATAAAATAAACATTTTACCGGGTAATTTTTCAGTTGACATTTAGCTGTTTACATTGTTAACGTTATTCCATGTAGATGGACTTCAAAAACAAATTTATATGCATGATACTCGCAAGAAAATCTAATACAGTGTTAACATTTTGCCTGATTATTTTTTTGAATCTCCAGAATTTCAGAATGCTTCAAAAATGAATAACATGATGAAAGCAGATAGTTTCGTTTATACTATCGATATATTTGTCTTCTTTGCACTAAAGGAATTAAGTTGCATTGTAAATTATGCTAATCCTACACTGTCTAGTGAATGAAGAATATTCTAAAAGTAATACATTTTTCTGTAAAATCCTAATTAAATTAAACGATTCCTAAACATTGACTTATTGTTAATGTTAACTACATAATTATGAGAATAACATTTGTTATCGGCAAATCTCTATCTGTTTCTTGTTAAGAACACTGGATATCTAGACCTATTTATTACTAATTTATTGAATGGTTATGGATATATTAATGATGTTTTTTTTCTTAATTTTATCATGATTTGAAGCTTTTGATACCACTGATGTTGTGATCAGTCTATGTCAGTGCCACTGGAATTCTTTAAAAAGTTTTCGGATTTGTTTTATCAATAAAAGAATCTGCGTTCCACAGATAAGTTATGCATAGCAAATTAGATTAGATCAGAGGTTTAATTACAACATTATCTGATAATACATTAGCTGAAGTCAGGACAATGTTTTCAGTCTAATCTTATGAGTCTTAGGCTCCCTAGTAAGGTGTATAGCTTCAATGGATTTATGTTCTACTATGTAGGGTCACTGTGGTTTATGGAATCGAGTATAAATGGTGACATGTGTTCGGAATAATTGTTGGTCATCCTACTTAACTTTGCCAGTTATACGTCTGAGATTATTTATGTAATTTCTAAAATAAGGTTAATTTCTTATTATTTTATTTGTGAATCAAAAATAAGCATGTAAAGTACTTAGCAAATGATTTCAGCCCCACTGTATGTTATCTATTTTAAATAGTATGTAACACGTGAATAATCTGACTTATTTGTTGATCTACATCATTTAGGATAGAATTCCCTATTATAAAATAATCGAAATCGGAAACATTGTTACCATCACATTTTCTGATTTGGCAAGTCTGAATATTCTATTTATTGAAAAACTGTCTCTGAAATTATCACGTAGATTCTTATTTAGAATTCGTGTTGCTTTTTGGCCTAGTCTTATAATTGCTTCAACTTTATTATACTGTTAATTTATTGATTTTAGGTTTTTGAGAAACTTGTATTTGGATTGTGTTTCTTCCATGCTCTGATACAAGAACGTATTAAATTTGGTCCACTTGGGTGGAATATACCCTATGGATTTAATGAATCTGATTTACGTATATCAGTTCGACAATTACAAATGTTTGTAAATGAATATGAGAAGGTGAGAAATAATAAAACTTACTTCACAAATCTATATGAAATCAGTCATCAACCTTTTAGTCTTCATGCAAAATTACCTAAGTGTTCATGGGTCTCAGTTTTAGTTCTTCTCTTTAATGACTATTAAGTCATTCACTGTATTAGAAAATAACTATTTTATCAAGTTGAATAACACTATCGGCCGTATCTTAAGGTTAAAGATTATACATTTCAGTTATACTGACGATTTTATAAGTGTATCACATTTTTTACTGCTATAGTATACAGGTATATTCTCCCTTATTTTAAGTGTCAGCTCAAATATTCATCATATTCCTGTCTCTTTAGTTAATATTGCTACTGTGATACAAGTTGCATGTAAATAAATTTACGCTGGTCAATGCATGCATCTTAACACACCATCAAGAAGAACTGCGATTAGGCCTAAACGGCTGTATCGTCATTACTTGAATAATTTGTAAACACCGCAGAAATTATGTTTTGATAATTCAAATGGATATTTATGTATTTATGCTTACGAATCATTTTTAAAATAGGAATGTTCCAAATAAGTAACACGTTGTGCTTCATTAAATGCTAATGTCAATGATTTCTTGTTTACGTTACAGTAGTAATGTAAAATGGTTTAATATCTATTTACTTATGTTAAGAGAATAATGACGTGTTACCAAACTAGGTATAGTGATTATATTGATTAAACGCGTTAAAGTATATTAAGAGTTGTACATTAACTACGATGTAGATTATAATCCTACAAAACTGTTCAAGGGAAATATTGTTATGAAATCAAGTATAGATAATATCATCTTTGATTGTAGCTAAAAATGATGAAGAAATGAGTATTTGACAATTGGCAACAAGTATACAATTAACCTCAATGTTAATTGCTGACTGCTGTAAACATTTTAACATTCGTCATAAGAAATAGCAGCGAAATTTCGAAATTCATGATGTTGTTGAAAAATATACATCGGTAGTAAGTGTTGAAGTTTAACTAAATGACTAATCAGTGTATTTTGATTTATGATAGAACAAAAGGATTATTTGGTGAAAAGTAACTATGTATTATTCAAATGATCACATAATTTGGATGATTTTGTGAAATTAATAAAGTTGTTAGAGACTTTGGACAGAATAAGTTTTAAAATTAAACAAAACAAAACTGATAAATGTATTTTCGTAATTTAATTTTGTACAAAAAATGTCAAAATGATCCGTTAGACCTCTTTAATAGCTTTAGAAATGTTGGATATAAAATGTAAAACATACAGTTAACGAACTATTCTAAACGGTAAATTAGGGATAACCTATGAAATTTTGATCTATTAGTCATAAGTTATGAAGATCGGAAGCAGCTTCTTATGGAGAACATAGTAACTTTGAGAAATACAACAGTTTGTTTAACAAGACATCCTATAAACTTACCATTCACGTGTCGTTAAAATGTTTATAAGAGGTTGTAGTGATTAATATTCCACTATCTATCCATGTATCTATGTATCTGTTTATTTATTTATCTATGTATATATTTATATGTATATATTACAGGTTCCTTACGATGCTATTCAGTACATGACTGGTGAATGTAACTACGGTGGTAGAGTAACAGACGAACGTGATCGGCGTTGTTTAATGACAATATTATATGATTTCTTATGTCAAAATGTAGTTAGTGATACACGTTATAAATTCTCTCCAAGTGGATTGTATTATGCACCACCTAAAATGGATTATAGTGAATATTTGGAATTTATTAAAGTGAGTTTAAGGCGTTGCATTTTATTATGTATATGATTAACTGTTTGAATGAGACAAACTTGTGAATATAATTTAGATTTTATAATTTGTGTTTTAATTTCTCCGGTTGATAATGATAAAGACTTCAATACTTAATCTCTTTCGTATTCGTACATCTCTTGCGGATTACCTCGATATAGCGTTAAATTTGGATTATGCCTTGCGTCCTGACTTAAACTTGGTAGCTATAATTCCAATTTAATCTATCTACATCTTAATCCTTCACCACAATAAATCATCTTTGTTATATCAAGATATGTAAAGTGTGAATCAATCATCTGGTCATTTATGTTCCAAGATGGAAAGTTTTACATGAATTGAGAATCAAGTAATTATAAGGTAAAAGTTCTTTACCTAAATGCTGACTAATTCTATTTGTTTTGAATTCTGTGTTTATTATGATTGTCATTCTCCAGTCTTAAAGTGATCAGAAAACTGACCTTTTACCCAGGGAAACTTAGTAGGTTTTTTCTGGCAGACTTGCGGTGTTCATTCAGACGAAGCATTAGTTACCTAAATTTACCTTATCTATGTACATTCATTGGTTCAGCTATTACAGAAAAGAAATCTACATATGTGGTACAACCGGTCAATTTAGCTAATCAAATGATAAACATTTTCTAGCTTGATTCTGTATGGACCAAACAGCATTCGTTCAGTTCGATTATATCTCAGTTGATAGACAATGCTCACGATGTTAAGAGAAATCGTTTGAAGTAATATACTATATACCATTATAGTTTCTTAATGAAGTCTGTGTTCGTTTACTACCCATGTCAGAAATTGCATGGATTCAAACCAACAGATATAGCTTGGGTGTTCAGAAGAAATATGTAATATCACTCCCTCATTCTCGGCTAAGTATAAAATAAATGTTTGGTTTAAAAGTCAATTCCAACAGAATACGAAGTCTGTTTTTAAAAGGAATAGAACAATTTTTATTCTTTTTTGTAGTGAATCACTCAGAATTCGTATGATATATATTTATTATGTATATCATTGAGGGATTTCGTTCTTAGTTATATTTATAGTACTGATCCAGTTATATAATTGAGTGCCAAAAATTTATCCTTTCAACGATTTCATTTTTAACAACTGTGAAATTATAATATTTTTTTTCAAATAATTAATGCGTTAAACAAATTCTGTATGTTACTTTGTGCTAGGTGGAAATCATACAATGTATAATCGTAATAATGTGTAAAATAGTTAGTAGTAATGCCTACTAGTTGAGTCATCAGACAGACTAGAAACCATGATACATGCGAAATTAAAGGTGAATGACATAATTACAAGCTAAGAAATGTTGTCTTAGTTTCCCATGTAAGTAACTATGGCATTCTAAATGGAGATTTAAGTTGATCCATACAATAATAATATGCTGCATGACATAGATAAATGCTAGGTTAACATATTCTAATAGTGAATTGGTGAATTTAGGGTATGACAGAAATATAAAACACCACGCAAAGAAAAACTATGTAAGGAACTAAAGCCACAGCAACGAAAGATAACCCTTTTCCTACACCTAATTTATCTTTATTTTAAATATCGCCAAGGCTTCTTCAGTGCAAAGGATAGGTGTGAGAACGCCTTTTGATAAATTAAACTTAATTTTGTACCCAATCGTCAAACTTGATACTGGACGGTCGTTGTACAAAAAAGTTGTGTATACACATTTTTGTTCTCCTTTAATTAACAATGTTTCATATTATTGTAAAGCAAAACCTAGATTATAACTATTGCTTGTAAGTTAATCTTAATAGACCTATATTCTTCCACTCCGCCATTCTTAGTATATATTTTTATAATGTGTGGGACGAGGGGTTGGATTAGATTATACTTTTATTCGTCAGCACATTGCTATGAAAACTAAGTACATACCCATTCCATGTAGCAAACTTATGGAAGACTCTGTTTTGAGTCTCTTCACAACATTATATGAGATCTTGATGGAGAGGTGACATTCATTAAAGTTATTCGGTGAGTTATCAAGGTCGCGACCAACTTTCCACAGCATGATCGTGTTATCAGCATATCACCTATATAGACTCAACCCTCATCATACAGCTTCTAGGCATTTATCCTCAATAGTGGCCAGAAATAAGTCTGCTAATACAGAAACTACTGGTGATTACATTACGGCACCCTTTATATATAAGTAGATCTCATCACTGAAGCTGAATTAAACATTCAGAGTACATCTCTAGGTTACTGCCCTTATCTTGTATTTGAATCTTTGACTTTCAATATCGCTTATATTTTATAGTTTCCAGTTAGTTTGATGACTTGTTTATCTAGTATTACTATCTTACTGATTATTACAACTCTGTGATCGATAAATCAACTCCGCCGGTCCCAAACCCGGGTAAAGGTGGAGGGTTGGGCGTACAGCTAGCATCCCTATCCCGTAAAACACGAGCTTGCTAAAAAAACGCTGACCAGATTAAACAATTTAAAATTTACCCTGGGAGTGAAAGGAATGTTCATGACGCTTCATGATGAAAGCCAAGATTCTTCGAAGTCATGAAGCCGATGCCCCTTCTTAACAACCAGGGAGAAAGTTCTTATAGGTATATGGAATGTTCGGACAATGTGGGAGACAGGGAAGACCAATCAGATAGCAGCAGAAATGAAGAGATACAACCTGACAGTGCCCGGAATCAGCGTAACCCATTAGACCCTAACTGGACATAAAACATTAGCTACGGGAGATGTGCTACTATACTCCGGTCACGAAGAGGAAAATACTCCAAACACCCAAGGAGTTGCTCTGATGCTGTCCAAGAAAGCACGCACTGCACTTGTAGGATGGGAATCACATGGACCCAGGATCATCAGAGCATCTCCCAAGACAATGAAGAAAGGGATTACAATGAACATCATCCAATGTTATGCACCTACCAACGACGGCAACGACGAGGAAAAAGATCAGTTTTATGATAGGCTGCAGTCATTTATAGCGACGTGTCCAGGAAAGGATCTGACAATTCTAATGGGGGACCTAAATGCCAAAGTCGGAATGGACAACACTGGATACGAAGACATCATGGGACAACAGGGACTGGGAGAAAGAAATGAGAATGGTGAAAGATTTACAAATATATGCGCTTTCAACGAAATGGTTATAGATCGGTACAATCTTCCCCTACAAACGCATTCACAAGGTTACATAGGTCTCACCAGATCATACTGCAGAGAATCGAATCGATCATGTATGCATCAATAAAAAATTTAGAAGATCAGTGGAAAATGTGAGAACCCGAAGAGGAGCTAACATAGCTCCAGATCATCACCTGGTGGTTTCCAAAACGAAACTAAAGCTAAAGAAGCAATGGAATAACTGGAGTAACAGCGTTACAACTGGTTCAATACAGCCTTTCTCAGAGATACTGACAAACTCATGGAATTCAAAATAACTCTCAACGACAGGTTTCAAGCTTTAAAAGATCTGCTGACATAAGAAAACACTGTGGAGGACAACTGGTAAGGAATCAAAGAGGCACTAACTTCAACGTGTCAAGAGGTTGTGGGCTGAAAGAAATACCATTATAAGAAGCAGATTTCCACAGAGACCCTGAACAAAATTCGACAAAGGAGAAACAAGAAGGCAGAAATCAACAACAGCCGAACTAGAGCAGAGAAAATCAAGGCACAAACTGTATACACAGAAGCAAATAAGAAAGTAAAGAAAAGCAGTAGAGCCGACAAACAAAAGTACATCTAAGGCCTTGCAACGACAGCGGAAAAAGCCGCAAGAGAAGGAAATATGAAACAGCTATATGACATAACAAAGAAACTGACAGGGAAACATAGTAAACCAGAGCGACCGGTCAAGAACAAAGAAGGCAAGCTAATCACTGAGATTGAAGAAGGAAGGAACAGATGGGTAGAACACTTTGAGTAACTCTTGAGTTGGCCAGCTCCACCGAACCCACCAGAAATCGAAGCAGCATCTACAGATCTCCCGATTGATGTCACTCCACCAACAATGAAAGAAATCAAAATGGCCATCAGACAGATCAAAAGTGGGAAAGCAGCAGGACCTGACAGTATACCAGCTGAAGCACTCAAGTCAGATATAGATGTAACGGCGAGGATGCTCCATGTTTTATTCACGAGGATCTGGGAGGAAGAACAAGTGCCGGCAGACTGGAAAGAAGGATATCTTATCAAGATACCAAAGAAAGGAGATTTGAGCAAATGTGAGAACTACAGAGGGATCACACTGTTGTCAGTATCAGGGAAGGTCTTCAGCAGAGTGTTGTTGAACAGAATGAAAGACTCAGTGGATGCTCAACTTCGAGATCAACAGGCTGGTTACCGTAAAGATCAGTCGTGCACAAACCAAATCACAACACTACGCATCATCGTTGAACAATCAATTGAATGGAACTCGTCACTGTACATCAACTTTATTGACTATGTGAAGGCGTTTAGGAGCGTAGACAGGAGATCACTATGGAGACTTCTTCGACACTACGGCGTATCAGAGAAACTCGTCAATATCATCCGGAATTCTAACGGCGGACTACAGTGCAAAATCTTGCATGGAGGACAGCTGACAAATGCATTCCCAGTAAGAACCGGTATCAGTCAAGGATGTCTGTTCTCGCCTTTCCTCTTCCTCCTAGTGGTTGATTGGATCGTGAAAACCTCTAGATCTGAGGGGTGCAAGGAATTCAATGGACAAGTAGGATGCAACTCGATTATTTGGACTTCGCGGATGATCTGGCTCTTTTAACCCGTACATACCAACAAATGCAAGTGAAGAGAACCAACGTAGCAGCAATCTCAGCATCAGCAGGCCTGAACATATATAAGGGAAAGAGCGAGATCTTCAAATTCCACACAGAAAGCACCGACCCAATTGAACTTGATGGTGAAACTCTGAAAGAAGTGGATACTTTCACCTACGTGGAAAGCATCATCGATGAACAAGGAGGATCCGATGCAGATGTAAGGGCAAGGATCGGCAAAGCCAGGGCAGCATTACTACAGCTGAAGAACTTGTGGGACTCCAAACAATCGTCAACCAACCTCAAAGTCAGACTATTCAATTCAAACGTCAAGATAGTTCTGCTGTATGGAACTGAAACGTGGAGAACTACTTCAAACGTCCTCAGGAGAGTACAGGTATTTATCAACATCTGTCTACGCAGAATATTGAATGTCTGTTAGCCGGAACTCATCAACAACAGCCTACTATGGAAGAGAACAAACCAACTTCCAGCCGAGGATGAAATCAGGAAACGACGTTGGAAATGGATAGAACATACATTGCGGAAATCATCAGACTGCGTCATGAGGCAGGCATTAACTTGGAATCCTGTTGGGAACATGCGCTAATGTGAATAATGGTGAAGTATTCAAGATTCTTAATAATGTAGGTAAGTAAGTAATTGTCGATAAATCAGGCCGTTGTTTGCTTACTGGTCAAAGTGACTTTTAAGTTCAAATCATCCATATAGCTCACTTATAATGTCTTCTATTGGGACATTAGATCATGCAATTCTGAATTCCGATAAAGCTATCAGTTCTTTTAAGGCTGCATATAACTTAGTACTGAGTGTCAACTAGCGTAAAACTTAGTTTTAGAAGCGCCTACCGATCGAGTTTAACCAATTGACATATTTACACACTGATTCTTTATATAAAATGTTTTGTGATTACTCAAAGTGAGATTTACCCTACGAATATTCAAATAATGTATATTAGTTTTGAATCGAAGAAGAACTGATTGAAGGCGACGGATGACATTACGAGTTATTAATTTTTCAGTTTATTATTCATTCATTAGTATGATTTTTGTTTACTTACGAGACAGTTATTATAAAGTGATATCAAAATTATCTTACTGGTATGCCACCTATTTATTCTATATTCAGAGTTTACCTGCTACACAAACTCCCGAGGTGTTTGGAATGCACGAAAATGTTGACATCACACGGGAGTTAAGTGAGACACGTACATTATTTGATTCAATCCTATTAACTGTTGGTCAAACATCATCTGAAGGTGGGGGATTGTCTGATTCACGAATAGATGCCATAGCAAATGATATATTAGAAAAACTACCAAATGCGTACGATATATCTAATGCATATAAAAAATATCCAGTCAAGTATGAAGAAAGTATGAATACTGTGCTTGTACAAGAAATGGAGCGTTTTAATAAGTGAGTTGGAACACACTAATACTTAATGATTAGATTTAATTAATTCAATGTTGTTACTTTTTGCAGTCAGTTTTGTCGGCATATTTTATAAGTTATTAGTAATAATTGTTCATATCTAACTAAGTACTTTAGAACTCAACCTGTATTTACTTGTCTTCATAAGTTTAACTATAGTTATCATCATGTATTAAAAATTACTTGAAAACTTTATACGAATTATATCACTTTTTACTATTGTTTTTCTTACTTTCCGTCCATTTAACATACACTACACTAAAGTGCATTTACGAAACGGCTATCCAGAGATGTCTTCAATTAATGATTAAAGCAATCTTTGAAAGTTGTTTTGATATATGCTGCCTATTTCAAAGTACATTTATGCTAAGCTTGAGAGTGGTATTGTATTGTAGTTCTTTATCTCATGTAAACACATATTATCTAATAGAAAATTTTCATCCTTAATTGATTTTGAAGTGAAAACAATGTATATTCAGAGATTTAACTACAACCGTTTCTAATAGGCAACGTTCATTATAACTTCCTTCATCGTATTCGTACAAAACAGAACTTAATAAAATTGATTCTGATTTACTTTAAGTAATTCTTAAGAAGGAAAAATTAAACAAATGAATAAAGCTCAGATAAGAAAATAGATCTGTAAAATTATGAAAATTAAAGAAAAACAGATATCCATATTACGAAATTGTGAACTAGTTCATTTAATTTATCAAGAAAATAATTAATTTTACGATAAGAATTAGTTTTAGGATCCTTTTTGCATTTTAAATTCAGTTATTTTCGTTGGTGTGAACTTAACTGAGGTAGGTATTGTGTAGGTATTTCGACCAATAAAGTGATCAAAAATGGTAATATGTTACCACATTCCTAATTTACTTTAACTCATAAATAGATACTTTTCGATTTTATGCTTTTGGTGTTTTCTGTCCTCAAGGATTATGACATTTAGTTTGGGCGATGAAACGATTGACGACAAAAATTGTAGCCAAAATATTGAAACATTTACATTACGTAAGAGGTTATCCAGAAAACAAATAAGTGTAATATATTCAACCTGTATATTTTATACATATATTCTTAAAAATAATCAAGCTGGTTCGAAAAGCATCTAATATTGTTAACAAATCATGTCCCTAAGCTTAAACTACTATTTACTGATCTACTTATTAGTTTCATTCAAGACTTAAATCTTCAAAATACCCCCCCCCACATTTATTTTGTCATAAATTTAAATACAGTAGAGACAGAAACTTTTGCTATATATGTCAAATATGTACAAGGAGACAGTGAGTATTCATAATTTTGAGCTGACAAAGAATCATAATCTTAATATAATCTGTAACTGGAAGGTTCAACAATCGACTAGTGAGATGATGTTGAAACTTCTAAAATGTCTACTGCATGGTAATTGAATGAAATATTTTCAGCTTATTCTAAAAGCTTTTAGATATTTTGTGTGTATTTCTTTGAACCATCCTAACAGTTGCGTTAAATAATATCACTAATGATAAACAAATGAAAATAACATGAATCCAAGTTGATTGATGAATACATCGTAAAGCATAATGTATTCACTGATGTAGAATTTTGTTAGTGGACTTATACATGCCAATTAAAAACTTGTCGATTCATTTTTCGTTATATACACGAGTTCATTAATGTTGGTTAGTTTGAATACATTAAGTGGTTTTTTGCAAAAAAAAAAAACCAAACAGATTCTTTACGAAAAACATTTTTTTACTACAACCAAATTTTCAGTTGAATACATATTACTTGGCATTATACTAATTACTTATTCAGAATATCTACCAATCAATGTTATAGTATGCGTAAAAAGTACTATTGAACAATTGTGGTGATGAGATATACACATGTAAACTCGACAAAATCATTTAATCAAATTGGTTTAACTTACTATAATTCACTTGTTTCAGTACAATATCTTGTGAATAGATCTCTCTTTTCATGAATGTTAATGTCACCTTTCAGATCTTTTCATTTTCAGACTCGTAAAATAGTAAATAAATTCACTGCCAATGAGTACTATATGTCATATTTCTCTTTACTTTAATATTTATCTAATAATATCATCTCAATTGTTAATTTTTGTTGCTTATCCTCCCTGAATAGTCTTTTATGACACCTTGAGTTTTCATCTTTAACTAATTCTGGTAAAGTTACACAATTAATAATCTTTATTGTCATCGTTATTATTAGACGACATTATATTTCTATGCTGCTATAAGCCTGAATGAAAATTAAGTGACACAAAGTTATGATGCTAGAAATTTGGTGGTTGGTTGGCCGAGTGCCAATCACTAGTGCCTAGTTGGTAATTGTGCGTCTGCCCTATGCCCACTTAGTCCCAAGCCAGAATAGGAAGAACACGAGCCAATAGATCAACCAGACAGAATCCTATTATATTTCAAGCATCCCCTTATATATAAATAAAATCAGACCGCACAGCAAACCAAATTAGGAAATTAACATGAATACAGAACAAAGGAAATAGTGGTAGTGAATAGGAACAACTTGTACACAACTAATTAACTGTAGTCCATAATAAGAGACAATATAATAACGGTAATTATGCTAAACAGTAGGATAGGGTAAGAGAAACGTAACAATAATAGAAACAAGATTTTTACACTACACATAGGTAGAATAAATGAAGTAGTGTTCTTAAAACACAGTTCTGAAAGTTTGTTACACTTCTTTGTGGTCCGGCATAACACACGATTAATTGTTTATCTACTGATAACATAAGGCTTATTGAGGGATTGATTGATCATACAGTTATTTTGGCCCCTTAAATTAAGTATGTGATTATCTCCATACATGAGAATTCTTTATTTGAATGATATTCTCTGAGAGTCTTCTTATCATCATAATTTGAACGGTAACGTTATATTTTTCTGATAAATAAAAGTAATGGTATAATTTTAATTTGCAGTTGGATCTATAAAATCTCAACAGCACATATTGAAACTTTGAGCTTTCCTTTTCATTCATTCAAACGCTAAATTGTTGTAGTCTTCATTATAATAAAGGCAAAGCATGTGTTTATATTAGATCAATCCACCAAAATAGTTGTGAATAGCCTACATGATTGGAGAAGGAGCCTTTTCGTCAACATACAACTTTCCTCCGAACATATACCAAAAATACAGATCCGCTAAGTTTCATAACACTTCGTTTCCTTTGATAAAGTGAAATGGTTTTTTACGAACAAATTAACACAAAAATAAAAACGTATAATAGAAAAAACTTGTGGTTTTGGAGAATGGTTAAATTCATTTAATACGTATGTCACTATTCTAAATGAATTTAGCAGGCAGTTCTTTAGTCTATAAATTTGATAACTTCTTGTCATTCTAATTTTCAGTCTACTGTATGAGATATATATGATGAAGTGGAAATTAATTGCATTCATCTAGTGTTTTGTGAAGATTTCGTGCAGGAAAATCCTATCTAAATGATTAAGAGTAGTGTGTATGCTTGCAAATTATCATTATAATTAGACAGCCCTCTTAATTTTTTATAGTTTAACAGGAATTATCAAAGCAACATTGAACGATCTCCGAAAAGCAATTAAAGGTCTTGCAATTATGTCTGATAGTTTGGAATCTTTAGCCACCGCTTTATCAATTGGAAAGTTACCTGCCTTATGGGCACGTAGATCATATCCAAGTTTAAAGCCTCTTGGGTCGTATATCAACGATCTTATTAGAAGATTAAACTTTTTCCAAGTAAGATTATAAAATTTTATCATTTGATATGTAACACAAGAGATTGTTTTATCGAAGAGATCACTCTTCGACTATTTCATTTATAAAGGTGTCCATTATTATACATATTTCTTGTTTTAATAATACAATTACAATTGATTGAACTTAGCAACACAATCAGAAGAACACAGAATTTTGAATCGTATTTAATAGTGTAATCAATGCTATATTATGAATGTTGTAGAAAGTAGATGGAAAAAGCGTAAATAGGTTGCGTTAAATGGAAGAGATTTTAAAGATTAATTGTGTTCATGTTACTTAATGTGCTGAGACAACATTTGTAAGTGAACCAAGTAGAGTTGAACGACTTAAGAACACTTCAGATCTATCATTTGTATTTGTCACAGACCAAACTCGGTTGGGTCTGAATTAGAACAAGAACAAACTGGACAGCTGTTTCGTCACAGTATATGTTTCACTTACAGTCCTTAGTCATGACGAATACGAACAACAAATTAAAACCATACTCTACAAAATCTTTTTGAAATCATTATAAAGATCAACTCACTAGTGATTTATCACGAAATTTACCCAAAATTCTCGTTATAAGCCTTGACATGGCTAATTCATTCAAGCAGGAAGGGAAACAGATGTGACCAATAAGATGAGATAATCACCTCGCTATTTCATACCTTGAGTGATTTGGGAACCAAACCACTGAACGCTAACTAGCACGGTGGTGCTGATAGTTAGACTTCATTTAAGTGTCCCGGGTTCAATCTTATGCTGTTATCGTGGATGTCCACTCTCAAGTTGCATACTAAAACCATAAACCTGTTTTCTTGCTACTACACTCAATAAAGTGTAATATATATGTATATACATATGCGTGGTATTAAACATATTTGCAAATGTAGTCGGAAATAAATGTTTATCCGATGAAATAAATTTTTTTTTGAATCTTTATGTATGCTAAGGAAGGGTCATTACTTTTGTTTAGCTGATAAACAAGATTTTATTATTTATCCAAAAGATGTCTTTACTATTGACAGGTAGTTTATTATTAGTAATACTGATTGCATAAATCAGATCAACCTACACACGAGCTAATAATATTGTGTTGATTGTACTTTATTGTATCATATAGCAATATATGTACATGCAAATAGGAGAAATATCGAATTAATCAAAGCGATTCACAAGTGATTGTATGTAGCAAATTATATTGCACAACTATTTAGGTATTCGCCAAAGTGAAACCCTTGATTAAGATCTAGGTTGTGAACCGCTAAAGAGTCCTATACTAAGGTGAAACAACTGTCAAGTACTTTTTGGTTTTCAATGCTTCGACACCAACTTCAATCTGTGACGAATTCAACCAACTAATTATATTAAGAGTGTAGTAAAAATCATAAAAATAGATACTGTTTAACATCCTGAAAAGGTCAGAGAAATAAACTTGATAAACATATAATTATAACATTTGTACAATAAGAAGTGTATGAATATTCAAAAAAAACCTACAAGTAGTTAGAAATAGATCTGAATCAATCCATAAAAAACACAACTAGAAAGAAATAACAAAACCATTTATTAAAGTTTCTTTGGTCAGTTAAAGGACAGAACTATTACAAGATTCCCTGGAATACAAATGGCTATTTGTGGAAGACTAAATGAATTCCCATGTAAAATCTTTGAAAGCATCCTTCATGTCAATTCGAATACTTCGTTCCTGCCTTATATAAAAAAATTGTAAACATTTTTATTTTGATATATCACAAAATTTCTTTCAAAACAATATGTGATATCAAACACTTTACAATGTACAACTAATAAGAGACTCAATGTGAAGCAAAAACCTTTGAGAAAGCTGAAATTTCTTATTAATCTATTTTAACTGATTAGTTTCCATCAAAGATAGACTTTTATTTATTGGTTACTTTTATCTCATGATTTTTCTGCAAACTAATAATAGTTTTATCTGTTTACAATAATCACATGAAGGAATGGTTTGTCAATGATAAACCATCAACATATTGGGTATCTGGATTCTTCTTCACACAGGCATTTTTAACTGGAGTTTTACAAAATTATGCTCGTCGAACAAAAATCCCGATTGATTTATTGGCTTTTGATTTTGAAGTAAGTTGTTTGAAGTTGTCTTTATTCATTAGGAATTATTTTAGGTTTTACACATAGGACAGGCATTCTGTTTTAGAGGACGTTGTTCATATTGAAATATAAACTTTACTTGAAATGTGTTCTGTTCGATATCAGTGTTTTCATTGTTAGTTGATAAGTTTTAAAAAGTGTTTTTTTTGATAAAATTAGCAAATGAAGCTTATACTTAACCAGTTTAAAGATTCTTAGTTGCTAATTGATTTTTTTGACTGAAAAGACTATTTATGCATTAGATATTATTTCAGCAATCCAATTATACGCTTAGTAGTAAACCTAATCTCAGAAAGTATTATATCGTATTATATTAATACAGTCTATTTTAGTGTTTCGTTCTGTCCCTAGTGTTTTTATAAAGTTTGAAGCAAACTCCTTATATGTTAGCAGCCTTCATTCATAGTATCGCTTTACTCCACCAGATAACTGTTTATTCATATCTGTTTGATTCTGCTTGATCTAGGCCTTATTAGTTCTTTGTAATATTTAACTTAGGAGATTTAATGCCGTTAAACTTTCAGAGCTTTTATTATGATATATTATGTAACGGTACACATTTTATAAAGTTCTGTCAACCCATTTACAATGAACAAATAATAGTTTTCTTCTATGTAATTATAATATAAATGAATCTTGAATTGTTCCGGTTATCACATTATATTAAGGCCATATCTGTGTATTTTTTTTACAAATGAGAATATTATAACTGTTTTCAGACATAACTATTAACTCACTAATGCGTATTTGTAAGGAAAGGCCTGGCAGATATTTTTCTTTGAAATTAGGAGGCAATTATCGATACTTGCTTCCAGGTAAATAGAGAATCGATTCGATGTGATTTATATGCGAATCTATGGTTGATTCTGATTTATTAGTTCTTTTTTTATACTTAATGTAATCAGGTTCGCGCTACACACAATGAAACCAAACCTCCTGCTGATGGAGCTTATATTCATGGTTTATTTCTGGATGGATGTCGTTGGGATTATGAAAGGTAATTCTCGCATAACTATGGTTAATTTTTATACCAAATAGGATTTTTTTTTATCTGATAATAAATAATACTGTTAATATATACATAGTTATTGCACTACAATACAGAGCCAACTGGTGCTCTGTATACTTGTCATCTAGTTAAAACATATTAATTCTGTTTTATTGATGTTACCTCACCTTTCGACCTACCGACAAGACAACAATCTTGAGTTTAGTTTTACCCTTTCCAATTTATAATGAACTCAACAACTTTATAAATTAATGCTGTACTTAGGAACGATTAGTGATAGTGTATACTCTTTAAATTAAATGGCATCGATTACTGAATTCCTATGCCCCTCAGTTCGATTTTTTTTGTTAAATGATCGCTTTAAATATTAATTACTATCTGGTATGTTTATATATAGTGAATAAGTTTGTGAACTATTAAAATGATATTGGTTTAAGAACGTATGACCAATCAATCAACCATTTATGTTAATTAAGGTGTGTATGTATTGTCTTCGTAAAGCTTTGTTATTGTTAAAATTCCCTGTAGATTATAATATATGCATTATTAACCTACTCTGTGTCTACATTTTGCATTTATTTTATTACATTTTGTAGTATGGAGCTTGGTGAGCAGTATCCAAAGATATTAAATGATCCAATGCCAATTATTTGGTTGAAACCTATATTACGTGAAGAACTTGATGATTTATCTAGTAAATTAATTCGATATAGTTGTCCAGTTTATAAGACCAGTGAACGCCGTGGTACACTATCTACTACTGGGCATTCAACTAATTTTGTTTTGCCGATATTATTATCGACGAGTGTTAACCCCAGTCACTGGATAAAGCGTGGAGCTGCTCTTTTATGTCAGTTAGATGACTAACTGGATTCGTTTGACGTAGAGCATAAATATTTTGATAACTCGTAATGACTGAATTTTAACAAACAAGAATATTTCAATAGAAGTTATAGATACAAAATAAATCTCTAATGAGATATATTTTCTTTTTTATGTCACATCAATAATATCTATAGAGAAAGTCATAATATAATCCTTGCAAATTACCTTCTTTCAGCTTGTTAGTTTAATTACAATTTTTTCATTATCTTTCTCGACAACATCACCAATGCAAACTTTTTTTCAATGTTTATGAAATTATACTACCAATTTGTTTAGTTTTATGTTTTCTAAACGTAATTTACAATAATCTTTTAGATTAATATTTCTTTTTTCTTGAAATTTGACTGTTAGAAATAAGTAGTAAATCAGTAGTCTACTGTATCAAGCAGTGCTTCAATTGTTTGTTCATAAAGTAATGTGTTTTCATGCAATAGTTACTTTTGTTTTAATTTCAATCATCAATCGTATTAAAAAATAGGCTATTGAGTACTTTTATAAAAACTAATAAAGTTTTCTACCTTCTAAATGCATTCATTTATCTTGAATTGATGAAAAGAAATGGTGAGATGAAAAAAAATGAAGGGAGAAAAAGAGAAAAACGTTAATTGCTTAGTTTTCATTTAGTCGCATTTCGATTTAGTAACGTTCTAGCAGTAAAGTATGTATTTATAATCATAATTTATGGTGATAAATATCTATCAAATGGTTAGTCAATTAGAATGAATAGAATGTTTGACTTTGACTGGGGTATATGTATGCTGATTGAATAAACTGCAAATCACAAACAATAAATGAACTTATATGTGATGCTTTCTCATGCCATTGCATTCTATTACGTATATAAAATTGTTGATGTGAAATATTAAAAACAATCTACAATTGAAGGTAGGAATCTAAATGATGACTTATGGAAAGATACATACAGAATATGATTAAGGTTTTCTGAGAGATAGTTTTTATTGTTATCCAAGTAAGTACGCTTATTTAAGTAATCTCCTCTGACTGTGTGTTAATTCCTATCTTTATCAAGACATTAGTTTTAAACAGTAAAACGGCAGGAATAGTAAATAATGCGATAAATAACGTATGATTTCTATCAGCAAATTAGTTTGTAGGAGTCGTTGAGCTCAAAATGTTTCCTGAGAGCAAATAGTATAATCATGCACACTTCTACGAAGAAGGATACACTGTCTTCTAATATTATAGAAAAAGATTAACGAATGAGGCCCAATACATTGCTTAAGAATGAAATAAGACACTTCAATAATGTTGAAGTGTGTATACAAGAAGGGCTGTGCAACAAATTAATGGATAAAAGGTAATAGAAATATAAAACTAATTGTCCACTTAACAAGCGCGAAATAGGTGGATAGTCGAGATAATAAAGTTTATGGAGTCATTAAAATGGTGATAAGAAATTAATGGTTTCGGAGTATTTCAAGAAAAATCAAAAAAATTAACGAAATAAAATTTTAGTCTCACGGTAAAATTAGAGCTTTCATGTATCTATTTTACAAACGCATATTCGGTTTGAATCTATGAACAGCTAACAGCTCTGCAATGTATAACTTACTAATTTGTGCCTTGCTTTGGTCCTATATAGTTTTACTAGGAATTGATATTTGTTTTTTTTATGTGGTAAAGATGTGATTTTAAACGTTCATTAAAGTATACGTCTTAATTGTGGTAGTTTAAAATGTCAATCATGTTAAAGAGAAATATGTGTTTATATGATATTTCTATAATTACCACTCGTTAGTGTTGTTTCTGTTGTTTTATGCAAATTTTGGTTGTTTTACTCTTTACTTTAGTTTTCAGAACATATAATAAATAATAATATAAACTTATAATGATCTAACCCATCTTCATACCAATTTATTCATGTTGTCTACATTGGTGCTGAAAATTATGTTTGTTTTTATCAAATATACAGTAGAAAGATTTTTAATTTAAGTTCTAGACACCTATATTCCGTGCTCACGCTGAGGTATTGATATCTTCAATACGGGATATTTTGGGTAACTTAGATGAAGATAGACAATTTGAACTTCTCTGATGACCTAGCTCTGTTAAAACCACACACAAGTGCAGGTAAAGACGATCAGCGTAGCAGTAGTAGGCCTTAATATACACATGGGACAAAGCAATTGTCTTAGATACAGCAAACTGAAAACTAACCCAAATACATTTGACGGAGAAGCTCTGAAAAATGGGAATACTTCAACATACCTGAGCAAAATCACTGATATACAAGGGGAAATATGATGCAGATGTGATGACATGTATTGGCAAGGCAAAGGCAGTATTTAGATAATTTAGGAATATCTTGAACCTAAACCAACTGTTACCCAACACCAAAGTCGAAACTTGGAGAACTACGCAAAACATCCTTCAAAAGATACAAGTATTTGCAAACAGTTGTTTGAGCAGGATACTTTGAATTTGTTGAACAGACACTATCAACAACAACCTATTGTGCCAGAGAACAAACCAACTTTCAAAGGAAAAAAAGACTTAGAAAAGACGCTGGATGTAGATAGGCTACACACTTGAGGTAATCATCAACTGCTTCACAAAACAGGCACTAACTTGAACATCTCAAAGTTAAAATACGAGATGAAGACCAAATAACACACTGCGTCAGTAATTGGTTACAGCCATAAAAGGAATGAATAGCACTCAGGAAGAACTAGAAAGGAGATTAGAGAACAGGGCTGGTTGACGAATCCTGGTTGATGGCCTGTGCTTCACGAGGGCTGACAGATACCGACTGATTGGTTAATTGTTAAAACAACTCAGGAACAAACATCACTAACGTTGGCCTCTACAGATATTATCATTAATTCAAATAGATTTCTCAAAGTCAATAATTAAACACGATTCATAGGCAGGCTAAAGAACATATTATCATTTACACATAACGATTAAACAAAAGTTATAAATTTCTACACTTCCAATTTAGCGTTTTTTGTTTAGACGTGCTTTACTACCATTTAACTGAGTGTTTACTTAGTTTAGTTGTCATATATCTTATATATTATACTGTTACTTCTGCTCAGTTGTCTGTAAGTCTTTACATAACATTGGCGTAAACAGAACACTTATTGTAGTATAGTTGATACAATAAACTGTCAACACATCTTGATATGTTGTTCAATATTCTGAATACATGTTCTATGTTTGAATTACGGAATAATGGATTTATTCATGAGAACATATCGTTTACAACTTTAAACACTTTAATCACTTCATTGTTCCATGTACTTCTTTTATCTGTAATCTGTTAACATTCTATTAAAAGTTTGCTGATCGAATTTTGAGATTTGAACCCACTTTACAACAGTATTCAAATAAACAATCTCAATTAAATCTCGAATCACTCATAAATAATGTGACTTCAACATGATTCTAATTCGGATTCAATCATTAATAATAATGTATTTTAACTTGAAGTTGTTAGTATCTATATTGGAAAATCTTGCCTCTTCTGCTTTAAGTGTTTTTTTTTGAGTGTCATTTTTTGAGTGAGATGCTATACTGAAGCAACCCCTGTTTTTTAAGTTTTATCTCACTTCTAATGTTATGAATAATCACTTTATTTTAGGGGGGGGGGTAATTACAAGATGTCTTAGTTGTAGATTTAAAAATTGCTTTTTCTTGTAGTTTAAAGTAGTATTAGAAAGATGAATACCACTTTCTAATCTTGGATTAATACCTTAGACGCAGGTATGACACTATGAATTAATTGTTAACGTATTTATACATCATATCTTATAGATTGTAGTACGTATCGACCTTATTATGGTAAAAATATACAATTCTGTAATATCTTGAGCTAAGATCATTGTTAAGATCTTCATGTCTTAAAATAGCATATAATATTTAAGCGATTAGATTACAAATAATTAGATTCAATGTTTCAGGTTATTCATTAAATATTCATAGAAATTTAATTTATTTACTTTAAGACTAAATTTGATTTCGGCAAAGAAGCATATACCAGTTCTTTTTTTTCAGATTCTGTCTTTGATATCCAATCTATGTTATCAGTCACATGCAAATGTTTATTATTTTCCGCTTATAAATGATAACAACTGTATAAATAGCTTATATACATGACATTTAAAAGCGAATTACACATATTTTTGTAGCTTACCTACTTCAGTCGAATATATTTCTTACAAATATTCTTATGAATATTCCTACTGGTTATCTAATTAATCTCATAAAGCAAAAGTATAATAAATAATTTAAATCGAAAGACGCTACATTTTATCTTAGTGTTCAATAGATTATAACTTCTCCTGGAATCCCCCTACGGTTAATGCCGGTCTGAAGCCCGGATAAAGGAGGAAAGTTGGCATGGGGTTAGCAACCCCATTCCGTGAAATAAACAACCTTACTAAAAAAAGCTTACCAGAAAAAGCCTTTTTAACTACATTAACTCTGCCAATGAGAGTTGGAAGGTCTTCATTTCGAAGGGTTATGACGCTTCATGATGAAAGCCGAGTTTCCTCGGTAGCCACGAGGCCTGGGCTTCTTCTGACAACTAGAGAGACAATTAATATAGGTACATGGAATGTCCTCACGGTATGAGACATAGGGAGACGCAAACAAATAGATGGAGAAATGAAAAGATACATCCCAAAGATACTTAGAATAAGTAAAACCGATTGGTTACAAGCTGGACAGCAAAGATTATCTTCAGGACAAGTGCGTTTATACTCCGGTCACGAAGAAGAAAACGCCTTACACACACAAGCAGTAGCAATACTGTTGTCTTAAGAAGCATGGAAGACCCTTATAGGATGGGAACCTAATGGACCTAGGATCATTAAAGCATCATTCATGACCAAGAAGGAAAGGACTACAATGATTGTCATCCAATGCTATGCGCTCATCAACAACAAAGATCATTTCTGAGCAAGGCTGCAGTCAATCATCGATAAATGCTTAGCCAAGGACTTGATCATCCCGATGGAAGACTTCAATACCAAGGTTGGAATGGACAACACCAGATATGAAGACATCATGGGACGACATGAACTGGGAGAAAGGAACAAAAACGGTGAGAGGTTGGCAGACCTATATACCTTCAACAAAATGATTATAGGTGGCTTCGTATTCTCCCGCAAACGTATGAACAAATCTTCATAGGTTTCACTGGACCACATTAAGGAGAACCAAATTGACCACATCTTCATCAATTAGAAGTCCAGTAGGACCATGAAACACCTAAGAATAAGGAGAGGAGTAGACATAGCTACAGATCATTATCTGGTAGTGGCTAAAATAATTAGGCATTGAGTAAGTCTCGATTCTACTGTTCACTGTTGAACGATTAAATGAATGGAACTCACCAATGTGCACCAATTCCCTCGACCACAATAAAGCATTCGATAAAGTTGATAGGAGAACATAATGGAGCCTTCTTCGATGTTATTGCGTACCCGAAAAGATAGTCGACATCATACGGAATTCTTACGACGGACTAGATTGTAAAATCGTGCATGAAGGTCAACTCACGAATTCATTCGAAGTGAAGACCAGTGTTAGATAAGGCTGCTTACTGTCGCTCTTTCTCTTCCTGCTGGTAGTTAACTGAATCATGAAGACTGCAACATCACAAGGCAATCTCGGAATACAGTGAACAACATGGATGCAACTAGATGACTTGAACTTTACAGATGAGATGGCTCTTCTATCCTACACTCAGCAACAAATGCAGATTGTAGACGGACAGTGTAGTAGCAGCCTCAGCAGAAGTAGGCCTCAACATACACAAAGGGAAAAGCAAGATCACTCAATATAAAACAATGACCACTAACTCAATTACACTTGACAGAGAAATTCTGGAAGATGTAGAAACCTTTACATACTTGCGTAGCAACATCATCGATGAACAAGTATGGTCTGATCTGATGCAAATGTTAAGGCGCGGATCGAAAAGGACAAGAGAAGCATTACTACAACTGACAAACATCAGAAACTCAAACCAACTGTCAGTCAACGTTAAAGTCAAAATTTTCGATACAAACGTGAAGATAGTTCTGTTGTATGGAGCTTAAAATTGGTGAACTACGAAAAGCATCATTCAAAAGATACAAATATTAATAAACAACTGTCAGCGTAAGATACTTCAGATCCACTGGCCAGATACTATCAACAACAACCTATTGTGGTTGAAAACATGCCAACCGGAATTTTTCCTATGAAGAAACTGGGAGAAGACGCCTGAGGTGGATTGGGCACACATTGAGGGGTTAATCAAATTATATCATGAGATAAGCACTAACATCGAATCCTAAAGGCCAGGGAAAAAGAGGAAGACCCAAGAACATATTGCGTCAGGAATTAGAGACAGACATGGAGAGAATAAACAGCACTTGGGAAGAGCTGGAAAAGGGAGCCCAGGATAGAGTTGATTAAAGTAGGCTGGCCGTCGGCCAATACTCCACGTGTGTTAACAGATATCTATTGATTGATTGTTTAATAGTTCAAATCAAGAGGTAGAATTGCTTGACCTCGCTGAGTAGTTTTTGTAAGGTGTAACATAATAGTCTATGTGATTTTTTCTTTCTAACAGATTCATATTCTTCAAACAAACGAACACTGAATGTTTTAGTATGCTTTTTAAGCAACAATCGTTTACGTTGTTACTTTCGTTTAAATTCTGTATGCAAATGAGGTGGTCACTTCGTTTCCGGTCAACTTATTGAAATAAAAATGTTATTTCGTCAAACAGTTATCTGTATTGTTATATGGGTCGAATAAGATATTTTAGAAATATCTCCTCGCATGATATTCTGTCATAGTGGTGAAAGTTTAAGAAAGTACTTTTTATTGAATCAGTCATTGAATTCAACTACAGTACATTTATTCTGTTCGACTAATTGATTATGTTGAAATTAGGTATAGCGAAGATTATTAAGTTTTATTTTTATGTCACGAGATGAGGTCGAGTAAATATGCGACAAATTGACTGAATAAGAATTATGTATCTTAAGTAGCCCTCTTATTCGATCTTATGGTTAAGCATCCTCTGAGAAGCCAGGAAGTTCTGGATTTGATCTCCCGTGGGGTTGTGGAGTTCCGAAGAGAGTTCCGAACTTCGACGAAACAGCTGTCCAGTGCTTCCTGGTTGCCGATAGTTGCCTGTTTCAAACCAATTCTTTATTTAGAATTAAATGATCGTATATATTTATTATCCTACTAGTGTTAGTCCTATCATGTGTCCTTTTTTATAAACTACTCATTGCTTCCAGTGGGTCATTATAATCTTAACAAAAAATATTTTCCTTTAAATTGAATTCACATCATAAATAACAAAAGAAACTAGTTATATATATTGAATATTAAAGAATCATTGCTTCTCTACTGTGCTTTTCGCTGTATGCTGGACAAAAGTCTCTTTATGTTACTTTTTTATTTCAACTTTAGAGAAGATAATAAATTCGGATTTTAAAATCTTTTATCAGAAGACAGTAACAAAGTTCACAAACTAAATAAAGAAATTTTGAATTCTAAACGTCATACTTAGTCTAAATATGAAGAAAACTAAGTTGTAGATTGTAGTAGATTATACTA
Organism: Schistosoma japonicum; assembly: GCA_025215515.1. Taxonomy (NCBI): domain Eukaryota; kingdom Metazoa; phylum Platyhelminthes; class Trematoda; order Strigeidida; family Schistosomatidae; genus Schistosoma; species Schistosoma japonicum. Next base: position 22,095,962 of record CM046063.1, on the reverse strand, counting down.
AACCGACAGTCAAGTCTAGCATAAAATATCTATATTAAAATTGTTTTGAACTTCTTTCAAACAGGCATGAAGTAAACATAAGTTTTCGCAGAAAAGACATCTACTATATCGGAATATTAACTATTTTTCCCCTTTTTATGATAGGAGTGTCTTATTATGTCTTCTCACAAATTAATATAACATACAACAACTTTAGCTTTTAGTTCAGTAAAGTATGCATTTTTAACAAGGAAATCTTCCGAGTTAATAGCAAACGTCTATTTAATTATCAAACACCATTTGTCGCCTAACATGATCAATTAGAAGACACAAGCTTATTCTAATTACATTTATATCCGTTGCACAAGCGTGACCGTCAGGACTAGTGGTAAACGCGATGGCGTTTGACAAGAAACGGGTTGAGTTCGAATCCCAGTGTGAACATCAACATTGGGATGCAGGTACATTGAGCCGATGAGTACCAAATAGGACGAAACGAGCGTCCTAGATTCCACTTTCCAGTCGCAATTCAAATTCTTCTAATTAAACATAATTAGTGGTAGATTTGTCACTCAAATGTGTAAACAAATAGAACACATAAATATTATGTCTGTTTTATGAATAGTAAATAATTAAATTTCACAATTAAGTGAGTCTTTTAGTTTATTTTCAATAGGAAAGTTGCTAATTGATGATACAATACTTTTAAAAATAAACTTCTTTTTTTTTCAAATATACTGAATCAACTAATGAGATTCATATGATTTCGATTTATAATTTAGTTAATACTAAGAGACCTTCCATATCGAGCCCAGGACGTTTGCCTTGCTACCGATGCCTCATCAGAGACTAAATAGTAAGTAATTTTATACCCATACATTCCTAGTCGAAACTATAGCATAAGTCTGAACACTGAAGCATAACTCGCGCTACGATAGGAATTTTTTCAGGATTACGAAGAAAATAATGTCACTTTGTGTCCTACCATGATTTTACTAAGTGGCTGCTGTCTAAGCTCCCTTGAGTAATAAGCCCTTTTTGGGATTCAGTGGAAATTGAAGCTCAACTTTACAGAAACCCTCAGTTTGTGTCCTGTTTTCCCACCTATATTATTCTTAAAATTCATTTACATGGGCACGCGTGTTGTTAAAAGAAAGTATTTAGTAAAACAGTGTGTACTATAGACGTCTTAACAATTAAACAAATTAAGTCTCGACTATGCAAGGAGAGTTGGTGCATTCATTCGCTCCCTTCTTTAAGATTCTAAAAATATTTCAATTTTTTATACCCAGAAGTCGGTAGTTTTCATTTGAAAACTTGACTTCATTATTCCCTAGCCTTTATACAAGCTACGTTTCCACGAATCATGACAGAATAAAACTGATCGATATTTCATTGAATATCTTAACTTCATCTATCAGCAAATTAAAGTATACAAACGGTGATAAATAGTAAAGCCAGAAAACATTCACTTCTGTTAATCTTTTCAAAGTGTATAAAATATGTATTTAAGTCGGATCTTGAGAGAACCATGGCTAACCAAGTAAAACGAAACCAAAAAGTGCATTTTCAGGCCTGTTCGGTGTATCGAATAATTTCCTTAAAGGTGCTTAATTAAACCTATTCAACGCACCATTGATTCATTTGTATACAAGAGATGTATTTTCAATTAAGGTCATCTTATCCTTTATTCAATAAGTGCACCTCACATTATACTATTGTTTCACCTTTCCGTTTTCACCCACCCTACAATTTCATCGTCCCTAATCTACATAACCTCATTATTAATAATTACACTTTTGTTTACATTATCGGTCTTTCTTTCGTTATTATTAACAGAAAAACGTGAATATATTACCAATTACATTATTAAAATTACTGTTGTTGTATTCGATCCTAACCTGATCAACTAAATATTTTCACGTGATACAATTACTTAATCTATTGTATTAAATAACACTTTCGATTTACTAATTATTTATGACCAATTTTGCTAATTAAGGGCATGATCGACGTGCAGTTTACTCATTTTAATTCACGACATTGATTTACTTAATCATGATGGTTGCATTTTACACTGTATTGTATAGTGTAATGTCACATGATATATGCATATTTATAAATGTGTAGTCAAAAGTGTGAGAATGTTTCATGTTGAAAATTACATCGAAGAGGTTTTAACTATGATGCAAATGATTAAGTTGATTGAATTCGTCACAGGATGGTGTTTGTAGGATAGTAGTGGGAACCATGGCACATTGATTAGTTGTCTTGTCCTTGAATGAGACTCCTCAGGAATGCACACCCTAAATTTTGTCTTAAGATCTCAGGTCGATGAATGCCTAACCCTCTTTACCACTGGGCCGAAATTCAATGGTAGATTTGTCACCATGAATTTTTGGTATAGCTCAACGATCCTTATTAACTTCAGTGATATATACTTTACTCCCTATAAGTATGCACTCCACCAGCCACAACTTCTCATTAAAGCTTCAGGTACATCTTGATGTTAGTCACTGGTTAGCTAATTTTTGTAATGATCATTTCTGCATTAAATATGATAACGACTTATTTATGATTGTATTTAGCAGTAACAATCAAAATGATTTTAAATGTAGGTTAATGCAATGTTTATTTGTGTAGTTTTAATAATAACTATACTTCATTCTAATCGAAATAAATTAATTATTGATTTAACTATTCTGTTAATCTCATTTAATATCTAAGATTGTTTATATTTACTAAATAAACATTAAACATAATTTCTGTCTAGATCTCATTCACCTGTTTATCTACTTTCTTCATTCATTTTCAACATTAAATATATTCGGATTAACTTGTATCTTCCAACTGATTTCTTATGAATACAAGTTCATCCTGTTATCTATATGCCAGTTGCATAAGTGTGATTGTTTGGACTCAGTAGTCTAGTGGTGAACGCTGTAGTGTCTGGCACAAAACAGACTGAGTTCTAATCCCACTGTGGACATCAATATTGGGATACAGGTACATCCGGCAGACGAGTTTTAAACAGGATTAACCGTACGTCTTAGATTCTACTTGATAGTCACAAACCAACTTAAGCAAATACATTTCTTTTAATAAATATATTTACCTAATTTATCAAAAGTGAAGTCGATTACAACTTAGTGGAAATACTAATATGCTTCAGCCATATATGTTTTCAGATTTATGTTTGATCAGAGTACTAGACAGAATATGTTACAAAATTAACTCCAGGTTTTAAAGAGGAGGATGTAATTTGCCAATTATTTGATTGATTTTACTAATAAACAACTTGGTTGATAGGATTCAGTCGGTAATTTGATAAATTAAATAAAGATAATATTGGATACCAGTTGGTAAACGATCAATGTAAACATCTTAACAGGTTTTAAAGATCTGTGGAGACAGATATAGGTTTATAGTAGTTACAAACTGAAAAAAACGGTTAATTTGAGATGGAATCTGCTTGACAGTATAAGTTCTTCCAAGATTGTAGGTATGCCTTGTTGATGAGTGTTATGTAACACGAAACGTCGGTTCAATGTTTCTTGACTAATACCCCAAAATCATTCCTTATAATTTTTAACTTGATCATTAAGTAAATTCAGCTTAAAACGAACTTCAAAACATTATTAAAATGTAAAAAAAATACTGAGTCGATTTATTTCATATTTTAGTTGCTCATTGTTGACTAAGTCTAAATGACGGGAATCATGTGGCTATAACTGAGGTGTAATCAATGATAAAATTGTTTCCCTTTGGCAAATCAGGTACCATGATTACTTTACTTCAGTCTACTGTTAATGTCGTAACTAGTGAGAATATAAATCCTACAAAGAAACATCGAAATCTGCATAGATTTCTAGACGTGAATCAGATATTCCGATAAGCTAATGTGAAATACGCAACTTACTATTTTGATGCCGTCACACTCAACCTAATGTGTTTAATAACACTTTCTATATGATGTATAATATCATTATTAATGATATAGAAGTATATTCCTAATAGGATGAAAAATGATAATGGATTGATTATAATAGAGATGTTTTTAGATTGATGAATATCGTTCTGTCTAATGGATTAATAGATAGTGAAATAACGTGAAAAATCACATTAATACATCTAATGTAAACAACAAATGGGAGAAGAAATTTCTTCCCAGTTAGTTTTTCATCAAGTCTCTATTTTGATTTATCTGCATATAATTTACAATAAAAAGTGGTGATGTTTAGATTATAGTAAATCAATCATCATTGTATTCATGAAGCTGATTGTAGATGATTAACAGAAAGTGAGGTGGTCAAAGTGACGATTAATCGAACGTCATAAATCATTGATGAAAAAACAAGGATATGTGTATATTGAACTCTTTGATTATATAACATGAAGCAAGAGAATCGACGAGATATTTCTGATAAGAAATCAAATATTGATACCAGATTCGAAAGATCAATTCGAATGAACTATATGCGCAAAAGAAGCAGGTAAGTTTTAGGTACTTTGCAATGTTTAAAGGAATGTCAACAGAGGTTGGAAGACGGGAGGGGTTGATATAAACTGATAATCAGCTTTAAAGATATTTTAATAACTATTACATACGAATGAACGGGTGAAACGATTGGTTCAACAGTGATTGCATGAAAAACAATATTTGTGTGGAGGCGTTATAGTTTAATACTAATGGATAATTTCGTATTTACTTCAGTTTTTCGTTAGATAATAAACTACAGACAAAATGATTTCAACCCTTTAGAATCTAACCTGTTTATTGTTGATTAATTAATTTCTTTGACCATCTGTTTATCTTAAAGTCGCATTAAATAAAACACATTAATCATAAATCATCATTAAAGTATTAGATACTGAAATAAACCATTAAAAAATGTCAGTTTTAAGAATTGCAAGATCAATGAAAGAACAAAATAACTGATGCAGTATTTTGTTGAAAGTGCTGTTGTATAAAAAATATAGAATGTTTTTCCTCATTTTAATTTTTACATAATAAAGACAATGAAATTCTATAAAACTCTGAACAAGTACACCTATATAGAGCTTCTTAGATGAAAGTGAAATGACAATGAATAAGTCTTTATGACATCGTTGCATAGCACCTAGGATTAGTGGTGATATAAAATAGTAGTACTATTCAGATAAGTCGTTGATAACTTATTTTAATTCTGTGAGGTGGTGTGAATGTGGACGGCTTATTTTGGTTTGTAATAACTTCCAGCTGAGGAGCGTACGTACAATAATCCAAACTTTGCACAAGCCGTGTTCGTTGCCAAATGCTATTTTTTTCACAAACTTTCTATAATTGATTATTTGTATTCAATCGTGAATTTATAAACAATTGATTAATCCCATTATTTCCTGTTGTTTATTCTAGAATATATAATCTGATCATGGATATATCTGGATATCTGGATATGTCTGCTTATTTAATTACATATAGGAAAGAGAATTTATGGCACGAACAGTATTAACAAGTTTTATGCTATACCCTGGTTGTACGATTTGTTAAGATGCTTCTCATTAGGAATTTTCGGTATAATGCCATAGTATTCTGCAACCACTTTCTACGACATCATGTCTAATTTGGAAAAATAGGAGTTTAACTTTACACCTTGGTCGTATAACAAAAACCGAAGCACTAAAGTTGTAAATATATTGAATATAAACGGCTTGAATTTAAAAATCCTTAACTTACAAATTAGACCTAACCGCTGATGGAGGGCGATTTGGGGTAATCGGCTGTCAACCCTGGACTTAAGAATCGTGCTATTCGGTGCTTGTCAGTAAAGCATACCAACAACCTTCGAAGTAACTTGTAGTCCACAGAGGATTTTATCCCGGGTCATCTAGTTTTACCGCCTACGCCCATTACTACTGAGCTATTCGGGATTCAACTAACGCCCTGTAAGACTGCAATGTGTAAATTGGTTGATCACTGTGTATTGATGGAATTCTATCTAACAGCACTTAAAGGACTTGGCGAACATTCAGATGGTCACTATACAGTGATCAACCAATGTCTAATCTCTAATTTTAGAAACTCATGTTATCCGAAAATGTGCACTGGAAATAACACAGTTACAGAAATAACAATAATCCAACACATTGATTTCATTTAAGTTATTATTCATTTTTTCAAAGCTAGAACAATGAACGTTCCAGGATAAATTGAATTCATTTTATCTCTCATACTTTAATTTTTTTTTCACCATAAGCACAAAATCCTATAAATAGGTAAAGTACTTTTCAAGTGTAATGTTGAATGTAACATGTAACCTATTTGGTAAATAACAATAATAAAAATGTTTAATTTTAGAAAAACAGGATAAATGAGACAGAGAGGTCATATCATAATTAAGTGTGAGATACATGTACTATCCGTTATGTTAACAGAAGATAAATTGATGATAACACATATTAATTACCATTAGCAATAACAGTTTAGGGTTTCGTGAATAAACTTAGAATGCTAAATTCTTTGGAGGTCAAATGTTTGATGAATAATATACGAAAGTAATAAGTCTAGTCTAATTAACATCGAAGATTTTATTATTATTATGAAAAAATTGCTACGAAAGATGAAAAAATATTATCAGTTCTATAAACCGAAGAGATAAAAATAAAAACAAAGTTATTTGATTACATCGTTAAAACTAAACAACAAGAACAAAGTAAATGAAAGGGGAAAAGGAATAATTCAGGTTTGTCGAGAATATATTCGTTATGGTAATGCTAATTGAACTATGAATTCCTTTTTGTGCACATAAAGTTGGATTTGTTCGATGAATAACAGATGCTTCTTTATCACATAGAAATTTGGTATTATTCCTCCCCTGCTATTGGGAATGCAAGATCGGGGTTCACTGTGTGTTCTATGTTGATTATGTTTCTTCCTATGGGATAATTGGTAATATGAAATCATTTAATAATAAGTTCTTCAGTATACGTTTTGAGATTCATCCAGACAATACAATCTCTCCCCTTCCAACGTACTTGCTACTTCATGCAAACGTAAAATAGTACATAATATTGTAAGTAACTAGAGATGGTCTGTTATTTAAGCTTGATTCAGTGAAGAAATTTTTGGAGCAGGTAATAATCAATCATTAATAAATTGTATGAATAATGTGTAGTAGACAGAACACAAAGTCGACAAGACCTTGTTATTCACTATAATTTACGATGTGCCAAATAAGCTTCCTAGGTTTGTACGCCAGCCAAGGCAATAAATATTAAAATTTTCCAAGCAAAACTGCATACAATATTTCTTTGTTCTGTCATTTGTCTTCCTATAGCCTTCACTACCCACTAAGCAGCATCAATTGTGAGTAATATTTTCATTTGTTTACTCATATTAGTTTTAATATACCCATTATATGAAAACAAGTTTATCCAGCAATCGCATCTTTTGCAACGAATTCATTTTCAAGCTATACAATTATATGTATATATAGGTCAGTGAATAATTGGAATTTTGATTAGTTGCCATGTCAAACTTTGTCTACCTAGCGTTTTCAATAATCAGTTAGTAATTAAACGATGGGGGTGGTTTAAGAAAAATGGAAACTGTGTAATCAGTAGGATGGAGATATAATAATTGTGATTATCAATAGACTAGGGTGAAGATTTATGAATGAAAATCTAGAAAATTTAGTTTGAGAGGGTGTTTGTCACTATGATAATTGTAATGACAATAGTAATGATATTTGTTATTATAATAACGGTAAACGTGAATGGACGTCGGAATGAGTTATGAAGATATAGAGAATTGCAAATAAATGCATAAATCAAATAATGTGTGATAAATAAGGAAATCTCATAAATTACTTTTGTGTGCACAGCTCAGGCTTCTAATTGTGAATGGCAAGATTTTCTTCAATATAATGTCGATTTAGACGTAGGTCTCTTGGTTTATTCGACTGAATTTTATAGATTATGTCATATGATGATACCGAGGTTGAATGTCCTGAATAGTTTATGTTGCAGGATAGAGGAGGTAATTGATCTACACTGTCGTTTGCCCAATTATACCGGAACATTTCCTTCGATCAGGCGAATGACCTACATACTAAGGTCCACAAGACCAGGTAAGCTGGTAAATGCACATTGAATTGGTCGGTCATGGCAACTTGTCCTTTAGCCGGTGGTAAATGAGTGGGTGGCTCCTGAACATTATACGAAGAGTTGCTACAGGAAAAGTCTTCCTAATCGACCTCCCTAAACAATCTTAAATAAAGCTGCTTGCTATATCTCCGTTAAATTCAGAGTTCATATATAACTCTTTCTTTGGAACAGCTTGTTTTGTCTATAAGGATGCTTCTCATTCATGTTCTTTACTAAAAAACCTTAAGGGGTATCAGTTTTCTAAAAAGATGGATCTCAGAGATGTTATCTCACTATCTATGCAATTTACTGAATAGATTTTGAGGTATCGTAAGCATAACAAGCCGATTAGTTTGCGTTTTCTTACTATTCAAACCCAGTTGTGGAAACAGATTAACTGTTAATTTATTATAGGTTTCCTATAAATTGAAATCTGTAGATATCCATCATTTCTTCTAGTAAGTAGAACGTTTAAGAATTACAGTTGTGAACCGCATTATTGCTCTACTGCGAATATTAGTGATGGTGAGCAGCTATCCCTTTTATTTGATTTTATTTATATGACATTATCATTTTGTTCACATCATTACTGTTGGCAGTGTCACTTTATACATCTTTATTAATGATTCCTTTCTTTCTCATTCCTCTAACCCATTTACATACACACAAATAAATTTCTAACAAACTATATAAGCAGTTTATAGACTCTATTCCAGTTATTGTCACCAATTTTATTCACCCATTCATACACAAATGCACTGTGATACCATCAACCACAACAGTTTAAACGTCCTCTTATTAAACATTTCAATTTGCTACTGTATATCCTGATGAGAACATACCGAAACTACGTATTTGATTAAACTTTATCTCAGTTAACATGGTTTTCTTATCTTGATTGCATTTCCTAAACAAATAATATGATAAGTGGGGAACAATCGGATGCTTTCATGGATTGTTAACATAATGCTAATTAGCATCGTATGTGGTAAAATAATTTCGAGATACCTTATTTACAATTTAACGACAAATCTATCAAAAGATATAACTTGAGGTATTTTCATACCCTTACTAATTCAATTGATGTATCTTATGTTTAGGAAACTTTTAGAGAATATCTGGAGAGTATTTATATTGAAATAAATTCCTTACTTTTTCTAAATGATTACTCCAACTGCATAGAAACGAGAGAGACTGAGGCTTTTCTTATATTGTTTAAAAATTCCCAAGTTTATCATGAACAAAGACGTTTGAACAAAGAATATTCTTTTCGATAAATGCTCATCAGGTTCTACATTTATTAGTTCAAAATTATTAGTCACAAGAATTGCCAGTTCTGGGGCGAGTAAAACATTATTTAGATATCAAGAATAATTGGATAATTGAAAGTTTTTCTCATAGTGTTATTAGTAAAATACGAATGTAAATCTTGAAATAATCATCATTATGTAACTTGTGCAACGTAAATGACAGTTGAGATAAACAAGATTATTAGTCAAATATGTATATAGGTTTCTCTGTATATGGGTGACATAAGAGATTGGGTGGTAGCAAAATACGATTAAATCAAGTGTTTGTAGACAACAGCTGAATCTTACTTAAAATGAAAGTGAATGGGTAAGAGTTTGTAAGATGGAGTGAACGATAATCAAAATTCGTCAAATAATAACAATAACAATAATAGACATAATTACAATCCCACTGTGAACATCAACATTGGGATGCAGGTACATCCAGCCGATGAGTCCCAAATAGGACGAAACGCGCGTCCTGGATTCCACTTGCCAGCCACAATACAAAAATTAAATAATAATTACAATCAGTTCATTTGTTTGATCTTAAAATGTGATATTCAAATTCATTCTGTGTACTTTGATTAATAATAATAATAATAATAATAATAATAATAATAATAATAATAATATGGAAATGCACATTCAGAGGGAGAATACATATGCTTTAATCCGATTAAATCGTCGCATGATTAAGGTGGTGATTGGTTTAGTGGATCTTGTATCGGCCATGGCAAGAGAAGTGGTTGAACGTTCTTCTTCTGCATGCACAGGTCTGGCTTCTTGACTCGTGTAGCTATCGCTTCTGCAGTTTTAAGGACTTTGAGTCTAACCGATCTTGGCAGATAACTGTTTACACAAAATATTATTGTGAATGACTGATTTATGCTCACCACATGACCTGTTTGAACTAGGTGAGCTAGTATTGAACTGTTAATACTTCTAACAGCTCCTTTGGTTAACCAGACCGGAAGGTGCTCCCGAGCACGGAGGAGTAAATTCCCTGAGCATCTGCCAATGTAACTTGCTCCACAGGAGCAGTTATCCAATTATCCTTGATATCTAAATAATGTTTTACTTGCCTCAGAACTGGCTATTCTTGAGACAAATAATTTTGAACTAATAAATGTAGAACCTGATGAGCATTTATCTAAAATCAACTGTTTTAAATAGAAAAGAAAACCTTGTAATTCATTTAGGTTGAACAAATTTTCTAAACAATCACACATACCTTCAGTCTCACATAAAAAACATGCACATAAATTAACTCTGCTCTGTCAAATTATAAATATTTTTCACCTAGTTGTTCTAATCCAATTTAGTTCAAATGAATACACACACATTTGTCTCACGGTTGATTATCATGATTAGACCAATTTTTGTGGTTTGTGTTGAAGTTAATATCGGATATGATCAAACTGATCTGATCATATTAAACTAGTTATAACTTTACTTAAAGCTGTGAATCATCGGGAACTTAAAGTTTCGGCACATCGAGGTTTTACAAGTATATTAGTTAGTATAAACTATCCGAATCATTGTTCAATTTGCTTCAAATCATCAAGTCAACTCTTGGGTTTGATACTTACTGATTTCCTGTATTTTAGTTGCGCAATAAAGAATTTAGTAAAAGTAGATACATATTACGATTGTGAACATAAGTAAAAATAGTTGATAAAACTAAGTTTCATAGTATCTAACTTAATAGTTTTTTATATTCGTATACAGAAAACTTCATGCAAATACATTTGGAAATGAATGTAAACAACGGTTAAACATAAACATAGAATACACTAACATATTCAGATTTTTGATTCAGTAACCATAAAAAATTTATTTACAGTTACATTTGGTAACTGAATATGTATAATTAACTTGATTGACAGTATCTTATAGCTTATATTGGTTATGATAACCTTGAAATCTGTTAACAGAGTGCAGACTGAGACACCCAAGTGTATTGTATAAACATGTTTAGATAATCAAATCTGTATTCCATTAAAACATTACAGTTCAAAAACTAAAAAAACCAATTCATTTATATGCTTCAATATTTCTAGAATAACATTATTTATCAAAAGACTTAAAAATCGTCATTTAAAATGATCAGTTAATGTAATTTAATGATATTTGTATCTTCCCATTGATTTGTAGCTGTCTGGACTCATTAGCTTAGTGGTGGTGGTTGGGGTGGTATTCACATCAGCGGCGTGAACATCAACACTAAGATGCAAGTACACACAAATGACAATTTACCAAATGGACGAAACATGTGCCCTCTATTCCACTTGCGGGCACAGTTTAACTTAATTGATCTATTAATGATTATGTAATATATGTAATTAAGAGTTTACAAAATGAATAATTAAGTCGTTATTATATCTTACGGTCGATTTGATCTGTATTACTTCATTTAATATAATTTTGTGTAGTTACCTTAAATTAGTGAAGACAGTTGACTAATGAACTTATAGCAACAATGTCTGCGAATACTGAATACTCACTATGTACACTAAATGTATATTTAATCAAATAAATAAAAAAGAAATTCCACTTCTTAAATTAAATTTCAAGTATAGCTATTTGTTTAGGTTCAAAAATCATTACATTTATTACATATCTGACACTTTACGTAAAAGCTAATAGAAAAAAAATCATAAACAATACTTATAAAGGTGATCAAACGGCTCAGTTCGTTGTCGATTCTGTGATCTGCCGAAAATGCATAAACTAAACGTCCCAGTAAGACCAATTTTTCCACTTCCGAGAACCCAAAATTGCAATATGTCAACTGCCATTTGATGACTTTTGAAGCATTTGATGGATTCATGTGACCATTCTAATAAATTTCGACACAATTCTTAAATAGGATGAAGGACAAGCGAATCAACTGTGACAAAATTTTAGTATTGTTTGACGTAATAACTGTGTTTATCTAAATTGACCCAAAGCTGCTAAAATAAACCACATCCCTCCTTCTCACAAATGTTTATAATTTTTTTAACACACTATGTTTCAGTGTCAATCCACACTTAATAACGTTATTTCAATTCATCAATATAATATATAAACAAACTACAGGAACACCTTCAGGATAACTAAAACCAAGACTTATTAGAGAGGCAGTTAGATATTGGAAGGAAACTTAAACTGTAATTTATTTTTCAGCATCAGTATAATCCTGGTGAATTTAAGTATACGCATGTACCAATAAAAATTATCTGAGTGAAAATATGAACTAAAATACTAAGCTCTTTTTTGTTTTAATCCATCTAGAATTCTGAAATCAGGTGTTGGTTAAGTTGAAAAATCTTGATGTTATTGATTGAAAGGGGATTTATCAACATGTAAACTTCCATTTTCATAGTAATCTACAATTTCTGTTATCAGAGTATTGTAGCATTTATTATACTAATTAGTGTAGTAAATATTCTCAGCAAAAATGTAGTCTATTTAAGTTATTTATTAGATGATAATCTATTTAATAATCTGGGTTAATTTATTGTTTAAGCTGGTTATATTATTAGGCTTTAACTAAGTAATATTCTTGGCAAGGGAAGAAATGTTCTTAGCAGTTGTAGAAAACTCAAGAGTTTAAGTGGCCTGTATATCTTTATAACCGGAAGTTAATAATTATGATAAACAAGGTACCAAGATATGGGATTAGATTATCCCATAAATAATTTTCATGTAATAAGTCAAAAAGCTTCCCGTGATTTGAGAAAACAAGTCATCTTCCTTCTAACCTATCGTAAGGTGAATAAAAAATAAATCTATAATAATTAACAAAGTAGACGGAGATAAAACTACCGTTGATATGACTATAATAAATTGTGAAGAAAGGGTATGGGACTGTCAAACCTCTGAACTATGTAAAATAATTGACTTAAAAATATTTACAACACTAAAGAATAAAGTTAAATCAGAGATATGTTTAATTCCGAAATAATTAAAACCATTCATCAGTATCCTATTGTGGTATACGTTATATCCGAAATCATGCATAATCTCAATTTTCTATGGCTTCCAACGGATTCATAAACCTGGTATCCAACACTGATCAAAAAGTGAATTCAGCAACACTCTAACGTATGTGCTGTCCACGTATGCAAGCAATTAACGTAAACCACTGCAACGAAACCTTCACTATGTTGTCAAAGATATACAAGATTTCAAACCAAAATTTCAAATTTAATAGTCGAAAATAATGAAACGATGGTAAGTTGTGACGTATTTCTAAACACCAGTATTTCAGTTAATGCGAATCTTAACCTTATGAATAATTTACGGGAAACTGATCATACATTATTTATCCGACATTCTGAAAGCATAAGAGTAATAATAAAATCCATAACGTGTGTTTAAATTCAACTCTATTTACCTTCAATAGGATTGTATGTAAACAAACTGATGGAGTAGCATTAAGATCCTCTTCGTGTCTCCGATTGTAGTTAATCGATTAGCATGACATATAGAATGTCGTATTTTTACAAATATCGTCAAACAAATAATTTGACTCATATGAAGATGACAACTTTTATCATCAATAAAAATACGTTTCCGAGAACCTTTTTCAAGACTGATTAACACATTTTTGTCTCAAATAAGATTCACTTACAGAAATGAAAACCAACGCAATGAAATGTCGTTTTTAGACTATCTCGTGAAAACAAATTCAAATGAATCTCTTAATCTGACTATCTTTGGAAATCTGATACACTCTTATCGTTATATTGATGTCGATGCAACACATTCATTCAGTGTGATGATGTCTTTATCTCAAAATTATTTGCAGAATAGATACCAAACGTATTGCGTCAGCAGAAGATAGACAATAGGAGTTTAAGAATACAATTGACATCTTGTGATTAAATAATTTCCTTATGAACATTATTAATAATGCAGAAAAACACAATGGCCAAGTAATAAATGTAGCGAACTGCCATGGTTTGTTACAACTATTCCATCTTATCACCTTGGCATAGTAGAAGAATTGCTATGGATTCTAAAACAATGTGGAATTCAATCGTGTTACAAAACAACCAACCCATTTCCAAATGCTTTGGTCTGAACAAAATAAAGGATACCATTCACCTCCATACAGAAGTGTACTTACAAGTTAGATTATATCGACTGCGATGCTTTGTATTTTTATGAATCATCCCGAGAAATCATGACTTATCCCACTGAACAATCGAGCTACACAAAACTAACTCATTGTAATCCCTTATAGCTTGAAAAAATTGGTAATCAAATCAGCATTATCAGATCATGCTGCTTATAATAGCTATAAAATTGACATAAACATCATCCATATTACGTAGAATGATTTTTCTAGCCATAATGAAAGACGAGTAGTTGAAACACTTTCATTTTATCAAAACCCACTACATTTAATAGAAAGGAAGACGTCATTATTCATCATGATTGAACTTCCCATAGCTTTAACGAATGCACAAATCATCACCATTCTGCTCACTACATTTTTCATACCCAATTGCAGTTAGCATACACAATTAAATTCTATAGTGAAACAAAATGACACATAATAACAAGACTACAACATGTTCAGACTTGTAATTCGAGTGTATTAAATATTTTGGCTTGTTCGTTTGCAATTTAAACTCACTTTTAGATGATCGTCGTGCTATATGCCACAAATCGATGTAAGTGAGAATCCTGTCACTGAATTCTATCCAAGTTATGCAGAGGGCTAGTTGTTTGCCAAATTGTCGTCCTACAGAGCGAAATCTAGAGAATACACTGCTGAGGACAACGTAGCTGTCCAGTGCTCCTTGGTTTTCACTGTTACCCTCCCATCACTAATCTGTGACGAATTCATTCAACTCAACTCGTTAGTTTAATTCAGTCAATAATCTATGGGGAAGTGGCTTACACCATCATCTATTCATCATAATATATTGGAAATGTTTTAGTTAATTCTATCGACTACTTAGACAATATTCAATTTATTTGAAATTATCAAATCTGACTTTGTTACTAATATTGTATTTTTGTATTCTCAACTTATTAATTCATATTCAATGATGATCTGTATAAATTAATATTTAAAGACTGACTAGATTGTTTATCATCAAAAGATACTTTGTATGTATCCTGTTTAACTGATCCAATTTATGAGAGCATGAACAAATATTTGTGCAGAATAAGATGGATTCATTTTATTTCGCTGGTTTCTCATCAGCTGCATACAACCTAGAATAATATTTTACAAAATTAATATTTGAAACGAAGTTTAACATACTCATGAGAATGGATGGAGTTAGTTGAAATCAAGATTACATAAACATGTGAACATGGCTTAAAATGTTGGAGAAAATGCTGTGAATATATATACGATCCATTTTTTTGGGATAGATAAACTTGATAAAAACCGGGTATTTCATTAGATTCGTCAGTAAATAAATACTAGAACCTGGAAAAATGACATACTAGCGATGAAACTTTGTACGAGACTTTACTTAACTTGCAAAACATCAAGTAGGAGATTAAACAGACCAATCAGAAGTAAATTCATTGCTTCCACGATACATGTCGATTTTGAATTGTGACCAGTACTGATGCAAAATAATCTAAGATAAGATACAACTCTCAGAAAACTATTTGCGTAGGCTGTATTCACACCTTATTATCACACAAGCACATACCAGCATTGTCAACAAAGGTTACATGAAACCAACGATAAGTACATCCTCAGGCTTGTTCAATGTATCGAATAATTTCCTTAAAGGTGCTTGATTACACCTATTCTATGCACCATTAATTCATGTATATACTAGAGAAGTATTTTCAATTAAGGTCATCTTATCCTTTATTCAATAAGTGCACCTCACATTATACTATTGTTTCACCTTTCCGTTTTCACCCACCCACAATTTCATCGTCCCTAATCTACATAACCTCATTATTAATAATTACACTTTTGTTTACATTATCGGTCTTTCTTTCGTTATTTTTAACAGAAAAACGTGAATATATTACCAATTACATTATTAAAATTACTGTTGTTGAATTCGATCCTAACCTGATCGACTAAATATTTTCACGTGATACAATTACTTAATCTATTGTATTAAATAACACTTTCGATTTACTAATTATTTATGACCAATTTTGCTAATTAAGGGCATGATCGACGTGCAATTTACTCATTTTAATTCACGACATTGATTTACTTAATCATGATGGTTGCATTCACACTGTATTGTATAGTGTAATGTCACATGATATATGCATATTTATAAATGTGTAGTCAAAAGTGTGAGAATGTTTCATGTTGAAAATTACATCGAAGAGGTTTTAACTATGATGCAAATGATTAAGTTGATTGAATTCGTCACAGGATGGTGTTTGTAGGACAGCAGTGGAAACCATGTAACACATAATGGCTGTTTCATCCATTCGTTTCGCATCGATCCTCTACATAATATATATATATATATATATATATATATATATATATATATATATATTGTATAGTAATAAAATCATAACGAAACAGTTGGTGGCGTGTAACATAATAACGTTACATGTTCATAAGTGTTTATTAAAATAAATACCGTACTGAATTCTGGATTCCTAATAATAATCGTACCCAATCGTGATCACTCTGTGACGAATACAAACAACAAATTAATTGCCAAACTCCATGAAACATTTGTCAATCAACTACACTAGTCAGATCACTCGTGACTAACTTCAGGATGATCCTGAAGCTCAAGTGGAAATTCGGGATTGGAGGAGTTCAGACTTTTCTGAAGTGTGGCAGTTATCACCAGTGATAATTGACACTTGTTTCTGTATATCACAAATTAGTTAAAGGGAGAACTCTGTAAATGGATACCGGCAGACCCAGTGGATCTGATAATCAAAACCTTTAGGCCATACCTGAAGGCCCTATATCTAATCCCCTTAAGGAATCAGTATGAACTACTGAGGAGTCTCATACTACAAAGAAGCAGTTTTCCAGCGCTCCTTTGTTTCCATTTGTACTCAACAGTGATGAAGGAGTATAAATAACATATTTAATACCAGTGTTCCCATAAGTACAATCAAATCAACCTTATTCACACATAATTCATCTTTCATTTTTACTTGGTGTTCAGTAACAACTTAGTGTAAGTAAAGGATTCCTTGCTCATCGTAGTTATCCATTATTTAGTTATATTAGGTAATGTTCAGTAATTCGGTAA
This sequence comes from Schistosoma japonicum, assembly GCA_025215515.1. NCBI lineage: Eukaryota > Metazoa > Platyhelminthes > Trematoda > Strigeidida > Schistosomatidae > Schistosoma > Schistosoma japonicum. The sequence goes on along the minus strand of CM046063.1, from coordinate 22,078,354 downwards.
CATATTTGACTTATCGTATGCTCAGTGTAACTAGCTCCATAAGTTCAGTTGAAATGGTATATATACGTGGATGCGGCGAATTCAGTAAGTCGCTCATCATTTCCAGGTGTTATGGAGGGGTTGTTTTTGAATATAGTACAAACTTGGCTTCTATAAATCTTTTCTAGAACACCTGTTTAATGCGCTGATTCTTAATTTCACTGATACTATCATCTAGGAATTAAAATTTTAGGAGAACCGGTTTTTTGGGGACTGTTGTGATTTCTGATTTTTGTTTTTACTAGCATCGTTAGCCTATATATGCATTTTAGTTGGTTTGGGCTAATGCTAGGGATACTTCGAATGGTAGTTAACTCTTCATTCATAGTATCTTCAAAGTATATGTATCTTACTAGATGTATTAAACTTTTTAATAAATGTCTTCTGCAACTTAATAGTACAGAACATTAGAAATGAATATATTGATAAAGTGATACTGATTTTCTGTGTTTTTTATTTTATTTAATCATTTAATTTTTTATTAATATGGTGTCGAAGAACATGATATTATTATTAAGATCTTCTTCGAAGGTGAATGTGATTGATAGATAAACTCTGTTAAATCTTTTATGCACACCATTCTGTCTATTTGACTCTTAAAGAATATGAATGTTTCATGTAGATTGCCAGTGTAAAATGCTAATTGATAGAATTCTTTCATGAGAGAACGACTCTCTAGTTTAAACAATAAGAAATCTGCAAGGAGTAGACTCATTGGTGATTCATTTGAGACATGTGTACAACCTGGTATTAAATGGGAAGTCCATGTTCAATGTTCATTCTGAAGACTTACTTTTTAATGTAGAAACTGGAATTTCAGTTTTTATATCTCTTTTCGTAGGTTCACTGAATATAAAATCTACTGTTTCTAGTAGGGAGAGGGGTTGTTAGTAAACAACATCTAGTGACACCAGTAATTTATTTTTGACAACTAGATATTTTAGTATGTCAATTATATATATGTATACGGTGATGTAGAGCACTGGTGAAAAATTAAGTGGAAAGAAATATTTCTTTTCCCCTTACATCTTTTCTAAAAATGTCTTTGATTGAAATAATGATTATTCCTCAAAAATTCAAGAAGCTGTTTTTTATTAATTCCAGTTATGACTGTTGTATTTATGTGACAACATGGATTTGAGTTACATATTTAAATGATACTGTCCAGTAACAAAAAAATAAATGACTATACTTACCTTCTTTTCAAGTGTTTAAACAATATATGACATAGATGTTCACCTCTAAATAAAGTAACCAAACTATCACTAGAATTGTATGAGAAGTTTGTCTATTAGTTTTTCGACGAATAATGCATTTTAACGTACAAGGTGTATTTAAACTGGAATTGATTGACCACTCAGCTAACTGTGTCTTGCACCATTACTAGTTCGACATTTTTTGCCGCTATTAGATACAAAATATATTTAGCTAAGGTAGGTCATTGCATTATTAAAAACCAAAAGTGAGATACTCCATCAAAGTCAAATTTTCTTTCGCTGAAACTATTTACTTGCACTGCGCAAGCGTTAGGGTGACTGGGCATAAACAATGCTTGAAACAAGTTCCTGGACTCTTAGATGAGTTGAAGAAACATGAAAATAGGTCAGAAATGGCTTCCTTTCATTGGTTACAGAACAACAGTAAGACCTTGACTTCACCGTTATCAACCAGAAAGATTTTGGTATTTACAAAGTAAGGTTAATTTTTGGAGCACATTATATATAGGAATAAATCTAGATGATATTAGCAGATATGATTGAATACAGTTAGCTGAACCATGACAACCTTTAAATAACAAATTAAAATGTTAGTCTGCACAACCAATCAATCAACAACAACAACATATGGTCAATTATTAAATCAATATTCTAAGTCCATTTATCCGTAGTCAACAATGTTTACAACAGGGTCAGAGGGTTTTAAGTCAAACACTTGATGGGATCGTGGATAAGTATTACTGAAGAGTCTCAAAATTGTACGAAACAGGCGTCTAGTGCTTCCTGGAGATCAATGGTTTTATAATTCAGACCGTTTTATGACATCAAACTGAAATTTTGACTTTGTTTATTTCAAACTGAAGATAAGAGTAGTTTGTTAGATGAAAAGTTGGAATTTATTCATTCACCTTTCTGTAGTTGAGATCATTCCAGTATACTATAGATCTAATGACTTTTATACACTTAGAGTTCAATTTTATAAAACTGTCTGTTCAAATGTCTACAAACAATAATATACTGTACGATTGTAACTACAGAAAATTCAACAAATACTGGTCTACAATCAAATATTGAGGCATCATATTATTTTACAAATCATTTCATAATTAGTTAAATGCTATTCTCATGTACTGAATGAAACAGAGGTTGATATTTAATTTTTGCAAGTAATCATCCACAAAAGTGCTTGATCATAGTTTTGGAGAAATTAGATTTTCTGTTCACTTCCGATTCTATTATGAGCCTGATCGAATATTGGTTGTATTCATGTAGAATTTTGTCATAGTCGGTTTTATCATCGCATACTATGATGGTGTCATTTATATGCCTTTCTGAAAAGTTAAATCTATCTATTGTTGACCATATATTGTTTTCCATATTGGCCATGAAAACGCACCCTAGAAGAGGATTAAGTGATGATACCGTTTTTTCCAAAACAATTCATCATTAAGTTGGATACGTACCGCAACAGTAGTTCTTTTTGACAATGCTTGAGTATAACAACGTTGATATTGTTATTTTCGATATAATCACACAACAACCAAATTCAATGTATGTGAAGAACGTTTGTGGTGAAAGTAACGTTTGATGAAATCATCTTTCCGGCTACATTGATTTTAGCAATTGAGTTCATTGAATCAAAGGAATCAGAAATGGTTTACAAACTGATTTGTTTTTTTCCCTAGCTATAAGGTTTCCAATAAACAATTACGACTTCATGACGCTGAACGCTATCCATGTCAGTTTCTGAACAAAACGAAACATCTTAGAATATTATTTATTTATCATTTTCATCATGTGATTATTAACTTAACGTAATCCCAACATCGTTTAGAATTATAGTAACTTCTGCTTATTTTTCTTTAGACATCACTGTAACATAACATAATTACAACATGATTTTATTATTCCTTTTTGCTAACTCAACTTAGTGTCTTCTTTTCTCTCGACAGGATTATCTTTATTAATTATATTCACATAGGCGTTAAAGTATTGAAGATGTTTAAATCAGTTGCTATTTTGGCAAACTATTTATCTGTGAACAAACATTGAAAAAAAATTATTCATATGCCATCTGTTTAAATGAAACATTTCTAATGAATAAACATAAGATTTCAGAAAGTTTATTCCATGGAAGAAAATTATCAGAAGTTTATAAAGTTAAGTTAGTCAAAGGCTTAAATCATATACAGTCATTTTTCTTCTACGAAATAGTTTAGGGTGACGTAATTGTCTCTTCTCCTCATAACAGCAACTTAAATCAATAACAGGAACTAGTGAATAATTTCCTATTACCAAACATTTGAAGTTTGTTAGGGTTGTTATTTGTCTTTATATCAAAAAGGGTTAATTTATTTACAGTTTGATACTAATGAATGATGATTAAAATAATCTATTCATAACAGAAATGAATAAATAGGGTTTTACGTAGTTTAGTCGATATTAATAAGTATTCCACATCAAATCGTTGATTCACTCCGTCATAGACTGATATTGGTAGGGTACCACTGAAAACCAAATAGCACTCGATGGCCGTCTCGTCCTTGTGTGGGACTCCTCGGTAGTATTCACTCTATATTCTCCCTCAAAGGTTTAAGGCTGCCTAATTCTCTGCACCACTGAGCTGGCATCCAATGATAGAATTTCCACTTCTATCAATTTATGATAGCATGATTAGCATTCATTGTTATCGGTGATAAATGCCTCAATCCTGACAAGTGTGAGCTTCACCAGTCACGACTTTTCACTAAAGCTTAAGAAACATCCTGAAATTAGTCATAAGTGAGTTGATTGTTGAAACCATCATTAAGGAAGTATGTAGAAAGAGGTGTGGGCCTAGTGTTGAAGAAGGTACAAATCTGACCAATGGTGCGTGATAGTCACCTTGCTATTTCATACGTTGAGTGGTTTGAGAATCAAAACACTGAACACCAACTAGCACAGTGGTGCTGAGAGTTAGACTTCATTTGAGTGTCTCGGGTTCGATCTTATGCTGTCATCTTGAATGTCCACTCTCAAGTTGCATACTAAAACCATAAACCTGTTTTCTTGCTACTACACTCAATAAAGTATAATATATATGTATATACATATGCGTGGTATTAAACATATTTGCAAATGTAGTCGGAAATAAATGTTTATCCGATGAAATAAATTTTTTTTTTGAATCTTTATGTATGCTAAGGAAGGGTCATTACTTTTGTTTAGCTGATAAACAAGATTTTATTATTTATCCAAAAGATGTTTTTACTACTGACAGGTAGTTTATTATTTGTAATACTGATTGTATAAATCAGATCAACCTACACACGAGCTTATAATATTGTGTTGATTGTACTTTATTGTATCATATAGCAATGTATGTACATGCAAATATGAAAAATATCGAATTAATCAAAGCGATTCACAGGTCATTGTATGTAGCAAATTATATTGCACAACTAATTAGGTATTTGTCAAAGTGAAACCCCTGGGTGAGATCTAGGGTTTTAACTGCTGAGGGGTTCTATAATAGGGTGAAACAACTGTCCAGTGCTACGTGGCTTTCTGTGGTACCTCATGAACATCAATCTGTGAGGAATTTAATTAACTCGCACTTAGTGCCGATCTCCTCAAACAACGTCAATCCAGTTCAGTTTTATTTCATACTTATTCCTGATAAACTCAGCTTATGAGCTGTTGTTATAAATAAGTACAACTGTGTTTTCTGTTTATGCATAGACCTGTATAAAAATATTTTATCGGTAATCTGCGGTAATTATTCAAATGATCACATCTTATTTTCAAATTATAGATTCTTGCTTATTATGTAACACTAATACATTCTTTGTTATTAAATATCCAACCGGGAAAAATAGATATTAGTTTTCATACTTAAATCAACTCTTGATTATATAAACCAGTAGTCCGAATATTGACTATTAATAAACTTGTTGATATTTAAAACCATCAACCAGTTACTACTGGCTCTCATATTACTTAAGCTGGTTGTTTTGATAATATCATAGTTTAAAATTCTTAGTCAAGTTTTATTGTGGCAAGCAGTAGAATACACAATAACGTCTAACCCTATTTGATACTAAGCCATTAAATGTACCAACATTTTAGTAGATAATTAGTTTGTAAACATAATTACCAGACAAAATATTGTTTCATTACCTGAATAAGAGAACAAAGGTTCATGAAAAATGTTAAGTTCTAATTGTAAATCAAAATATCAACCGGTTTAAACAAGATTCTTATTCAGTATTTATCTGCAATTAAAATATTTTCCAATGCTCATGGTTATAAATTGTTGATAATTTGTATTCATAGCAGAAAACGTTATACTGAATGAAAAGATAATTTATGATTATTATTATGATTATTATAATCAAAGATTGATATGTTCAGTAGAATAGTCCTAGATATGTGCACCTAATGAAAGTAACATATTAAGAATACATTATGACGAATATAATAAAGAATCATTAAGGAGAAATGAAACTATTGAAGATTTATAGTGCAAAACGAATTCTATGTTTAACTATATAACAGTCTAGTAAAGATGTTATTTCTAATGTTAATTAAAATATTTTTGTTTATAATAAATAAAGAAATTTTTATAATCTATTCCAAGGTATCTGACCAAATGTTAATTGTATTGGAGTATCACCAAAATGCTTCAATTGATTCAATCCATACTGTTGACGTCTTTCACGATTGTAATGCCAAGCACATAATAATTTTGCACATGATATTCGAAAATTATTGTTTAACAGCGAATAAACTAAAGAATTAAGACAGGCATTGAAATAGCCAAGCCAGGTTGCAACAAAAATTGCTTCTTCTATAATAAAAAAAAGTGAAATATGAATAAATATATGAAATTTACTGACTGATGTTCAAAAGAACTAATAACATCATAAGGTTACTTAAAATTGATTGGTGAAGTTTCTTAAATTTTCTGGGATGTGAATTCTGTAGGAAAACTTGAAGTAATGATTATTATCAACGTACGTTTTTAAATGTTCAACAAATTTTGTTAGTCAATCTATAGTCATCTCTCATTGATCGCTTAGACAAAATGTTTTGGAGAAATTCGTTAATATATAATCTCAAATTATTTTCATCCAATAAGTTACATTTTGTTCAATCATTTCATCATATGTTATCATGGAACATAGATTTCATTATAAAATAAGGTATCATAGAATGTATGTGAGCAGTTGATAGCCTCGTGAATATACTTTAAGACAGATTGATAATAAACATTCACTAACTAACTTGAAATTACACTTAAACTTTCAAATCTAAATGTCGTTTAACATTTTTGAAACTTTAACTCTCAACAGTTTTTACTATTCTGTGTAAAGTTACTTAAATTTTTTATAGTCATGGTCATCCTTTCAATGTCAGTAATAAATTTCTACCGACTACTTTACTTCAACTAACTAAAATACAAAAACATTAAACACTAGGAAAACTAGGAATGTTATTTAAAAAAAGAGAAACACTATCCTCAATTAGAATGAATCTGTATATTCCAATTGATTTGTTATAGACTGTAGGTGGTCAATCTCTGTCGCTATATGTGCATCGTGAGCGGATTGCCTCGATATAGCGATTATTCACAAGTATGTAGCAACAGAGACTGACCAGATTAGTCTATAACAAATCAATCGGAATATACAAATTCATCATAATACCAAAGATCGCATTGTACAAGTGGGATTGTCTGGATTCAGTAGTTTGGTGATGAACGCGGTAGCGTTTGCCACTAAAACGGACTGAGTTCGAATCCCAGTGTAAACATCAACATTAGGACGCAGGTATATTCAGCCGAGTCCCAAATAAGATAAAACGCACGTCCTTGATTCCACATTCCAACTTAAATGATACTATTCTAATATTTTGTTTTATACTTGCATATCATAATGAGATATACTGAACTAAGAAAGTTGAAATATTTGAAATTTATTTAGTATCAATTTATAAAAATATAAAAGTAATTGTTTATCTAAGGAAAATGAAGAACATGCAAATAGGGAATGATAATCATGAATTGGCAATCTTGATCATATGATGTAACCAATATCATTGTTGAAGTCATCTACAAATTTCAAAGGAGACGTTCAAACGAGAATAGAATCAAATATTAGTGAACGCTCAATACTTTAATAGTTTGTGAATTCAAGCATGATTTCTGTGATCAAAATAAATACGTTTAGTCTTTCATTTCAAAATGATCTAGAACTTTAGTTTTCTTTTTATTTAGGCGATTGTCTATAAACAATCACACCTACCTTCATCTACAACATTTCGAACATTAGTTCACTTATCATGACTCGTGTAATACGTTCATACTCTACATACGATTGGACGATCATAGTGATATTTCATATCCTGTTTACATTGATATTAAATAACTATGACTTTTGGTTATTGCTCTAAAGAAATTTAGATCAGCTAATTGAGTAAAATGTTGGAGTTTTGATTGATTTCATTCACTGAAGTTATTTATAAAATGTAATTTTCAAATATCTTACATAGACTTGACGGACTAGTTTTATCAATTTATTCGTTCTTCTTTGGATAAAAATTCCTATGCCAAATTTCGTGTTACTGTTTTTATTTCAACAAACTGTTACTTCTTATCACCCATGAGACTACTACGTAACTTATATTTGTTACTTTGTTATCTTTGATAGTATGTTAAAATGATAACAACTGTCTCATTGTAGATAACTACGGGAAAATAGTGACATCAAATGTACCGTAAATTAGTTTTTCTGTAAAATCTTCCAATATCATTCTCAACTTAATTAGTTTGTTTATCTAATAAAAATTTAAATAACATCATTGAATGATTTGTATGTATCTTGAAAGATTATTTGTAGTTCATTAAAATTCGTCAGGAAGAAGTCAATCAATGTAGTTTGTAAATACTTAGTTTTAATTGACTAATTTTCTGTAAGACTGGAAACATGTGGTTGAGTTACGACTTTAAAATGTTTAATACAATAGTAAGAAGTAATATGCATACATGTTTCCACATTTTTAACTAACCTTATTCAGTAGGAAAATAAGGCTGCTGGACACACTGTGATTCGTTCCAGTAGCTAATCATAGTAGTAGGGCTAAATATCCTTATATAAAACATAAGATCTCTGTTACTTCAAATGCGTTAGCAGAAAATGATCATGACTACAATCCTATGAATTTTAAGTTTTTCTCTAAAATTTTTCATCATTAGGAATTACCATCTACAATAGGCTTTTCTGATGTCTAATTCTAACCTGATACTTTATTACGAAAGAATCATTATTAAAAAATTTGAACACATTTTGAATTTTATGTGACTGTTTTCTCCGTTTTCAACTTATCACTGATTAGTAAATTCATCTTAGTGGATTTCTTTTTTTCAAATCAGATAAATGTACACTGTATCCGTTTAACTTCTACTTAATTGTATAAAGTAATGCTTGAAGCAATCAACATATTCCTTCGGACTGATGGATAAATTGGAATAAATCTGTTTGTCAAAACAAAATTATTGTTGTCAGAAAATATCTAATTTTAGATTATTTTTATATTAAAAAACACTATTTTGTTCATTTATTACTTCAAAAAGTGGCCTTTTATTTCCACCTAGAATCAAAGAGAGATAGGCTGTATTCGTTGCCATCTATGAATACTTATTAATTTAGCAGCTGCTATAAATCTAGTAATATAAGGCACACAGTCTAACAGGTCTATTAACGAATCACTGAACACCATTCGGCTTGTTTGAGGATAGAAAAACCCTCATATATTAAAGGCTGTATTCTTGCTCAAGTTGATTAACACGATACATCCTGTTGACCTCAATAACACATTTATGGTTATTTATCAAATTCAGTCAATTATTTCACACAGCTTACAGGTTTGTCTTTTACATACGGCTGAAGATATAGCAGTCTATATCTATAAACCAAGTCAATTTGTTCAGAAAGGAGTTTGAACATCCCTTCTCCCTGCTCTTACCATCAACTTAGTCCATATAAAATAAGAGTTAAAATATAATTTTCCAAGCGCTTTTTTCTCAACCTTTTTTTATATTCTAATGTTTTATTTTTATATGCCTACCAAGTTTTAATATTAGTCACCTGATATGTGCGTAAGTCTCAGTAAAAATATTTTGAGACCTCTCTCTACCGTTTTATATACATAGGAACCTTCTACTATTTCTAACGATAGCGCATTAGTGGCTAGAGAATAAGTATCTGACAAAGTCATAAAGTTATCCTTTACTTTAAGAATTTTTAATATTTTTGGTGAAGAATCAATGAAGTGAGCTTAAGATTTTTGCTAATCATTTTGCCATAACAAAGAGGGGCAGGTTGTCTATACCTACGACTAGTTGCAGAAGAACGCTATTTTTGCAAACTTCTGAAAGACTGTATAATCTGAGAGTTACAGCCCCAGTGAAAATGTTGTTTATTCCCTTTCAGGGCGTCGGCTATTTTTTTGAATTTAAGATTTACGTCGGTTTTAACTGTAAGCTTTTAAACTTTAATTCTGAGTAAGATACTCGTGTTTTTTCTACATCCTCTATATCGATGAGGAATATTCAGAAACATATGTTTGGTTTTAAAGTTACCAAATTGTCATTGAACATGAATGTTTTCAAATCTTCTTTATATCACTTAGTTAAGGTTCTTTTTTGCTCCTAAATGCAATTTAGTAATTGTAACTGTCTGTCATTATGGACATTCCAATCTTACAGCCAAGTGACTGAAATTGGTTTTATTAATAATCTAATATTATACATATACATACACATATACGTCAGTGTAGTCATGATAAAAAATCAACTGAAATAAAATTACTTCGGACCACTGTTTTTACATACATATTGATTGAGCTTTAGAACGCCTGTCATGGCTAAGGCTACAACGCTTTGAACCTTAATATTCACCAGTATATATACATATTTTTTCGTTGGTCTATTTATATCGTCAATAAGCTAACATATAATTAGCACCCGAATGTAAGTAAATGCAAAATCCTCATTAAACCATTTAGTATAAAGACAGTAGAGTGAAGAAATATCTTTTACGATTGATTTTTTTACTAAGATTCCTACACTAATATGCTTGTTTTGAATTAAAGAAATTGACATAAACCAAATATCGATGTATTGCGTAGAATTATCAGACAATCAGATTTGTTTATGACAGTATTTAGGAATACTTGATAAAGTAACTACAAGTGACGTAGATAGAATGATTAGTTTACAAAGATATCAATGAATATGAATGAAAAAGTTTGTACAAGTGATTATAGAATTCATAAGCTAAATCATATCTGTTAAAGAGGATTAAGAAGTAAAATGATGATCGCATACAACTTAACAGAATTGTGTGACTGTTACACAAGAGTAATATGTAGAGAAATTATAAAACTTTTGGCAATGGAGATTTAGAAAAGATTAACAATTTAATTTGTTACTCACCATACAGTAGACTGTGGAAATGGCAAAGGTAATGAGAGTGGTTGTAAAAATCTTTCGTATGCGTAAACATGGCTTGATAAGATGAGTCCTAATGGCTTCTGCTGTGTTTAATGGATGCATACATAAGCCATGCTACAAACTAATTGGGATACTATAGATCACGCGTAATAGATTGTTGATATCTATTTTGCATTATCTGTCTATTACGTGGTTAAGTATGAAGCATCTAACTGTCTTTAATTGTTTCTTACTCAAACTGGAGAGATCATGTTTGAAAATTCGTCAACAACTTGCCTTGAGTGTGCACTTAATGTGACTAGCTGAAAATAAGCAGTTGAGTGTATAAATACGCACTGACAAAGTGAATTCAGAAAATCTATTTTCATTTCCAGTTGTTATTAAAAGCTTATTTTATAATAAGCAGTGCAAATGAAACGCTAACTGAATCTAGATTTACTATATATGTTTAAACAGGTAAACTCAAGTATACCCGTATAAACTTGGTTGAAATTAACTGGGATCATACTATGAGAAGACTACTTCGTTAGTTAACCTTATAAGTCCTCCTTACTGTTATGCCGTAAAAAGACGTTGCTTTTACTTGTTATTTTTAACTAATAAAGTACACTCTCTTGATCACTAACCAAATTAGTTTACTACGTAACTGACTTCTGTTCATCTCATCTTTATAGAATACAAGTAATATTTATTGTGTTGAAGCAAACTAAGGTACTTTAAACTAAATATTTCTGTATAAGATCCATATCATCTGGTTATTTCTTTATATCATGTTAAACATCATTTAACTGCATACAAATCCGTATACCCGAATCCTGAAACCAAAGTCAAGTCGTAGCTTATATTACACCTTAATGTTAATATATTACTTAACAGTATCTTCCTTCTACGTAGACAAGCCGATAATTATTTCTACTAAGTTGCAACAAACCAGTTGAATTTTGCTAATTATGCTTTTAATGTAGCATCCATATCATTTAGTGTATTCAGACAATTTATCCAGTGTAACAATCTACTTACAGCTGTTATTTATTTTCGTTAATCTCTAATAATAAAAACAGACGTATATGAATTAGGCTTATTATTCCTTAGAAGCAACAACAATTTATAGTAGTATTCAAAATAAATGAATTCTCTGTGTTACTCTCAGTGCCTTGTTACCCAGTGAAGCATTCAACTAAACAAAGTTCTGAAAAGGGGTGGACGGGTCCAACTGAAGTTATAACACGTGTTCAAGTGGTAAATATACAAGTAGAAATTATTACGTTTAATTTCTGATAAAGAAACAATATTTCTTTCGGAAACTAAATTTTTCTTATGGTTAAGGCTAATCAACTATTCAGTAAGCATCACACATTTAGGAAGACAAATAAGACAACATTAAAGTAGTTTAGGCAGTCTATTTCTGCTTTTACCTACCGTAAACAAAATAGGGATTCAAACTCTAGAACAGGATAGACTGTTACCTGTAAGCCAGTACATATAATTGCTATCTAGTTAGAAAATTATATCAGCGTCTGATGACACCTGGAGCTAATATCTAACGCTCGATCACCGATAACCATGAGAACCTCACTAGTGTTTTAATCTAATTCGATGCACACATAATACTTAGATCACTCAAATACTGTCAATCCTCAAAACATAATGCTATAATATTAAGCCTTTTATTCATAGCATGACATACCAAGTTTCCGGCTTTTTATGATTTATAATATAGCGCAATATCATTGAAGCTGCCTCTTAGAGAAGTAGTTTCAGAATCCATCCCCATACAAAATTACAACTAGTATATTTCTGGTATATATATATATTAATTGATAGATTTCATTACTCATAAGTATAAATAAGTGTCATTACATATAATCATGATAGTAACTACAAATTTGAGTTGTATATGGTACCTGCTAAACTATCTGTTATATTACAAATATATTATCCTATTGCATTAAATATGACTATTTCATTGACTGAGATAATCGTATATCAATTAAAGCAATGCAATTTCCTTGACAAAACTGAAAGCTTATCAATAGCATGTATATTAATGAAATGAATTACTGATCAGAAAGTCACTTTTTAAACTAATTTGTGTATTTTTTGCATTCTTGATTGCAAATGTTTCTCAGCTTGAACAACGCATGTAACTACATTATGAGTATACAGTACTACAATAAGAATTTCTCTGTTTAATTGTATAGAAATATGTAAGTGAGAAACATAATTTAAATGCAACCAATAATACAGTTAAACCTATATTTATATAATATTGTAGTATTGCCAGTACCAGTATTAATAATAATAATAATAGTCGATTTTCTAGTAAGATATATTAAATAATCATTCAACAAATTAAGATTAAGAAAGTAGTATGATACATTTCATATGGAACAGCTTATGTTTCTGAGAAAAAATAAGTAAACTACTGTAGGATGAATTTGTATATTCCCATTGATTTGTTATAGACTGAAGCTGGTCAGTCACTGTTGCTATATGTGTATCCTGAGCGGATTGCCTCGATATAGCGAATATTCACAAGTATTATTTAATTCGGATTGTGACTGGCAAGTGGAATTCAGGACGCGCGTTTCGTCCTATTTGGGACTCATCGGCTGCATGTACCTGCATCCCAATGTTGATGTTCACAGTGGGATTCGAAACTCAGTCCGTTTCGTGTCAAAAGCCATCGCGTACACCACTAGACTACTGAGTCTAGACAGTTACATTTGTGCAATGGGCAAATCGGTAGTAGGATGAATTTGTATATTCCCATTGATACAGGTACATCCAGCCGATGAGTCCCAAATAGGACGAAACGCGCGTCCTAGATTCCACTTGCCATTCACAATCCAAATTAAAAGTAAACTACTGCTTTTACTTAAAATAATATTACTGATGAAATTAATTGTGGAAAATGCTTAAGACGTTAACTATCAAATTATTTTTAGGTAGGGATGCATTTATAGAAAACGTTAGTTTCAGTACATGTATGCTCAATTTGTTTATTTTCTATTAACTGTGAGTAACTAATAATTTATTCTTTACTTATCTTAGATGCACACATTTTTCACTTACGGCATAATAGTTTAGTTAGCTTTAAATGAATGACATAACCAGGTAACGCTGAAAAAGTGTTTCGTCCTAGTATAGAACCTTTCAGTAGTATACAACTATGAGTTCTCAAGGGAATCAAGGCCAGAGTCTTCGAATCCCACAACGAATAATTAGCTGTCTGCACCACTGAGCCAGCCGATATCGATTGGTGAGTATTGCTAAGAATTCCTATACTGAATTGATAGAGCTGTTCAGCTGTTTCTGGTTTTTAGTAGCACTGAACCGGCAGCAAACAGTGACAAATATTGTTAACCGATCTTAATACCTATCTTCATAAAGCTACTTAAACTTACCCAAATGGCATAAGTTTAAAAATGATTAAAAATGAAAACATCGAAGTAGATCAATAACAATTAATATGCTACATAGTTCAAACATTTGACTAATTATATATAACCTAGACGATGACAGTCTGAGACTGTGCTGCACAATGTCTGTAAAGAATAAATTATAAACAGATAATAACCTAATAATATAGAATTTGATCAACTACACGTTTTCTATAATGTTTTTTGCACCAATGTATTTAAAAGAGATATTTATCAAAATCATCAATGTGATTGTATAAACATATGAATATTCATAGAATAGTTACAATTTAATGCACAAATGAATGCTATAATGAGTTAATTAAGCTCAGAATTATTGTCTTGCCATTTACAGTGGTTATAAGCATCCGTACTAATAAATCAAACTTTCACATTCAGAAAAAATGTATCTTCACTGTATTCTTTTGGCATCAAAATAATTTAGAACGCCTATTCATTTCTTATTCTTTACTCAAATTTTATTGTTATGCATCATTCATGATCAACTAATTGATTCTTAACTTACTCCTGATTTTTTATTTCTTATATTATCAACTTGATCAACTGACTGATATCAAAATCTAATTTTAAATGCTTTCATTCTTCAGCATTACATAATTATCGTAAACGATTATTTGGGTCTTATAGTTAACAGACAATTGGTTTTTTTTTTAATTCTGTCGTTACGTATTCTATCTCAGTCGTCAGCTAACTTTGTATTACATATCATAATAATTGCCATTAATATCGTTTACTACCATTATATACTCACACCATTTATTAGTACTGATACAAATGTAAAATCGTTACAACAATTTACAAGTGTTACTGTGTTGTCCTACAGTTTAAATGCATAAGAAAAGTTTTTTATTTGTAGCTTTGAAAGAAAATAAACATATTATACAGTGTTTCAATCAATGGAATATGATCAAGTAATCAAATGATTAGCTAACACTACTCCTTGCTCACTTTACTTATCAATAGGTTTCACTATTCTTACTCATTGAATGATAAATATATTCCGTGGTGTGAAATAATGTGAGTTAAATTTTATTTTGATTTTAATATATAGACATAGATAAATCATTTCATATTGCCTTACCTATTCAAGTAAGAAAAACTGTGAATGTCTATAGAAATATCACTTTTATTTGCGTAAAGAGATCATATACGTCATATAGTCAGATTCATAACCCGTTGACATAATGATACAGTTCTCTTAAATTTATGTTAATATTTTTGTCCATACTTTGATACTAAAAGGTGAGCTAATTGGTTGGTTATCATCCCCTACAATTCGAATGTATTTATATCTTTCAGCTGATTTGTCATGGACTGAAATTAATCAGCTTCTGTTGCCATATGTACATCCAGTGCAGATCGCCTCGATATTGGCATATCTCACAAGTATTGTTTGAGTTGGGTTATGACTAACAAGCGGAATCCAAAACGCACACTTTGTTTTGTTTAGGACTTGTTAGCTGGATGTACCTGCATATCAGTGTTGATGTTCACGCCGGAACTCGGACTCAGTCTGCTTTGCGCCAAACGTCACTGCATTCACCAGTATACTATTGAGTCCACACAGCTTAATATGTTTCTCTACTTAGTAACCAGTTAAATTTGAGTTAATATGTTATGACATTATGATTGTAAGTTGCAAATTATTAGAGATTTTTCAATCATTAATAAACCAGTTTTAGAAAAGTTGGAGTTGTAAACAAATATTTTAAGTGTAAACTACAAATCTACTTTATTCTCTTATGTCAACTACTAAACTTCTTTATCTAAAGTTTTAACTTGATTTATTGCCTAATATTTAATTTAACCATTTGCTATTCATATAGTTAAATATGCTTAAATTGGATATTCATATCAATTATTTATTATGATTGTTTAAAAATTCCCATGTTTATCAAAAACAAAGACGTTTGAACGAAGAATATTCTTTTCGATAAATGCTCATCGGTTCTACATTTTTAGTCCAAAATATTCGTCACAAAAATAGCCAGTTCTGAGAGGTAAAACATTATTTAGATATCAAGAGAATTGGTTAATTAGAAGTTTTTTCTAACGAGTTATTCTAAATCTGAATGTTAAGTTGAAATCTCATTATCATGTAATTGTGAACGTAAAAGACAATTAATACACCGATTATTAGTCAAATATATAGGTATCTGTATATGGGTGTTATATAGAATGGGGTGGTAGCAAAATACGATTAGATCAAGTGTTTGTAGACAAAGGTCAAATTCTACTTAAAATGAAACCGGATGGTTAAGAGTTTGTAAAATGGAGTGAACGATAATCAAAATTCGTCAAATAGTAACAATAACAATAATAGACATAATTACAACCAGTTCATTTGTTTGATCTTAAAATGTGATATTCAAATTCATTCTGTGTACTTTGATTAATAATAATAATAATAATAATAATAATAATAATAATAATAATAATAATAATAATAATAATAATAGTAATAATAATAATAATATGGAAATGCACATTCAGAGGGAGAATACATATGCATTAATCCCATTAAATCGTCGAATGATTAAGGTGGTGATTGGTTTAGTGGATCTTGCGTCGGCCATGGCAGGAGAAGAGGTTGAACGTACTTCTTCTGTATGCACAGGTCTGGCTTCTTGATTCGTATAGCTATCGCCTCTGCCGTCTTAAGGACTTTTAGTCTAACCGATCTTGGCAGATAACTGTTTACACAAAATATTATTGTGAATGATTGATTTATGCTCGCCACATGACCTGTTTGAATTAGGTGAGCTAGTATTGAACTGTTGATACTTTTGACAACTCCTTTGGTTAACCAAACCGGAAGGTGCTCCCGAGCACGGAGGAGTAAATTCCTTGAGCATCTGCCAATATAACTTGCTCCACAGGAGCAGTTGAACTGATAGATACAAAATGAAGTGGCAAGCTTAGGTAATTTATCCTTTATTCTCGGTATCACCATGGGGCGGGTAGAAAACACGAGTTGTAGTTTTCCAGCGTTAAAAGTTCTCCGAATGCAGCTGCGTAACCTCAACGTCAGCATTTCGCTGGGCGCGTCCCCTCTATATGCTAGCTTCAGAAAAAGCGGTTTTCTTTCTGCGGTCTGAATCATCTTCCTACTTGTTTTCGAGATGGCATGTTTATTTATAAACTTTATAGGGTAGCCATTCTCCCCCAGGGTTTTATTCAATGCTTCCGTTTCTTCGTCAACCGCGTCAGGAGAGCATATCGTCATTATTCTATAATGCAAAGTTTTTAATAGATTCCTTTTATGTTGTATAGGTACAAAGCTAAGGAAGTTTGTATATTGTCCTGTCCATGTGACTTTCTTGTTCAAGTTTCTTCTTAATGAGTCATCTGTTCTTTTTGTGAGCAGTACATCTAGAAATGCTATTTTGCCATCACTTTCTTCCTCGCATGTGAATTTAATAGCCGGGTGAACCTCGTTAAATTGCCTGAGAATATCAGACCGACTAATATCATGTTTGCAAAGGATGAATGTATCATCTACATAACGGCAGTAGAATGGCAATTTACCAATGAGTTGTGCAAATGGTCCGTTTTCCAGTTTTGCCAAGAAAAAGTCGGCTAACATGGGACCCAGTGGAGAGCCCATCGCTACTCCATCCACTTGTCTATATATGTCATTATTAAACATGAAATGTACATTCATTGTACACTTTAGTAATAGTTCCTTAAGCGTGTCTATTGGGATGGTGATATCTAGTCCGGTTTCTATGACTTGGTCGCATACATAGTTTATCGTCTCAATTAGTGGAACATTGGTGAATAAGGATGTGACATCCAGAGATAGCATACGTTGGTCTTTGGTGTTCAGTTCCTTGATCATATCTACAAATTGAAATACATCTTTGACGCTGTGTTTAACTATCTTTTTGCAAAGAGGTTTAAGTAGGTGTACTAGCCATTTTGCTACGCTGTGATAAGGCGAATTTTGCATATCTAGGATTGGTCTGACTGGAACGCCAGGTTTATGTACCTTTGGTAAACCATAAAGTCTTGGTGTATGTGTTCCTAATGGTTTAATCGTTTCATATAAGTTTGATGGGATTAGTTGTTGGTCCTTCAGCCTTTTTAGAGATTTTGTCATGTCCTTCTCTATTTTGCTAGTAATATCTTTTTGGTTATCTAGTTTCTGGAATTTTAAATTATCTTTTAAAATATCATTCATTTTTTCATTATAATCATTTTTATTGGTAAGAACTCTTTCACTCAGTTTTTTGAGTTCGTAGTAAAAACAATGATCCTATGTTTTTTAAATGATGCTTATTTGATTTAGAATCTGAATGCAGCACCACCACTAATTGAGTTCAATCTTCTATGAATTAAACGATTGTTGCATAAGATTTCAAATTATCCGCAGTTTCTCGTATTAATATGAAGTGTAAGTCACAAATCCTTTAACCAACCTACACTTCAAGTTTTATTTTATTAATTTAGAAAAATTATGTACATACCTTTTGGTTCAATGGAAATTTAGATCAAAATTCATCGTGATTTTGAACTGTCTAAATGAAATATACTTCTACTCCAATAAGTAGTACTAAAATTACCTATGAATCTTAGTAAAACATGTTAAGTACTTTGTTGATTAAAGTAATTACAAGTAGCATTTAAGGATATGCTAATAAATAAGTGAATATTAGTTTTTCCATGTTAAGTTCTAATATCTCTACTTCAGGATATAGTTATTAATCTTTAAATAATTTATACTGGTATATCAAATAATTTCAGCATGTTATAAATATAATACATCTAGTGTTTAGTATGATAAATGTATCCAACAGATCAACAATATTATTATTTTTTATTGCTTCTAAGTATCTCCATTTAAATAACGGCTCATATAACACAAGTACATTTGATAAGCATAAATAAATTACATTATATCAAGGCATGTTTATAAATTAACTTTGGTTTATTAATCAAAACAAGAAGACTTTAGTTACTATGGAATTATTTTAATTATTTTTTTAAGGTTACCTAATCAACTCAAAACACTATCGTCTTATCTACTTAACCATCTTAAAGCTGAACAATATAAATTGTTTGATGAACACTGAACTATTTTCATATACACTAACTATTGAGAATTTTTATTTAGTCATATCAGTCATTCATCAGTTGATAACGTAACACTTTTCTGCTTGATAATCATATCGTCATTTATTTTTCTATGTCGGTTGTTGAATAAATATTTAAAAAAAAACTTTTTTCAGATATCTATCTGGTATATTTGATTTGTTTATTGATAATTCAAGGCTTATTTGGGAATAATTTTAAAAGTATAATAATTTACTTCATATAAATATATACATATATATATATATGCATATATATATATATATATATATATATATATATATATATTTGAAAACCAATGTTTTCATTTATTATTTTATTTTCAAAACAAATCAAACTGACGTCGGTTATAGATATTGAAATGAATTAGATTATTTTTTAACCAATCAACAACTGAATCATGATTTTCATTTAGTCTACTTTATGTATACATACACATTTCATTTCTCGTATTTCTATGGAAGCTTATTTAGGGAGTAAAGATAAACCAAGTACTTTATTATCATGGTGAATATCCGGTAAACAAAACTGAATACTAATATATGTACATATATACCAACTGTCAACATCAGACTGAAAATGTAATCAAGTAGAAATTGCAGTTGTTATTTTTTTTTCTAGGAGCTTTTTGCGAAAAATATATTTAATTATATAGTTTTAGGTGCATTTGTCAATTATTCAATTGTTTATTTTGACTAAGGGATAAAATTGTTAACAACTGGAAAAGTTTATGATGTAGAAATAAAATGATTAAGAAAATTTACTAATCATGCAATCATTAGGTTGATTAAATTAATGAATTTTAACTACTGAATAAAATACAATAATATAGTCCAAAGACATTTGCCAGGTTTTTGAAAAATACACTGCTTTGCTTAAAGATATGAAAGACCTAGGTTCGATTCCCTGGATCGATTGAGGGTACGCGCTGTTAAAGAGGTGACACATACTAGGATGAAACAACTATCTAGCGTTCCCTTGTTTCACTAGTATAAAATTGACATCAGTCTGTAACGAATACATTCAATTAAAACAAAATTGCCGGTTTAAGGCCAGTAAATTTGTAATAAACGATAAGTAGGAAAATGATTAACAATGATTTTCACTAAATCCTTACGGAACTAGAAAGGGAAATCCAGAATAAAATCAGAGTTCTAAATTTGCTTCCTTTATAATTCACAAACAGTGCCTATTCATAAGCAACTGACAATCAAGAAATAACATTGACAATATTTGCCGTGTTCCGTATTTTCCAATTTCTTATGATAGAAATATAGATTAACCAGTCTCTTCTGATTTATATCCGCTGTGTGGAGTTTAGTTGCAAGATTTTAGCAGAGTTGGATAGCAGCTAGCAGTAGACAAATGATTGGATCTAACTGAAACTCACTTGTCCTGACTGCTGAAATTTCGGTGTTGATAATGATACTTAGATTCTATAATTTAGTGGATAATATCCTGACATTTGAAGAAAAGGGCAATGAATTTCAGTTTCCGTTTAAATATTGTTAATAAAATGTAAGTTTATACCGTCAGTTTATCTGCATTACACATAGCAAGGATTCTAACTCCGGTCCCAACAACATTCTGCATTTATCGAAATTACTTTGATATTAATTTATACACAATTTATAGAACATTATACTTTGTGAAATTGTAAGAAAGTTCATGATATAATAATCATAATGTACTACACTTTCAGAATAAATGTTCTGGTTTCTAGAGTAATTTTTCTAGTTTTCTACTCCTAAATATTTTTTTAAATATTTTTCATAGAAATTATAATAGTGTTATAACTAAACGTTGACCGTAGTCTTAGTAATTAACACAGAGAATACTAGTCCAAAATGTTAATAGTATATCAAATATATTTGTAGTATTGCAGACTACATAATGTATTACCATATTGGAATATTGAATCAGTTAATTTAAACCTTCCCCAACAAAAAACAGAAGCAGTCATTAAAAGTTTTTTAGCTAATTCATTTTTGTTTGAATTTTGAATTCTTTTTAGTTAACTATTCTATGAAAGAACAAGTTGGTTATGTAAAATGGTAGAATGAATAATCGGTTTAATGTTATTAATTCACATCAGTTATTTATGATTAAATTGGCATCTGTAAATTGGATTGGATTCAGTGGAACTTATAATGTCATTATATATAGTTATGTATGATGTTTCTTTTTCTAACGACATAGTCAACAATTCGATCTGTTACTATTCTAGGTTATGATTACGATTATCCATTTTCTTCCACTTATTCTCTTTATTTATAACTACTAATAATTAACACTGAAATAATAGTACTAAACATCCAATCTTTACTTATTAGTATTAACAACAATCAATGTTCGGGATTCAAAGATCAAAGTGAACTTAATAATGAATGTAACTTTTATAAATGTCAATTTAGATCTGAAAAACTAATTTTTAACATGGCCATATACACAATTTTATTTTTCACTACTTCATTTATTACACTTAATTATTCTGTATTGTTCAATATGTTAGAGGTGATTGAATTAAATAATTTCATTAAATGCATAATTAGAGCAAAACAGATGGCAACAATAAAATTCAGTTTTCTATTATTTGAAATTTCCATATGATACAAAGATGACTCCTTCATTTTGAAATATGCGATTAATTTAATTATATATACACGAACTAAAATGGTTTTGTGAAGGATGGTACTTAAATTTTTACTTTAATTCTTTACAAACTGATGATTATTGGGTACCATCATAAACCAAAGAACGCTATACTGTTGGTTATTCTCAACGTAAGCTCCTTCAGTAATGTTAACCATCAACCCTAATAGAGGTGGAGTTAAGCGTCTTCAGGCGAGGGCGTAACAATCAGCACTACTGGGATAGGCTTGCGTTCAGTGGTAAAATTCTCATTTCAATCAGTTTTTCATTGGATTATTAAGACTAGAAATTAATTTGTTATTAGTATGTTTGTTGTCAGTTTATTTTGAAGTTATTATACATAAACATTGAATGCCCTTTTACTATGATAAACTATAAACTTTCTATATTGCAAAAAGATGGATAGAATTAAGCTCTGTGAGCTTGGTTCCAAGTTCTTCCAGTTTAACTGGATCATGTACGTCAAATCACTTGACTTTTTTTACATACCACTAGTATTTTTGTAGGAACATTTGAAATGCCGTATGTCTAAATTAGAGTCATACAGACGGTTAACCTTTTGTCGTAATTTACACTATTGCACGTTTCATATTAGGATGAAGTCATGAGTTACAAGTAAAGTGTTCATTACAAAACCTGGTCTTTTGTCAACAATGTATGTATGACATTGGTTAGGAAAGAAGGCATTGAAATTACAGACAAATCTTGAAGTTTATGTTGAAGTTAAACAACATGGTCTATACCTAGGGTACAAATTATTACACAATCAGCAGTAACCGTAAAATGAATCAAGAAATTTCATTTTGTCTGCTTCAAGTTAATTACTACCACTGAATAATACATTTTCCTATCTTTACATATGAAAACCTTTTTCATGAATGTATATTTATTTTATACTTCAAAATAGAACATCTTTGCATTAACTTCATATTATCCATTACTAAGTGTTTCACCACCATTGAGATGAATTTAGATAACCCAACTGTTCAATTGTCAAAACTAAAGTTTATTAATTTTTCCATTGAGATCACCATGATTTTAACCAGTACATTAGGCTTATGGTCTTTTACATAATACAATATAAAATTCTTATGACATTCAAAATGAGATAGGCATTTAGAATAGTAATGAATATGTGCCTATTGAACATTTGTTACGTAATATATTAACTCAGGATGTTAGAAACAGTTTAAACACGTACATCTTAAAATGAACTACACTTCGTATTTACTAGACACTTTGTTAAACATGGAAATATATTGTTGGAATAATTATTATAATTACTTTTGCAGTAGATGAGCAATTATTACCAAACTTAAGTTAATGAAAGATTAGTTGATAATAGTCCATACACATGGATAAATGAGAAATTACATACAGACTCATCAGATAATTTCTTCAAGTCATGAGAAAATATGAAAACCATCAAAAATGTAAGTTAATAGCATAGTATGAATTTAATAAATCATTAGATTAAGTGATTTGAGCTAAATGAAGGACTTCAGTAACAACTACGATGCAAGTACTTTAACTGATTCCAGCAGTTCCTGTATAAAATGTCTACAACTCTATAACCTAACCTTATGGTCGCTTGACCAGAGAAACAGGTTAAGTAAGCGAAATAATTTATCCATCTATAAGTATATTGCATCAGAAGTTTGTTCAGGAGAGCTCAAATTATGTATCGTGGTTCTGCTTACAAACTATCTATTCATTAGTCTACACTGTTAGTTTTCCGATCTAAACCTCAGAGAAACTGCTAAGTGCTATAGTAATCAATGCGATTTCTTAGCGCGTTGACAAATTGCAGAATAAATCTAGAAGTATTTATGGGATTCAGCAGTTTTAAGAAAACGTGTTAATAGTTCTCACTGACACATCTGGGCCACTTCAACATTACTTCCATTTGTGATAATGGTTTGGCAGAATGTGTCCACTTTAAATAAGCCATATTATAAATCACTATATAACATTCATTTAGCGACTTATATTGTTGCATGACTTTCATTTTAAATAACTTCTTAAGAACTCTAGACCAGTTTTCCTATTAAAACATTGAAATTATTTGGCCTACACCTTTGATTATTATTTTATTTGTACGTCTCATATTTAAAGTATATTTGCATGTTGACGAACGTTCATATAAATTCACTCTACTGATTTAAATAACTAATCGAAACTAATGTTTTCGCAATACGATGAAACGACCGTTCAATGTTTTGTGATTTTCGATGGTACCCAACCAAAATTCCTCTTCGATAAATTGGAAACAATAAAATTAAATACCGTTCACTAAAACACCACCTATTCATAATAATTTTAAAAAGTGACGAATGACATAATTAAACATTAAGTTCGGTAAATGTGGGTGCAAAGATTGTTCATTGCTTTAGTGTATATATATGACAATTGCAAGAGCATCATGTAAATTCATAACATTCACCTATTTACAAATAAAAGTATATTTTAGTCTGTCTTAATCTCAATAGTGAAAAGAAAATGCCATAAGTTGAAATTAAACAATAAGCAAATCAGTTGACTGCATTCGTTTCACACAGATATTAGTAGGATACTTCAGAAAATTAGAGACCACTATACAACTGTTTTCTCTTAGTATGAAACAATAGTGAAACTCTCGATTTAGAAAATAAATCCAACCTATGCTAAGACTAAACAGCTAGTCATTACCTTCTCCTTTGTTGTTTATTGGTTTTGTGTAAACATTAATTCCCGATGAGTTCAATAAACTATATTTAGTGACAAACTCCTACAAAACCACCTCAGTTCAGTAAAGCGTACTGATCAAGTTTTGATATTTATCAACTACAATATTATTATCAGTATATATTATTAAATTACTTTGAAAATTTACAAACTATTTTTATACTCAACTAATAAACTGCATTTTTGGCAGTTGTGTTAAGAAATATATTTCAATTAGTTATTTAATTGTCTTGATTCACTTCTGCAAATAATTTAACGTAGAGCACATGGTTGTTTCTGATCATGATGCTCCACTGGAGGGCTCTTTAACATCTATTTATTTAATTAAACAAAATAAGTAAAAATCATAACAAATCAACAAACTATGTGCCATAGAGACTTTAGTAATTTCGATTTTAAAGCCTAGTTTTTGCGTTAAAAATACTATGTTGAATTCTATTATTGTACAATGGTCTTGACTCCCCTCAAATTATCAATAATCGACCATTTTCACTCTGTTTGTCTTCTGTTCTTTGTGGTTATTGTTAATTAGCGATTGTTACAATGATTACAATTCTTCATACTCAACCACTTACTCTGTCGCTAACAATTAGTCTATTACGTAACATTATCTTCATAATTTGATATTTCTAAATACTTTCGTCTATCACGTAACACTGTCATTGTTTCCCAGCCATTTTTGACGTGATACCACACTGTCATTATTACACATGTCAGCCTAGCTTGCAATAAGTTTTGATTCTTTTGTTTAACGATACAGCTCATATCTTTATACCATAATAGACTATTTTACTTAAAAATCTACCGATATTTTATAGCTGTACAGCAATAGTAAATGACATCATCGAAAAGAACATTTTCTTTTCTGAACAATCTTTACTGTTTCTATAAACAACAAAGTTAGCTTCTTTCGTTAACTTCATATGTATTTTATCATTCTATAGTTTAATATTGCTTTCACTTATCAAATAAACAATTTATCATTCGTAAAATGTCAGTCATAGATGGTAAATATTTGCCATATTCTCTAATATTAAAGTAAATAAATACTAACAAAAGTAATTGGTATCTATCACGAATAAATAAAGGAAAATTCCAACAACAATACAGCCAGTTGAAAACAATGTATTCGTACTGATGCGATCAGTGACAGGGAAGTTGCTAGGGAAATTCATATAGAAATTGCAAACCATTGCCACAGGAAACTAAGAAATTAATACAATAATTCATTAAAATAGAATGGTTAGATTAGTATCCTGATAATATGTACAGAAAAACTTTCACAAAAATTTCAAAGGTTTTTGATATTTCGGATCCAGTTACTAGATTTTCTAGCAAGAAAGAATATAAAAATTATATTCAGTTTTTCTGCATATTTAACTTTAGAAGGCTGTAATAATTTATACTTCGAAAGAATATTTACATCTCTAGTTTCTTACCAGAACAACCGAGAAATTATGGTGTTATTAAAATGGGGTAATTCGTATCACTAACTCGATTTCGTGAAATAAACTGTTACTCCAGCAAATGCGTGAAATTATACTCAATGGACTCAGAGGTAATCGAAAAAAATATTAAATAATGATCCTATTAAAAGAACTGAATTGAGATTACAAACAGTATATTTACGAAGGCAGAGAAAGAAAGTAAAATAAATCTTCATTACACACTATCCACACACCAGTTACTTAACTAGATCAGAAATAGACTTTACGATAATAAATATAGATGACCACATGAGAAACTACCACACAAAGGACAACAGCGATAATGTAAACAAATCCTGTTGGTTGTATTGCATAAGATAACAATTAGTTCACTCATGTTAAAATAAGTGATCATTACGATGGGTGATGCATAATGTCATCATAAAGTTAATAATTGATGATGATGTGCATCATAGCCTACAACTGAAGTAATCACTTTCTTCTCTTTATTTCTACTGTAGCTACGCTTTATTTTCCACGTTTATAAAGGCAGCCCACTGAGTAATCTGTGTCTACTTTATGTATCTTTCACTTATTTGACGCTAGCCCTGACAAACATTTCCTATATTTTATATTACAGTCAACTCATTGCGGCGTAATAACTTATGACTATAGAACCTGTGAATTTAGGAATATAACGTGAATATACAGAGCCTTCTTGGATGAACTCTTTATTTAACCAATGAGCTATTTGCAGTAGTAATTCTGGCCATTTACCTAGTTTTAAAATTCTGCATTAACTTACAAACCAATGACCGTTGTCAAATGTGTTAAATAAATAGTATTATAAATAGCTGACGTTAATTGTAAGTTATCTCACGAGATCTTAGCTATTACTCTGTGTTTAACCAGACAACCTTCATAACGTGATATCTTCTTGTATTGGAATAAACAGTCACAGTTGACTTAAGCTGAAAGTAAACGACGCAATACAAGAAGGCGGCAAAAATACAGACTTAAGTTATGCTGAAATAAGTAAGAAAATACTTGAATTTACTAGTCTTCAGTTCACATCTTAAACGTGAATATGTATATGTATATGTTACTTTCATGATGTTAATGTTCATAAAATATTAGTGCTGAAATTAGAATTATAAGATAGGTAAAATGCTTTTGGATCTGTTTATTAACTGAGCGAGAGTTACAAATAATTAACATGAAGTGTGATTATTTAAGGGCTTAGTCATCTTAAAAATCAATGTAGCGTACTTTCTATTTTTCAATTTACAATCTACTGGTCTGTTTATGCAAAACTATCAGTTTCTGCCTTATTTCTGCAACAATTTTCATACAGTACTTAAATAAAACTCTTAGATTACATCTCTTCAAAGTTGCTTACAAATACTGGTAAATTCTAGGTTCCACATATATTTCGTTATTTTAACCTAAATGGATGAGGTTGTGGTGGGTTTAAATAAACTAATGTTGATACATAGTATTTCAAAAGAGAATCATATTTATAAACATAGATATCGTTGCCAAGATCTAACTTGATAATTTGGAACAAATGAAGTACTAATTTGGATTTTTTTTATAGTAAAAATTTATATTTATAATATGTTCATTACTTTGGAAATCAAGCCAAGACATATATAACCTCCATTTTATATCGTAGAATGTGAATAGTAAGCTTATAAATACCTAAAAATCATAGGATGTTAGTAATTAACACAGATGACAGGTGTTATACTACAGTTGCTATGTAAATGAGGAATTAAGAATAAAAAGTTATTGAACATCTACACACTAGATATTAGAGAACGACTGATTCTGAAAATTTCTGAAACTTTGAAAAAAAATAAACAAACGATAGTTGAACTAAAAATTTGAGCATTTTATTTGTGTTTCCATGATTTACTTTACGCCTTAACTTCTTTACAGAATTATATTTCTATGGTTTTCAAAAAATCTATAATCGCTGTATTCCATTGAAACGTCACAACTAAGACAACTTATGAATCTTTCGATATAATAATGGCACTAACAATACTCTAACAGTTCGGTTGACGGTACTTATAACTCGCAGTTAAAAATATTTTAATATACTGTAGATAAAAGTTAAATAAAAGTAGTCTTTAAAAGTGCATCCTTACACACTAATATTTTAATTGAAAATTATCTTGACTATAGTAGTGGTCTATTAGAGAATAAGTATATATTGTCTATAAAACGTGTTTTAAGCACAAATCTAATTATGAAACCAGTTAAATTATGTTTTGTATCTACTTCTTCCACATTCAGAATAACGTAACATGGACAAATTTTTGTTGCATCAATGAGGTATCTTAGGCTCGAGATAGTTGTAAATCTGCAACACTAAGCGTCTATAGCATAATTCTATTACAGTGTGGCTTTTTAAGTTGAAATGAGGTTAGACTTTACCTGTCTAATAAAGGTGTAGCGCACGTCATATCTGTCTGAGTTCAGAACTCTTTATTTGTTTGTCGCTCTGCTATACAATTAATGATTGATTGAAATTGAAATACCTTGACAACTAAAATCATTAGAAGTAGTCTAAAATTAGTGTTGCAATATTTATTCACCTAGCTTTATAGCATTATTGTATAAGATGTATTATAATGCCATAACTCATATTACTTTTGCGTAAATGAAATTCGCAATTATTTGAATGGTTGATTCCTGAAAATTTATCGAAAATCTGCTGTTACAGAAGCCATCACAATTAAAGCTATCCATGATAAATGAAGTCGATGCAATTATGTAGCCCCTAATTATACCTCATACAATTTTTTCCATAAATAAGTTTTAATAGGGGAAAATAATTAATAAATCTAAAACGTCAGTTAATATGTTACTTAAGTAAACAGTTGAAGCTTGTTTGGGCTAAAAAGCACTTGCAATGGAAGAACAGTAGAGAGGGATAATATTCGCATTGCTGAGCATATACCGTGGCATTTTGAATAAAATGATCAATTTATTTTAAAAATTGTTACAGCTCGTCATCTTGACTGTAGTCGCAAGGTTGGTTATATAAAATCTCTCAAAATAATCAATACCTGGAATCCTCCTCTCTGAAGCTGTTATTATTAAGAGGTTAAGTCAAGTTTATTTGCTTAAAATAACACACTTGTCAGTTTAGCATTGCCTTGGTAACTGTAGGCGTAAATGTTTACATGTGTAACATCCTAATCCATATTTTAATTTTATTGAGTACTAATCAAGGTTATTTTATTAATTTATCCATCTTGCAATTACTTCGTTTCATTATTACATCAATTATGTTATCACTATTAGTCGTGATTCTACTAATCTATGTATTTTACCTATACAATGACACAACTTTTAACGTCATTCCTCATTATTCCAAAAATACCTGTCTTGTGTTGTCAATATTTACTTTCAACATTTCTATATGTGAATGTATATGTGCTTCGAACACTTGTTTATAGTCCTTCAATAATTATCACTTACCTTCTAATTCTTCATGATTTACATGACATAAAGTATGTACGGTAATCTAAATAATAATCATAACTATTGTCATCTAAGTTGTTAGGCAGCTAAGACAGAACTGTTAAGTAAATGAATTCAATTTAATCTTCTGCATTCATTAATCTTTGATTATTTAAATCATAATTATTTTTAATAGACAAATCAGTCAAAAAATGTGGCATTGCTTCGAATCAAGTATTTACAATTCTATTTTCTATGTAGCTATGAGCAATTCGTTCTACGGTCATCAGTACACTATGAATCCACACGTTTAAGACTTTAGAAATATTTAACATTAGTGTAATTCATTACAATTGAATATGAAATTCTAAAATTGAAACTTACTTGAAATGCAATTACAAAATGATGCTATAGAATTAATTGTGAAATAGGGCAACCAACACAATGTAAATGAACCCAATATTACACCTAATGTACTAGCTGCTTTATATGCTTTATGTATTTGTTTTTCTGGACAATTGATAAATGTTTGTGGACGTGTTATATCATTAACATTATTACAATTATTGAATGAATGATTAATGGGTAAATTTAAATTTGGTAAACTATGTTTACGACGTGTTGATTGTTCTAATGATGAAAATGAAATAGATGACATTTTTGAATGTGTATTCATACATTTATTAGTAAATGATAATAATCCATGTTTTGATGCAATATTTATAGGACGAAATGAATAATCTATTTGTGATTTAATTAAACGTGATGGCATTTTTATAATATCTGTAGTAACAGGTAATGAATTACGTAAACTATTATTTATATCATAATTAGGATTTATATAAATATTACGTGTATTAAATAATGATTTACGTTTAAATGAAATTTTTGGTGATGATTGTATTGATAATAATATCTGTTTACTATTTAAATGTTCATCTGATTCATGATATGTAATGTAATTAGAACAGACATTTAATCGACTTATATGTTTTTTGGTTAATAGAAATAAACGTGCATAAATTATCACCATTAATATAAGTGGAATAATAAAACTGAATATAGCATTAGTTACAGCATAAAATGCATCAACTTTATGCATACATGATAATATTTTCTCTGATTTATACGTTGATGGTGAAATGAATTTTACAGATGAAACTATTTCTAATGATGATGATGAGGAGGAGGAGGATGATTGTGATGCTTCATATGATGTTATTGTACAATTTTGATTTGTATACAATGTAGTTACAAATTTATTAGTTTTTTTTATACATACATTATTATTTAAATTTTGCCAATTCAATTGAATTGGTAAAATTGCTATAAGAAAAGATAATAACCATAAACCAATTAATGTAACACATATACATCGTGTCTTCAATCGATGTGAATACTTTAATGGTGCTTTAATATGTATGAAACGATCAAATGCCATAACAACTAAATGTAATATTGTAACTGTACAAAATAATTTATCTAAACATAAAAATAATTTCACTACATCATCGGAAATATTTTTTGGATTTATAAGATTATACATAATACTGAATATCATTACTGTACTAGAAAAAAAAATATTAGTAACAGACAATGAAATAAAAAATACATTTGATCTATGCCTAAGATGTCGATCAATCAATGTTACAAAGCATATAAATGAATTACCCAATATAGTACAAATTACAATACATATTGGTATGATTGTAGCCCATGTAATCCATGAGGGATTAGATGATATACCAATAGATTTTATTACATAATTAGTATTTATAGGTTCATTTTTCAATGTGTATGAAGAGGGCAAATCATGCAATGTTTTTAATGACCATAAACATGCATGTTCATTCATTAGTTTAGTAGACTGTGAATAAATTTTTGTGTTGTTCATTTAATTTTAATGTAATTTAGTATGTTAACGAAATATTGATATGTGAATTTGTTACATAATAGTTGAATGTCTTCATATTAATTTAAAAGTAATTTTTGTTCATTCATTTACTTGTATTTATATACATAAAAATTTATTAGAATTTCTGGTTAGCTACAATCTGATTGGTTAGAGATAAAAAAAATAACCAATGAAAATTTACTTAGATAAAAAGAAATTTAAAACAATTTTTAAGGAATTAATGATTGAATACAAGTTATTACAGTTATAAAATATAATATTGATTGTATAGATTAGTTGATTTATTTATTAGTGAATTGACGTAGTTTGTGGAGATTGATGCTAAGATTTTACTTGATTGAATTCGGCAAAGATTGATGTTGGCAGGAAACTATGGAGCATTGGACAGTTATTTCGTCTTAGTATGGAACTCTTTGATAGTGTGCATCCTGTATTTTACCCCGGGGGCAACAGGTTGGCTAATACATAACCACCTGCATCAATTAGTCGGCTTTCAATGGTAGAATTTTAACTTCCATTAATTCGTAAAATAGTATGATGATCATCCACTGTCATTGGTGACAAAGTCTTACTCCCGACAAGTCTTAACTCCACTAGTCACGATTTCTCACTAGAGATCCAGAAACATTATAAAGTTAGTCATTAATGAGTTGATTATTGTAGTTGGATTGAGGTAAGTCCTGGAGATCGATGTCAAGTTTTAGATGATTAAGTCTGTTACAAACTAGGGTTTGTTTGACTTTACTGAAAACCAGGACAAATTGAATAGCTTTTTCGATCTAGCATGCAAATCCTGAGATGTGTACACCCTACATTTTGACACTAGGGCGAACATAAAAATGCAACGCTGCGAAACATTTTGATCCATAATTACATGACTTCAATACGTTCAGTTATGTAATTTCATTCCACTGATTATCTTGAATTTGATTTGTTCCATTGTATTATTGAAACTTAGGTTAATTTAATCCCGTTATTTATCGTTCTCTGAAGAAGTGGCTTACACTGAACTCATGAAATGTCGGAAATCTTAATTTCTATTGATTGGATTATTGCAAGCTAATTACTTACTTTTGATAAATTACATATACAATGCTCATTTCAGTTAAATTAATCAAGTCTATTCTTGGTAAGTTTACCCACAACTCGTTAATTATCTTGAAATCAGCATCGTTTATTCATTGCCTTGTTACTACGTCAAATACCGTAGAATCCACTAAGAAACACAGACTACATTTAAAATAATGAAAATATATCAGATGTTTATTTCTTAAAATGTATAATTGTAAATACATTTCACTCGAAAGCAATGTAATTGTGATGCAACCGCAAGTCGAATTTTTGAGGTTTATGATTTATATGATCATAATTAAAAGTTGCTCTATAATTCGTTTACAAAGAGCTTCTACAAGTCGTGCTGTATTCAATATAGCTTCATATATGTAATTTATTTGTGAAATAAACGATAAATTTGATAAACCTGCTGAAATATTCCAGGTTGTAAAATTTTCGTCAAAACAAACATATAAATAATGAATTAAGCCATAATTAATTTGAACTGATCATTTTTAATGTATTGCCAAACATATGATCCCTGATTCATAGTAATCATAATTATCAACACGAGGTTAGGCCATAAGGGAAAAAATTAGTAGACATGCGGTTTACATGGCATCGAATAAAAAATTCCGTTTGACGATCAGCCCATAGTGTATATGCATATCTTCGTTTACTGAAACATAACTAAATAAGTGAAGGATAAAATGGGTCAAAAGTTGAAATTCGTAGCAAATTACACATAATAGCGTCGAAAGTGAAATCCCTGAATAAAATCATATTACATAATTTCGACATATCATTTAAATAATAAATGGATATATTAAACCTAAATGATAATACAGCAAAACAAACAGGATATACACTCACATAATTAATACCATACCTTAGAATTAGGGCAAACTACACATACCGGTATAACAAACACAAATAATTAAAACAGAAAGACAGTCAAACTCCAGTCAACATATTTTATTCAGGCAGTCAGTAATCAGCACTTATACTTTATTCATCATTTTTAAACTAATCACATGATACCTCATTAAATGCGATCTTATCCATTTCACGATCAAGATTATGGTAGAATATTACCCTTACTAAATTTAATACTTCTTAACAGAGTTGGCATATTATTTTAATAATAGGAATTCTAATATATAATATTATATATATTTATAACCACCGATCAGATTTCAATAATCGGATTCTGTTTTCACTCGTTGAGATTAAACGAAATTTGATGCATATTATGCACTTCAATGCTTTGCCACATCTTTTTTTATTATATTTCATGTATATTTCATATTATTTTACTATACTCAAGTATCGAATTGACACCAGTGAAGCTAATTTAAAGTCTAATGAAAATTAATTGCTTTTAATTAGAATTATTTATAAGCTGAATGGATTAAAAAGGTCGCAAACAAAATTTCTAATCTACGATAAGTTATTTTGAGTTAGAATCATAAAATGCATAGATCTGATAGATGAAAGTGTTGAGACGTTCGACAAACTTTAAGAAGAAGTGAATATATCACTAGTTATCACCTTAAATTCCGCCTGTAGCTCTTCTAGGGTTACTGCTAGTCCCAAGCAAGAGTAAAGTAGGAGATTGGGCAAGGAACTAGCATTCTTATCTCGTAAAACACAAGCTTGCTAACAAAACGCAAACAAGATTAAACAAACTAAACCATTTAAATTGTGCCTTAGGAGTGAAAGCGATGGTAATGACGCCTCATAGTAAAAGCCGATGCCCCTTCTAATAACCAAAGCAAATATTTTTACAGGTACATGGAATATTCGGACAATGTGGGAGATCGGGAAGACCAGACAAATAGCTGCAGAAATGAAAAAAATACAACTTGACAATCCAGGGAATCAGAGAAACTGATTGAACTCAAGCTGGACAGAAAAATTGGCTACCAGAGAGGTGCTACCATACTCCTGTCACGAACAGGAAAACACTCCGCACACCTGACTTCCAACCAAAGAGGAAATTAGGAAAAGACGTTGGAAATGGTTGGGACATAAATCACGGAAATCATCAGACTGCATCACGAGGTAAGCAATAACTTGGAATCCTGTTGAGAAACGGAAAACAGAAAGTCCAAAGAACACATTGTGTCAAGATTCGGAAGCAGATATCAAAATGATGAACAGCAAATAGAAACAGTTAAAAAGGATCGCTCAGAACAGAGTTCAATGGAGAATACAGCTGAGCGGCCTACACTACTCTGTGAGGGGTAACGGGCGTAAGTAGATAAGTAAGTACTCCTTTGATACCGAATTTCGCATACCGCCACGTCATATAAAGAAAAGTTAGGACAGCAATAACTGACTATTATTGTTGTATTCGTATATAGAAACTAAGACGACCTATCGTTAATGGTTGAATGAAGAAGGCCTGCTACCCTAAAAATATAACAGCAATATTCTTATGTACCAGAGTGAAGGTGATTTGAACTTCCTGTTAACACTTTATATTTCTAGAAAAAGCTAAACATCAATTCAGAATTTCCTAAATGATCTGAAAGAACCAAGTTGTTATTTCGATTTAATAGTAGAACGTAGTAAGTACCAACTATAATTTTCTTAACCAAATACAATATTACAATTGCATACAGTGAATATTTTATCCTGTAAATTAACCAATCTCCCTAAAAATTTTCATTGTCTCTCTATTCTTGGAAACAGTTAACGTGTGCATGATGCTGTCAAATTTCGGGTCTGTCAGCAACCTATCTCAAGAATGCAAGTGGCTACACAGCCACATCAAAGTGATCTAAATGCATGTACACGACAAGCTACATATGTCCATGCCATACATAGTTTATGTAGGCTCATAATAAGGACGAATAACAGAAACATGTAATATTTAATGGATTTGATAAGAGTTCACTGATCGACGTCACACACAAAACGACACTTCAATTATGACAACGCATATGAATGAGGAGATGGATAATTAAATGTAGTGTGGAATATTTCATCCTGGAAATATTCTTGTTATTCACAAAGTGTAGTCGACAATTAGTAATTATGGAAATAACTTCACATGCAGTAGATAATTGATGAAATTATAAATAAATGACTGATATAAAGCACAAACTGGCCTCAGATTTGAAAACTGAACTACCTATTGGTCAATCGACTAATCAATTTAGAAAATAATATATAATGAAATAATTGGTACTGATAAGTATTATAGTCAAATAAATGTAACTAATGTCGAAGTGTAAATATAGTTGTTTATTATCAGCTATAATTATTAAAATGTATAGTACGTTATTCCCTTGAAACCTTAATGATATGTTTAAACCCACTATCTTTAAAGTCAACCAACTAGAAATTAGCTACATATGCTTCTATTTTGTTCAGATGCAAATCAAGACTTATAGGTATGCGCTTCTGTCATTCATCTCTTCAACATCATCAATACCAGCTGACTAAGTAAGTAAATTTATAATCGCAATGGCTATAAACAACTATTACGAAGTTAATAATTCAACGAAGCTATAAAATCACCAAATCTTATTTCACGCTTGATAGAAGCCGATAATCATTTGGAGTCAGAAAATGAACACCTGCTTATCAGCCATAAATATATTTAATCAAGCAATTACTTGATAATATTTATGTCAAATGGTTACGTCACTTTTATGTGAAGTTACATTGAATAGGACTATGATTGAGTGTTCATGAAATTGATTGAAAGAATTATTCTGAGAAATTAATGTGAAATTTTGTAATACTGACAATTCACCATATAATATTCGATTCGATCTTGTCTTAAATTTCAATGCACTTTTGTTTATCTACTAAAAGATGTTTTGTTCAAGGACTCTTATTTTCAGGTATACACTTTCAATATGGATATCTAAACCGTGTGTCTAGTAAATGAAGATGCAACGTG
Source organism: Schistosoma japonicum (assembly GCA_025215515.1). Taxonomy (NCBI): domain Eukaryota; kingdom Metazoa; phylum Platyhelminthes; class Trematoda; order Strigeidida; family Schistosomatidae; genus Schistosoma; species Schistosoma japonicum. Next base: position 22,041,907 of record CM046063.1, on the reverse strand, counting down.
TTGACGTTTCAAAATTATTTCTGAAACTAAAAGTAATGACTTCCAGATCGTTTCAGTTAAGTGGCGTAAATGTTAAAAACTACATGCAAACTTTATCGAAATGTACTAAAACAATTATGGACAATCAATACGCTTCTCGATGAACTTGTCTGAGCAGCCTAATCTTAAAAATAAATATCTTTTAAGTTGGATTAAATTCGTATGAATTCGGGATTGTTAGTGTCAAAACGACTAGTTTATGATGTCAACTTTCATCAATATATGCGTCAGCTGAAATTGTCACAATAGTCATGACCATCAGAATAAATACATATCAGGAAGTGAGGGTTATGGTGTATAAATTTTAGATAAACACTGTGAAGACAAGTATTTTGAAGAAGACTAAGATAATGCATGAAATAATACAAAATAAAAAAATTAAGCCCATTTTTCATCAAAATTATTAATTTGATTACGAATAAACACTTGTAATAATACGTGAGCCTTCATAACCACTTCTTTGCGCTAACACACCTAACGTTGATTATAAGCACAAAAATGCATATTCCTAAAATATAGGCAGATGTAACTTACTCTGTTAGAGCAATTAATCCGATAGATCAGATGGAGGTAATCATGCTTGGTAATTCGTCAAATTGTGTTACTGTCGCCACTGTAAGCGTGGAGAACATTAATCGAAGCACTAAATGTTCCCTGAACTGTTCTGTGTAACTTGAACTGATATTTTACTAGCACCAAATGTCGTTTATATTCTGAAAATAGAAAACTATAAAAATGTGTATATTGCCCTGTTCACATACTTTCCTTACTTAAGTCACTTCTCGTTGACCCATCAGCTCTTTTAGTTGGCATGTCACCGAAAAACACTATTCTACCTTTATATCAATCTTAGAAATTTAAATTTCTGCCATTAAAGCCTGTCTAGCTACACGAACAGAGATGGCATACAGTTGTGTTGGAATTTGTATTACTATGAAAGTTAAATTTTCAGTTTCTATTGTGTAAGAATAAACGTTCAGCGATTGCTATGGTTAACTTACTGGATAATGTATTCTTGATGGACTTTACACTAACAGTCTTTAAAAGATGTTTCGGTTATTAACACGCACAAAGGTAAGTTATGTATCAATCTACAGAAGGCAATAACCTTATTCTAAATAGCCCAATAAAAATATGTCTTTATAAATAATCGTGAATCAATTAACCATTATATTTGTTTTAGTACACCGATAAGGAACATTGTATGAAGCTTATTGACCGAAACCTAATATGAAATAAATTGCATCTTCGCGTTTAACCATATGATAAAGTAGGCAACTGAAAATATTTCGTCTAACTACTATATTTATGATAAATAAATGTAATTAGACTTGTTTATTATATTGTGAAGTCTGTATCGATATTATAGGATGTTTATAATTCAGTGTCCAAAGTAAGTTGTCAACCAACCCACTTTGTAGTGTTTTGGTTAGAACAAAAAAAGAGATGCCATTCACATCTACGCAAAACTGTTTATAGATTTCATTGCGTTGAATGTGATGCCTTGTACATTGATGAGTCATCTTCTGGAATCATGACTTGTCCAAATCAACATAAAAGCATTACTCTGCGACCTCCTTGAAATCCCTTAGAATTTGGAAGGTTGCTAATCAAACGAGGAATATCAGTTCATGCTATTCAGAATAACAATAAAATCTATTTTTGCATATATATAGCATCCGCATTACCCAGAAAGGCTTTTACTATTACAAAAAAAAACAAGGGAATTTAGGATTTTATATTTCGCTAAAACTCACTGAACCCAATTGAAAGTAAGTCCTTACTATTCCTCCTTTCAAACAATCAAAAATTAATAAGTCGAATTTCTCATATATTTTAGCACACAAACATTATCGACAGATTCTCCTCACTTCATACCCACTAACAACTAAAATTGACATAGAATCAAGTCACACTGTGAAACATTTCGATCCATAATTACATGACTTCATTACGTTCAGTTTTGCAATTTCATTCCACTGAATATCTTGAATTTGATTTGTTCCATTGTATTATTGAAACTTAGGTTAATTTAATCCCGTTATATTTTGTTCTCTGAAGAAGTGGCTTACACTGAACTCATGAAATGTCGGAAATCTTAATTTCTATTGATTGAATTATTGCAAAAATATTATTTAATTCGGCTAAGTTGTGAGTTATTTGATATGCCACTTTTTCATTAAAACATTGATCTTGGAATGTAGAATTTTTTTTTCGTTAAATTACCATTAGGTTCTACATTGATGACTTCAATGGTCACGAGCCAAAAGTAGCTGATTCTTTGTCAAATACATTATTTATATGAGAAGAACTGCTGTATACGAGTTTAGGATTGTTTGCAATTTGCGATTGTTAATGTTTACGTAAAATTCATGGAACTTGTTTAAATTGTTTATGATTATATGACAATTGAAATTATAAGACTGTTGATCAAATATATAAACACATATACGTGACAAGTCGTGGCATAAGTGGTATCAGGTAAAATTTTTAAACAACTACTAAGTCATGCTAAAAGTGATATAGACTTGATAAACATTTGTATGATTTTGTGAGTAACAATTAAAATTCATCATATTTGTACAAGTCATAGTAATAACAATAATAATAATAATAGAAAGTGGGAATTCTATCCTTCGATTCCTGCCCAGAGGTGCGGAGGGTCATTTATTAGCCAACCTGAAACCCCTGTGGTGGAAACTGGGGTGCATACTGCCGAGATGCTCCCCGCTCCGACTGCGTCCTGTCCAGTGCTCCCTGATTTTCACTGGTACTCTATCAGCATCAATCTGCGACTAGTTCAATCAACTCAAAATGATAGAATGATTTATAATCGTATCGAATCCCGGTTAGGAAATGGCCATTTATGAAGTGATACTAATCTGGCATGAAAGACAACAGTGTATTGAGTAGTATTCAATTTCGCTATGTGTATCCATGATTAATAATAATAATACGACAGAGATTTACACATGAAAAGAAAGAAGAAAATCTTATTTGAACAAGATAAACTTAAATTTTAGGAACTACACAGAAGGCTATTTACGCTAGACTCCATTGAAATCATATAATCATATGATTGTGGTTAAAAATGATTAACTAGATGTTGAGTTGGTCACAAAATTTCTTCTGTACAAAGAACTCTAACCTCTTGACCCTTATGGTTATTTCTTATAGGTACTTGAATTAAACTCGTTCTACCAGATTACTATTTACAAGGTAAATTAAGGTAAATAATTGAGTCATTCTCGAGACATGACCCGTTCGAATTAAGTGGGCAAATATCGAAATGTTGCCTATGTTGCGGGGATGCTCATCTGGACGGAGGAGTAAATTTTTAGTGCAACTACTAATATGACTTGCTCAATATATGCACTTGAACTATTAGATGCATAAAGAGGTGTTAAACTTAGGGACTCTTCAATGCTGGTGTAAACATTAGGCTGGTAGAAAACAACGAATCCATCTCTTTGTTGATGTATTTGTTCATTAAACATGTAATTTGTATTCATTACACATTAGTCGGAACACAGGGAGTTAATTTGTTAAAATATTTATACAGCCGGTGAAGAGAACAAAACAGATTTTCAATCATGTTACCCTAATCAACAACTGTATTGCAGCTTGTTTAGTAGTTAGTAACTAATTAATCAACTTAAATACTGCTATCACTCATTTAAAAAAATATTAGTCGTATTGTGATTAACTGTATGTTTACTGTCAAATGATTAAGTTATAATTTAAATGTTACACTGTTAACGAAGACCACATCACTGCTAAACATTTTAAACATTTTCACATGTTCATATAAACAAATTAAGATTTACATAATATACGTGTATACATATATAAGTTATGCGCTGTATATTAAATATTTTAAATTGAATTAAACAGAATGTCATTAGTTGAATACAGCACCATTTCATCTATGACTTTTTGTTCTCGAGCAGGTACAATCAATAGTATTCATATGGATCTAAACTCTCGAAATGATTCTCAAAATAAGAATGTAGATCTTAAGAAAATGGAATTACATCATAGTTATTCCGAAGTGAATAATTTAAAAACTGTACGAAATAAATGGACATCACATATGTACTTTTTACTATCAAGTATCAGTTATGCTGTTGAATTAACAACAGTATTTCGTTTCCCGTATTTATGTTATATTCACGGTGGTGGAGCATTTCTTATTGCTTATTTGATAACATTGACGTTTTGTATCGTTCCATTATTATATTTAGAACTACTGATTGGACAATATTTTCATCAAGGTTGTGTAAGTCTGTGGAAAATTGCACTTTTGTTCAAAGGTAAAACTATAATGCTGTTTAATATCTCTTCGTTATTACTATTTTTATTATATTTCATTTTGTAACCACGTAATAATAGTAAATACAAGATATTATGCAGTTATATGAGTATTCTGAATCCTATATTAGAGTATTGATATTGTTGATCATTTTAATTTCCAGGTAAAAACAAGCTAGAATTAATAATCCTTTAGTTTCTGCAAATAGTTACATCGCCAAATAATAAAAACTGAAGATGTAACTTTGAAATTACTTAAATAAACAGGATGAAACGAGAGACACTGTAAAATTAACTCGGGCATTTGAAGATATATCTGTATAATTATATCCTAATTAATTCAGCTGTATTTAGAATACAACATTAGAAGTCATAAGCCGAATTGAAAAGATTCTGACATACAACTGACTACTACATATACATTGTTATAAATGATCGTATTATTTAAGTGTGTAAAGTCAAAGCTCTGCATTTTATCTTTCTCCCCTTAACTCACCAGCTAATAGTCTGGTTGGGAAATGTAATATAACTTTGTATTGAAGTTAATTGACTTTTTGGAGCACAAAGTTGGCATTTATCGAGAACTGATATTAGATTAAATTTTTCTGCAGGGGCTAATATATTTCAACCCTTTCATAAGGAAACAATGCAAAATAGAAAAAAAGTCATTTGTATATGAAGTTCATGTTCACTTACTACTTAAGTTCTTCATGAAAAATATCATAACACTATTTGATTTATAACCATATGGCGTGAATCTATCTTTTATTTATTTATTTTTCACTAACTCATTAAACGTGTGAACATTCATTTTGAAAGTAATTTTCTTAGAACGTTAGCCGCTATCACAACAATGTAAAGATATACAAAATCATTTAATATATTAAATAGTGAGTATTCAGTCTTAACTGAAGTTATTGGATTAGAAGGATGAAAAATCGCTACTAGCACAACTTTGCTATCCTCATAACAATAACTTTCATATTAACAACAGTTGAGTGTGTTTTCAAACTTATGATTAGGTTCTTTTAAATATTACATCCTACCTTATAATTTATTCAACTATTTTCACAGTTTATGATTAGATGTAATTGCTAAATCAACTGGCTATTTTATGGACATAATGATTTAGAAATATATATAGACTTTTGTCTACAAACACTTGATCTAATCGTATTTTGCTACCACTCCATCTCCTATGTCACCCATATACAAAGATACATGCATACATATTTGACTAATAATCTTATCTCAGCAATCTACCGTTGAAATAAACTGTGATCTGTGATGTGTACATACTTAAAACTGTCTTAATTTTACTTGTAAAATGATTCAGATGTAATAAACCGTGTGAGTCATCTCTTGTGACTTCTGTTTCTTATACCATTAGATATAATTAAAATATTGAAGATATTATATAGACTACATTCTGTACTCTGATCATAAGCTTGTGGTTCAATTAAAAGTTGACTTAAAGTCAAATTATTGAAAGATACTACTCACTAACCGAACACTTCTCGGTTTTCAAGTCATTGATTTAGCATCATGCGTTACCTATGCATTTCCTGAATGAGTATGAATGAGCTATACAACTCTTATGGTTTTGGCTGATCTTCCAGTTGATATTAGTATTTGATTATTGCATAAGTGGTCTATTTAGAAACAATAGTTATAGCTAATTAACAATATATAAATACAACTCTAATATTTTTGAATCAAATTATCCTATGACATCCTGCCAACTTCACCTGATTGTAATAAACACTACTGGAGTACATTCATTTCTCCATGTATATAACTTTGTTACTAACGTAGGTTAGCAAAAATTTGAAGATGAAGCTTCATTTTATCATTTATGTAATCAATACAAATATTAAATCTATGTCAAATATATTAATCCATCTCTTTATTCATTATACCTTCTTCTGCATTACAGGTATTGGATGGGCTTCTTGTATTTTAACATTTCTTGCCAGTTTTTATTACAATACATTCATAGCTTGGGCTTTCTATTATTTATTTTCAACATTTCAAAGTGAATTACCCTGGTCAAGTTGTAATCATAGCTGGAATACTAAATATTGTCAAGAACAAACAACTGATAACATATCACTTGTAAATGCCACTGTTTCAACTGCTGCCAGAGAGTTTTTTGAGTAAGTTCAAAACATAATATTTATGTTAAAAAGCTGTATTTTCACAGATTTTAAGTAAATTATCATGAGTTCTTCATAGCGATTAAAAAAACTCAGTTTACCAGCTGGGATTTTTGGCTGTATTTATTATTCTATTGTTCCGTATTGCTTACGCTAAGTGACTGGCGAATAGTGGTTAGTGTTATAAGTGTTCGATCTTTAGTAATGATCAGATATGACTCTTAAGTGTTCGCTTCACTTTCAGTGCTAAGTAATGATAAGCCTGGATTTTTAAAGTGGCTTGTGTTTGTGATAACATAATTTTATGTATTATTAGATGCTAAGCCCAAAGTGTGTTTGAATCGCTAAATGAGTATTCAAAATGCTGATAAGTTGCATGATAAGTAAGTAGGTAACTAAGACAAGAAAACTTGTCGCTTCATTTCTGTCATTTCATTTTGCATGTTCAGTAAGAGTATTCTGCAATTTGAGAATAACAAGTAGTACTCAGTATAATCAAAAATATTCTATTCGTAGAAAGTGGGTTTTCATTGTATATCACATATGGAGGTTTTTGGATGGGTTATTATTTCATACACAAATTGGCATGTTATATAGGGGGAATGATTCCATATTTATAAATACCATGAATATAATAAGATACACTGTTTGTGCAGTATTATAGCAAAGAAAACTAATTATAAGTAGTGAGATCATTCTCAGATAGCGAATATCACTGATGACTGACATAAACGGAAACATAAGCTGCAATTAAAATCCCTTAATTAACTAACAAAGCACTGACTCTGGATTGTATTGAGGCTCATAAACATAATGTCGTGTGAGATTAAATTCAAAACATTAGGTTATTGTCAATCTTGATGTCATGAATTGGTCTAAATTAGACAACCAGTGGTCACCAGGAAGCTCTGTACAGTTGTTTTGTCCTAGCACGGGACTCTTTAACAGTGCGCATGAAAGACATCATCAGAGATTAAATCAAGGACTCTTTAGCAGTGCTGCAAACGCATTACCGTTAGATCACTTAGTCGGCTCCTAACGATAATTATTTCTGATCCAGTCAATTCTTGATACGATGAGTCATTATTGGAACTACAATTTATGAACATAAAGATTTTTGATAATTATTCTGTTGTTTTAAATTTACAATCATCTTTTTTATCCAACATTTTTAAAACGACATGGTAGATGACATAGACATCATCTTCCCTTGATTGATAATCAATCTAACTACTGTATTTGTTTTCTTTGCTGTAGGATCAAGATGCTTGGTGTTGATAAAAGCAATGGATTCGGAGACTTTGGATCGATTCAATTAGGAGTTTGTTGTTGTTTATTTCTTATAAATCTTCTCCTATTTTTGTCTTTGTTCAAAGGAGTAAAAGTTCTTGAAAAAGTTAGCATGATTACATTGCCTATGCAATAAACTGTTACTAAATTGTATAGTATGTACATAAGATAAAAAAATAGAGAAAATAATCACTGATGGTTGCATTGCTTAAAATTTCAACTTTCATTATGATGTCTTTCTATAAGATAACCACAAATATCTTAGCACACTGGAACATTAAAATAGTTAAATTAAATATAGAGATGGATTAACATTAGGATAATACTAAATGGCAATATGAATCAGAAGTTGCAATAAACATGGAAACAAATGCAAAACAGCAAACAAAGTAAACATTTAAAACCATTCCTTCAGCTTGTATACATCATTACCAAGGTTAATTTTAATAATTGCAAATAAATTGAGCATTGGATAGGTTGTTTATAAAATGAGTTATATATATTTGTATATTCGGTTATTCATTTCTCTGAAGAAGCGACTTACACTAAGCCTCGAAACCTCAGAAATTTTAATTTCTACTCATTGGAATTTTACAAATATATGTAACTCATTTTACATTCCTTCAGCTATTGTTGGTTGTCGAGTAAAAATGTTCTTAAATATACATTTGGATTTGGAAGGAAAGCATAATAATGAGTATAAGATTAACTACTGTGTATCGAAAATTCATTATATTCAGAGATGAATTGTCTACAAAATTAACTTTTATGCTCATGTACATGTTCATTAGTTCAATTATTATGTCGGTTGTTCAATTAGACTAGAGACTTAACCACGATTATCAGCATTTAACCACGAATAATTTTAATATGCAACTAATGACCAACACTTTATTTAAAATTATCCATAGCTGTTCTTTCATGGTGAAGATCATTGTATTGTATATAAGGAAGTTAATCCAGAGACAAGATTTTATTATGGTAGAGATATCCATACTAGTAAAGGTAATAATTATTTTCGGTTAGTCATGTTGAGTAAGACTTCATACAGGGATCGCGAAACAGCTGGCTACAATTATCATAACTTTAAAAACACTTACATTCGCTAAGAATTATTCTCGTCATATTCATTTTAAAAGTTGTACAATAAAGTGTTATTATATGGCATGTAATTTGTTCTTATTTAATAAAATATGGCACTCAGAGTTTTATGAAATCTTTTAGAAGTAGAAGTTGAGTCAATAGAATAGACTGTTTCTACCGTTCTTTTGTCGAAAGGTTTCATGGATAACTTTCACTGTGCCCTATCTTGGAATATTTTTAATACTAATCAGAGGGATAACACTGAGCAATGCTGGATATGGTATCAAAATGTTTCTTACCCCGTCGTTTACGAAACTTCTAGAATGGAAAGTATGTTGATTTATTATTTATTCTTGAATACCTATATACGTAATTGCTCTCACATTGAGTTAATTAATAATTTCGTTTGCGGCTGTATATCTATCAATACAAATGTATATCTCTTACTTCTGTTTGTTCAGGACTACAGATGCTTGACTGACGTCAACTAGTAGTCCAACTGTGCTTTGTTCGATTTAGGTGGGATAGCTGCCTAACTTAAATGGACTTGGGCTAAAGATATAGCATCCAACGACTTCATATTGTAACTTATCCTAATCGTTGTGGCCAGGCTTTCCTGTTCCTTCCTGCCCCCTATATATATATATATATATATATATATATATATATATATATAAGAGACAATCCTAAAAACTAGGGTATATTTAGAATAACGTGAAAAAGTAATTACTGAAAGTGTGTATGACCAATCTGCACCAAGTGTCGTCCCTGCACCAAATGTTTATTGTCTGCATGAATAATATCGGCTTTAAAGAATTGGAAAACTTCATTCAACGTCCATTGACCGATATGTACAATGCAATTTGTTAGAGCTTGATATATTCACACTAACCCTAAAGGACGTTGGATAGAATAATCTAATTATGCAGTGTAGCCAACTTGTTCCAATACGTTGTTAAGGGAATCAAAAAACTAAGTTATTTAGACTAATGTCCTTGAAGAGTATTTAAATAAGCATAGACATAGTATCGAGTTATGCCGATCGATGTCTCTAAACTAAAAAGATGGCTAACATACTAAGTGTACATTCGCAAGCTGTCATGACAACAACATGGTGCATAGTTTCTTATTCAATGTTATACACTCATAGGCTTCACTGACCAACTCAAAATGACACAGTTCCTAAGATACTATGTATGCAAGCTTTTAATTTCAAATATTTTAACTCCGATTATAAAAGCCGTATAAGATCACTTTATCGACAGCCTTCCGAGTTCACTTGTGCTATATACCTAAATTTAAAAAGTTGTTTGATTATCCGAAAAGAGGGAAACCACTGTTGACGATAAACGTATGATATAAGAGCTCATATGGGCAACAAGCTTTTAAATATTCGATTGGTATATTTAGAAAGTTAATTGTATTTAAATAAGTGCAAATTTATAAGTGCATGTTCACTTGATACACCACTGTTAGGTAAATGAAATTGCTCACTGTATTACTCGTTTGTCATTTTTGAATTTAGATATGGTTTGATGCATCAAGTCAAGCATTTTTCTCTCTGGGTGTTGGTTTCGGGGTACATGTTGCATATGGAAGTTACAACAGAGTAAATCAACCAGTTTATATTGATTGTATTATCACAACTGCTATGAATGCTATTACCAGTTTACTAAATACCATATCGTTATATTCATTTATGGGTTATTTATCACAGTACCATGGATCATCAGTCTATGAAAATTTTGACGGGAGTGAGTATATTAACATTACCAATATGATGCTTCATAAATATGTTTATATTTTCATTAGAGCACTAACAAATATATGAGCAGAATAAGATGAATACATTTTATTTCGTTAGTTTCTTATCAACTACATACAACCTAGAATAATATTTTATAAAAATAATATTTGAAACAAAGTTTTAATGTACTCATGAGAATGTATGGAGTTGGTTGAAATCAAAATTACATAAATATGTAGGACATGTGAACATAACCAATATGTTGGGGAAAATGCTGTAACTATATATACCCGATACAAAAGAAAGCACTAGAAGGCAAAATAGGGATCAGAGTCCAAATGATTACACAATAAGAGGTGGTTGGAAACAATTGCGAATAATGTGAATTGAGCTCAATTATTAAACTTGAAATGACATAATCAAAAAAATGAGTTAAACTTAATCATCTGGAAACGGTGATGTAACAAAAAACGTTATTCGGTTTAAAGAGAAAAAAGTATTTTTGAAGTAATAAATCAAATTCGGTGAAAGAATAATAAGAATGAAATAATGACATTGAAGTTAGGTTATCAGGGCAAAGAAAGGCTTATAACAGTTTCCTTTTGAAAACATAAGTTTGATTTCAATCGTTTAATGGCAGTCGCTTCAGGATATTTTAGAAGATTTAAAGTCTTTTGTCTGTTGAACACTTTGAATGATTCAGTTATTTCAATCTGGCGTCGTTCGTCAATCTTAAATGTTTTTATTCCTGTAAATCGTAGATCTTTTGGAACATGTTCATTAAGGCTTAGGTAGGCTCTTTTTTCTGTTCCGCTAATGCAGCCACTACTGCAGGTAAACGTAAATTTATACACACAATCGGCGGTAACATAAGAAGTATACCTATTGACTTTTGATTAGTTCAGTGAACATGTTATTGAGTACGATATATTCATTTTGTAGCATAATAATTTCTCTTTAATGCTGAGCTGAGTTTTCTTATTGTTTCAAAAATATAGTCATTTTTAAAATCGAGTTAAAGGAAAACAGGATTCTTATGCATTGGGATTTCATTTAGTCTATCAGGTTTTTGTTCACTATACTTGTCAATGAATTTTTCTGGGTAGCCATTCTTTTTTAGTTACTGTGTGATGTTAGGAGGTTCTGAATCTATCGTATATGAAGTACATATATTTTTTTGGCTCTGAGAACCAATGTTTTTACGAATGATATTTTGTGATAGATCGGGCAGAAGCTATTAAAATTTAAGAGCAATTTATTCCACGTCGTTTTTCTGTAGATCAAACGTTGCACTGAACCATCTTCTTGGTGCCGCATGACACTATCCAGGAAATGAAATTTATTGTCTTTTTTCAACCACCATAGTAAATAAAATATCTTTAAGAGGCTGGTTGAAAATGTTCAGTAAGTGGTTCGCATGTTATTCATTATTACATACGATTAAAGTATCATCAACGTACCTGGAATAATAAGTCATTTCCTCAATCCCCTTTTTGAGTCTTGTGTTATCAAGATTGGTCATAAAAATATCCGATAGGATAAGACCTAATGAACTATCCATTGCAACACCGTCGATTTAACGAAATATCTCGTTATTGAACCGAAACTGGATGTCATTTGTGCACAGAAGTATGAATCTTTTAAACTAAATCACTGCTAAAGGAAGTAAGTTGGAATGTTCGCATATAATGTCAATGGATTTTAGTGGTATATTAGTAAATAAAATGCTACATCAAAGGAAAACAAAGACCCACCGAAAATATCAATTTTATCCAATGTTTCAACAAAGTGAAAGGAGTTTGTTAGGAAGAACGCGGTCAGATGCTGACAGACAGCTCAAGCTTTTCCGCTAACCATTGAGGCGGATTTATCATTGGTATTATAAGTCTAAATGGAGTGTTTCGTTTGTGTACCTTGGGTAGGCCATACATGTATGGCAGCGGAGATCCTCTAGGTTTTTGATTTTTATAGGTCTTGCTAACAATTAGATTTATTTTAGAAGTTTCCTCAGTAGATTGGTGATTCGTTTCTCCGTGGAATCCGTGAAGTCATTGTTTAATTTATCAACTCCGAATCTTGTTCGGTCATTTAAAATAGTCTTTATCTTCGCCATGTAATCAGATGTGTTCACGTAGACAATACCAGCGCCTTTATCTGAACGTAAGATAATTAATTAATCATTTTTCTTTAAATTATTTAAATCCTTCTGATGTTCTTTAGACATAGTTCTTGAATCCATGGCTGGCGATGTAAGGTTTGCAATGTCAACTAATTCGGATTTGAACCAACATTTTTTAAACTTCACTCGTTGGATATAATTCTTTTAACTGATCGAACAGGTTTTCCGAATTTTGCCTCAGTATTTATTCTGTCAATATCTCTCTTCGAAAGATGAAATTTAAATCCAGGTGGCAGTGCTTCGTATTCTGTACAATTTAGTTTAACACTCGACATATCATGGACCAAATTTTCTGGGTTTTTCGGGAAAATTTAACATGCTTGTTCTTTTACCAAAGTTTTCATATTTACAAAGACAGTGTGAATAACAATACAATCTATCAATGAATTATTTTGCTATAAGTCAACTAAAAATTAGATCAGATTTTGAATGCGAGTTATAGTTTTAGCTCACTGAAACATTTACTCTAACAGTATCTACGGTTAAAAGTTACCAGCACTAAAATTTTCCACAGTTACACACTAAAAATCATCGTGTACTCAGTAGTTTTTGAGAGATTTCTAGAACTTTTATACTATGATGAATTACTCAGTTTTTAATGGTAACTGTAACTTTATGAAAATGTATTACTATTAGGAGTGTAACGGTTATCTGTTAAATGCTAGACTGAATGTGTCTTTGAATCTATGAATGAATAATCCAGCTAATTCATCATGAATTGACCTCAGTTGGTGTATAGTTAAAAATTAGGAAATACTAGACAGATATATCACTATGATGCTAAACTTCTCAAAAATGATTGCTTAAAAACACATCACGATTCCAATCAAAGTAATTTGTGTCCGAGTATAGTCCGTTAAAATTCAGAAATTCGATTTATTTGAACATCAATATTACTAATATACGATAACATTTTACCACTTTGTATGATCACTTATAACTACGCTTCATTTGAGTACGCTGAATATCCTACAGTAAACTTCCTGTTATTGTTGTTGTTCTTGACGTTATGTTTATTTTCAGTATTTCAATGATCGCTACACTGAATACACATATACTAACGTAAAAAACGTATCCATCTAGTATAAACTTGCGTGCAATTTTTAAAAATTAATTCGTATAAAAAGGGATTTTTCTTTCTAGAATATAAATGAACCATGAATATTCGTTTTGGATACGTTTACAACTTACACTACTTATTTAAGCTTCCTTTAGTAACAATCTGAAATCAATGTACTGTACTTCTGTAAATTATTAATTAGTCTTAGATAATCATTTGGATAATTAATTAACTTGGATTTATAATACCTGTTAAGTAGTCCATTTGATCATAAATTTGTCTAATGTATTTAAAGATTTCTTAATTCGTATTACATAACCTTTGATTACATGCTAATCAGAATTAGCAAAGTTTAGACAGATTATAATTAGTAAATTATGCTAGAAACTTCATTAGGTAAACAATACCATATTTAGTAAATGCATCCAATTTGTTTCAAGCTTTCTCATAATACTTAAATTTTGATTCTATCTGTTTTTTTTTTAATTTATTCAAATGCTTAACTAGAATGTGTTTGTCATTGTTTATAGGGGATATGTTTTGATGTTTTCTTTATATTCATGAGAATAGAATACAATACCAATAACCAGAATAAAAATGATTTCAACTAAAAAAATATTTTGTACTTATTTGTATGAATGTTTAAAACGAAAACTTTGAAAATGATTTTTTTGGGACTAAAGTTGTGAATGAAGTCAGTTTAATCAATTAAGTTCATTTACTCTAATGCATTGGTCTGTGAATAGTATGATCTTCAAAAATGCTTAATTTTCAATAATTTAGCAGATGTTCACAATCTCATTATAGTATAATCATGTATATATAATGATAGAATAATTTAGCTTATTAGTACAGGTAACTAATACTATAAAAGAATAAGGTTATATAGCTAATGATCAAAGTAACAACAATATCAAAACCATATAATAAAACTAATGATAATTCAAATCTAATGAATGAGACAGGGAAACAGTAAATATTTCGGGTATATTAAAAAAAATTCTTAAGAAGTTAATATTAGCAGATTCTGAGTGAACTATATGTCAGTTTTACTTATTTACTTTGAGTTTAGGATGATTATTACCTGTAATTTATTTATTAACACTCTAGTAATGATATCCATTAATCCCTGTTTTGAATATCTGTAAACTACAAACATCGAATTTCGTGAATATCTTTTATAAATAATATAAAGTTAAATTGAATTTCCACTATTTAACAATCGTTTACTAATATCATTTAGTTTGTATTGTGACTGGTAAGTGGAATCCAGGACAGCGCGTTTCGTCCTATTTGGGACTCATCGGCTGGATGTACCTGCATCCCAATATTGATGTTCACAGTGGGATTCGAACTCATTTCGTGCGCGTCCTGGATTCCACTTGCCAGTCACAATACAAACTAAATGATACTTGTTCATAATCGCTATATCGAGGCAATCCGCTCAGGATGCACATCTAGCAACAGTGACTGACCAGCTTCAGTCTATAACAAATCAATGGGAATATACAAATTCATCCTACAATTGTTTACTTAGTTGTATATTTGACAAATTACAAAACACTGAATTTGAATCGTTATATTATGAGTTAGACTTTAAAACTTACAAACGCTTCTATGAAAATTCTTTGTTTGTTTTTTTGAAAGTCTTTCAAATACCTATTAGTAAATGATATTTTACTTATTAACCAAATATAGATCTTGGACTTGTATTTATTGTATACACCAGTGCATTCAATACCCTATCTGTTCCTCATCTATGGTGTATTCTATTATTTGCAATGTTGGTTACATTGGGCTTAGGAAGCTCTGTAAGTTTTCCTCTTTAAAATCGAATTAATAATTTATCGCTTCAATGATATTATATAAATGACCTTCAGATGTGACATTATACTGGACTTAATGTAAGCAGATTTTCTTCAACGAAAGGTTTTGTGCATTACATTTTTCTCTTCTAGCAGTAATTATGAAATGCAGATACAATAATATCTAGTTAAAAACATAATCTTCGATAGCATTATATTAGATTGCTTATCTTCGGGAAACTTGTTTAGTCTTAATCAGCAGACTGTAGTATTATTGCATGGTGAAAATACTATTGATATGTGATAAACGATATATTTAAACAATTTATCCATCATTGTATACATCATTACCAAAGTTAACTTTGATAATTTCAAATAAATTGAGCAATGAATAGGTTGTTTATAGTTCGGTTATTCATTTCTCTGAAGAAGCGACTTACACTAAGCCGCGAAACGTCAGAAATTTTAATTTCTACTCATTGGAATTTTACAAATATAAATTACTCATTTTATAATTTATCCATGAGTTAATATTTAGTAGATCATATTTCCATTCAGCGATCAGTGATACATTTAACCTCTGACAAATAAATTATAGTAACGTAGGCTGGAGATTAACTTGACACTAAGAAATATGTATTTAGAATACTTTGTGATATAATCTGATATTTAAAAAATTTACAAAATTCCTAGCTCTAATCTTCTTTTCACAACAACAATTTTATTCAAGCATATTATTAGAAAATGTAAATAAGTAGCATAACTTAATTTAAATTAAGTACAATTTCATATTATACAAGATTAATTGTTGTTTGTTCAGAAAATGTTGATACAGAAAGAAAACTACCACTTTCGTCACATCCTATTTTACTTTTATTATACAATTCTGCTAATAAATCAGTTTTATTATAAAAACTGATTGAAAAATACAGATGTTGAATCATTCCTTCTTTCAGGTAAACTATATTCAACTGCTTCCTATTAGAGACAAACATTCTATTGAAAACAAGAAGTAAAATGTCAAGTTAATTTACTATAAAAATGAAAAGAAAACCAAATGTCCTCATTCAATAAAACTGAAATATTTTACAAACATATGTGGCTTAAAATAGTACAAGACACATATAGGCAAGTAGTAGTGTTTTATTAGGAATTTTCATTCAAAAAAAAAATTAATAAACTCATAAAATTTAGGCGCCAACTATATGCAAGACATTTGAATAAATTATATTTATAAACAATTTTCGAGAATTGGATTCATGAAAATTCCAACTTTTCGGTATCTATGGTGGTTCAAACTTCATCACGGAAATGACAAAAAATTCAAGATTATGAAATATAAATATTAACAAGTGGTAAAATATTACAATGATTGTTCAACTGTAGGCACAGTATGAATATATTACATAAGTCATTATAAGTGAAACAATGTTTAGAATGTTGCTAATGAAGGAAGGTGAGCATATATGCATGGTTTATTGGCTGCAAAAATGTTTGTGCCCCAATGGCTATGATCACAGAAAGGAAGAGACAGTCTATATACTGACTTGTTAAGTAAAGTAAATTTGGAAATTAGTACAAGCTAAATGGATGTGATAACAATTATGAGTCAAAGGGTAAATGTATAGTTGTTACAAATAGTACAATTAAACTGTAATATAACTTGAAATTCTGAAAATAATAGACAAAACAATGTTTCTATACGCCATTTCAGACTGATCTAGGTTGCATTCCACTGAAATCTGGAGAGAGATAGACAACTGCTTAGTCCTACTTTAATCATCTTACTTTAGAAATTGATTGAAGGGATTATCTTTCTATGTAACCCTGCTACAGTGAGCTAATGATTAGGTGTTCATCGCGAGACCTGAAAAATCTTGAATTTGTCACCTGGTCAGAGTCATGACTACTCACTAACGAGTCGCTTCATCATAGCAAAAGCAACTGTCTAGGGCTCCCTGATTTTCGGTGTTGTTCAAACAAGATCAATCTGTAACAAATACAAATAACAACTTAAATGTAGTATTCGTTAGGCTGCAGAACTATTCAAAGTACATGGACATAGTAAAGTAACGAGTTGAAAAATTGTATTGACAAAGACAATTAAAAGATAATCATAACATTATGCAGATTTTGTAAATACCAAATAAAATAAAGCCCATTAAAATGCTTTATTGAGATATTGATCACTTACATTATATGATAGGAAATCCAGCCATAGATATTAAAGTGACGTCACAAATCTATTTCGAATGCAATAAATCTGATTACTGACCCAAATATCTATGAGTTCCTGTGTGTTTGATTCCATTAAACAAATCACTCTGAATGAGTATTAGTAATGAAGTATAACAAAGTTAAAGAATAGAAACTAGTTTTGTTCATTGTTTTCAACCAGGGCAGTGAGATTCCATCCAATTTGAATTGAAAGATACTTAGTAATACAGTCTATGTAGCTTGGATGAATTGAAGTATCTACTGTTTGTCAGGCAACTATTCACTAAAACAATAAAAGATGGGTTAATTATGTAAAACATTCCTTTGTACATAATAAAAATTTCATTCATTATTAATATCATTTGTGGAATTAGAGTTTAATAAGAATAAATTAGTTTCAAGCAGGTCACATCTTTTACTCCCTATTAACGATACAAGTGACCTCTGCAGGTAGCTCTTTTTTCTGAGCATAAAATGTATAAACTCAAGTGTTTTAAAGCAGATATTTTGCCACTTCCAAGCGGGCTTCTAATGAGATTCTTCGTAGCATACTGGTACGTAAGTCGAAGAAATTCGTGTACTTATTGTCAGATCTCTACTTTACTGTTCCAATTCCTACTAGCCTATCAATTCTTGATAATATTACTCTCATAAAATAATAATACTTTAAATAATTATCTAAGTTTATATTTTTTAAATTTTAGATTGGTGCAACTGAATCATTCCTTGCAGCAGTTTGTGATGAATGTACAATATTCAACCTCAACACAAAAAAGTACTTTAGACTTGGATTAGTAACTGCATTCTTATTAAGTTCATTTATAATTTCAATACCAACCATATGCCAGGTAAGTATAGAATCTGCATATTATTCATATAGTTGTCTATATATATCTGAATAAGTTTATTCCTACTTATCACTATATTTATAAACAAATATACCGACTATAAAATATATTTTTATTTAATAATTGAATAACTGAATGAAATATCTAAGTATTAAACTTCATCCGTTAACTGTTACATAAATACTCTAGCGCATAAAGTATACTTATCATGAATTCTGTACACCTTCAAAACGTCAGAAGATAGTTTGTTTAAATATCAGTTTAAGTAGATTAAGTAAGTAGATAAAATGTCAGATCACTAACTTTATCATCAAAGTAATCGATATTGTTCTTAAGCAATAAGAATTTAGCAGAATCTCCATAAACACTATGAGCATACTGATTTATTTATTTAAGAAATGTATAAATTATGTTTCTAAAAATAAGGTGACTAAAGTAGAGTACGTAAACATTTACACTTTGTGAATAAATAAGTGAGAAAAGTCTTGTGATTGATTAAATTAGCAGACAACAACCGAAATTGTCTTATTGGGAAAAAAGAACAATTAACTGATTTAAAATTATTGGAATAGTATTCGTGTATATACCAGATAGCACAATGCCAATTTATTGTTAATCGTTAATACAACCAAGGGATTATGTAATCGTTTTTATCGGTACCACGTGAGATCATGTTATTAAAAGTCCCGACAACTTTGGTTTGATTTGATTGCCGTAAATATTTTAATTCCATGTGAATATAACATATTTGTATATCCGATTAATTGACATTTTTTGCAATAATTCTATTTTGATGCCGTTGTAGTATGGCTAGACACTGAATCAATGACATTCATTTTGTTCTGTTTTAAGATTTTTCTAGGTATATATGCTTGTATTCTAATGCTGTTGCTAGTAAGATGACAGTAAAACTAATATGACTTTCTTTAAGAAACAACCCGTCATCCAATAAGCTACAGATTTTGTATGGTCACTAGCCAGTTTGAAGGGATATATAAATATATATAAAGATTTGGGCTTTGGAACTATACTAAACACTTGTAACGAAATGTGAAACATTAGGCAAACTTTTCAGAAAGTATATATCCCAATAGCATCCATAAACTGTCGTAAATAATATCAAAATCACATCTTTATGCATTTGGATGTTCTATTGTTTACAACGTACTGAATGTACAGAAATTCTTTGCAAAACCAAAGAACATCTAAATCGATATGTTGTGTCCAGGTTAGAAATCATTTATTGGTTTAAAAAGTCAGTTTCCCTAGATTACTTTATACAACATGGTGCATTTTACATAACCATTTGGTGACAATTTTATTTTAAGTTTAACATGTGAGAAAAAAGATGATTAGGAATTTTTATGATAACTTTTTTGCTACTGTTTGCATTCAGGTTATGAGTACATTAAACTTAATTGATGAAGCAAGCCATATCTAATAGCAACATAGAATACAAACCGTACTTATTAAGTAAAAGTACTCGATAATCTTCTGACTGCATACATATGTTACAAGAGTTACGACTTACATATTCTAGAGTAATTATTGCAACAGTATGGGAACAGGTTTTGTGCATACTTATATTGTGTAGATTAGACGACAATAAAACGGTTTCACGAGAATCCCGAATATCTATTATACTTTTTACACATTCAATAATCAGTATTATACTGTAATTATTCACGACTATAATACTTCTTGATTTATAGGGAGGATATTATTTGGTACATTATCTAGATCATTATGCTTGCAGTACTTCTCTTCTTCTTGTATCTTTATTTCAATGTTTCGCGATCGTTTATGTTTACGGTATGTTAATAATCCTTTTTTAAATTTTGCATATCTGTTAACACGTATATCACTAAAACATTTGCCATATTTTACATTTTAAAAATAATCATCAAAAGTGATGCTTTTTGAGCTAGTTTCGTTTCTTCTATAATTATTTTCAGTAAGATCCTTGTAAGTTAAGCATGATAAAGTAATTTCATGTAGCACACTCCTACTACCTAGCTTTTTTTTGTTTTGAAATAAGTTATCCATGTTACTGGTCAGATTACAAAGTGATTCCATCCTGTTTCAAAACTAGTTTGATTTATTATTCATTTGTACTCTTTACCTGTACTTTTAAATGCTTATTGAATGTTTATTAGATGACTTTTCATCAAAAATAAATTTTTAGCAAGTAATTAGTGTTTAAATGTAAACGTGGAATTGATTCGTATAAGGCTAAATATTTTTTTCGAAGATATTCTTTAACCCTTAGATTATTGAAAAACAACAATAATTTTACAGTAATGATTGCGCAATAGGTTACTTAAAGGCAAAGGATTCCAATAGAAAAATGATGTGTTGATAAGTTAGTTATTTCAGCTACAAGAGTAACCGATTGGATATCGAATCTCATTAGTTATTTGTTTATTACTGAAGAATGTTTTAGAAACTAATCAATTAATTTAGAAAGCCCTGAACTTCTTATGATAAATGGTTGAACGAAACATTGTTTTTACTACATTGTTAATGCCTCCTACAGTTTTAGATACACTATCAATATATATATATATATGATTAGCTTAAAATCCGAGTTTTTCATCTATGACATTGTTATTTTATGTCGAAAATGATGTATGTTTGATGATAGACTTAGAGATGTTCACGTAGAAAGACCATAAAGTAGATTTTAGTTTATTAAAGCAAGATAATCGAAGTAACTTTAACCTACTAAAACTCAAGAGAGTCAAACTTAAAGACTGGATTGTATCAACTTTACTGTTTTGACAATGATTACTTATAGTTACTGTATAGGGATATAGATCAAAACACTAAAAATAACTTTCACATCAAACACTACCCTTAAATTGAATTCATGAAAGTTTCTAATAATGCTTAGACTATTTTGTATCACAACATAAGCATACTTACTAATGTACTGAGAAACATCAAAGACACCATAGTTTCAGGAAAACATATTCAATGTTTACTTGCCTATCATATTTTTGATACTAATCAGGACAACAATAATCCAAGGCAGCTTAAAAATCTGTCGAATTAAATTTTTATTACAGTAATTCCTCTAGTTTAGAAAAGTATAACATGGTCAAAACAATTTTAAACTCAACATACTGAAGTATGTAACATTTATTTAATGTTTTCTATAGGTATACACAGTTTATCATCAAATATAGAGGAAATCACCAACAAACAAATGTATTTTACAACACGTTTCATTTTAAAATTCTTTGTACCGTTAATATTGATTTTTATGTTAGTATGCAAAATTGTTACTTCAACTAACTTACATACTACTGTTGGAGGGAGATCATATCACTATTCAGATTTATCAGTAGTAAGTTCAATAGAAAATTTTTTATTAATAAAAAAAATTACTTGAAATACTTTCTGTAATATAAAGTTTTATGAATATGCATTTATTTCAAGAAATCAATTTAAATAGTTAAAATTATTAAATATCTAATAAAATCTAACATTATTACTTAATTACATTTTCAGATGGTACTTATTTCACTAGGCTAAGTGAAGTAAGTATTTATTACGTAGTTAATACTGTATTGTACATCTTGGTTAGATAGCTTGAATCGTTTATCATATGTAACTTAAACAAGATGCAAACTCATTATCACTTTGATAAATGTTCAGTCTATAACAGTCGCTCATCAAAACCAAATTAAACTCTTGACAAGTAAAAGATATTACTGAATTTCGATAAAAGTAATCTACTTAATAATTGTTTGTTCTTAACTAAATAAATCTATTGTTTATTATTTTATTACATTTAATAAATTTAACTTACCTGTTACCTCAAAGTAATGATAATCTACAGTTTGTAAAGAGGTTCATAGAACTGTGAAAGCCGAAAAGCTACAACAAATGTTATCTTCATTGCCGATGGCATCATGATTACTAATAGAAAAATTACCTCAATTGTTCACCGACTTCGAAACTTAATAATTCAGCCGCACATGTGGAGGAAAAAATTAACCCAATAGATAATCTAGGAATTTGTATTTTTCATGCTTGTGAACACCTTCCAATGTAGACATAGCAAAATTGTTATCTTACTACCAAATAGGTAAAGAATTTATCATAAAGGGGAGTATAAATCAATAACTTTCAGTAATTTATCTCATTGGTAATTGCATACCAAAAAGCAAAGTCAGAAACGCTTAGAGAAAAGTCGTATTAGTTGTTGCAATTAAAAAATGTTTAATAATAAGTATAAAAGTTAATCATTTAATTCTCTACTTCAACCATGACCAACTTTAGATTATCAAATTGTGATGAATTTATCTGACTGATATACATTTCGACGCAACATTTTTATTTCAAGTTATGAATGTTGCTAATATAATCATTCATTTCTCCTCACATTTTAGTTATTGTAATCAAGCTTCTAAATCCAGGAGAAATTAAATTCCACTCCACTTTACTGTTTCTTGTTCAATCTATTGCTTAGTTCATGACGTAATCTTTAACCAGATACTTAATTATACCCCATGTTGATTCTACATATCAAGTTGATATGATATCATAGAGACTAGCTTTTAATATACTCTTCTATTTATCACTGGTTAGTCTCTTTTGAACACCACTGAAAATCATTGTATGGAACCTTTTACCAGGGCAACACACCCAGGATCCTGAAGTCACTTGTCCATCAGTAGAACTTGACCTGCGTTCACTGATGGAATTCCTACTTCAGTCAACTAATGATATAATAAGACAGTCAATCAGTGAAGATGGTAATAATTATCACACCCCAACATGCCTAGACTCCATCAGTAAAGAAAAGATAATATATTATGAAAAATAATAAAAACGTTTTAAAAAAATTACGCAGGATACAAGATTTTTACATTATTTATGGGCTTTGAAGGTTGGATACGAGTCCATTATTTTTAAATTCATAACATCAACATTATAGAAACTCACCCATTTTACTTCAAATCATGTTGTTTCTAGAACCTTTATAAGGTCTTAGAAACTCTTTCAGACTTCACTAACATACTTCAATGTTTTGTGTGTAAACACCAGTTCTTGAGTCTATAAAATGTATTTCATGAACCACGACACGATGAACGTATTAAAGTCTTCGAAGAGGCTGAAATGCACTCCAGTAGTCCATATAAATAGTAGTCCCTGGGAGGGCGTACATCCAAACTATTGGTATTACGGTTCCTGCAGTCTGATCTGCGATATACTGGTAGTGTATATTTCCACATGTACTGTCGTAATTACCAAAAGACTACCAGATAGATTCGAGTAATTAGTATTTACCCATTCAGTCCTCAGGTATCTCCTTTTATTATATTTTTTTTCTTTCTAATGGTTATTTCATCTATTTCCACGACTTTTTCAACGTATCCCAGTTACAAATTGAAAATTAGCTTCATTTATGAGCAGATGTTTCTACAGTGCTGATACCACTGCACTATTGATACTTTGCTTTCATTTTCAAGTGATGCCAGAGAAACAGGCAATTGTATCACCTAAGATTCAACCAACATACAGGTTTGCCTAAGTGTCAATCTGGACTGACTGAAGAAGCTACCTATTCTTATTGATTTCTTCTGCCATCAACTACTGAATCGGAAGACAACTCCATCTCGCGTATCTGTGAATGGTGCATAAGTCATATTCAGTCTAAACCACAAGTCAACTCTGTCCGAAATAATCTGACAGCTTTCAGATTAGTAATGATGGCATCCTCATAGAAAATTCCAATCAACCAATCCAATGTAAATATTTTGAATCAGAGTGAGCACGACCTTGAGACTATTACCCATATTCTCATCAACTGTCTCAGGTTCCCCAGTAAAGTTTAGTTTCACCTTAAATAATGCTAGTATTCAATTCGTTTAACTAATTGCATTTAGAATGTAGTTATTATAATGAACATACATATATTGGTGACATAGCTATTACTTATGTTATCAGGCAGTTTGTTTGAATATATGAATCATTAACTAAAATATATGGAAACCCTAACTTAAAATATGTAGCAGGCTAATTTACTAAGTTTTATAAATTCCAGATGAACATAAAAGATTAAAATATACATAAACTTGTATGGATAATGTGTGCACACATGATTAATGCAATAAAACCAATCAGTAATAGATTAATGATATAATAAGGTTTTCATATGTGGATATTAATTATTCGTTGCTTCATTACGATATTTGCATATTGACATGTAAACGTTAATTTCACTAATTAACTTAAATCATGCAATCAGGACATTAACCGTTGTAATTTTATTAGGAAAATTAGCCATGTAGGACAATAACTTTTAGTTAACTATATTATTATATGAATAAAGAGATAAATTTTTGACTAGATTCAGCTTCATACTAAACTAGAAATCAGGTATTTTTGGTTAGAATGTAATAAATCCAGCCATTCGAGCCAAAGATATTCAGTTTCAAGAGTAAAACAATCAAATTCATATTCAGATGCAATCAATATTCATAAATATATTGTTGATATTTAGAAAATACCCATTTCTATTCAATGTCAATCACTTATTAAAGTATACATTTATCATGGTAAATTTTGTTTTAGCAGAGATTCGTTGATAATGTAAGCACTAATTCTCAAAGATCTGGTCTAACTAAATTGCTTTTGTTATATTATTGATGTTTCTTTCAAGATTAATTACTACACATTGTCTATGTTACTAATATAAGAAAATAATTACTACTAGATATGCTAATAAAAATGATCTTTTATGTTTCAATAATTACAAACTGTTAAAAAAATTAACTAACATGAATAATATCTGTTCTTACAGAATGTAAATTGCCCTCTCTTAACTCACACAATTTAGGATGGAGTACAACATAGGAACAATTAAATGCTATACATAAATAACCAATCCAAATTTCTCAATTAATCAATGAAGTACTATTGGTGTCATGGTTGCCGCGAGTTATAAAATAAAAAAGCAAATCATAAATATTATATCATAGCTAGAATTGGTAATTAGGCTATGAATTACGAATTTTAGTAAAAATCAGCTTTTTAGCTTTAGAAATATAATTTTTTGTTAGATTTCAGGGTTAGTAATAGATTTTTTGATAAGATTGGTTAACTAGTAGAACTCTCCACATCATCACATCGTTCCAGTTCTTTCTCTCAACATATTCATTAGGAAGTTGGAATACTTTAGAGACACCTATTTCCAGAACTACCACAGGTAATGCAGCTTTATGCCCTAATAGCAATGGACCTGAAACTAACCGATTAACCCAAAAG
Organism: Schistosoma japonicum; assembly: GCA_025215515.1. Classification (NCBI taxonomy): domain Eukaryota; kingdom Metazoa; phylum Platyhelminthes; class Trematoda; order Strigeidida; family Schistosomatidae; genus Schistosoma; species Schistosoma japonicum. The sequence continues at coordinate 22,015,894 of CM046063.1, read as the reverse complement.
GTTGACCGTTGATCACAGAGAGGTTGAAAAAACTGTATATAAAACATCTATAGAAATACGTAAAATACTCAGGGATATGCAACATTATTTCAGAGGTTTTACGAATTGCAGCATATACCCCACCTTAAGTTTAACAGTGCTGTAAGAACGAGTAAAATGTAATACCAGAATTAGTAATTAAGGTTATAAACTATCTACAAATTATAGGCATTAGAGCTTCAACTAGGGTTATAACCCAATTGATACAGTATTTAGTATTTATGAATGACTCTGTTGTTATTTGGGAATACGTTTTTGGCATCAATAATAAGATTCATTAATATTACGCCTTTCCCAAAGAAACTTTGAGTAAAACCAGATTTGTAGTGACGGCCACACTTATGTGTAAATTTATATACAGTTTATGGTTGGAATCACTGTAGTATGCATAAATCTGTGGATTAATTGCTGCTTTTTAATAAATATTTTCGTGAAAGTGGTACATTGTAATTGGCATTAGCTTCAGATACTTTGAAAAAATGACCTAACTACTTACTAGTCACATAAATTAATTTCCTAATCGTCATTACAGCAGCTTAACAAAGGCAATACCCCTATAAAACTATGATTCCCTTATAAACCATAAAAATATTAATATTCCCTGGGGTATAATTATTTTACTTCTGATAATCTATTCAGTTTTACATACTGTCTTTTCACTAGTTTAAACTGGTTGATGAATTAGTACGATGATTCGCCCATTTTCAAACTGAGTGTGGGTATCTAAACTATCTTGTTTGCTTTCTCTTATACTGTATTTTATCCATAATCCATTGCTTTTTGTAAGATGTTGATTGAAATATCTAACAATTTTGTTGAATAAATTCCATTAACAACTAATAAGTCATTCAAAATATAAAGAAATTTACTTTTGAAAAAATAAGATAATTTTCTATTCGTTCGTTCATTTAACTAGTTTCTTCTGACAACTGAACCTGTTGTCTTTAAACATCTCTGATATAATCGAAACGGTTCAGTGAACGTCTTCTAAACAGTTAAAATTAAATGAATAATTGTGTGTTGTACAAAATATTGGCTGTTTGCCCTTTTCGATTTGAGTTCGGAGTTTTGTCAATTAGGCTAAAAATTATACACCTACAATTTCGATGTTACATCTTCTGAAGCAACCAGAAGGATTTTGTTTGCCTTTTTTTGAATTTTTTTCAGACTGTAAGCCGATTGTTTGGCCTCATTGCATTATTACCAATACTTATCAATATGAGTGTGCAAATTTATAACATAGCGAAACGGGAAAACAGTTGGTATTTACGATTAGCGATGCTTATCACACCACCAAAGGAACGTGACGAAATTAGACAAACTGGACACTGCAAACGTTTGAAAGTAAGAATGATATTCGTAATGTCCAGTCAGTACTTCGTGGATATATATACATATATCCTTGAGTTGTATTTGTAGGCATACACCATACTTACCTCATTTTCATAATCCAAAAAATGATATTTAGAAATGTGGTGAACTGAAAAAATACCAATAATTAATTGAAATACAATAAAATAATCCAGTTTTAAAAATAGTATCTAATGAAACCAAACTTCGAAACTATTAGAAATAATGTGTTCTGCTAATCTAGGGCTTCAGTTTTAAAACCTGTTTTCAGTGAAGTACATTATGAATAAAGATCTTTTTTTTTCAATTTTCAACATTCAAACAAGATTGTATAGATAAAGTATAATTTTGGATTAATGAGTAAGAAAAAAATTAATCCGAAGAATGCATTTATATTGTGACTTACTAAATATCTCTATCTGATATTGTTCAATTCAAAATACCTTTGAAAACAGCTGGTTAAAAAGAATTTTTCCTGACCAACTAGAAAAGTATATTCACAATTGTTCATCAATGCAATTTATTTATATAAGCTGAAGGAATCGCGTGTTGTGGAAATGGTTGGATATTAATTTGATATCATGAATTGATTTGAATTAAACAACCACTGATCACTTAGAAACACTGGTCAGTTAATTTGTCATAACATGGAACTCCTTGTAAGCGTGCATGTACGACCCTGCCAGGGATCAAACCCAGGACCTTCTGGCTCCACCGCGAACGCTCTGCCATCAAACAAACACATAGTAAATTGACAGAGCTAGAAATACTAATCGTTTGAGTCCAGCTTATTTGTCTAACAATGCAGAGTTTTCCGTAGGGTTAGAATGTCCTGAACTCAATCTCTGGTGGGGTCATGGATACGAACTTCTGGGGGGTTCCATGCTATTTAAATATTCTCTTGATAATCCATTTAACTTCGGTAATATGAAAAATCTTGTAACTGATTGGAAATTAAAAGTGGAATCATAAGACATTAATTCACTATATTTAAACTTTTTGCTTTTTGAAACCAAGTATTTTAACTGCAACTACATTGATAAAGACGAAATACATGTTAGAATTTCGACTGACACAGGAAAGGATATTTTGAGATGTGCTCTGAATGTACAGTCTAGCTTCATCGGTGTGAAAGATAAATGGTATAGTAATGACTTTTCTACTATGAATGGCACTAGTTGATTCCATATTGGACAGCACCGAATTTCTACTGATTATCCGACGATCGATAAACTATTTCCTATAGAATATATGTTAATGGCATATTCATATTATTTGATAAATAGTCAAATAACCATAATTTTTTCAAACATTTTAACACTTTCATGAATTGCTTAGATTCTACAACGGAACAAGAATGTAAATTGTAACTGTCTTTTTTTTGATATTTTACTATAAGAAATGATGAAACTCTGTAGAGATCAAAATAAAAACCTTACATGAGAAGGTAAAACAACAAAATTTTATATTTGCGTTGGTAGTAATGAGAAAATCAATATTATTCCACATATATATACGTTTTTATAAAATTTATTTGTCAGATTGCCTAGAGAAATAACTGATATCTCTAAAATCCACTTGTTAAAAAATGTACATCGAATAATAGTTATTGTTAAACCTATGGCGGTCAATCGACACTCGCAGACGGAATATGGAGTTCTAAATAAAACTATGTAAATCTATCCTGATTTTGGAGATATTGTAGACGATATATTTACAAATCAATTACAGAGTCATATTCTAAGAAAATTTTAGCCAGTAGGCTTTCAATTATGATTCCGGAATCATCCACTCATTTGCCGTTGGTTCAAGAATAAGTTATCACAATTGACCGATCTTATACTTTAACTGTACATATAGGTCATTCAACAAAGCCACCACTTTGCCGTATATAATGCATTGTGAGAAATGCATTCGTAAATGAAAGCGCATATTAATCATATCTTTCACTCCGAAAACCATTGTAGAAATCCCGTCATCTAGCGTCTGATTTATTGTTGGACATAATTTAGAAACTTTTTTCAAATTATTCAAAATACCTTCGACTTTACCTACTTTACATTGCAGAGGTTTCAGCAGTCAGAAGCTTTATACTTGAATCTCATTGTTATTATGGATTTAATTCATGATATAGATTAACTTTCTGTTTCTATCTCTTAATTTTTAATTCCTATATTGACAAAAATGTTCATATTTTATTTCATTTTACCATCAAATTGAATCATGAGATCCAACTCAATATTAACTTGTGAAACGTTGACATTATTTGAAAATAGCATTTAACTGCCAAAAAAATAATTTCATTCAACCTGTCTTGTCATCAAGACCCTATTTATAATAAGTTTATTGTACACGCACTATGATTAAACAGATTAAGTTATTTTTAGTTATGTGCACTGAAAAGTTATCAAACATTGTGTTAATTCTAAAATTTGTGGTTTAGGTGAAGTTTTCATTGTATCATTCTAAGTCGCTGGTTATGATGTTAATGACAGTGAAACATGGGTTGATATGTCACAGAGACCAAAAGTTCTCCAAACAGTTTAGATATACATTTCCCGATAATTTCCAACTAGCATAAAATCTACGGTAGCATACAGATGTATATATTAAAAAACTTAACATCACAAACGTGACTGCCTTGACTCAATAGTTTAGTGGTGTACGCGGTGGCGTTTACCACGAAATGGACTGAGTTCGAATCCCTATGTGAACATCAACATTGGGATGCAGGTACATCCAGCCGATGAGTCCCAAATAGGACGAAACGCGCGTCCTGGATTTCACTTGCCAGTCACAATCCAAATTAAATTATCATAAGTTTGCTATTAATTCTCTACTTTTGATGCATTCACGTGAAGTAGTAAAATATAGTTGTATAAACTATCCGATAAATATAAGCATATTTCTGTGTTCTTTTTCATGTAGATAACATCAAAATGCACACTAGTTTAAAACAAAATACCGTACATTATTAAAACATAAATATCAGATGTTATAGGAAACCTTTCAGTGAACTCAACTCTTTTTATTCTTAACTCTGTAATAAGGATATACACAAACTTAATGTGGTGTAGCATCATTTCGAATAGACAAATAAGTCAACTTTTCGAAAGCTTGAAATGGATCTTCAGACATTCATCAGCGTGCCAGTTAATTCGGTCAGCTTGCTTGCTATGTATAGCTCAATTTATATTAATAAAATGTTTCGTTCGTAAACTGGATCCTCTGTATTTATTGCTACTGATATAATGTTCAGAAAACACTCTCATTGAATTTATTGACTACAGCTTGTAGTAATTTCAAAGCATTTGTGTAAACAGAACAACTTTAACTTGGATTAAAATTTTCTTCATGAATTTAGGTGAATTACTTAATTTCAGCTATAGCAGAATTTTTATCAAATATTATTCATTCAACTAACACTAAAATTAAGGTTTGACGACAAACTCTATCCCAGAAGTTAGAGTATGTGAATAACTTTAGCTCATTAGATATAAAATATTATCAATTGACAAAGTTAATTACTTCCGTTCGACAGACAGTAATCATATCAGTATGTAGAGATAAAGTTAATTGTGAAAAATCCTATATATGTAATCAGTATTACGTAATATTTCATGTTGTTGAAATTAAAATATAAGTTTGAAACCTACTCTTAAATAAATTTAAAAATGTAAGCATGCTCATTACAATTAACATCCGGTAAGCCGGATGTACTCCTTAATAAGATGTAAAGAGATAATAGACTATAAGTTAAACTGAAAATGATAAGTACATTGTTACACATATGGGGGGGGGGAGGGATTCGCAAATAAAAATTACGCTGTGAAACGGGAGTGATTATTCAATTAAACTAGAAATTTTAAGTTTTAACAAAAGAACAAACTTATTGGTTAAAGATAAAGTTAATAGTTTGTGGATTTAGAAGTAACATTTCATACGTTATATAGACAATAACATGCCATTTTACCGTGTACATTGATATCTAAGTTATTGATACTAATCAATATGCGGAAATGTTGTCCAGGATATATGTATGTAATGTGAATATTCATTGGTTATATATAATTTCTTCATTCGGAAAATATTCCTTTAGTTGTTCTAGTAATGTTAATCTTTACGTTGACGATTATGATTATTACTAATTTCACCTTTCACTATGCTACAGTGAAACACAATCCTATTAAAAATTGGTTGTAATAGCCTCTATTTTATTTTACTGATTTAGGTTGATCATCAGAACACAGCGTTATGTATCAAGCAAGTTGACTTAATGATCTACTTGATACAATTTTTAGTGACATGTGTGTTCAAATGGTGATAGATATATTACTTTAGGTATAGATGTGTGAACAATACGTTGGGTCTAAGTTTGCATTATACAATTATTCATTTTATTGTATGGTACCATTGGGGTGCTAGTCGAATCAGAATGTAAAGATTTAAATTTCAACAAAGTTTATTTGCAGTAACGAACAGGTAGACATTGATCGTCTACGGAATGTCCACTGGTTTTCGATAAAATCTGGCTTTAAAGCTGTTGCCAGGATCTTCTCCCTAAGCTGCATTTTCCGCTCTCTGAGACAAATCAAACTTAGTGTAATTATATGAATGGAATATATTTGTTAACAATCTCAGCGGATGAAATTAATGAAAAATTCCAACGTTTCGCTCTGCAAACTGGTCCGAGCTTCTTCAGGGAAATAACCAAAATCTATTCTATTCATATGTCTTACATACACTTGACGCCCAAGTTTTGTAAATATTTTCGTTCATTTTTGGACGAAAATATCCTATAAAATTAGTGTAATTATGAGGAAAATAAAACTCTCAGTTAGGTTACCTATTTCCATTGTCCGAGACAATACCACTGGACTATTTGAGACTAGAATATACTTACACTGGCTGACAACTGATCAACAATTGATGGTATGTTTGTAGAATCCTCAACAATGTTGGTAGACCTTTAGTGATCAAATTGTAATGTTGCCACTAGTCTAAGAGACTCATTATTATTCATTAATGAAACATAAGATATGGCAAAAAATGGGTACCAAAACATGTACAAAATTTAATAGAACAATGTGGGAAACACACGGTACGAGATACTGTTCGAACAGAAATATAAACAAAAGGATTTCATTCATATTAAGTACAGTTATCACAATTTTATAAAGGCTGTAACAAATAACTTCACCAGAATCACCACTGCGTTTATTTTATGCCATACCTGATAAGTTCACAAGCCAACGATTCGCATCATCTCCGGGACACCGACCAAGAAGTCAGGATGAACTGAGAGACGTTAGTCTGTTATGGACTTTTTCATTCTATGACGTCTGGCCATAAACTGACCTTCTTTCCTCTTTTTCAACCATTCAACAATGCCCGCCGTAACATTATATTCTCAAAGGATGTCAATGTATTTACAGAAACAAAGATGATTGAACACAGAGAGAGGTCAACTATTCTCAGCTATGAGAGATTAGATTTTTAAAATGAAGCATAACTGTTGCCACCGAGGCTTTGCAAACCCGATCATTTACAACTAGACTTACATCGTGATTTTGCAAAAGATGGCTCAGTTAGGCGTAAGCCAATCCGACTTTTATCATGAGGAAATTGATCAAATCTGACACCACCACCAACACTTACACAACTACCCAGAAACATGAACTTTTCGACAACTTCTAGCTGTTCACCACAAAGTGAGAGCGGATACACACTTCTTTCAGTTTTGTAGATGTACTTCCCACTTGGAAGGTACAAAGTACATGTTTTATTTCATGGCATAGGTTAGATAACATTATTTAAGTTAAATTGAGTCACTTTGTCTAATAATCACATCTATAGAATTTGATTGTTGACATAAAAAACCAAGCAAACATCACACTGATCACTATTCAGTGATCAATTAGTGTAACAAGGGTCTGATGGAAAGTGACTAGTAGAGTTAATTTAATGTTGTCGACCACTGCTACTTAATTATATCACACGATGTCATGGTTATATTAATATTTGTAACGACGATTTCAGAGTTTTTAGGCAGAATTTTTAAGATTATCAGGATACCTTAAGATCATATATTCATCACATCATTAGAATGTACTTCTCAATAGTCAGGTGTCTAGGTTTTAATAGCTCCCATAATTATTTCAACCAATGGAGTAAATCGGTCTGAATTAAATGGTCTTAACCACTTAACGTTTCAACAAACTTAGATATGTTTGACTCATATGTTGGATTGTAAGAAATACTGGATTTAGTAGCTTCCCACAAATGATTAGCTTTAGATAGTAAGCTTATGAATTCTTTAGTGCACCGTATAGTTGACATTATTAATTATTAGTTTCTTTTTTACATTTTTTGCTTTTCCAGATTGCCCACTGGTTTAAAATCTAGACAATACAATAATACGTCGAAAGTTAAATGAATATTAATTAAACCGTTGCATTCAGCATATTCACTAAATTAAACAAGCAAATATTCGTCTGTTGTTTCACTGTGGTTTTATAGTATACTTGTTTTTAATTTATAATATATTTGTATCTGTACTGTTTTCAGTTCAAATACCCCCCCCCTTGCTCCCCTCCTCAAGTTTTTAAAACGTCAACTAGATATGAACAAATTCTAATTGTTACTTTGTAATATTTGAATATTAATTTATTTGAAAATGTAGCTACGTATAGGTGCTTTGTTATGTTGAGAATTTAAGTTTGTACACAGCATTTTATTACAATATAGATATACCTTTCAAATACATTAATGTCGATGATTTAAGATGCATTAAGAAGTCAAAACTCGTTTCATGTTGTCAGATACTTCGACGTTATTTCTTGACTTGCTGTTAAAATAATTTACAGTTAACTCTTTCGTTCCAATTTATCCCTTATTTCCCGAAAGAATTCTATTATAACAGTGGGAAAGACTCGATAAATTAATATGTATAACTGATCAATAACTTATTATCTTCATTCGTTATTCATTGATCGGAGTAAACATGAAATCTTTATTTCTCTTAAAGACTGAAGTCTTCCCGGTAATGCTTTGATTAGAATTACTTTACTATGAAAATTAAATAAAATTTACCAACCATATGGGAGTAGACTAGACCGATTTCGGAAAACACAAGAGATAATTTCTGGGGAATAAAAATTTGCGCAAATTGTTATGGCTAAAATTTCTTTCTTTCGAGTTATCAACCAGCTATAGTTTAATTGAGGTCTATGACCAGTAACTAGAAATTCAAACCATATTATGAATCATTTCAAATATATCAATCAATTTCATGACAAAATACTGCATTTGAATCAAAATTCATTCAAAACATGAGTGATTATTATTTATCGTCCAAGTAGGTCAATTATGAACGAGTGTAATTAAGATATCAAACCTACGTAATGAGTGTCATATCAGATTCACTATTCTTTTTGTATCATTTATATAATCATATATACCTGTTTCGTGTAGTGTGACAATAAACATTTCTAGAGAGATGATCGTTAGATGTGAATTCTTTTAAAAAAAAATTCATCAAATAAATAAACTCTCTTAAGAAAAACCATTTTTCAATTCCGAGTAATTTATCGTAAGCAAATGTTTCCCTATGTGAAATAAGTACGCAGAATTAAAAGACCAGTATTAGCAATAAACAACGTATCCGATATCAAATGAGATAGATAAGCTTCTCGATGCAAAGTGAAGATTTTTTTTCCCGTACCGTTAATCATGAAGTCGTTTTTAAAGTTTGTTGCTTATGGTTTATGAGAAGAGTATAATTTTATTACTTGTCCGAAGACTAACTAAAAAATATCTGCCCTTTAATTATTTCTGTCACAGAAGCCACTGGTTTTATTGACGATCATAAGTAAAATAAAGAAAACAATTTAATGATATCTTTATTAATCAGGTATATTTAATCAAAACTTCCAGGTTTGTTCCAGGTTTCGCTTTGCAGGCAGTATTCTTTCCATATATTAGACTGGAATACATTTCAGTTTTACTTTTATAATTGCAAAAATTATTTAGATAGATTATACTGTTTACTTTACATCTATTTTGAGGCCAGTCAACTGACCTATTTTAATTGTGTACTAAGGCATTGTGTAATAGGGCTACTAACTCTTCATTTCGAAAGACATAAGAGTTCATTTCTTACCAAGAACATTTAGACGAAAGTTTCATCAACCTTATTATTCGATTGTCATACCTAAAGTGACCTTTATAATATCGACAGGTAACGGCGACAATCTTTAAATTTCTGTCTATATTAGGCTATAATAAATCAATCACGATTTAAAAACATGTAATTAGTGATGTCTCCAAATACGATTTACCAACTTAGATGACACAATCCCTAATGTTTATAACTGATTCCAAATATAATGAATGATATCACACTTAAGCATGATATATATGCATTGACAAATTAACTATCTCCACAACAATCACCTTAATTGTAACTAAATATTAGCTCACTAGTGACTTGCTCTTTGAGGTAATTACCTGGAGTTCTAGTGTGAAGACGTGACTGGTGGAGTTTAATCGTGTCGAGTGTGAGGCAGTTACCCACCGATGACAATGGATGAGGTTACGCAAACGTATCACGATTTGACTGAATTAGGAATATCAACCGTTAGGAGCCGGCTCAGTGGTCCAATGGTAAAGCGGTCATCGAGGAGCCAGGGGGTCCTGGGTACGATCCCTAACAGGGTCGTGGATATGCACTGCTGAGGAGTCCCATACTAGGACGGAACAACTGTCCAGTGCTTCCAGGTGAAGGATGGTTGTCTAGTTCTGATCAATTCGTGTTATCTGCATCGACAGATTAACTATCTACACAACAACCCCCCTTAGTTGGAATATAAGTATGTTTTAAAAAATACAGAGTGTCCTTTTTTTCCTTAATATATCATGATAATATAACTCTAAATATTAGTTAATCCATTCAATTAATCAATAAGTTGTTACCATAAAATAGTGATTTACATAGTAACATTTTATTGATTCAACGAAACATATCAAAGTTTCATAATTGTAACATGTGATTTACATTTCACTTAATACTTAATTTACAAACATTTAATCTGTAATTAACACTTTAGACACCATTGTATAGTAGATCAACTTTACAAATTTGAGAAAAGCAACGGCGAATAGTTTGGCAGAATATGATGAGTTCATTTTACTTCGATGGTGTCTCATCACCTATTTACAACTTATCATGCTTCAGAATGTAAACCACAAATTACAGAAAGATAACTACTGAAATGTATTTTATTCGATACTTCATCATAATTTAATAAAGGTTCAGTAAGTGTTGAGAGACTGAATTAAATAATGCACATATATGTATATATATTGTATGCTCAAGGAATTCGTGGAATTCATACGAAGAACGAATGAATGAAGACTATTAGTTTCCAAATTAGGAAATACACTAATGATGAGTTGCAATAAAGTGAGTAAAGCTCATTTATTTGGAATGTTAAAATTACTTGACTGAAAGCATATCAACGAAATGTCATAACAAGACTAGAGAATTATAAGTAGAGTCGCAAATCTTAATGTAACCAAAACATGGTAATAGAAAGCAGATGGATGTAGAGTGACGCTAAAATAATTGTGAAGTAATGGAACATCACATAAATAGTCGAATATGAAAGAGTTAAACAAAACATTATCCTGTATGTTATCAAAGTAAAACTATTTAACGACTGTTTCCTTATGAACACACAAACTATGATTTTTACACGGGGTTTCTTATATGGAAAAGAACTCCGCTGAGCATTTTGTTCTTCTTTACTGAGGAGTTACGGAGATGCATTCAAGGAATCTATAACAAACCTTCCTCTCTCCTGCCAGTGAGACTTTTGGATAAGTTGCATGTGAATTCAGAGATACTATTAGCGGTTACATGTGCAAATAATTTATCGAGCTTGGAATGCACTTTTGGGAATGTTGTCCAATTCATAATAAAACAAGTACAAACTGAAATATTACATCGTATCATAATTATCCTAGTCTCACTAAACATTAAACTGTTTCCTTCTACTACGTACATTCTAGTTGCATATGTTTACCTGTTAAACAGTTAATAAAATTGCAGCTGATTCATTTGATTATTTAATTTTTGCAACCTATTTATGACCTAACTAGTATAAATAAACAACACATAAAAATTCATCTGATACTGGCAACAACCGTGTCGGGTGTGAGGCAGTTACCCACTGAGTGCATGAATAAGGTCACTTAAACGTATCACGAATTGATTGACTTATAAATATCAATTATCCAATGGGCCTACTCAGTGGTCTAACGGTAAAGAGTTCGCAGCAGAGCCAGAGGGTTCTAGGTTCGATCCTCGATGGAGTTGTGGATGCGCGCCACTGAAGAGTCCCATACTAGGATGAAATGGCTGTCCAGTGCTTTCGGGTGATCAATGGTTGTCTGATACAGATAAATTCGTGATGTCGAAATTAACAGTTAACTATCTCCAAAACCACTGATTGTCACCTATTTTCAATTTCTACTAATAGTCAATAGTAGGCAAATACAATAGCTGTATTCTTTCAGTTTTATTTGATTCTTTTAGCTTCACTATACATCCTTGTGATTCAGAAAATAAATTTTCTTATGTTTAATTGTTTTCGTTATGTTTAAGTATCTTAGTTTGTCAGTCATTTTATAGTGTTTAAATTCAATGCAATAAAACGGTATTTGAAAATGTCGATTTCTAAGTTGTTATATGTAAGAGTATAGTTAACAAATTTCACTGATGGTTTTTTATTCATCAATTTATAGTATGTAGAATGTCAGTCTAACCTGTAATTTAATCATAAAAGGTTTAATGTGATAGTCAAAAGATAGTTTTCATTGAACTCTAATTAGAACTACTTAGTAGTATGTAATTAATATTTTCATCTTTTTATTGATAACACACATGTTTTCTATATGAAAGTGTTTAAATTAGTATTAAATTATTTGTATGATTTATACTAACCGTAAATCACTACTTAAACTAGGCATCGTGCTAGTTGGCAACTATCATTGAGGTGAATCCCTTCTCCTAATTACTAAGAAATTAGTGACGTTTGTGAGATTTAAACTAGGTCACTCAATTTTGCATTCTGTTGTATTTGAGAGGTGATCATTCACATGATTGATTTAAGAGTAATGAAAAATATCATGTCATTTTAGTTCTAAGCCATGACATGTAATCATGATTAATATACTATAATTCTAAGATCACAAACAAGACGATAATGAAATACACTCTGGTTATAAGTTTCATTAACTAAGTTTATGTTCACAGTTTTTTATTATACAAACCCTACTGTCTTTTTCCACTGTAGCTTGCAAGTAACAGATTCCTTTACAGAATGAACGATACATGTTATACTAGGAGGGCATTTTATGTTACTTCTTCTATCTAATGACTGACAACCTTCTTCTTACGAATGTCATGGACATAATGAGATTCAATGGTGATATTCTACTGACCTCTGACTGTAAGACAGCATTAACTTACTTCGTTTGTTTTCGATGTTCATTAGCTCTTGATGTTTACGAACCATACGAAGCTTTTTCTTTGGACACACCATCATCTGGATGTAGAGAAAGCGTTCAAAGCTATGTGCAGAGTTCCATCTAACATATCCAATTAATTCAGAATGCGTCTTTCATAAACATCAGAAGCCATAGAAATACATTTCTATAGACCTCTTCTTTGCATACACAAGAAGATTTTGTCAATTTACCTGTATCGTTAACGTTTCTCAAAAATTGTGCTCTTACGTAATCTCAGATTTATTTCGGTCTTAATTTTAGTCACAATTTTATTTCATCTTCAGTTTACTACCTTCAACATTTACACAACTTGTATTGTATTCTGTTTTACTTTTACCTGGTAGATAATAATATTTTCTTGTAACGTTACATTCTGTAGGGTTATTAAATGCTCATTGTACAGTCAGTCAACCATTTAGTGCATGTTACCCCTCATGGATCAGAGGCCGCCGAAAACAAAATTCTCAAATCAACTGTGTTTTAGGCTTTTCTTTTCAGTTCTTTCCAAATGGGGTTCATTCTTGTCATGTCTGCCTCCAAGTCCCAGAGCAATGTGTTCTTTGGTCTTTCTCTTCTCCTTTGGCACTAAGGATTCTAAGTTAGTGCTCGTCTTGTTATGCAGTTTGATTATTTCCTGAATGTATGTTTTATACAACTCCAGTGTATTTTCCTGATTTTCTCCTTGACAGGAAGTTGGTTTGTTCCCTACCAAAGTAGGTTATTACTGTTAGTGTCTGGCTGACGGATCCAAAATATCTTACTCAAACAGCCGGTTATTAGTATTTATATCTTTTATAGGATGCTTTTCGTAGTTCATCAAGTTTCAGCTCCGTGCAGTAGGATTATCTTTACATTTGTACTGAAAATTCTGACTTTGATGTCGGGTGACAGCTGAATTGAGGTCCAAATGCTTGTTATGCGTAGAAATGCTGCCCTTACCCTGCCAATCCTTGCCTTCACATCTGGATCAGACTCCACTTATTTATCGTTGACGTTTCCCAGGTATGTAAAGGTTTCCGCATCTCCAGAATTTCTCCGTTAAGTGTAATTGGGTTAGTGCTTATTATTTAATATCTAAGAATCTTGCTTTTTCCTTTGTTTATGTTGAGGCCTACTTCTGACTACAGAGACTACTGATACACTGTCCATCTTCACTTGCATTTATTGCTGTTTATAGGATAGAAGAGATAGGTGATGTGCAAATTCCAAGTCATCTAGCTGCATCCATATTTTTCACTGTAGTAATTATGCAATTATAAGTAAATTTAGCAGAATAAGTTATCAACCGACTCACTACCATTTACTTAGTATTGATGTTATATATTCGATTAAAAATTCTATATTACTGTATAGCCTTGATGACAATTTAGTGAAAAACAAATATTTCATCTCTTATTTGTTTTATTTTCTCTATGAAATAATTGTTTATTCGCCTGCTATCAGATAAAAAAGGAGACAAATTAATCAATAATCCCAGCTAATTCGCATTCATCTTCTCAATCATACTGTTTAAGTACAATAGTAAATAGAACATTAATTGTATCTATTAATTAAAGAAATGAAAAAGAAACTGCTTAATTTTTTAAGTTAATTAGTTTTTATGTAGAAATAAAACATAAAACATTTCATGAAATTTGCATCAAATACTGATTAAAAGGAAAAGTAAAGTAGAATTTCCCAATGATTTTATTCCCATTTAGTAAATAAGTTGTTATATGTACGCTTCATATAAACAATAACAGTAATACAAGCAGATGCTATTAATTTGATCATTCATATCATAGGATTGTTACGCAACTTTTAGGTTTGTGGAAGTAAGGATGATTGTTATAAAACAAACAGGGTTCTTGTCATTTTGTTTCACAAACACTATGTAGTGATCTTATATCTTCAGGTTATTTAAAAACTAGTTTTTTCTATAAATGATGTAATGAATCGTTCATCTTTGTATAACTTTTTCATGCAACTGATTTCTGCTTAACAGAACTTTCAGATAAACTCTATGAGATACACCTACTATTCCAACTAGCTCCAAGTCTACTTTAGGATGTCTGTCTTGTTAATAAAAGTGAATTAGTCCCAGTATTAAGAAATCGATGCCGTAATTACGTTAACAAGTCCATCTAGAGTCTCAACTGAAAGGTTTCTTTTACTTTTTAAAACTACTTGAGAATCGTTTGATATTTGTTTAAGATAATAAGGAATAGTTGCTTCAGAATTCCTGGCAATACTTTGGTTTTTGAGTACTCGTCAGTTTCACTAAGGAACTTACCTCCATCAACTTTGTTGATCTCTATTATATAAAAGTACCAGTAGGATTTTGGAAGTAAACTTAATCAGCACATACATTTAATGATAAGATAAATGTACCTATCGGATAACCTCTACATATGCCGTTTAGCATAAAGTATAACACGAAACTATTTATTACTTGAAATTTGAAGCAGAAAAATAAGTTGCCGAAAGCTTAACTAACACTTTCTTACTAAACTCAAGATCATTATTAGTTTATGTGTTACCCCTTGTTGTAACAATGCAAACTGATATGACTAAAGCAAATGAATTACATTAAATGATAAAAATGGACGGGTAAAAATGATTACTTTTTCTTCTCAATACCTATTACTTAACTGTTGTGGTGTAATGTAATATAGTTATTTACATATTTAACCCATTCGTCAAATAAGATATTTAAAATGCTTGTTAGTTATTTAGGCACTTTAGCGGAAACACTACAGAAAACTACACTTTTCCTTTACCATTCTTCCTAATAAGTATAATAATTAACTGACTAAATAGTAAGTAAGCTAAGTACTTAAAGTAAGAGCTGGTCATTTTTATGGAAATACGACGAATATGTAAAAGGTAAAGCATTCAACTCATTAAAAGTGTCAGCCAGAACTAAAATCTTCATCATCATTTTGATTTCCTAATTATATTAAGAATATACTATTCAAATATTAACAATCAACTTCTAGTAATCGCCGATAGTGATAAGGAACACTGAATTCAGAATATTGTTTGATGGATTATCAATATATCAAGCAAATATTATTTCAAGAAAATGAGGTGAGGTGTCTAGGACAGGCATCAAAATACTTTCAAATAATACGTTCTTCCTGCGCTCCAGAGATAAAAGAATAGTCCAGAAAAAAAACAGTAAACTAAGCCATGGCACGTAATTGTTTCAGTTAGAATAGATGACAACAAATCAAAACGTGAACTAATAAAAAAGAAATACAAATTTTAATATTTCAGGGACTGAAACAGATTGGTTTTTAGTGTTGAATGTACGTTCGGAGTAGATGACTTTATGAAGAAATACAATCTAAAAGGTCAGATTAAAGCAAAAATAAACTACTAAGAATAGAAAAAAAGCATAATATGATGGCGGAACTAAACCTTACAGCCATAATTGAGAAAACCAATGACAATCAAGGAGATGATCTCAACGTTGCAATTATATTTAAATCAAAAATACTTACATCAGATTGTTTGACGACAATTTTTAACGATAATGTTATTACTAGCAACCACCAAGGTCACGGATTAATTCGCACAATGCTGCGCTTATGAACTCACTATGGCTGTAGCCTGACCAACTCACATGTGACGGAGTAATTTTACGTTGTTATGGGTTATGGCAAAAACATTAATCAGAATAGGAACCTTTTTCGGTACTTCTAAATGAACACTGGAATATTGCTTTACGTTGGTTGTTTTATGGAATGTGTAGTTGCCACTTATCCTGTGATCGACATTTACAAAAGTCAGTAAAATTTCAGATATCATCAATACTGTAATATATGCTCGGGAATGATGTCAAGACTACATTTATCATTAGAAAGTATCTAAATAATACCAGAGGTTGTGCAAAAAATTATTGGAAAGAGAAAATAAAATAAAGAAAGAACCATCAGAACTAAATGTGTTACTGAGATAAACGAAGTCTAAGTTATTTGTATCTTGTTGCGATCCACAGAAGATATTTCGTGAACCCAACCACCGGAGTTTTTATTACATATAACCCTTTACCCCACAACTCTGTACTAATTAGATGTGAAAACTTTCAATGATACTTTTCCTATTAGGATGAACGTGTATCTTCCCGTTGATTTGTTATGGACTTAAGCTGGTCAGTCTCTGTTGTGATACGTACATCCTGAGCGGATTGCCTCGATGTAGCGATTATTCTCAGGTATAATAATACTTGTTACTTTTCTTTGTTCAGGTTCGCCAGAAGTTTGCAACTTCAGTTTCTTTTTTACCCAACAATTATGTTACTAAATAATAGTCAGTAGTATAGTATAAATAAAAATATTATGAAAGGAAAAGAATGTCTTTATAAGAATTTTCGCCGCAAGAGAAACGAAGATTCATGAAACTTGGGCGTCGAGTGTATGTAAGATATATTAACAGAAAATATTTGTAAATAATCACAGAAAATGAAATTAAAGAAAATTCTAACTTTTTACTCTGTCAGCTGGTTCAAGCTTCTTAAGGGAAATAACCGAAATCAAAAATTAACGAATATAAATGTACATAAGAGGTCAAATTTCATTAGGAATGTCCAATCGTATGCAGGGTATGAACCTATTTTTACATGCGTCATTATTAGTGAACTAATGATGAATTGTTGGGGATAAAAGAATGTGTACATTGTGTGTTTAGTTTCATTTGCAAACATTTGCGCATCTACATTGTTCACGGAAAGGGATAGACAGTCTGAAGATCGGCTCAATAAATCATGTAAATCTGATTAGGAGTAAGTCTATATAATGGCAATTATGAGTCAAAGGATAGATGTATATTTACAAATGGCAACACGTTGAATTATGTAATTAAACTAAATAATCCTAAACAGAATAAATAAATAAGTAAACAACGTTGGAATGAGTTGGAAGTTGTAGTGGTAGATACCATTTGACTTCATTTTTAATCATCAGTTGCCATGGTGCCGCTAACGAGACGACATGTCGTCGATTGACATTGTTAGAAATCGCCCACATGTGTAGGGCTTCAGATGTTAATATTTCTTTAGAAGAAATAAACCTTTTTGAAAGATCTTAGTTCAGTCAAAATCGATGCTGTATATTGTTTCTACTGGATGTACTCCTTTAACCGAACTATTTTCGAGTTTTCTTAGATTTTCACAGGCTTTATTTGTATGTTTTACCCTTGCATTTAACTGTTGTGATGTTTCTCCTACGTATATACCAATACATTTGTTGTATTCGATCTGATAGACAGTTCATTTGTTCGTCTTTTGGTGCTCTGTCTTTGATATTTACAAGCGCAGAGCCCAGTGTATTGTTTGTTCGGTAGAATGCACGTATATCATGTTTATTCAAATTCTTCTATTCTCTTCGGATGTTCTATTTCGGTAGGCCATAACCACAGTGTCAGCTCGGACAAGCTTGCCGAGCGAAATGTTGGAATTTTCTTTAATTTCATTCGCTAAGATTATTTACAAATATATTCTACTCACGGGAAAAGAAAAAAAATTGGGTAAATTACAGTAGCATATCGAATTACTAGAGCATTATGTCATCTGCTTTAATTGAATTTCTGTGGGTGTAAAATTCTTCTGATTTACCCCTTCTTCACACTTTGTTCTTCTCCCATTTTGAAGAATCAAAAACGTGGTTATAGACGATTATGTATGAATCTAACTTCTGCTCAGTGTAAACGGTACGTTTTTTAATCCGTATGACATTTCTGTCTCATGTCCAAACTGAACAGTAAGACTGACACTAATTTTACAGGGGTGTTCGTGCGTATAGACTTCTCAATATAATCTGTGTTGCGCTAAACAAACGCCAGCTTATGGGTATGAATGTTTCTGTCATTCTATTATCTGTAATAGCGATGGTTAAGTAAATGATTTTTCTGTAAACTACGAGTCTAAATTGAAGGAACGTACACAGCGGCTGCCAAAATTATCATCACCAGGAAGGTTAGTTTCTCAAAATATCCAGCATCTATTAGTATAAACAAGTCTTTGGCTGCAAATATGAATTTTTAGTTCATCAATACTTGTGAGGGAGGGAAGGAATTATGATCTGTAATGCGATAGTCAACGCAAAATAATTAAACTAAACTCTTTGTTGGTTACTAAGGTAGCTTATGATTTAGGTAAAAAAAATCCGTCCCTTAAAATATCAAGAACTACAGTATTTAACAATTTGACTTCGCTTGTACATGCTTCGAGGATGAGGAGTGGATAAATAATCATACACGTCTTCATTATACTCTGCTGAGTGTCAAGACAATCAGAACCTTTGTGTTCAACTAAGCGCTATGATTAATTTTGCTTACCACTTAGTATTAAAAAGATTCAGCTCAATCCATCTATCCTAAAGGCGAAGCGCAGATAGTATGATGCAGAAGGCGATTTACTGTATCATATCGTGTCATTACATGATTGGGATTCTGAAATCTTTTTAATGTTTCTACATATTAAGACTGTTGTTGACTGTCGTATACTAAGTATCTGGACTGTTTACAACGTATGTTTATTTTTATTTGTGTTTATTTGATAAACTCAATTATTCTTATTCTCCATATTAATGAAATCTTTAGTAATAAAAAAACGATCATTTAAGTTTTGTGTTAAGGCAAATAGATGAGCATATGAATTTGATTAAACGAACTCTATTATTGCATTATCAAGTCATTATATCTAATGGAATATAATTTAGTTCAGTCAAAGCAATATCTACATTTACGCTTAACAAATAAAACCATCTAGATAGATGCATCGCTAATATAGTTGGGATTGCAAATTCACCCACAGTACTACAGTGAATTACAGATGATTGAGTCCATGTAAACAACTTTTTTCATAAATTTCCACTTTGTATTTAAACATGAGTATCACAATGATCTTTTTGCAACTTTCGCAAATAGGCTGATTTTATGTTAACTGAGGTTTGGAACCTAGAAGCAAATACAAACACTTTTATCTTCTTCTACATCATAAGCTTCATCATTCTTTCACTCATATATTTACTTCATTCAATAAAATTCACATCCAAGCAGCAGTCAAAAGAAGAAAGTATCAGTATCATATTGTATTGTATTGTAATTACCTATTCGAATGAATATTAATGATGCCTTTAAAGTGTACAATAAATGAGATTATTGTTCACTACATTATACTTATATTTGTCACTTTTCATCATTACATAATCAGTTTTAATTATCAATCAACTTTGCATTCTGTTTACTTACTACGATTACGATTATCGTTTACTCAATCCAATTTACTAGTATCGATTTTATGCATAAATATAAGACTACATATTAATGTTGATCCTTGATGAGGAACTAATTGAAAAGAAGTATTTCTTAGAACAGTTTCTTGTACTTAAAGATTCTTATGAAAATTTATTGAATAATTTGTTATCATTTTTTTTGTACAAAAGTACAAACTCGTGATTAGATATATTCACAAGATTATTTTGAATAATCGTGATATGTTAATGTAAATATGTACTTCTATGTATATCCGTAAAATTCAGCATGTTTCATCACAGTTGGTCATGTCATAAACAAACAATAGAAAGTAATAAATAACCAGGAAACAAATTACTGATCAATTGATGAATGAAGAATCTGCTGATGATTGATCGACACAGGGGAAAGTGAATTATGGTAATAGTTATCCTTAAATAGTATAGTAAGATAAATAGAATAAGTGTTGCTGACCAAACGCAGTTACTCATTAACACATTGTTATTGTACAGCATTATTATATTGACACTTAAAACCATAATGAGTAATGAGATACTTAATAAACACAATGCTCTTTTTTTGTTTTCGAAACTATTAGCATAACATGAATTCGAAATGGATGTGTTAAGTGATAAGAATGTTCAAACATTTAGAGCTCTTATAATCCTGATAGTGAGGTAAGAGATAGTCATTGATGTAAGTAGCTTTAGTGATGTATCGAAAAAGTGGGAATTATCAATATGTCGTAGCAATAAAGAAGATAATTCCGTTCAGCTTATCACTTTACGGTAAATAATATATTTGTTTAAGGTCTTAATATATTTGTAAAACCTTAAATTTCTGATGTTTCATGGCTTTAATTCAAATCACTTCCTCAGTAAGTAAATAACTGAATCAAATAAGCACATGTTTTAAATAATGCAAAGGAACAAGTCAAACTAGTTATTAACTACAAGACTAACCACGAAGGCCGGTTTGATCATATAAATGTTATGTATATCAAGGATGATATTAACGTGTGTGCGTGTTCATGAGATCGAAAAGGGATTAAAACGAGTAGATGAAAAGTATTTGTAAACTGAAAGAGTAGAGTTAATTTATGTGCATTTTTCTTATGTGAGGTTGAAGGTACGGGTTAGATGTTTAGTTGTTTGGAATGATTGTCTAACATGGATTAATCATAAGCCACTGTTTCATATTTAGCACAGTAGGGTTTTGTATGGAGGTGAAAAGAATTTTTTCTTTCATTCTAACTAATGCATCACGAAGAATGTTTAGTCATTTTTTGGGAGATTTTATATTAGGTAGTTTAAGAACCATTGTAATTCTACGGTTACCCATTAAGGGTAGGGTTGATCCTCCACATAAATTTATGGAATATCATTTGGACTTTTGTTTTTATTCATCAGAGGATTATATGTTTGGATATTATTGATAATCTTGATAAGAAAATTGTCAATTACTAATATGCTTACTTTATTCTTCATTTCTTTTTCTTTTTCATCATTTCATGTGATAAATTCTGATCTCTCTTCTAAATAGATTGTGAGGTGAAATTTCGCCACTGAAAGGATGTAAGGAAGTAAAGCTAATATATTGATAAGAGTGTGTTCAATCAATCAATCAATGCTTGTTACCCCATGTGGAGCATAGGCCGCCGACCAGTATTCTCCAACCAACTCTGTTGTGGGCTTTATTTTCCAGTCCTTACCAAGTGATTTTCAGTCTCTTCCTGTCTGACTACAGTTCCCGACTCAGTGTATTCTCGGGTCTCCCCCTTTTCCTTTGACCTCCAGGGTTCTATGTTAATGCTTGTCTTGTGATACAATTTGAAGGTTTCCTCAGTGTGTCCTATCAACCTCCAGAGTCTTTTCCTAACTTTTTCCTCTACTGGAAGTTGAGATGTAAACGCTAACTAGTAAAAACCTTTATAAGAGTGTGTTGGTTTACGATAAAAACTGTAACTGATGGAACCTGAATGAAACCGACCAGAATTTATTACAATAATTTATTACCTTCAACCCCAAACAAGAAAAATGCATATAAATTAACTCTACTCTTTCAATTTACAAATACTTTTCATCTACTTGTTCCAATTCATTTTCGTTCACATGAACAGACACACGTTAATATCATCCTTGACATACATAATATTTACATGATCAAACAGGCCTTCGTGGTTAGTCTTGCAGTTAATAACTAGTTTGACTTGTTCCTTTGCCTTATTTGAACTCATGATAATTTGTTCAGATTAGATTGTGACTGACAGAAGCCTCCAGAGCGCGCGTCTTGTTCTACCTGAGACTCGTCAGCTAGATGTACCTACATTCTAATGTTGATGTCCACACCAGGTTTCAGACTCAATCCGTTTCGTGCCAAACGCCACCCAGTTCACTAATATACTACTGAATCTGGATACACGTCTGCGCAACGGGTGTATATGTAATTAGGATGAATTTGTATCTTTCCGCTGATTTGTTATGGACGGATTTAGTTATTTACCTACAATAGAAGCGGCTTGAATTAAATCCGTGAAACATCAGAAATCTAAGCTTCTCACATATTGTGACTTTACAAATATATTATTTATTATAAGCTACCCAAAGCAATTAGTTTGTTTAATCTGGTTAGCTTTTTTAACAAGCTTGTGCTTTCCGGGATGGGAATGCTAGCTCCATGCCCGACCCTCCTCCTTTATTCGGGTTGGAGACCGGTAGTAACCTTAAAAGAGCTGCATGCGGAATTAGGCAGAGTTGGAGAACATATGTGACTAAAAACAACTGTCAACCAACCTAAAAATCAGACTCTTTAATTCGAACGTCAAGATAGTTTTGATGCATAGAGCTGAAACGTGGAGAACTGCTGCAAACATCCTCAGAAGGATACAAGTATTTATAAACAACTGTCTACGCAAGATACTGGATGTCCGTTGGCCTACTATGGAAGAGAACAAACCAACTTCTAGTCAAAGAGGAAATCAGGAAAAGACGTTGGAAATGAATAAAACATACATTGCTTAAATCATCAGACTGTATCACGAGGTAAGCATTAACTTTGAATTCTGCTAGGAAACGGAAAAGAGGAAGACCAATGAACACACTGTGTCGAGAATCGGAAGTGAATATTAAAAGGATGAACAGCTAATGTAAACAGCTGGAAAGGATTGCTGAGGACAGAGTTCAATGTAGAATACTGGTGGGCGGCTTATACTCTACTGTGAGAGGTAACGGGTGAAAGTAAGTACCCATACCAATGCTCAGTTTGTTTCAAATTATTAAGTCACTCCTAGGTAATGATATCTATTAGCATTCTATTCTTATTATTTCATTTGAATTGTATTGCTATGCAAATTATTATTGTAATCGAGAGACTAATAAATTCAAACTTACCGTTTGCTTTTATTATTATTCATTCTGATCACTTTATTAATACCTATATTAATCTTTACAAATTTCATTCTTTACCATTAGGTAGTCACTTAAGGCAGCTATATAACTTTTAATCTTAAACCTTCAATAACAATTTTCAACTGGTGTTGTGTAATCAATCATCATTATCATGATAATTTAGTACCATCTAGTTGGCAATAACCTTGTTCTTAAGAATAAAAACATGTATTAGTCTTGTGTTATAGTTTGAAACTAATTGTAACAAAATATTTTCTCGTCTTGTCTACTTTGTGTTTTAAGTAATTTTATGTTTCTACTGTATGTATGGAATAGTTTAATATGTAAAATAAGCTAATAATTAACTGATGTTCTTCAGTTCTAAATTAGCACTCGAAAACTGTTTATTAAAATGTCTAAGTATAATATTAATAGACGCTTCACTCAATATTATACAATTAGTAGAATATGAAATTTCCAGAAGACAGTATTTCAATAAGTAACTCTTTATCTGCATTCATGTCTGAAGAATATGTATATACAAGGAGGCAAGTGAACTATAAAACTTATGTGTAAGTATGAAAATTCAGATGAGTTTTTTTAAATGACATGGTAGATACGAGGCTTAATTAAGCAAAGACTAAGATAAATCGGTAAGTAAACTTGAACCAAAGCAAGAATCTAAAATAGCACACCTGTTTTATGAATTTGCTAGGATGTTCATGTCTTAGTCAAATTTTAAACTTATGTTAACAGTTCGATATTTGGATAAACTAAATATATGATCGTTGAAATTAGACTATATTCCAAGATTCGAAAGGAAACCGTTCATTTTATGACAATTTAGGAAGGTATACATTTGGTAAGATTATTTTCATACATTAAAAATGTGTTTTTATGGAGGATGGCATGTTACGCAAGAAAAGAGAAACGTTTAAGAACAGTATTTTGAGGTACAGTAACTTCAGTTAATAAATAAAAGTATCACTTTTCTCTTTACACAGAATACTGTCATGTTCTGTTGCTATAGGAAAACATTCAGTTGATTAACTAGCTATTTGTCTTAACACTAGCAAAAATGCCTAGTAATGTAGGTCTGAAAACAGGAAAACTTACTCCAAATGTACTTTTCGCCCTCTTTCTAAACTATTCACTGTACTATGTTGTATAACAAGTACTCCATCCAGTGTGTTTCTGCTGAATCAGTAAGCATTAGTTTCCCCACAGATTAAAATAAAAATGGAAATAAAGTATATCTATAGTTCTAAACTCAACATTCTTACCAATGGGCACGCTTTCGACATAGGTATTACTTTCATTTTCTTACACGCTTTAAGTTTACTATTAATTGAAAATAGTTCGTTGAAAGTACTAGTTAGTGATTGACATAGAACATCAAGACATTCCTTAGAAAGAGACTAAGAATGTTTTCAAATGTTAATAAATGTGATGGATTATGAACGTTCAAGCATTTTAAAACATTAATATGAATGAATAATAAAATAGAACTTTTTCTGGGACTTGAAGAAATGAAAACATCAAATTAGAACTGTGACGTCAGAAAGACTCCTTAAACTGACGGGCATTTAAGTGAGTGTCATCATAATTACATTTAGCACTTGTAGGCTATTTATAGAATTTCTTGATGTTAAAAGTATTTTACAAGATAAAAGTTTATAACCAGGAATAAAATTTAAGCTTTCTATTGCCCAACATTTCAGATCATTTAGCTTTCTGATTTTCTTCTTTGATCTTTTAAGATATGTAGTGTTATGCTAGTTGATTATTATAAAATTATTTCCTGAAAACAGAACGCTAAAGCAGAATTTACAATAACAAGTGATGATATCCAGTGCGATTTCTAATGAATCGTTTACTGATAAATCTCATTTTATCAATCAAATCGAATACCGCAGTTTAAAAACAATTGAGAATTGAGACCGACTGTAACACTATCAAGAATGAGATCAATCGTAAACATTAGACCTACAGTTTAATTTAATTACGCACAACCATTAACGGAAAACTGTAAGGCAAGAGATGTTTTAAGCCGCAAATTCATATTGACATTTTCATATGAACGAATCACGTTTAGTCAGTATAAGAAAACCTATATATATATATATATATATATATATATATATATATATATATATATATATATATATATAAACAAAGATAAATATCGCATATTACGTATTTTATGTTAGATCATAACAATTATCGTTAACTTTACTTATGTATATCACTACCAGTGTAGACCTATATGATGAGTCCGAAAAGAATAATGTAAATTTTAATGAAGTGGAATTCCATACAAATCATTTAGAAAAGAATGATTTAAAAACTGCACGAAATAACTTTTCATCCCGTGTATATTTCTTGCTATCAAGTATCAGTTTTGCAGTTGATCTAACAACAGTATTTCGTTTTCCTTACTTATGTTATATTCACGGAGGTGCAGCATTTCTCATTGCCTACTTAATAATGTTAACATTCTGTGTCGTTCCGTTATTTTATCTGGAACTACTGGTTGGACAATATTTTCAAGAAGGTTGTGTAAGTTTGTGGAAAATAGCACTTCTGTTTAAAGGCAAGTTAATAATTTATTCTAAATTTTGTAGGCTTTAATGTTTTTGTTTCTTGTTTTATAATTGTTATTATGTACTAATGGTATCCAGATACAAGACAATGTCTATGGACATGTGTTAGCTTAAGTTATTATTCTTCATGTGTTATTATTAATAAATCGATAAATTTAAGATCATTTTGAATTCAATAGCTTGATATGACGACTTGAAAAAGGGACAGAAACAGGTTACAAAGTGTGTAGAGACTTAGTGTTTCCAAACTGTCATAATCAAGTAGTATTGTTCTTTTTTTCATTACCTGTAGAAAAAGGTGTGCAATATAATAATCCTTAACACATGTTGTACTTAAATTATTTATCTACGTACATTACAAATATAACTTTGCAGATGGAATATTCACCTCCAGTTAGCTAATTGCGATTTCTCAACAAAGTTAGGAATTTTCACATTAAAATATAGATATCTTTACCTATTAAATGATAATAAAAAATTTAACAGGTAAAGGAAAACTTACTGATTGTTTTCTCATTTACATTACTCAACCTTGCAGAGTAACACATCAATATTCAACACAATTGTTTCAAAGTTAAAAATCCATAGCTAGTTGATTCTACAATGCTTAGGTAGTTAACTTTGAATTATACTTATATTACAGGCCTAGATCCATCTATCTCCACAAAGGGATCAATAAGTAGCAGTGTTTGTTATTGTTGTTCAATTACTACCTAATCAGTTAAGAGATTACTGATTAAAGATAATATAACTCTACATAATTTATTGTCATATCATGTGGCTTTTAATTGTACCATTAAAGTGTACATTTAAACAATTGCAATAAAAGTAGTTGTTTTAGGACATTTACTGTCAATACCACAACGAAGCAGTTGTTAGGTTGGACCACAAAGAAGCGTAACAAACTTTCAAAACTGTGTTTGAGAACACTATTTCATTTATTCTAACTGTCTGTAATGTAAACATGTTGTTTCTATTATTGTTACGCTCCGCTAGCCCTATCCTCCCGTTTAGCATAATTACTGTTATTATATTGTCTCTTGTTATGGACTACAGTCAATTAGTTGTGTACAAGTTGTTCCTACTCACTACCACTATTTCCCTCGTTCTGTATTCATGTTAATTTTCTAATTGGTTTGCTGTGTGGTCTGACTTTATGTATATATAAAAGAATGCTTGAAATATAGATTCGATTCTGTCTGGCTGACCTATTGGCTCGTATTCTTCTTATTTCGGCTTGGGACTAAGTGGGCACAGGGCAGACGCGCAATAACCAACTAGGCACTTAGAAATTGGCTTTCGGCCAACCCACTCACCCCCATCATTCTCACGTCATAACAGTAGTATAAGACATCATTTTTTCCTTATTGCTTAGTCATTCATATATTTTAGCATTTTACGATGTGAAGCGAACCTTTAATTTGGATATTTACATTATTAGCAACTGAATTTACAGTTCAGTTTTATTAAATGAATGAAGGTGAATTACTGTTAAGCCACTATATTTTGTTAATTGCTTCCAATTTTATATGTTCTTATACACATAACTTTATTCTATAAATTGTTGAGTTCTATCTTTGTTATTTGTTTAGTTAGTTTAAGAATTACTGATTACATGTTTATAGTGAAGTTGAACATGTATGACTTTAAAAGTGTGTTTTTAATGACTAAAATAATTCTATTCAGATAATTTACACTTACTTTTAAGCACATAAAAAGTTAAAATAAGGAGTAGTATTGGCTTCATGAATAAGCCAGATAGCATTACTTTTACTAATCATATATATTAAACATATTCTTTACTTCATTTTGAAAGAATGAACACATAAATGGTTTTTGCAAAACCTGTTTACATAATGGACTACAATAATTTCATTCTTATATTTCGAGTGGTTTTCAATATACTGTGTTCCACTAGGCTAATAGTTTAATTGAAGAGCTTTTGTTGTCAACCTTGACTACTTCATTGGTGCAAACTTCCTGTAAAAGTAAGCTATGAGATTTTCTTCATAAGTGGTTAGTAGTTTGTTCTGCCTATCTGGAATTTAACAGATTGTTGTTGACACTTGTTCTATCGTTTTGTGCATTCATCTTGATCCCACTTCGCTTTCACTTGATTTATAACAATCTAATCTCTAGCTATCTTTCTAATTGACTGATAAACTTCATCTACTTTAATATGTTTGTTAATAGTTGATTGATGCTAGAGTTGAGCTTCTAAAAATTCTTTGATTTACTTTATGTCTCTTGCCTCTGAAATCATAACGTTTTACGAATCAAACCTGTGTCCATAATTGTCAGTATGTATTGATATAATAATAGATGTATCGTGGCGTCTGACGACTAATTGATGTTCATGTAGGCAGAGATGAAGACGTTGGACATTTTGCCCGAAATAATATTTGTCACAATTGGTGCAACTTATTTTGTAAATAAAGTTTGGTTTGTCTTTTGTTATATTATCCTTTGATTTACATGAAAGCGATCGTAATATTTTAGTTGACTTTTAAACGTCGTTTATTTCTAAGTCCCTCAACTGTCTGGTCGTAATTTCCGATTATTCGTATTTTGGTCTCAACATTTTATTCCACGTTAATTTTTGCTTTTGAGAGGCATTTCTTGATGAAATTGCTCGGGCAACCGTTCTTTTGGAAGACGGTTATTATATGTTTTCTCTATTTCTTTTGACAGTAGGAGTACTGGATTTTTTCAACTTTTGGAATAAAGTTTACACTCAATTCACTCAATTGTTGCTGATGCAGTTGATAAATTAGTCTAAGTGAAATGGTCTTTACTACACTTGATTTGCTAGTTTCCCTAAGATGGTCTCATGAATTCACTAAAAGCCTCAATATCTTTAAAATTCTTCTTCATATATTATAAGTTGAATTTCCTTGGAGTAATAAAAATTGGTCTCAATCAAATGCTTTGTTTGCATAGTTTTGGTCTACCGTAAAGTCAGAGGACAGTTGAATCATTTGACTTCATTTTCCGATGATCATAATTTGTTATACATCCATCTCTGCCAAGATTGTTCAAAGTCCCAGATACTTAGTTATCCAGTATTTTGACTGGATTTGAGTTCATTGATTGGTATATGCCTTCATCTTTAAGTTGACCCTCAGCTTTCAGAATACAGTTCTCTCTGTCCATAACTACTATGCAGTATCCTTTGTGTGACGTAAGTTTGACAGTGTTCCTTTGTTTTTTAGTTTCTTTGATGCCAATTACTCCTCAGAAATCACCTTGGTATGGCTTTTCGTCTATCATGCAAATGTCACTTCAGTATGCCTTAGTTCATGTCGAAATTCTTCGTCCAGTTTCTGATGTTCAAGTGATTACCGAAGTACAGAAAGGAATTACTGTTTTAAAAGCGTCTGTTAACAAAATAAACTGCAAAGCCGCTTGCGAAGAAAATATCATAGCTTACTTGCATAAAATGTTTGCTTTAAAGAATTAGTCTTGATTGAAGATTTAGGCACTACAATTGAACCATCCAGCTCAGATAACTCAGTATAACCAAGACCAAGTTGAGCAATTAATCTCCTTTACTGTCATAAAGCTTGGTTTTGTTGTGTAACTACATAATTATGTCTTGTAATTTGACTTCTAGAATAATGTACATTTACAAGATTACTGAAGACTATCACCTTTGAGTTAAATATCACATACACATCAAGTTCAACTAAAATATTTTCTGCAAATAAACTGTATTTTATACGTAATTTTCAAGCTTATAAATCCAACATGAACTAAATCGTTTCTATACCAAATTGAAAAGACTTTTTACTATTTCCTACATAATCAAGAAATCCCATTTAAGTTGTAAGTTCCTTAACATAGTTCAACGTTTTACAATCTATTACATAAATTTCATGGATAGATTCTGTTGATTCTATTTAATATGACTAAGTGCTATTTTGTTATTACGTACTACTAAATGAGTGTTTTTTTACACATACACCAAAGTGATTACTGGCATACAAGTTATTGATAAAGTGAAAAGTTAATGTGATATGAATGAAAAAAGCTTACAATGTTTTTTTATTAAGTCTAGCATATATATGCATTCATTCAAAGAATAAAAAATGTATAATTGTAACCAAATCTAACCAAAAGATAACGAAATATGGAAAAAAATGAACCAATCGACAAGTTTATTGACTTTTATAAAGTTTTATGTTTTGTTACTGAGGTATTTGGTGATAACTGACTAGTCAGTCATTAACACTTGTAAGTTTTAACTCCTATACCACTGAGATTGTATTAAATTTAACTAACATTTAACAGTAGTTACAATGAAATTACAATTGATATGAAAAAGCACAAAGGTAATAGCTGTGTGCCAAAATTACTTTATTGATTCATCATGCCTATAATAACTTGAATGATTAGTCTATTCAGGTGTAATATGTTTATCCACTGTAAAAATGCTTATTTAATGACCTATACTTACTCATTAACTTTTACCTTTATTAAAGACTTTACATTTCCAGTTTTCCCATGATAAGAAGTGATGTTGATCTGCTTCATATTTTGCTTCGAAACAAATATTTTTCTAAAAACTAATGAAATGCATGTTTTTCGTGCCGAGAAGTGATAGAAGAACTTAATCAGTTAACTAGGTTCTGAAATATCAGTTTAAATGAATTTCTTGCACTGTCTGCATATTTGATGGTGACTTTGTTTCTAATTACTTTTTCAGTCAGTGGTAATGATTTAAATTAAACAGTCGAGTCAGTAACCTATGGCGCACACTTCAAATTTTAGTCAGTTCACGACTGTGTATATTTCTTAGTTAATGATGAAAGTAGGCAACTATTACTGTTTTATATGAATAGTTTCACAAATGATGACATGAATTCTTCTTGTAGATTGTTAATCACGATAAACTCTATCATTAACTTATTCTGAGTATCTGAACATATTTTTCACATTTTTGTCTTTTTTTATTGAAGGTATTGGATGGGCTTCATGTATTAATAACATTTCTTGCTAGTCTGTACTACAATACTATTATATCTTGGGCTTTCTATTATTTATTTTCAACATTTCAAAGAGAATTACCCTGGACAAACTGTAATCACAGCTGGAATACTCCAACCTGTCATGAATTGTCGATGCATAATTCATCACTTTATGATTCCACTATTTCAACTCCAACAAGAGAATTTTTTGAGTAGGTTTAAACAGTGTTTGTTTGGCGTCTTTCATATGAATTTTAAGAATGTGTATACTTTAGATGGTTAAGTAAGAGGTTAGGTATCAAGATAAATTGCAAAAAACGAGTGCATGCCAAAACAACTACTTACATATAAAACAATACTTCAGTCAGTTTGTAACTGGTTTTGATTATTTATATAAATAATTACGGGTTCCTCATGATAAGTATATGACTTCTTAAAATCATTAAATATTCACCAAAATTACTCTTATATCATAAGTACTAAATCAGTATATTTATTTACTGGATGCGTTAACATGTCAAATATTGTCACAATTGATGAATTTAACTAATGAGCCACTTGGGCTGTAACTAACAACCATAACACTACTGAGAAATGATTATTGTCATGTTTGTTAAGTTCTTAGTTCTGACTAAACTCGAATATCGAAAGCTACTTATTTTAATATGATAATGGGAAAAAACAATTTGTGCTTTTCAAAAGAGTCCATGCTATATGAAGATCTACAATAACATCAACGGGAGGATACAAATGCCTTGAAAGTCAAAAATACGTACAGCTATACAAATGTGGATGTCTGGACTCTGAATGTGGTGGCGTCCGATATGAACGATCTGAATATCAACATGGGTGTGGGCATATCCAGCCAAAGGGTCCTAAGTAGGACGAAACGCTTGTCCTTGTTACCACTTGCCAGCCACAATCCAAACTCTATGAAGATTGTTTTTATTTTTTAAAGCTATGTAATAGCAAGCATACAACGTGTATTTTGACGTAAATGACCTACCGTAACTTCTTACCTCTCCCTTTCAACTTCTGTTACCTTTCTCCCTAATCTTGAAGTGCATACCTAATATGAAACCTTAATTACGCATATTAATCGTAACCGACTGTGTTATTGTGATTAATTAACTTGATACTCTAAATAATCTGCAGCTTGCATTAAGATTTTTATATGACCTCATTCCTTACTCTGTGAAGCAAAATAAAATCCTAAGCGGGAAGGTATTTTAAGAGGGGTAAAAAGTCTATGAACCTATCGTTTGATAAAATATAAATTCATTAGTGGGTTTATTCAGGATCATTTCTATTCCGAAAAACAATACCAAAATTACTTCGAACTGTCAATGAAAATACAGATATATTTAATTGAATGGATAGTAAATGACATAAGTCACGAAAATTACGACATATAAATCAAACAAAGCATCGGAAACAATTAATCCTTATCTACAAGGCGACATGTCTTAGAAGGCTGGATTAAAAATGACTTAAAAAAGCTGTAAAATATTAGTCTAATTTTTAAGTGAATCAACCTCCATATGCTTATCATTTACTTTCTTTTGGAATATGTGGTTATGAGTGAGATGATATTTTGGAAGGAAATTACACATCGTTCTTATACGCAAAGTAATATACTGAAAACATATTGGTTATAGTTTTGTATTTTAAAAATACTTTATAAAACACACCTGTTGATTACTGAATAGAATCCAACCTGCTGTACGCTGTTACAAAGTCAGAACTGAAAAAGGTTTTAAAGAAATCTTAAGACTATGTTTTATCGAATAGTGTAACCCGAATATAAGGCATATCTGAAAAAGTCTTTTTCATTCTGAATCGTAAAACTTAAAAGTGTACCCTTGTGATTTCACTTGTGAACTAACTCAAAGATTTCATGTCTCATCAAGTAATATTGATTTGAATTATACTGTACAAATCCAGAAGTCCAGGCTTTCAATTCATTGGTTTGTCTGCTGTCATCGTGATATTTAACCTGCAACTTCAGTTGTAAATTTATCTTTTGGTTTAATGGTATATTAAAAGCATCTATTTGTAATTAATAATAGGTCTATATACTGTGTTCATCTGTTTACTTTTAGAATCAAAATGCTTGAAGTTGATAAAGTTAGTGGGTTTGGTGATTTTGGGTTAGTTCAGTGGGAAGTTTGTGGATGTTTATTTACCATAAATTTTCTCTTGTTTCTGTCTTTATTCAAAGGAGTAAAAGTTCTTGAAAAAGTTAGTATAATCATACTATTCATATAATAAAGTGATTGCAATTGTTATTTTAACATAAAATGTATATTTTGTAGCATTATGACTACTAACTACTAATGATACCACAACGTTAAATGTGTACCATGTAAATTATTGTCACAATCTACTTTAAAATATATCAATATTGTTTGTTATGAAATGGCGGTTCTACACTTCAGAAGTTAGAGATAACAAGAATAGCGTATAATGTACATGTTGATTATCATGTGACAAATGATTAGAATAGCACAATATGTAAAAATATACCACTAAGTAGAACAAATACACATAGAAACATACAATGGTGAATAAAATGAACGTTTGTCAACAATACCTCAGCTTCCGAAATGCTCTAATTAAAATATTTGAATTTCTAATAGAAATATAGTCAGTATGATGAACAACACTTCTGACTCCTAGTCTTTCAAAGAGGGAAACTTCGATTTTATATCTCCGTAATTATAATGTTTAAGTGAATGAGAGTTATAACTCTTGTGAGAACAAATCACGCTTGTATAAATAATCGACTGAATAACATCCTATTTATATATATTTGTTATTTTTCAAAAAAGCATTCATAGTTCCAGGTAACGCGAGATCGCATACAGTAACAATGAAACAACGATCATCAGGCAACCACAAAATGATGAAATGAATAATCCATCATTCAAAGTCGTTTATAAAATTTATGAATCTCATTTCTCGTTTGCCTGTTAAATATTGTTAGCTGTAGTTCTGCCAAATATATTCCAGTAATTAATAAAATATGTTGTTCTAAAATTCACTAATTGTAGAAAAAGCAGATATTTTGTTGAATTCGAAAGGTAATTTGAATACGTCGGATTACTTTACTGCAATTTTTTTAATAGGTTTCATGGATAACGGCAGGTGTACCGTACTTGGCGATGGTCGTCTTATTGATTAGAGGGTTAACATTGAATGACGCTTTATATGGAATTAAAACTTTTCTTACCCCATCATTTGAGAAGCTGTCAGAATGGAAAGTAGGTTGACTTTATTAACGTAATTACTTAATTGTTATTTTTAATAGCATGTTAAATTTTGACTTTTGACGTTAGTTGTACGTTGAATAACGCAGCTATTAGTCTACTAAGCATAAATATTATATTCAGGTAGTTAGACTTGTAAATGTAATAAATCAAAATTTTTCTCAAGATGGACGCAGTAATAAATGCGTTCATTTGTTTGTTCAACATGTAATAGAAACTAAGTTTTATAATTTGTAATTAAGTCTATTACAATAATCCTAAATAAAGTAACCATGTAATTCGGAATCGAATTAATATACTACAACTGTATGTTAAACATTTTGACAATTTCATGAAGTAAAAATGATAAGTGGTGTCATATTTTTTGACACGCAGTAACAAAATGAACCTACCTACTCAACATTACAATGCCACTAAAACATTGGACTTTTTTTTTATTTAACTGTATGAATGCATTTGTTTAACATATCACTTATCATTTCATGTAGTGTTTTATTCTATTGACTACAACAAAAACATTTCCGTATCAAGTAACTGCTTAATCTGCACCCTCTTCATTCTTTGCTTCCCTAATCCCTGGATTTTAATTTTTACGCTATTTGATATTTTAAACGTTACAAAACTTTCAGTTGTTAGTATTTGTCACAGATTAATGTTGGTTCGGTACCACTGAAAACTAGGACGCGTTGTAATGAATACAAACAACTTAACTTCTGTTTCTTCAAAATCACCTTCATTCAGTTACAACTTTTAGTTGATTTCTGATATAATAATCAATAAATTTCTGAAGTAACCATGGATAAACAATCAGGTAGAATAACATGAAACAATGCTATTTATTTTAATTTCTTTCAGTAGTTCACAAGGTGAAATCATTTGATAATCAAAATCATACAGAAGCGTTAACTTACTTATACAAATGAGGTTGGTTTAAAGTAAACATGTAGCATCATACAGGAGTGAAAATTCGAGTACAGTTAACGTGATTACCTTTTACTTAAATACAAAAACTATAATTGATGTCTTGAATTTTTGCAATAGGTTCGATAGACATTTTAACTATAATCGGCTACAAATTTTTTGAAGCTTGAGCCAACAGA
The DNA here is from genome assembly GCA_025215515.1 of Schistosoma japonicum. NCBI lineage: Eukaryota > Metazoa > Platyhelminthes > Trematoda > Strigeidida > Schistosomatidae > Schistosoma > Schistosoma japonicum. The sequence continues at coordinate 21,980,373 of CM046063.1, read as the reverse complement.
TACTGTCATCCAAATATCTTTATAAAAAGAAATAGAAGTAATCATACTGACATTACTAATACTTGATCACATCACCTAAGTTCTCAACCCTTTCTCTTATTTCGAGTGTATTATTTTCAACTAACTAGTTTCACTTCATATTCATTTTAATAACTACGAAATTATATTCAACTATTGCATTCTACAGTTAGTTACATTTTTAACTATTACATTTGTTTCGTTACTATTTTTAGTATTCCACAGTTTTCACTTAAGTTTATTTATTTACTTATGACAACTCTTCTATCTTTTCACTTAAATCGTTAATAAAATATGCTTTAGTTATTTTCACATTTACTTGTAATCAAATTCACCAGTGTAAGTTAAATTTTGGAAGTACCATAAATTACAATCAGCTGATGAGAACCTGGAGAACTTGTGTATATGAAATTCTGCAATATATTCTGTCACATGTTTATAAAATTCAGACACAGAATATTACATATATTACTGTCAATTTACTTACTTAGAATGTTTTATCACTAATTGATACCAAAGAGTCATTTTTATAGTTTGTATAGTTTTATTCATGATTTTAAAAATTCTTTTTATTATTATCAGTTTAAACGATTTTAAAATGCTTTTTCATTTATTACAAGTAGTTACTTTAACAATACAAATGATAGACACTTGTATATTATGTATTACTTATGAATTAACTTTAAATTCAGTTATGGTTTGATGCATCAAGTCAAGCATTCTTCTCCCTGGGTGTTGGTTTTGGTGTACATGTAGCATATGGAAGTTACAATAAAGTCAATCGACCAGTTTATATTGACTGTATTTTTACAACAGCTATGAATGCTTCCATCAGCTTATTAAATAGTATTACGTTATATTCATTCATGGGTTACTTATCACAATACTATGCTATACCGATTCATCAAATCTTTGATGGAAGTGAGTAAATTAATAGAATTAACCTCAGTTTGTTTATTTTAAATATGATAAGATAATATAAGTATCATGAAATCTGTCAATAAAGTGTAAGGTTGTCTCGTTTTATACTGAACCATTTTATTGTCGAATGCTGATGTATTATAGAAATGTACATTGAGTTGTAACATAAACCACACAATGGAACTAAAACAGTTTCTTTATTAGTATTTGTAATAAAACTTTGGCCTCTGATACAAAGAAAGTAACCAGTTTTTCAATAGTTACTTATAAGTTTCTATTACTATATCATTAGAGAAATCTGAATGAATTTTAATGATGATTATAATATCATATGATAACATTAACATACCTCGGGTAGTCATCAATAATAAAGTTCAAAATGAATTAAAAAAATCAAGTGCACATCTTTTAAGCATTTTTTTAATTGACATTTTGGTAATGTTTGTTTCTCTGGGTCTAGTGTCTGAGTAGCAGTAAGAGCTGAATATGTTGTCCTGAACTCTAATTTAGAAAGTCCCTGGAGGTCTACCAACTTATTTTACATATCTAAGTTAGGATTAAGGCAACGAATACTTATTTTTTCTAACAAACCTAGTACATAGATTAAAGATTCAGATAACAGAAAATGAAATAAATTTATTTATAAGTATCATCACTATATTGACCACCTATATCTAGTGATATGGGATGAAATAGGGTGACATACTTCAAATCTTAACTTTATAATCCTCAAGTTATCTTCAGTTGACAGAGATGAAGCAAAATGTGTTCATTAGTTGCTATTTTCTAACTACCTGCTACTTACAAATAATGCATTAGTATTACATTCCGATTGTTTTCATAAATGTTATATCAAGCTGACGTTCGATTGTTTAGGAGAAACCTTACATATTCTAATGATGTAATATTCTCCAAACCACTGTTTATTATTAAATATAGATTTGGGCCTTATATTCATTGTATACACCAATGTATTTGATACCTTATCTGCTTCTCATCTATGGTGTGCATTTTTATTTGCAATGTTGGTTACATTGGGATTAGGAAGTTCCGTAAGTTTAAACTGTATAGTATATGAAACACTGTATTATTTTAGTGACATTGTAATTTCTTGTTTGATATAATTCTGTAATAACATATTTCTTGAGAACGTGACTTATAAGTGAACAATATGAATTTCACTAAGATTCTCATCATATCATAGTATGGTGGCATCTTTACGCATAAGAGTTCGATTGACAAGACTACTATGATTGAACAGTTAATCATAAGTACATAACAACATTACAATAACATGTATACTAATCGTCATAAAAATTACGAGAAATGTGGTCACTTAGTTCACATAGGAAAAGAGTCAGCACTTGTGATGATAAATGTATTAAAATAATTGTCATTGTCATTATTCAGTGCAAAATGTGATGAAACAAAGGATTATGACATCGTAGATCTCCTCTGAACCCAAAGCTTAAGGTCAGTGCTTGACATACCCATTGCTTGCAAAATACACGATAAATAAAATAAATGTTGTCTGTAAGGTGGTTGACAGACGACAAATTACTCTGAATGCTGACATTTTGTCCAACATATGGACACAATAAGTTAATTGTGGCAAAACTGTGATATGTGTTGTATTTGTTTTACTCGTTTCTAACCACGTACAGGATTTATGACTAACCCGTAGCTGAAATATTTGGCAGTATTACCAAATAGCTTTCTTATTATAAGTGGATAGATCGGTAAATATACACTAAAGTTGAGTGGGTAGTTACCATATCCTATATTTGGACAGCCTGTAGTATACCACTAGTAAGTAACAAAGGTGACTAACTGGAAATTTGTTTTATTTACAGTTTTATCTCTAGGCATAACTGGTTTAAGTTAGAATTTAATGGAAAGAGATCGCTCATCGTTATTCCCTTTCTCTATCTTCCTGTGCATCGTATATGTAAGGGCGCAAGAAACTTCCGTCAAGTAATTCCTTTACGATATTTTTTTAGATTGCTATATGTAAACTGTGATTAATCAAACTATAGTCCATGTAGATCTTTCTAAAACTACCTAAGGTGTTAAATAGACAGATTTATAACAAGATTGTCTGTAGCTAAATAAGTGTATGTACTTGCTCACAAACATTCTAGATCCTTTAATAATTCTACTGATCAATCTATCTTCATTTCAAAATTTAACAAAATGAAAACAGTATTTCCTGGAAAAAACAATGCTGGAAATAAATTATTTGCATACTTTTAATTTCAGATTGGTGCAACAGAGTCATTTTTAACAGCAGTTTCTGATGACTGTACAATATTCGAACTAAACACAAAAAAACACTTTAGATTAGGATTGGTAACTGCTTTCCTTGTTTCATCATTTTTAATCTCCATACTAACTGTATGTCAGGTATGTAAACGATTAAATATAATAACAATCTAATTATCTGAATATACCCTATTAATTAATGCTAAATAGTTACTTTACACATAAAATAAATTAAAATGCATAAGAATCTGTTGTTATATTGACGAAGGATTAATTGTTGTTTGATATAGTAAGCTGACATGTAATGCTTGCATGGTAACTTGAAGTTGCAAACATATGTATCCACATTTTACACCATCAATTTACTTCAAATAAACCGAAAATAAGTATTATACACTCTACTTTATAAATTCTTACTTAGTCCATATTACTTTAAGTTTGACTCAGACTTTGTTTAAACACTTTATGTGATATCAATTCTGTTACGATTTGTTAACTTCATTTGATCAACAATCTTATTATTTCAATTGTCGTATAATCTTAAACATTTAAAACAAGTTACATGAATATTAATTGAACATCAACAATTGTACTTTACAAACAATCCAAAATTCATGAAGTGCTGTAAATGATGCTTTTACCTCAAAATTGGTCAATTTTTAAATTATAAATGTAGGACTTGACGAAAATTCATCGACAAAGAATATACTTCGTTCAAACATCATTGCTATGATGAAACTAGGGTTGTTTAAACAAAACAATTTGTTTGATTACATATTTAATTAAATCGTAGTGGTTTTATAAAGATAGGTATTATGTTTACGCGTTTGTATTCATCAAAGTTTAATGTTAGTTAGGTGCTATTAATAACAAGGGGGTTGTGGACAGTGATTTCGTTGTAGAGTGGGACTCTTCAGCAGTATGAATCCTCGATTTCACCATTCAATCGAACCCAGGGCCTTGAATCTAGCAAACGCTTAAACTTCTTCACCACTGGAACAGCGCCTAACAATATAGTCCCTTGCTTCCATCAGTTTGCGATATAATACTTTGGTCAACCATTGCCATCAATGATAAATGTTTCACTTCCGACAAGTTTGAACTCTACCAATCATGACTTGTCAGCAGAACTTCAGGAATGTTCTGAAGTTAGTCACTGGTGGTCTGATTGTTATAACTAAATAGGCAGTTACAAGCAACAGAACCGAATACCTGCTTCCACCAAACCACCTGAATTCCCTTACAATAATAAGCGTAATAGTGACTAACTTTAGGATATTTATGTAGTTCTAGTGACAAGTTTTGATTAATTAAGAAAAGAAAAACAGTTATCACTTCTGACGAGTTTCATAATAGGATGAAACTGTCTTCCAGTACACCATGGTTTAAGTGGTGCCCAACCAAAGTTAATCTGTGATAAATATAGACAATATATTTAATTAGCTAAATTATGAATAGTTACAAATGTAACATAAATGACAAGCGTATTTCCAATCCATTGGAAATTTAGTAATTAACATTTTAATATAGCTGGATGTTTACTAGTCGTATTCACTTGCCAGAAATTCATGAAATAATATCATTCTATTAATAATATACCCAGTAAATAAAAATTATCAAATAAAGCGCAACATTTTCATCAGCATGTTTAATCAAAGCATTTTAATTCTTCTCAAAATGAATGATTGGCACTGGAAGTCAATTTATACTGCCTAAGTTCATATAACTTGATAACTGTTTCACAACTATCTGGTAATTTATAATATTTAATGCAATCTTTGAAGAAAGACTTAACGACTGTTACGTCATCACTTTTAATACATTTGAAATCTTTCTTTGAATGATGATGATGATGAAATTAATGTGAGTTTGTTAACTTATTCATGTATTTCATAAACTTAACAACCCACTTTCAAATCAAGCAACGCTAAAAATTGTAAATACTTGAATTAAAGATTCAGGTTATCAAAGTTATGAAATCTATTTTAATCATCATTTATTCATTAATATAAACTTTATTGTTTTGATAGGGTGGATATTATTTGGTACATTATCTCGATCATTATGCTTGTGGTACTTCTCTTATACTCGTTTCTTTGTTTCAATGTTTTGCCATTGTTTATGTGTATGGTAAGTTGATAATATTTTTACAAAGTGGTTATCGTTTTCTTAGCAAAGTTGATTTACCCATACCCAACCCTTCTCCTTTATCAAGGCTTGAGACTGGTAATAACCCTAGGAGGGTTTCAAATGTGATTTTATAAACTACTTTCCTATTAATATAAATATCAATGAAAGGGTTCTTTTAATTATCTTTAATATTTTTCAAAACATCGTTCAGAATAATCTCATATAAACTAACAGTTTGTTTCACTGGTTCATTATTCTTAAACTGATTTGGTGTTCGTCACCTGTACTTCATATTGATAGATAAACAATATCTATCTCACATTGTTTATTTAGAATATATGGCAATGACATAACTACAATAGTTCTTTTTCAGTTTTTTCTAAATATCAAGCTTCAACTTTAAAAGTTTTGAATGGAAACAATCCTTTTTATATTACTGGATGAAGTATACACTACTAAAAACATAGTATTCATATAAAAATCTGCATATATATTAGTTTACAAACTAAGTAGTTAGTTCAACTGATTATTTATAGATTTCTTTATATATTCATCTACAAAGTATGTGAAAAATACTAAAAATGTTAGTTAAGTGTTTCACAATTCTTGTTAATTTTGAAAGTGTACAAAAACTAAGTTTGTAACATTATCTAATTAAATGTTACATTCAAGAATTCAATATATGCATATTCATGACACAAAATATAATTCATTCATTTGTAAAATGATGTATCTATGTCAACAATATGGAATTGATGTTTGTCAGATAACGAATAAGAGAAAAGTATCTTTAAAGCATTTACCTCTAGAACACTAATGAATGTAACCTAATTATGCTAAAATAAAAGACCATCTTTCTTTCGACATATTTGGCCTACGCAATCGGTGTTGTTGGAGATCGGAAATTTCCATCATATTAATTTAATTTCAATGTGAGCCATACTCCTGAGTACAGTCTGACAATATTTAATTGTACTAATAAAATGTTGATGATTTCACTTGGTGAATAATCACTGCAAACTAATGGATATAACAATTGATGCATTCAGTTCAATGTTGTTCACTAGTCTTGCCTCAGTTTTTGATCCACAATGCAATCTTCTTACAAATCCAGTCTTTTAGAATAGCTGTGAGTTGGGAAGGAACAAGTCGTGGTATTTGATTGAAGTACAAGTATCAGTGATAGCGTTTCACATTAACTGTATTGATTATCGAGGGAATCAGACAAATAATCCAGTAACTCTAGATCAGTTAGCTTTATCTTATCACAAACCTTACTAAATCGATAAAGATCCACTCGTTTGTCCGGAACTTTCGAAAAGCATATCAGTTGATTAGTTAATGAAAGTGTAAGCAGACAGGTAACAAATCACAATCGAGTGGATAGATAATTTTGACTAATACACTGACTTTTCTCATTTGGTTTATTTCATTCGTCACTTATTATTACTGAAATATACTCTTCTACTCAAACTATCGGGTTGTTGATCGTCTTGTTGCATTATCGTGCCTGCATAACAGGTTTCTTCAAGGCAGGAAGTAGCAAAAGTTATTGTAATGTAGGTAAACCAGAATCAACATAATTGAACATCCCACCTTGAGATATAATAGCTTTTTGTTAATTTTGACTAGAACAGTTTAAGTCTTAGGCATAGTCTTGTTAAAATCCAAATTTTACAATAAAATATATAGATAAATTTACATTACTACTTAATTGTTTTACCATTGCATAACCAATAGAATAGAAATGAATATACTATTCTCTAAAATGTTATTCAACTGTCCTTACGATATTCACTTATTTATTCTGATGTGTAAAATATTTATTTCATAATATTCCTTAGGTATATATAACTTATCAGAAAATATAAATGAAATCACCAATAAAGCAATCCATTTTATAACACGTTTCATTCTAAAATTTTGTGTACCATTAATACTGATCTTTATGTTGACATGTGAAATTGTAACTTCAACTAATTTAATCGCTACTATTGGCGGGAAAGAATATCGTTTTGCTGACTGGACAGTGGTAAGTTTAATAAAAGTGAAGAAAGGTTACTTTCAGATGCATTACTATTATGCACTAATTTTATGCAATTAAACTTATTTGAAATATCTGATAGGATGTAATAGAAACAGTCAACTGTACTTCTAAACAATACACATTTCATTAAGTAGTTAATAATGTAACATACAACTCTAATACATGGTTAGAAGTAAGTTTTGTGAACAGAATGTTCAATCAACTAAGACCGTTCATCCAAACTTCGGAATTCAACAAATCAATTGTTTTTAGAATTAATATTCAGACTAACGTTACAAATTTTGCAATATAATTGATGACAATGTGTCAAAAGACGGTAATCCCATTTAACGTTTTACCAAATAAAGAAATTATATAAAGTTGTGATTAATAACTATCCATTCTGGAATTTGTTACATAATCTTATTACATATCTTGAGCACATTTTTTCTGTTACTACAATTCACCATTCATATACGTAAGAAAAAAAAAGCGAATTCTACACTGATAGACAAATATGTCACTTTGTAATTCACTGTTGTCAAAACATAAAGTGATTCAATAACTTTTTACTCATTTCATTTAATGTTCAGTTTCACCACGAATAGTTTTTTTTTGTTTGTTTCACTTAGTAATAAAACATTTAAACTACACTTAATGTATTCATATAAATATGTCATTCATTGAATCAATTACAAACACGTTTAACAATTCCTTTCAAATTATTATTCAATTTGATTATTTCACATGATGAAACTGTTTTTTTTTCTTCTTTAATTAATAACAATCAACAAAATGTAAAATGAAATTAATTTTATTCTATTTTAGTGTATATTAAAATTTCAACATAAATAATGATGTTTTGTTAGAGTAAAAATGTTTTTACATTCACTTTTTTCTAGATCATTTATTCTACTAGTAATAGGTATTTATAGACATTTTTAGCAATCATACAGATTTCATTTATAATGAAATATTTTAGACTACACTAAAAAGACATAATGACGTAATAGATGAAGTAATAAAAAGCATGTTTACATTGTTATTAGTATACTAGACTAAATGACATAAGCAATAGGAATTACAAAGTTATCTATAAACTGATAACAATTAAATATAATAATAATAACTATAAGATAATTTGAGAAATTTATGCCAGTTCAATAATTCCAATTTTGATTAACATACATTGTTTATCAAGAGATATACAAGATTGGAATGACAATGAAATAAAAGCTTTTCAATATAATACTTATAGACTTAAAAGAATGATAGACTCAATGGAAATGGAATGATTATGTAACGTGATAAGAAGTTTATTAATTTAAAAAGAAAAGGAGTTAGATAGGACTGATAATTATTCGGTTGTGTATTATGACTAAAATTTACTAAAATAAATAAAAGTAAACTTCAAGAAATAAATGTTAGATCTTAAATAAAGTAGAGATGACTTGATAACATAATAGATGATAAAACCGACAGAACTAAGGCACACATTTGGAGAGCAAATGGTACTCTTAAATGAATGACTGTATAAGAATAATAATCATCGTCCGTATCACTTCTTGAAGCAACCGAAGGTTCATCACCAATTCCATTTGGGTGCTTCGGTCGGCGTTTAGCCTTCTAAAATAAACCTGACTTCAGTTTAAATACATTTTTACTAAGATTATTGAAATGATATTTTTTTCATTTTACAGAAGGCTAGCTGGGTTTTAGTTCTTGTTGCAATCCTACCGGTACCCATTAATATGGTTGCACAAATTCTGCACACAAGAAAGCTTGAAGAGACTTGGTATTTGAGGATAGCAAAGCTAATCACACCTCCAAATGAATATAACGTAGTCAAGAAAATTGGATACTGTGAGCGTTTAAAAGTAAGAATGGAATAACATACCAATATTTAATCAATATTACACATATTCATTGATTATATTAGTTCATTTACATGATATTCGTTTCCATACGTATTTCTGGTACAATATTCGTTATTATTAATGTGTAATTTTTTAAGACACTGTTTCCGATCTTCCCATGACATTAAAATAATTGCCTTATAACATTCCTAAAGATTTTTTGAAATTATCTTAATGTTACCTACAGTAAAGTTTATCCCAATGTAACACACAGTGTAGCATAACTTCGTCAAACTAACTATCTTACCGATCTACTTGATAATGTTTTGAAGAATCAATGGTATCAGAAGCCGTATATCGTATAACATATATATATATATATATATATATATATATATATATATATATATATATATATGTGAAGAGAGAGAGAGAAAATTACAACTTAGTTCAAATTATATATATGTCCAATATTACACAGTTACTAATCCTTTTGTCTTTAACATTTTTTACTCTTTTTCAGATTAAACATTGGTTGAAAATCTAGAAAACATCTTAAACATTAGTTATTTTTTCAAAAATGTTGTTTATGGGCTACTAAAATAAAAGGAACCCTTTTTTACATAACTTTGGGATGATTACCCAACTAACATCACTAACTGATGAAGACAGTCTTTTAATTTCCATAAATATCTACAGATTATTCGAGTTAATATTAAGTTTGTAACATGAATTTTATTTATTTTTGTCTGTTCATTGTATTTTATATAAAAGTGTTTGTAGAAGACCGAGAAAAAATGAAGTAGTTTAACATATGATCATGTTAATCATAAGTGTTGCTCACAAAAATTAATGTCAAATAAAACTCCCAAAGGCTGAATATAAAAAAAAACTGAATACTTTTTCCAGAATGTTTACTTACTTGTTTATCTATATCTTGATCAGATTGCTGTGACCTTGCCTTTAAGTGGAAAGTTATAGTAGAATTGAACTGCGGTATTATCTCTGAGGCTTGTTTAATCTTATTAAGTATTCATCAGTTTACTGTACCTGCTGACGATCACACTAAGACTCAACTCCATTAAAAATATTGGCGATTAACTGAACTAAGTAGCTGAACTGATAAGATGTTGCTATTTTAAGAGGAAGGTACTGAATGTTATTCCATATTTGGCTTCATGTACATCCAGTAAATGAATCATAAATAGGAGAATACATGATTCACGAATTCCTCTGCTAACCACAGTTAATCTTTATTTTCGCTTTAAACTTAAAAGCAAGCTCGTGGCAACCCTCTCAAGATGTATACATGCCAACAGGTGTCAATCAACTAAGGTCATTGACAAGGAAAGTTAAATCGTTTCGTTTATAGAAGTAATTCGTTGTAAAATTAGAAATTCTGATCACAAACAATGAAAGATTTACTAGTATATTAAAGTACCAAACTTTTCAATAAGAACATTATAAGATATATTTTCAACATTTTGATTGCTCTTGTTTAAGTAAGTTTAAGTGCAGCACCCCATCTGTGTAGAAAATTTCAATAACGATTGTATTAGTAGCACAATAATAAAACATCTGGCCACAACTAAACATTGGATCACAAGAAATTCATTCTTTGATGTAACTTACGAAGTAAACAGAAACCTGTTTAGAAGAATATGTGGGTCTTTTATGTAAATATAAGATTATCTCCATACATAGAAAAACTAGAACAATATGTACAAACGATATTTGTTTAACCACTTATTTTACCATCGAACTATTTTGTGAACTTCTAAGTTTATTATCGAATAGTTTGTTATTAATTCCAAGATATTTAACATTTTTGTTTTCTTCACAGCTTTCTGTTAATCTTGCAAAACTATCACTAATCATTCTATCTCATCAAACTCCCCGTCACTACATTACTTACATGAACTTATTTATTGCTATTTCTTTGATCTTTTGAATTTTATTTATTCTCATAGCTCCCTTATTCCGTTGCTTATCTTGAATACAGTATATCATAAAATCTATCTTTTATTTAACGTAACCCAACTACGTACTCTCTATATTGTTTCCATGGCACTGTCTTCCAGATTTGATTTAAGCTCAAAGCAGTAAAAATAATTTTACATTTGCTAGTTGTTGTTACCATGACTAAATATTTGTAATTGCACGGACTAAAAATGAAACCAACAAAAATAGATCTCTCCGCTAAACCGATTCGTATAAATGGTCATTAAACGCAGACTACAGTTCTTCATTTTTCAAGGTGAAAACTTTGATGATTCACTGTTATTTTGTTCCGCACTTAAAATATTGCAGTTCATTTTTTTCGGCATTATGCTTTGATATGATCATCATCGTAGAGTTATTTTGTAAGATAACTTCAAATAATGTGCTATCAATCTGAAGCTTATATCGTGGAGTTTTGATCACCCATCAGTCGTTCATATGAACATAGTTTCACAGTTCCAATTTCATCATTTATTTTGTCAGTCGATCACAGTTTTCAAAGAACTAAAGAAACCAATTGCTTCACTGAGAGAAAAATAGAGGTTATGCAGAGTAAAGTTATTTCTTTTTACAGTGCCATTTAGTCAGACTGTACCACAGTAATTCGCTGTCTATAATAAAATAGAAAGGTATGTTGCACCACTAAATAACTTGATTCGAAACTAACCCAAGTTAGTTTGATACTAATAAAAAACACAAACAAATAGTACCTGGCTGAAATTGTTTCGAAATATCAAATATGAAAGGAGATTTTTTAATGAAGAAGTGACTAGTAAAAAACTTTGTTTAGATAAAGATTGTTTCCGGATGATCCACAAGGGAATATTATAAACATCACAATAATCGTTGGAATAATGCTCAATTATTAATAACAATGAAAAATAGAAAAATACCTACCTGATAATAATCAATTATTGAGAATAATAAGGGAATAAAGACTTTAGCTAAACTAGAAATCAAACGTACTTTCTCTGTCTAAAAACATTAGGTTTAAATCTATGGACTGCTAAACAGTTTCCAGTCCTTTAGAACTACTTCGTTTAAATGCTCGTATAACATCAAAAGAAGGTTCACGTGGGACAACATGATCAATATAAATAATATGTTTCGCAAGTAAACTTTGATCATCTTTGTGACAGCCAAGTAAGATAATTCTCAGAAATGCATTTCAGATGCTTTTATTTTGTCAGATCACTGTATCTAGCTACACAGGATCAAATAAATACATATTGCTTTAAACTAAACATAGAAGCTTCTCTTTTAAATATGCACGAATTATAAGTCATATGATAATATGTCTTGAACTACGGACAATCAAGGTTCACGAAATAATAACTTCGCTAAAACGAATAAAGTAAATTTGACATGACAATGATTAACTCTACGCCTATATGTCTGCCCTGTTATTGCTAGCCCCTAAACCAATGAAAGAAGGGACGCCAGACGGTTCATCATTACGGAACAACATTTATTTATGTACATTCATTTATATATCAAATTAAAAACAGTTATTATTAGTTGAAGAAAAATCATCAATGAATAAACTTTACAAGCTTAATAGGAATGATTATTTAACCAACTGAATACAAAATTACAATCGAATTAATTAGTACAGTAAAATACCATAACATTTACACTGGAGTATAACTTACATTGGATTAATTTAATGTGATAAAATTTTGAAAATCAGGTATGCGTAAATCAATACAAGTCTTTCACTTTATTTTCTGAGTAACTGAATTCTTCAGGAATCAAAATCTTCATTAGGTAGAAAAAGTGATACCAACTTCAACTTAGTAAAACGTTTTCTGTATACGCCTATAGATTTTCAAGATCGCTATTGAATATATTTTTGACCATAACTTCTGTTGCATTATAGTTTGGTGCTTCAACGTGCAGAACTTTTGTTTTATATTAAACGCTTTCCATGCTGATATTTTCTGCTGCTGGGTTAAATATATTACATGTTTTTTTTGATATAAAACTGTGAACATCTTGCCGTTTCAACGTGTTCTTCATCATAAAGGCAGGGCCTTACGTCTGAAGAGATTTCTCCCGGTTTTAGAAAGTAGTTTACAGTTTTCACAGCTCGAAAAAACTCGAAGAAACTGAAATCGCATTATTAATATGTCGTTTACTTTTGCTACTTCGGCCGTAATATGAAAGGTAAAAAGGTTACCTTTTGTTATAATTGATTTAAAACCTGTAGGTCTAAGTTAATCGGTTCCAAAGCTGTTTCGAATTCGATACGAGTAAAACGAACAGACAAAAATGTATTAAATATTTCATTCTGATATCCAGTACTTGTTCATCACATGCACTGAAACTTGGTAAGGGTAAAAAAGTTACACTAAATCTACATGGAAACACTGGAAACTCGGAGTTTGCTATCTAGCGCTAAACGAAGCACCAACAACCATATCATTGTTAGTATCTTTGAACAGTACTTCTCGTGTGTGAACTGGTTCACACATGTTATGAGATAATAGGATCTATTCGGTTCTAATAAATATTCTACGAGATCGAGGTGGAAGTAATCGAAGCTTGTATCTGGATCTATGAAGGCACTTATAGGGTATTTATCGTGTTCAATTACCTTAGATTAAGGAAGGCCAGAGAGGAGTGCGTCCATTCTCTGATATCCTTTTAATGTTTGTTCAGTGGCATCTCCTAACAATCAGCTTGGTGGTATCACGAACTCTAGACTAAGAGATATTGCATAATGTGATAAAAATGATGCATTGATAATTCTTGATCACAGCTAGATGGGTTCGGCATTTTTTATTCGTGTTCGTTTGAAGTTTGTGCGTTGTTGTTGATAGCTCGTGGTGTAGACTGCTGTCCTTATTTTGGACTTCTGTCTAGTTCAATAGGGTTGACTTAGCGGCTACGGGTCAAGGGATGTTTTGGTTGTTACATTTTTGGCCTTAGATGTATGTCGCATATTTGTAGGGAATCTGGAAGTATAATCCAGATGGCGAGACCAAAGATGCACTCATAACAAACATCGGTGGCTTATGTTCCGTGAAGAATGTAAATTCTCTGCGTCTAATGAAATGTTAAAAACACCGTGCAGAACAGTACTTAGATAGAAGTTCTCTCAATTGTGCTATTCCTTGATTAAGTGCTTTACAACCATCTTGATGTGAATCACAGGAGTTAACAAACCTAGTTGACCTATTGTTAGAGAATTCTGCTGACAGCTGCTTCAAATGACTCTACGGCGATGACGATGGCTATTGCTTAATTGCATCTACTTCGGTGCTGCCAAGGGAGCTAGCACACTGATGCTAATGAGCATTGTTTGGTCGAGTTGTCTTCCATTGTTGGACCCCATACTTCTTGCGTAAAATCGGTCGTGACGTTTGTGAAATAAGTGGTAGCCAATAAATGTTTAGAAGCACGAAATCCTGTTTCCTAACTTTCTATTTTAGACTTATTTATTTCTTATCAAAGCCAAGGAACTTCTACTCCTGTTATAAACGCTGTATTATCAACAGATCCAGTGTTACTACTACTGATTTGGCTTCTGGGATTTGAATAACTAGTATTCTGAAGGCTCACAATCGCGATCAATCAGGCCTATCAGAATAGTTTACTTGACAAGTGCCAATTATAATCTTTATTTGCTTCCATCGAAGTTGATCCGTTAGTATTCTTATGGACTTTCAGATACCAGTGCCTATAAAAATTTAACAATCTGTCGGATGTTCTTAGCAACTTGATGGCGATCGTGTTTGAGTATTGCAGACATGCCACTGTCTTTTTTTTCTAAAGACGGATGCCATAGGTGTCAATGATGTGCTTAAGGAAATTGAAATACTTTGTTCTTACTTGAAATTTCTGGACGCGTACAGTAGCACTTTATTATTAGAATTTTTTCGAATGCTGTTTGCAGATACTTGAGATATGCTTCAACATCAGGGTATACTATCAAGCAGTCACTAACATATGTATGGACGACGCCAAAACCTCAGAATATATATTCTGTAAAACTCTGGAAAGCTTGTGCTGTTCTTACTCTGGGATGCGGATGTATCTGGCAGACGAGCCCCAAATAGGACGAAGCGCAGGTCGTAGATTCTACTTGTCAATCACAATCGAACTTAAATAATATTTGAATCCACACTTTCACTGGGTCGACTTCTGAAATACGACCATAGGCTTCAAGGCGTCCACAAGATCGTGGATGTGAGGTAAATACTAATGGTTTGTATGGTTTGTACATTGAGCATCCCGCAGAACTTCATTCGTTGTTGTCTTTTATTTCGTTACTGTGTGAAGTGGGGTGAAACGTTTGCTGATTGGTGGATGGATTTTGTTAGATCTGTTGGAAAACGTTCTCAGTTTTTTCGACCTAAGCAGGCAAGTTCTCAAAAAAGCAGGCTGATCTGTGGTTGTGACTTATCGTACGGCATTTCTGGTCACATTTAGTCACTTCGTCGTCATACCCCTTGTTTCAGGATATTTACTAAACGCTGATTTAAAACAAAATTAAGTGAGTGGTTTTTATGAAGTGAGCATAAACTATGACCCGAAACAGTTGATACACAACGGACAGCCTAATCTTTTTATCTACTAGCCACCGTTTGCTATAGATGACGAACAAATCATGTTGAAAATAATAAATCGATCCATACAATGTGTATTATATTACCGACAGTGGTAAAAATTCAACTTTAGGTGTGTATATATCCCCTTTGAGGTGGACATGCTCATTTAAATACGTGGGAATTCATTTTTCTTTGACTCTCTGCAGGTCAAATGAGGACGCATGTTAACAGTCGACTGATGGTGCTGATAGAATACTGGATTCTGCATTAGCGTCAATGAGTTTTCTAAACTTTGTCATCACATCGGTGACGAATAACAGGGGACCGTTTCCACGGTTGCTCCTGGCTCGTACTAGAGGGTTACTTACAGGATTTCGTGAACATTGGTGTGAGTTTAGGGAAACAATTAGGTTCCGTAAACTTTACATAGGTCCTACCATAATTATTGCAGTACTAATCATAGTCTGAATTATATTTTTGAAGTGGTCTACATAATGATCTGGATTAAAAGCATTCTAACTGTGGCTATTGATCGACATCGTTGTTCGATATCAAGAAAAAGTTCAGGTGTGGTGCACAGCTTTGTTTACTTGTCCTTAGTAGCATACGGTTCTTTTATAATGAAACAACTCTCAATCCGGCGGGTTTTTATGATCCTAAGCATCTAGTCTGTCGGATAAATCAACTCGTCTGTTGTGAAAATATGTGACGTTGCCAAAACTCTCTAATATAGTGTGGTGGCTTAAAGATTAAATGTTCACAAAAAGCATTTTTGCGAGATCGCTTTGCGCATTTTCCTGCCAAGATGACGCTATGTAACGGTTCTTCCAGCTGTTATTTGTTTGATAAGTCTGAGTGTTTGAGGGTGAACTTTCAAGCTGATTACGTAGCTGCAGACCTGTTTATTTTGCTTGAAAGAGACTATGCTTTTGCAATAAACTAAACTACCAGTCTGTCATTGCGTGGTGTAAAATCTTCTGCCGGCAAAACCAGGTTCCCATGTTCTTGATTCATAATAGGATGAGCTGAAGATTCTGGGAGTGAGAGGGTGTCCACATAAAGGAAGCATGATCCACAAAATAATTTATTTCATGAAATTAATTATTGATACAAACTTTACAAACGAGCACTACACATCTCCTTGAGTTCTGGCAGTACTGTATGTGGATTGACTATTTTCACTAATTGTTCAGTAGTGTTTAAATTTTTAGCTGTTCAGAGATCTAAGTACTGATTCTTTGTATACTAATCTTATACTGATAAAAGATATAAAAAACTTATCCACTTCTTCATAATAGAATTCGAAGATAATAGAAGTCTTGTCTCAGTACTATAGCTACTGTTAAAACTAGTGTCGAAATTCCCCCTTTTGGTTTGTTGCACAAATAGGGACGTGAGATTGTCACCTGCCGAGCGACTAAAATCTCTAGTTTCCACCACCCACCAAAGGTTTTGGGACGCACCATTATTTACAACAACTGTAATTTATTGTGTATTGAGTATAGTTGACTCAGTCACCTGCTACCTTCTCTACCAGTGTGATAGCAGCATCTGCTTACTACCCCAATAACAAAGTAAGAATTCGCAAAACTTATCTGAATTAAGTTAAGTCATTTGCTTGAACAGTTAAAAGTCAACTTATCCGTTTTTTCCATACCCTACTTGCCTGACCACTTTATCCTTTACATTGCCCGGTTATTCGCATACTAAGGGCTTTAAAGTCTACACACTAGACACGACTTTATTATTATTATTATTACCACTCGTTCTGTATGTAATATGAACAGTAGCAGTGGTGCAGCGAACAGTAACTGTAGTAGTAACGTCCCAACCAACTTACTTAAAGTAAAGAAAACTGCTCATTCTGACAACGCCCTTCTTAAGTCAATCATCTCAATCAGGTTGACTGACGAGTTTAAAACTTAGTGCTAACAATATGTCTAATATTCTGGAACCTATCTTCCTGTCTCTTGGCAACAAACAAAGTATGGATAAAAACCTGACAGTAGCTCACACAGTCTGCCTGAAACAAACAAAATAAATCCCATTCCAAGTGACGAGGACTCTATTTCAACTTACCCATTCAAGGGAAATCCAGGCAACCATAAGGCGACCACATGGAATCGTCGTACCAAGAAAAATAGGAATGAGGCTAAGAATGGCAATGATTATGATATTTTTAGACTACTGGTCAACTCCAGGCACATATGGGTTAACTGTGGCTGTGATGTTAAAGTACCATAGCAGTACTACAATTTCGAGATAAAACATTCATGCCCGTGGTATTGATGTATCTTCCTAGAGTGTAGAATTGGAACTTCTGTAGGATTAGCTATATCAAAAGCTTTAACTCAACCAACCGCATTAACTAATCAGATTCTGGGACTTACCGCAAAACCTAAATGCTAACCCACGAGTGACGATGAATTTACTAGTACATTCAACAGGAAGCGCCACTCTATATCAATTACCAACTCAACTCCACCATTTCGTCACACCTCATCCTTGCCAACCTCCTGAAGTCCGCCTAGCACTGTTTCAAACTGAGTGCCGTAAAATATATAACAGAGGGGCTCCTATGAGTGACCTCAAAATTAGGAAGCAAGTAGTCAGAGTATACCTGCACCTTTAGTACGAGTAGGTTGTCATCTCCGGCGAAATCACCACACTGTCAATGAGCATAACACGAAAGGGATGACTTCTCTAGGAGAAGAGCTTTAAACAGACTGAAGGTTTGCTAGGGATTTGGGAATTAACAAGACACCTCGATGCCTGCTAAAGGACGTATGACCAGCGACACAACAACAGGTGAGCTAAACCATTCCACAAAACCACAGCCCAGCTAACTAGAGGAAGAAGTCCAACGTCAGCAAGAAGCGTTAATTCTACGGGAAGCCTAGCAGGCGGATTTACAAACACTCACTTCATGCGTATACCTATATAATATTTGAATATTCATAGTAATTATTCATCATATTGAAATTATCAACATTTTTAATAATGCAATTAAATATTATCAAATGTGTTTGGGAGTGTATTCACATTAACTCACATAAATGTGATGACAGTTTACAATCGAGCTAGCAAAAATTCAACACAGCTCAACTAAATGAACAACTGTATTTTAGGGATTTGTAATCCCTAACAAAGTCTTTAAAAAAATCCTAACGATTCACCTACTTAGGTGTAAAACCAGGATTAGGGATGACAAGAAGTCTTACCAAGCCGACCTGGCTAAAAAAATACAGAAAAACCCAGATTTGTCTCATCTGTTTATTGCACAAAGCATGTCAACGAGTTAGGGAGTTTTTATAATCAGCAGAACTACGGAAAATAAACCTTACCAACGAAAAGATGTAATAGATCTTCACAATGCACTAGACAATGTTGTTGAAGCCATGATCACCTTAACTTGATCTTCGGTGTCTCCCCAACTGCAAGTGCAACCCTAGGATAAACCCACCTTCACCAATGCAGTCCTACGGAAGCTGAAGGCATTTCACCCGGGCAAGTCTCTAGGCTATGACACCGTTCGTTTAGCTGTCCCAATTACCTTGGGAGCAGAAGCAGTTCGTACCTCTTCGACCATTCCTTAGACAGTTACCGAATTTCTCCCTAAAATCAAATGGAGAGAGGACAGGCGAGAGCCAGCCAGCTATAGACCAATCGTACTGCTTCCACTACTGTCAAAAATATTAAACAGCTTTTATCATCGACAATCTTCCCAACGAACTTTCATCGTAAGCACTGATTATTGAAAACGACGTAAAGATACGGTGGGAACTACACAGCGACAGCGGCACATAAGCACTACAGCAGGACCTGTTTCAGCATGAACGCTGGTCGCAATCAGGTGATCTGAAATTCAATACAAAGAAATGTGATCTCATGTACTTCTACACTCCGGAAAGCAGAAGTGTCACTGCTACCATTCTGGAGACTGTTTCTCCGCCAACAGAATGACACACTAAATGGTGAACACTCGAATCCAGTCACATTTCTTCTCAACAAGAGTCTGTTCAATCTGAAATGATCTCCCGACTACTGTGACCACAGTCATAAAGCACACTAAATAAGCAGTTGAAAAAATATGTATGCACATGCAGAATCCTATCCACTTCCTGTAACAGAGGCTAGCAAGAGTCTTTACCAGCTCCACAAGTCGGAAACTTATTATCTATTACGGTCGCATATTGTACAACCATCAGTTCACATAATCCATCTACTATTCTTTTTTTGGTCACTTATACCCATGTTTCCAAACCTTCTGTTTCCTATATTTCCCTCTCTCTTTCTTCTACTTATTGTTTTAGTGTCTAACTGACTATTTGGCAACGAGATAACTGCTAGTTTCTGCAAGTTCACCGTTTTGACACACTCATCCACTTTCAAGCGATATCAGCTGGCAAACCAACCTCCACATTAGGGTATTGTGCAATCAAGTAGTTGAAACTCCCACACTAGATATTTCTAATGAACGGTACCCTGCATCAAAATCAAGATGTAAGCGCAAATAAACCACTTGGTTTTAAGTGGCTGGCCAAAATGGCGGGTATTCTCAGAGTTACGCCACGCTTCAGGTGATTTAGGATCTTGTGTCGACAGGTCACTTAGTATTTATAGCAGTATTATCAGTCATCTTATTTGTAAGTCCTAAATAAATAAGTAGTAAAGTCGTTCGTAACCACAACTGTTGACAGCGCACTGAAGCTTGTTTGATACGATAACCGACGGTACCCTGTATGTGAATGGAAATACATTGTGGTGGCGTTAAGCTACTAAATATACGTTGGTTTAGTACTCCTTGGTATTTATTTACAAGTTTCTTCCGCTGGAAGCATTGTGGTTAACCAAACGTCTCATGAAGGCAAATTTACTTATGTACTCAACCAGTTCCTAATTAATAGATTATATGATTCCGATCACAATCCTCAGTAATCTACCTGCGTACTGTTTCCTTCATCTTTCAGAAACTGCGACAATCACCTCCTAGTAAAGTGTTAGCTGGGTAAACTTCGTCCCTGTTATAATAAAGTGCAGTGACTTTACTGAACAGGTGTATCATGAGGAAAATTGTGGAGTGGCTTTTCGTTCTATCCTTGATTTTTGCAATATGGGTATCTAAATTGATTGGAATCATTAGTGTGCAGTCCGAATGCGTCAGTACGATCCTCAACTGGCTCCCCTTCCACCTCTTACTGATTTTTGGGACAGTTTCTGTGGTAATTGTGCTTTATCGCACATTCAACTTCAATGATTGTCCGGAGGCTTCTACAGAGCTTATGAAGCTGGTTATTGAAGCGAAAAGAGATCTCACCCATAGAGGACTTACTGTTGAATCCTGATTAATAATGCGTGTAAACGTGAATACTTCCACTTTATGACTGTCTGTGATATTGGTTTATCATCAATACTTAATTATATAGCTCCAATCTCTCGTATATTTTAATAAAACTTGTTGTATAAACACATTACTGCCGTTAAAGTTACGACCAGACAAACCTCTTTGCTTAAGTAGCGTTGCTTTTGTGAATGCTTTGGGCAACACTTTTGTTGTGCACTTTCTTTTAGGAAAATGTCCCTGTTAAGTATGTCATGAAGTGGAGCGAATTAGATTTATTTTCAAACTTCGGTTGCGGAAATGGACATGGATGCGCTTATCGTTTAGAGTCTATAAATGATCAGGTGGCCAGTGTTTAAAAGGCTGTCTACCCTACTAACTGTGGCCTTATTAACATTTATTTTTAACCTTACGACGAAGAATTCAGATTCTCCAGGTTTAGAATCCAGTGGTGTGTGCTGACCGAGGCTTTCATAATATACCAGTACATCGAGATAAAACTAACGAGACAACTAACAGGAAAGACGAAATGGCAACGACAAAGACAACATTGACGAGCATGAGAGGATTCCTACAAACACCAAGCCTTAACACCTAGGGCAAGACAGAGTTAACACGTAAAACTGCTGTTGACTATAAACCAACTTAACACCAGCCACTGATCGTGCAGACCTTAGCTAACTACTTTCTACTTACCGACACAGCTGCCCAGTAGTCAGTGAACTAAAAACCTGGTTCCACGGCCTGATTTGGCTACTTTTAGCTTCCTTCTAACTTACTCCAAATACATCAAAGTAGGCTGAAATTAGATACGTCTCAAGCACGTTAATGAATCAGGAGTATTTCTTGTCCGCCGACTCACTACATTTCCCTAATAGCCCATGCCTAACCTTAGCACTACTTATTGTCAAGTGTATACGAGTAATACATCTGTAAAGGCCACGACCAAACACTGCTGAAGAAGATAGCAGTCACCTTTATTGTATGGCTTGATTTAGCATAAGACATCCGAGTTACGTACGAACAAAATACTAGTTTTAACAAAAATTTCCTGACTTTACACAATTATCTACATTCTTCCGTACATCAAAACTCTAATACTGAGCTATTTACATAACAAGCAAGCCCATTTGGCACACCAGATGGTAACCGCAAAAGGTGTGTTTACTTGCCACGAGAACCGCTAGCATACAAAATAGGCAGAGACGGTAAAGGCTTGCCCCCAAAATTATTTGTCATACTGCATAAGTGTGCCCACTTTTGGTTTTTTTGTTTACGAACAAGAGTGCGTCAAAGTGGAACAGCTGCACCCCTATCGTCAGCTGTTTAACAGTCATAATCACTGACTAGAGCTTTGTTGTAAAAGCAGTGTGACTAGAAACAAGAAGGAACTTGCTTTGTTAACTAGCCGCTTTTGCAACCTACTGGATGTTGATAAACTTAATACTAAGTTGAGATGTTTCGTGTCTGGTGTATAAGTTTGTAAACCCTGTTCCTTGTAACATCAAATAACTTAATCTTTCTTTGCAATAACCAACAATAATATTTAGTGAGTAGTGTGGTTATAAAAAAATAATCTCTAGACAGGATTAGTTAACGAGTATGTAAGTGAAATTTCCGTTTCAGAGAAATACAATCAATCAAGAGTGGTTTTTCGAGCCTACTTTGAATCTGGATTCGAAAATCAATATTTCAAGACAAACACAGATGTATAAATATTTTATTTCTTCCATTCATATGTACAGATTTACGATCCCACTTAGAATGAAACGTTGATTCTTGCTTCTTTAGACATGGATTCTGCAGAAAAGATCATAAAAGCACGTCACTTACTGTTACTCCTTAAAATCCCTTTAGCTGGGATATCGCTAACTGGTGGAGTCAGGGATATGCAACGGGCAGCGTTAAACTCTAATATCTAGGTAAACGGAAACCGCAGGAGACCCACTTTTACGAAATACCTTCCCGAATGATACACGTCTTTCAGAAAATAGTGGTGTGTTTGGAATACATTTTTCACTGATAGCACCATTATCACTTACTAAAGAATTAGATTTGAATGGTTCGATGTTCCGTTTAGACTCGTCATGCACTGCAGAGAAATGAAGGAAATCAGGAACTACACATGGGATTTCTGTACCTTTACGAACAGACTAGAACTGAAATTAGCTACATAAAAATAATTACCTCTGTAGACACTTCTGGTTTCGTTCTCTTTGGATGAGACTCCTGTGCATAGTCATCAGCATGATGATCTAACTTTGTACCGAGAAACTACAGGTCGTTAGCTATATACCAAACAGTAATTTACATCAGCGGTTTCCGTATAAGGACGCTTCTTAGTGACCTTTTTTTTCTTTTTGGAGACTTCCGAAGTTTCTTTTTTTTCGATCTGAAATAAGTTAAATTCATTACGTATAGTTACCTTATTTTCTGATAAACCACCCTTGCTGTTTAAGCTTTCATAACTACAGGGAATTACACTTGCCGTCTAGAATTAATGAACATAATGTAACAAATATTTTACCTCAGGTGACGATTTTGTGCGTTGAGTAGAAACCTGGTCACTTGTCAATTTTAATGTAGCTTCTCTATTCGACAGAATTTTTCCTAAACTGAGGAAACTTATTGGAAAACCAATTTGTGGGGTTACTTCGTGTTGATTCGCTTTAAAGCTTTTTTGTAGGAGCATTTTTTGCTTAAAATATTTTCTAGACACTTTATAATACCATCTAAGCAACACTTAAATAAAAATTAGACGTAAATACGGTTGGACAGCACATACTCGTGGACGTCTTCGAATGAGTTTGGTCATTTGAGTAATCAAATTAAGAACACTGTGACTATATACATTGTGCCTATATGATAACAAAAAATAAGTTTAGATGATCTTACTTAGGCAAAGAAGCTAACAAAACCAGTAGATGCTGGAAGATTAACTTCACAGATGATGTTTTTACGTTCTATTATTTCCCTAAAATTGAGAACTAAAAGAACATACCTTCTTTGAGAGCTCTTCACCTATTATTGTGCAGAAGTGTATTTTTAAGCCGATAGCATGATCTGTGTCATTGTTTAGTACCTTGGTGAAAATGGCCTCTACAAACGATGGCAAAATTGCAGGTTTTTTATACGATATAAACTGTAGACCACTTGTAAAGAATTCCCGTGCAAGCTATTAACAATCGATGAATTGCTTTCTAACTTACCAGCATAAATTTGTCAACCCTCCAGTAATCTAAGTTATCCCATTCCCTTGCTAATATCTCGAACATGGCATAGGAATAATACAGCAAGACTGTGTTGTCCGGGAATGTTAAGTAATATATCACACAATCGAGTGACCGTTTGTTCCTATGATGATAAAATATGAACGGAATGCAAATACTTTTAGCAGCAATTTGTCCTGCATCCATAAACTATAATGAAGACCTTTGCAAATGCCCAACATTTGTTCGTAAGTCCAATTATCTGTAACGATTATAATGATTATAAATAAATAATGCAAGTAGGTTTACCACGACCGCAATACATAAAAACTAGCCTTACAATTAAAAATAGGTAAACTATCAGCATGTGTATGA
Source organism: Schistosoma japonicum (assembly GCA_025215515.1). Classification (NCBI taxonomy): domain Eukaryota; kingdom Metazoa; phylum Platyhelminthes; class Trematoda; order Strigeidida; family Schistosomatidae; genus Schistosoma; species Schistosoma japonicum. The sequence continues at coordinate 21,955,681 of CM046063.1, read as the reverse complement.
AACACAGTCTCGCAGCATACTGTGCAGCAGTTCACAGTTTTAGTAAAAAGACAGGAAACATAGTTTAAAGATGTAGGCGAGCTTCGTGAGGTGCTAGACTCCGAGACATTATTCGCTTTTGTAACTAGCACAAAGCTGGATGACCCAAAATGTGGCATTGACCCATGACGTCACCAACAGTTAATCTAAGCAGTTTCGACAAGTGTAAACCACCTGATTAGTGTCCGCAGGATTGTCGTAATCGCTGGTTGAGAATTCAAAATCGAGCACAATGACATACGTACACTTACTTATATCTTGAGTTTTAAGAACTTTATAAAGCTCATAAATAATTGCTTGCTTTAGGGATGCTATTTTCCATTCCCAATCATTTATCACCACCACTGCAGTAACTACTTTTATTTTGCGCTTATGTTTTTGTGCAACTTTGACAAACGCACATGTCCCATGCTCTATTTTGTAGATGACTGACTGACCGCTACACTTTAAGACATCACAGCAAGAGGAATTTATGGGAGAAAAGTAAGTAAGAATATTGAGATATCAATAACGTCTAACGCTAGCTGCTTTTACTATGTAATTGCAATAAACGAGAATATTACAAAGCACAATTACTCGAAGCTTGATATATAAAGATTTGTGCCACTAAGTACGTGCTGATGCACATCATTTATTTAGGCAAGAATAGACAGACCCTTAATAATTTTATGTTAACTAGTGTGGAGTGTTTTAGGCTTTTTAATCTACGCAGCTAAGACTGTTGACATGACTTATGAGTCTTATCTCAGCGGTTTCCACACCGCACAAAATTTGCTAACAAGTGTGTAGAAAAACTGCGGTTACTTTACATGGTGCATCGTGACTCCCCAACTGGAGCTCCAGATAATAAACAACTCAGTCTTAGGATGATTGCTAATAGACGTGGATCATAGCTTTCATTACATCCATCAAAATAAAACAATTTCCCTTAATTGAAATTTCTTTAAAGTTGTATTTTTAACTGGACGGTATCTCCTAAAACGCATGCTTACTGTTTCTATGGATAAAGGGAACCTTGTAAAGCTTGATTTCTGTTGAGTACTAGTGAAAATTAGGGAGCACTGGACAATTGTTTCGTTCAGGTGTGGGACTCTTCGGCGGTGCGTACCCTCAATTCCACGAGAGGACAAATCCGAGGTCCTTAGATTTCACGGAAAACACTTAGCCATCTGTAAAATAGTCAGCGTATCATACAATGAGGGTAGTCCCAACGATATTGTTTTCTTTTAGAGCTGCTTTACATACTACATTTACGTTCCCTGCAGCCATAACAGTAGCACAGTGAGGTTCATTCCTGTGACACAAGTATGGGTCAGGCATCCATCGTGACTCTTAAAGGCCCTGGACTCGCTGCCTTAGTGGAGTTAAGGTTGTGCACTACTGAGGAGTTCTGTACTGAGACGAAACGGATGTCCAGTGCCATCTAATTTTTACTTGCACCTAACGGGCATCAATGTGGTGAATAAATACAAAACTAGTACTTATCTCCAAAAAGATTGCCCAAATTTAGAACAACTCGGTAGTTGCTAGTACTTAAAATTCCGTACGGTGGCTTATTAGGATGTCAAGACAGGCCAAACACGTTGATGTATGTGAAATTGCTGGCAGCTTCTAAAACAAGCTGACTAGGTAAATCAACATGGACCTACTGTAGGGATATTGATCCCCTAGGATGTATTCAAAGTGGGACAATCACAAAGGGAAATACGACTTAAAAATAAAGTTCAGTTTGGCTTAAAGAATTAAGCTTCCATCATGAGAAATACAAAAGGGCTGGGTGAGCCACGGTCCTGATGCTTTTGACTTGTGATGACACTTTTTAAAAAAAAATGACAAATGAAATCTCAAAATCTCGCGCTAATATTTGCGATCAAACTAAGTTTACTTCGGGAAAAGGTTTAATGTCTATTTAATCTCTGTGGATAATGTGGAACAGTATTTTAGGAACTATTCAGTCATTGCTACTGCTGGCGAATAATGTTGTGCTTCCATATGACGGAAAAAAATCGAGTAATTACCTGAATAGCAAAAATATGTATGGTAATAGATATATACACATAATATACAATATGTATCAATAGAGTTCTGACCTTTTCTGTTCAGCGACTTTCTTGAAAGGATTATTCTTACTTGTTTCTGTGCTCTTCGCCTTACTTTGTCTTGATTGGAGGCTAAAGCCTTCGCTAATTTACGAACCATGTCCATCCTGCAAGGACACAGACCGTCAAATAACCCGCTTCCAGCAATTCGAACTTTCCTGGGTGAAACAGTGGTTTGTGCCAACTGCAACTAAGCTTGGCAGAATGAGCGAACTATCATTCTTTTAGATCTGCGCCTAAATGGTGGGATTGTTGTTGGTTTTGAAAGTACAATACTGGTTATACTGCTTATGTAACTTAGAGGAGGGTTAGATTAAGATTTAAGAATAGGAGTAGCTCCTATAATATTGTTCTACAGTGACCATAAAATCTAGATGTACATCGAACCTTTTTTTAAGAAACTTAGCAAAAGACTATCACAATTTCATCATCTCCTGACTACAAAAATGTTAGTGCGAAATTTTGCGCCAGCTTCTTCGTGTTCCATCCTATAAAAAGGCATCCTCTAAGGTTTAGTCTTGGACCGAATGTTACAAGGGATCTATTAGAATAAAGAGGGTTATGGGATATTTGATGAATCAAGATCATATTGCCCCTAATCCTCCTATACTATACAGGGTACAATTTTAATGCTTTAGGTCGTCTTGATTAGGTTTTACTTTTTAGTCTGTAGCGGTAAATAATCGCCAAAATAAATAGTTGCATAGGCTCTCGACATTGATGCTGACCATGTTTGTTTTAGCGGACACTACTAGTTGAAGACGCGCGGTCACGCATCACCACCAAATCACGACTCGAACCACCGTGGGTAGCATCTCTTTCTAGTTTGCCAGCCTAGACGTTGCTATCCTATTGAAGCTCTGTATACTATCAAATATAATTTCTCTTCCATCCTTCAATGCCTTCTGATTTCTTCTCATTCGTGAGAGTGGGTCCATTCGATAGAAGTCGCTTTGGTTTTACGACAAGCTTAACTTGTTCATATACCCTGGTACACTTCAAGTCCTACCTTTCTGGTTGATCTTCTTTGAACTCCAAAATAGCAGTGTCTTTCTTAAGATTGGTGAACTTAATATATGAGCTGTTCTCGAGGCGAAGTCTTAGGTAAGTACTTTAGACATAGATGAAGAGTTCCTGCGTCAAACTACCTGGTTAGAAGGCTTCGCTTTGTAACCTTCCCTCTTTATGTACAGTTATAACTATATTTTTCTTCCAATCAGGAGGGTAGCTTGTCCATAGCTAGTGAGTAATTGAAAAAGGTGTGATCGGTTGGAGCAGAGTAGATCAACACATTCTGCAAGAGCATTGAAATGGACCCCATCTAAGCCACTTGTGTGAATTCAGAAGCCTCAGTATCCTACCCCTCCCCCCCTTGATAATACGGTGTGAAAATTTTACAATACCCAGGGCGATAAATTTAATAATTTAAGAGATGTTAATTGGTGTTATATTATTGGTTCTAAAGAAGTCCGATAGAAATTCTTTGGCTAGTAGATTAGCAACCACGAGAAGAGCACTGCGTACCATTATGAAGTCCCTATTCAACAAACGAAGGGTCAGGGTTTCAGTTCTTCATATGTGGCTATGTAAAAGCTTATTATTGTGTTCCGTCGACCTCGTTGGGGTAGTTTGATATTTTTCCCTGTCCTGCTTGGTCTTGAAGCCGAATTTGTTGCGTAAGGCCCAATGAGATACCCATTCCCTTATGTCACTGAAGAGTCCTCATAGGTTCCAGTTTAAGCGCTTACACCTGTTCATTCTGTGGGTACTGAAATTTAGCCACGAGGTGAACTTAGAATTATAATGAGGTCTAGGAAGAGGTGTGTGACAATCAATGTACTGAATAAGAGCGTCTTTAATACCACGTTTTTTCAACGTCGACGAGGTCTTATTCACTCAACCAGAGTATGTTTTCTGGATCTGCTCTAATTCTGTCGTAGTTTTCATTAAGATGGTCCTTACATACTGTGAGCTTCGTAGGAATATAAGGTAAGGAAAGTTCGAACAGTAGGAGGACACGGTCATTATTACCTAGTGGGCTTAGAAATTCTAAGTGTGAGACCAGATTTTCTCGAATACTAAGGAGACAAGCTAATCCAGAGACATTTTCACTGAGATCCCCAGAGAATACACTAAGTCACGTTGTCTCCTAACTCGTGATCAACAAAAAGGTGCCTAAAGTTGGACACTTGTTTACATTTATAATCTCGAGAGGAGAGATTGGGACATCGAAGCTATCCATTAACAGCATATAGTCAAATTTTCAGTGTTGAGCAGTATATATTACCTGTAAATAATTTATTCATGGAGTCCGAAGCTCCAAGGAGTCTGTCTGGAACTCGAATCAAACAGGAATCACGATATCCCAACACTGCACCACAGAACATAACGATAGCTAAGTTTGGAAGTAGCGATTTCAAGGACACATAGTGCCATGCCACCCTCTCCCAGTGAGTCAAACCTGTTGTTACGATGTAGCTGGGTGCCATTAAGTAACAGGTCGATATCAGTGACTCTACTGTTACTCCATGTTTTACAGTAAGCCGTCATATTAGGTTGTTTGAAGTGTGATAGCCCCCCTGATTTCAAAAGTTACCGATCGTAACATTACTGTAAAACCAATAAAGAGGAAAAGCCGATACTTTTTAGTTGAAGAGAGTTGTAGAAAAAAATGTCCAGAGGACTGGGAATAATGGTAATTTATTCCTGAAAATAAGTATACACTAGGCTTACAAACGTGATCATTTTGGCAGAGAATGTATAGTATAGTGACATCTAAGGAATTTCAACAGATGAGGTTTTGAGACTGCAAGAAACACGTGCGAAATTTTACAAGGGGTTGAACATAAGGCTCAAGGTTACTATGGCAATGTGATCTCGATCTAGAAATGAAATAGATTGAGGTGAATGCTTCTAGAGATAAAAAGCGTAACAATGGAGTGAGACACACAGGCTTTTGAAAGCTGATAGGAATTGAAACAGTGTACATACAGGTGGCTTTTTGACAGCTCAGTACGTCTCATCCCAGAAAAAACCAGATTATTAGGGAATAAGTATTTATTTTTTATCATGAAACAAGAGAAAGGGGAGCGCGATCTAATTATTCAATCACACAAAACTTCTCAACAATCTATATAAGATAATTGGAAATATAATCCCTATGATAAATAAGGAAGTAAGTGAATACTTAAGTTGCTACATTAGCTTCCTCCTAGAATCGACTTCCGTAGGCATGTCGATTCGATCAACATATCTAATAAAATCATCTCAGTTCTGCCCTTATAGCTCAATGAAGAAATAATAGTTCGTCCAGAATTTAACATTCAAACAATGGTAAACATTCCGTCAGTATTCGATGATACTACGTGGATAAAATTTACCTTTAGAACTTGTTATCTAATCGTGTGACGTTTACATTCATCCACAAATGATGGTTTGATACTTGATGAACTTATTCTCCTAACGGTGACCAGAGCTTGGAAAATAATAGAGGGTAAGAAAATGAATCAATAATATTTGAGGAAGTACCGTGTGCGGGCTACCCAACACCATGTTGGCGAGGGACGATTATCACATGCTCTGTCCGGTTATCAGGTGCATGCTCATCTGCCTCTTGAGTCGCTCTGAAGTCAAAATGAAAGAAAAATTTACTGCAAAAATTATTTATGAAACTTTATCACACCTAAAGAATCGCTCCACTGTTTGTACAAAAGGTTAAAGTACAAAAAAATATATATAATGACAAATGTTCGTTTCTACGTAAATGTTCGGCTTCCAGAACGGCTTGGCAATCTTGGTTCTTTTTGGAATTCATCGTTATTGCTTGGGTTCATCGTATGATTTATGATAACTATTCATAAGGTTTTTTTCCATGATGTCATTCAACTTTTTCACTGTCTACTTATAGTGGAGAAATCTAGAAAAATGATTCGTTTCGAAGGCGAAGCTTGCTCACATTACCCACTTTAATCAAAGATTCTTCGTTCATTAGTGACTTTTCTCAGCTGACAGGTTTGCGACTTACATTATTCTACTGATTGTATAAGAATACATTGTTTAAGCAATCCGTATTGAAAAAATAAATGACTGTACCGTTCACACATCAAAAGATAATGTCCGAGGAGAGGTGGGTAAAATAATACTTGGAACAATTAATATTTCGATACCGTTTCGTCAACATTGGACAAAGGGGAAAACATTGTTTTTCTATTTTATTATTTTTAAATTTTATTAAGAATTTACAAGCTTTAAATTTTAGAAGTTATGTGATTACATTTAGGGCTAAAACTAAAACTGTAGACATCGCTACTTGGATAATTGGTTGTGCCCAGTTAACGCTCTTAGCCACTTTCGCAGCCTTCACGTTTTCACTTCTTGATTTCGTGGTTGCTTGGTCAGGCAAACGATCTAACAACAAGTATGGTGGTTCGTTATCTGGATAAGCTGGTTTTAGCCTATTAATAATTACTGAGTCAATATTTCCTTGTTTTGTATTGCGAAATATGTAAGTGTTCTTGGAATAACTTTGAATGGACCTTGGAAAGGAGTGCTAAGTGATGCTTTTATTTTACCACGTCTTATCCAGACGTGTGAACAACTGTTTAGATCCTTAGGTGAAAACGTCACTCGTGATTGTTCATTAGTATTAACTGTCTTAGGCTTAGATATTTTGTCCCGTAGTTGGTCTATGTAAGTTACTAAATCTAGCTTTTTATTGTCAGTATATGGGTTAATCAACTCATCTGGTAGTCTCGAAGTTGTCCCAAAAACTTGTTGTGCTGCTGAACATTGTGAGTCAGTTTTGACAGCTGTGCGTTTTCCCGACATGACTAATGGCAGGAATTTTGTCCACTGACTGGGATTTGAATGAGATATAAAAACGGTTATTAGTTGACCGTTCTACCATCCCATCTGCTTGACGATTATATGTAGTGCAGCGTATTTTTTTGGAGGCTAGAAGTGTAGCTAAGTTTTTGAATAGTCCCATTTCGAACTGAGCTGATCTGTCCGTCGTTATTGTTTTAGGTGAACTAAAAATAGCCACCCAGTTCTGTATGAAGACTATGACCACTGTTTTGGCTGTGGTGTCTGTGATTAGTACAGCTATTAGAAACCTTATGAACCTGTCTATACATGTAAATAGTTATGTAAGACCATCTGAATGCAGTAAATGGCCTACTGAGTCGATATATACCTGTGCAAAACGCGCATCCGGTTGAAGAAAAGCTCCGACTGATTAATCTATGTGACGGCTAACTTCTGAATTTTGACTCGCCGAACACTCCAAACCTATTTATGTACATTCTTCTGAAGGTTCGGTCATATGTACCTGACACTGGTCAGTTTAGTCGAAGATTTTGCGCCAGGTTGAGACAACGAAAGTTATTAAATATTTCTCGTCGCATATTTTTGAAAACGAAAGGTGAGGGCATCGCCCTCGTTGTATCACAGTGAATCAGATCATCTTCCATAGGTGAAAGGAGCTGTTTTAGTTTAAGACTAAAGCTTTTAGCTGACATTAGGTTCTGTAATTCTTGATCATTTCCCCGGCTGTCTCTCAGAGACTAGAAATTTACTATAGATTGTTGTATTTTATCCATTTTTTAGTCGAGATAATGCATCTGCAGCCTGATTGTTTTGACCTTTTACGTGTCGTATATCACTAGTAAACTGTGATATGTAGTCGAAGTGTCGGACTTCTCGAGGTGAGTATTTATCGGCTTTTGCTTTTAATGCATTGGTTAACGGTTTATGATCCGTATAAATTGCGAAGTCCCTGCCTTCGAGCATGTGTCGGAAATGCTTGGTGGTTAGGAAGATTGCGTGGAGTTCTCGACCGAAGGTAGAATATCTCTTCTCTGATGGAGAGAGTTTATTTAAGAAGAATGCAATCAGTTTTCAGGTGTTTTTAACTAGTTGGTTAAGAGTACCGCCTACGGCTTTGTCCGAAGTATCTAACATCAAAGCAAAAGGGTAATGAGAATTTGGACGAGTTATTGTATCTGCTTGGGCAAGTTTATCCTTTAATTGGTTAATAGCTTCGACAGCCTTAGAGGTTAGCTTGAATTACTCCGGTTTTCCTTTGAGCGAATCCGTCAATGGTTAAATCAGTTGTGCACAACCAGGTATGAATCTGTGACAAAAGTTTATTAAACTAAGAAAACTTCTAAGTTGTGTTAGTTAGCTTGGTATGGGTTATTGTTTAATAGTGTCCATCTTCCTATTTGATTTGTGTAATTCCTTCGGGCCTTATGGTATGTCCAAGGAATTCTAGTGTTTCTACACCGAAAACTACATTTACTTTGATGTATGTTCATTCCATTTTCCTTTGCTCGTTCCAACACTGCCCTCACATGTTTGCGTGATTTTAAGTTCTGAGCTGGCAATTAATAAGTAATCTATATACCCCTTTGCAAAGGCATATTTCAAGGTAGATTAATTATAAACCTTAGAAATGTTTGTACAGCGTTCCATAGGCCGAATAACATGCGTACAAACTCGAGTAGTCCAAAAGGTGTTGTGACAGCTGGCTTTGGAATATCTTCCTCAGCTACTGGAATATTGTGATATGCTCTGACTAAGTCGATTTTAGTAAACACCTTCATATCCCGTAAGCCATTCATAAAGTCTTGGATATGCGGCATCGGGTACCTGTCTGGTATCGTTTGACGGTTAAGGACTCTGTGATTCCTTCACGGTCTTTCAATGGCCTTTATTTTTCTTTGGGACCATATGCATAGGAGATGTCCATTGGCTATCAGACTATAATAATAGTTTCTTCTTAAGTTGTATTTTGTACATGAGAGCATACCAGTTTACAGTCATGATCAGAATGATATGACTTGTGTTTAAAAGGGTTTTGGTAGTAAGTCGTTATTATGGAATTTACGCTATATGAAAGCACTAATTAATTACAGAACCAGAGATAACAAGGTTCACAGTTTACAGTACTAAGATACTAGAGGTATATTTGTATTATAGAACACTTTCGACAAGCAACAGCGCGCTTTTCGTTTGTGGAGCTGTGATCCCAGGTAATGGCTATGAGTAAGCAGGATGAACCGTAAAATCCATCAAGATACGGGATAAGGCTAAGAGTATCTAAAATTTGGATAAGAGAGTCAATCTGTGTGGATTAATTATAAGCGGTGAGTTATTGGTGCATTAGATACGTCGCTAAGCAGCGTTAGAAGTAAGTTGTTTAAAGAAGACCAAATTTGTTAATTATTTTACAGTAGAACATTAACTAATGTCGTTGTCGGCGACGACATAGGAGTTCTAAGAAGAATGTTTAACGTCAAGTCGTGTAGATTATGTTACTGTTAGTTCCCAGAATTCGACATGTGAAACTTTTTTGTACACTTTCTGCACGTATCCTATTTATGCTATTCATGTTCGAAAAGATAAATAAACAGTACTCGAATGCAGGTCTTACACATATCTTGAACAAAGTAAGTTTAGCCTCTGTTGTATGGAAGTTTTTAAGAAGAAAGCCTGTTAATCTTCTAATTTTGGAGACCATAGAGAAGGTGTGTTTCATGAACTTAAAGTTACCAGAATAATTAACTCCCAAGTCGCTTGTTGATCTCAATATTCGAACTTTAGACCCATCTAGATAAAATGCGAACTGGAGTTATAGTTGCCTGTGTGTATGAATCCATATTTACTGTAGTTAAATAGTAGTTGATGTTTTTGACTCCAGGCAGTTAAGCTATCGAGATCCTTTTGATTTAGAGTCATAACTTCTTTCCTAGCATCCGGTTGAAAGCTATATACAACGTTGAGATCGTCCGCATATAAATACGGTCGGGCATGTTTTATAGCGCTATTTATGTCACTTATGTAAATACTGAACAATAGGTGACCCAATACATTTCCCTGTTAAACGCCGCTGTTAATTGGTTTAGGTCTAGACTGTTGTCTAACCTAGCCGTCTTCTGTCCTCCTTTCAGCAAATATGCAAACCATGAGTTAGGTGGGTTTTTGACCCATAATAACTTTAGTTTAATGAACAGCCGCTTATAATAATAGTTTCTAAAGTATCATTTTGTACATGAGAGCGAACCATTTTACTGGCGTGATCAGAACGATATGTGTTTACATACATACAATTTTGATGAGATATCACTGTCAAGACATTCATAACATATACAGATATGAATTGAGAATCAAACTAACTGCAACGTAGTTTACACGACTAGGACACAAATATATGTATTGTATCATGGTGCATATATGACTAAAAACCATGCGCTTCTTGACTAATACATCACAATTCCAAAAAATTGGTTAAGCGTTTGCAGAATTGATCATTGAGTATGTCTAGATGCGAAATAAGACCGATAGTACTTTGAACTTGGGCGTTAAAGAAAAGTCAATAGTATAGTGTAAGTAGGTTCTATACTTGCCTTTCACATAATCATCTACAATCAAAAGGAAGACGAAAACAGAGAGAACACAAAACAACGGCACCAGTGTCCTGAAACAACTAGGCAAAAATTGGTGTCTATACGGGCATTAAAAGTCACGGCATACCCCTTACGTTAACAAAACGAACGAGCAGAATTAGTATTTATACTTCTGTTTATAAATAAATTTAGATAGGAAGAACACTGGCATATGACTAGGACAGGTGACTGGTGCTTACCCGTTTAGAGTCCCTATTATTTCGCCAGTAGGAGTAAAAAACAATAGTTAGTGTGAACATTTCTAATGAGATATCAGAAGAGATGAAACTACCAGCTTGTCGTACACACAAAGAAAGCACATCTGCTTCTCGAATGGATTGAGGCAAATTGTTCGAGATTTTCAAGAATTTATTTGTAAAATAATCCACATTAAGAGCAGATTTAGAATGTGACATTCTTATTTTCGAGGCTGAATAGCGTAGGTTATAGCAGGAAGGTTCCTCGAACTTAATTATGTTAGGTGATGAGAACACTAATTTAATCAGTATGTTGTTAAAGAAGATTAGGCTTAACTTTAGTCTGCGCGTTTATAAGGTATCTGGTCCTAATATGGCCTACAGCAGTCTAGAGTACGATCAGCCTCAAAAATACGAATATTAAAGCAACGTTTTACAGACCCCAGTCAGCTTATTTTTAATGGAAGCACTACTGAAAATGAAGGTGCAGTATTCCAGTAAAGGTTGGGCACAAATTTTATATAGCAAAATACGAGAATCATTGTCATAAAAGTCACGTAGTATGCAACCCAGTAGTCAATATGACCTAGATGTCTGCAGATCAACCTGTTCTGTAAAGGACGGATTATACGAGTACCTTAGTCCTAAGTCATCTACTGACTGAAGCCTAGACAACTTACCATCGTTTATAGAGAGATGAAAATTAATACACTTATCTCCTAAACATATTCAACCACACTTAGAAGCATTAAAATCTAACTTTTATTTCGAGCACCATGCTGTGACCTTGTTGCGTCTAGCAGTGACTCGAAAAAATATGTATGTGAATTGGTGAGGAGGGAATGAATATACTATTTGAAGATTATCTGCGTATAGAAGTAGTCTACTCATGCTTGAAGCAGTCGCATATGTTGTATGGGCCAAGCTACTGATAACGTTGAAGATTAACGTCGTTCTGTATAGGGTTTGTAGGTATTGAGTCACGCACGAATCCGCGATAAGAAAGCCAATAACACAATTTATTGGTGCAAAACGTGGTACTATATTTAACAATAAACAAAATATAATACACAAACCTCAACAGTTCCCTTTCCCTATACAGCCCAAAGGATTCAAGCAATTGTACAATTAATCTATAATATAACAAATAGATAGTGAAGAGACAGTAAATTAGTTACTTGTCCAAAGAAATTGTTCCTAGCAAATACAGGAACCAAACGTGGGAAATCAACCAACTGAGCCAACTCGCTCAGACAGACAGGAAATATTAAGCCAATATGGCGTACAGCAAAACCTTGAACCCCAACAAAACAAACTGAGGGTCAACGGGATGTAATATATATACTACCAAAAGAATATGTAATAACCTAATTGTGGGTAAAATTCCATAACTGTTATAAAAAATAAAGAGCAAACAGATAGAAACATGAACTGTTACGGAGACAGCACAACAAAGAGAAAAATTCAAGTTAAGGAACTGTTCGATACAAAAGGAACATGGAGGGATTTTTAGACAAGCAAAAATAGATTTTACATATGTCACTTATGTAAGCTATAAAGAACAGTAGGCCTAAGACACTTCCTTGTATAACACCAATTTTAACCGGTTTGGCCTTCGACAGAGTGGAGTTGATTTTATCAATTCGGTGTCTATGACTGACGGAAGAGTTTAACCATGCAAGTAATGGATTCTTAATCCCATAAGAGTAGAGCTTGCCCATAAGAAGCCTGTGGTTAACCATGTCAAAGGCTAAAGATATGTCGAAGTACAATATTAACATCAAGTGCTCGAGGCTTTGTTTAGTAAAGACTAAATTAAGAAATTCAAAGCAACAAGTCATACAAGACCTAGTTTTGAGAAAATTATGTTCGGAATTAAATATAAGATTTTCAGAAAGTAAATAATTAGACGTCTTGTCACATACTATATTTTCCATTATTCTAGAGATAACTGGGGTGATATTTATGGGCCTATAGTTATGCAAGTTTATCATGTTATCTGATTTAAATCGAAGTCATATGTATGAGGTATTCCACCTACTAGGGTAAGTACCTGCTGTTAATAAAAGATCAGACAGTTTTAATAGGATTATTGGTAAATCAGACCCACCTAGTTTGAATTAAATGGGTGTCATGCCATCTACTCCATAACTACTTTACGTCCTAAGTGAGTTTATGGATTTGAAAATGTTGTGGAACTTTGTCAAAAGCTTTACTGAAATCGTTTCCCATATTCTTTGTGATCCGTTTGGATCAAGAGCGTGGTTGGCTGCATGTGGTTGATTGAACATCAAACTTCCAGTGATATCAACAAAATTGTCCAGACTGTCTGATCCTTGACATGGATCTCAGCTGTTGTGGTGACCTGTTCCTGTCTCTATGACACATTTGAATTTTGCCAACAGCCTCTGTGAGAATTTTAACACTTGCAATCAGTTGTGCTCTGGCCGGATCATTTACTGGTTCCTCTTTTTGAGTATGATGTATCATACCGGATGATGTTGGGTGACCTCTTTCCATCATTCTATCTCCAATACGTGCTAAGTGAGATAAAGTGGTATCAGGATCTTGTGCATCCAAATAGTGTTGAATGTAGCACGGGAGAGCTTGTATCCTGTTATGATGCTAGAATTTTGAGGGTGCGTTGAGTGAGCGAACGCTATTACTGATACTTGTACCCCGGACGTATACCGCGACTTGTTCCCTTCCCAGCCAGCAGCTATTACAAAAGACTAAGCTTGTAGGAAGATTGTATTGTGCAGCAAAAGTGAGACGAGAGAATAGTGAACTAGCAAACCAGTGAATTTGTATTTTCAACTACATCGATTTTTATATCAATCAATTTACAATGAAATCAATAACATTTAATTAATACAATCAAATACTGTCAACTGTATTTTTAGGGATTATGAATCCCTAACATATCCATTCTTGTTTTAGGACTACTTCACTCACTATGTTGTCACCCATTAAAACTTGGAGATGACGCAAACACTGTGAAGGTGACTCATCACCTAATGCTTCTCCTTGGAAAAGCCTTTGGATTCTTTGTACATTTGATAATGATGAACGATTCATTATTTCTCGTCTTAGGATAGTGTACGGTTGTGGTGCTGGTGGACTTAAAATCAAGTCGTGGACTTCTTTGGCTACTGAAGGGAGTAGGACTTAACATAGGTCTCGATAGCAAACTCCTTCAGATTTTACATTGTGTCTCGTGAAATAATGCTATAGCTGAGCAAACCACAACTTAGGATAACTACGATCGAATTCCGGGAGTTGGATTTTCGTAGTCATAACTGTGTCTATATTTACCGATGACATATCCTCTAGGCTTTTGGTTGGGATTGAGTCTGACTTGTTATATGAACAATATAATAATGTAATAATAACAGGAAAAATATTAAATCTAATAGTGGTACCTAGCGATAAAAATGAAATACCATGTTTTAAAAAATACATGTATATGCAATATTAATTGCTGCAAAACAGAAGTCCTATTTTTTACGACTGAATACGAAAAGAAATAGTGATATGCACAACAGAAATCAAATATTGGGTTCAATACACGGCTCGCCAGTTTTACGTCTTGGTACGTCCCATTCTATTTGCCAGTAAAAACCCTGATTATTAGGGAATAAGTCTTTATTTTTTATCGTGGAACAGGAGACAGTGGAGCGCCATCTAATTATTCAAACACACAAAACTTATCAACAATCCATATAAGATAATTGGAAATATAATCTCTATGATGAATAAGGAAGTAAATGAATACTTAGGCTTTATTGTCTTATGTATGCTTATGGTTTAAAGTCAACTTTTCACTAGTCATCCTAAGTTGCTACAAACCTTTACTTAGACAATGCCAACACCTGCAATTTACGTAATATGACTTATATGGAGTGTAGTATATTTACGAATGGACCTTCGGGGATCTAGTCTTTCTAACCTCACTCTCGAAATTAATCAACCTACAGAAAGGCTTTGTGCCCTTTAACTTAATTGCAATAAAACATTTTCATTCCTAGCATACTGAGCTCTAAACTCCTGTAGTATCCACGTTGTTTTTATAAGTGATACTTTTTTTGAAGCTACACTTTCCTGTTATCTCTATTCCGGAACAGATCTGTAATCTATTTTAGCTATCCTCAGTGTTAATCGGTGGTTTTTCAAAAAAGGATAAAATATCAAACAAGCTTCATTTAATGCGACATATGCACTTAAATTTCATCGTAAACTGTTATACTTAATTGATCGTCTATGTCTTCTCGCTCTGTAGCTTCTTTTTTCCTCAATATATTTACACATTTTTAGAGCAGTGTCATATTGAAATTGTAAATAAGCATTCGCGCGAAAAAGAGAAGCATGTCACTTGCAATCTAATCACGATACCCTAATATGGTCTTTATGGTCTCAGCCAATCCCTTTTCAGACAATGTCCACATAAGGTCATGTTTGTGTTGTATGCAACAAAATGGCGGCTAAAAACACAGCTCCTGATTGTAGGATTTTTTAATTTTGCAATTATGATATACTATACTTTAATCAATTGCATTCAACAGTAAATGTTTTATGCTTACGTAGCCATGAACCCCCCTGAGGGTTTAAAAGTACCTTCTGATAAGTGGTGGGTCGTTACATACTTAAATTTGATCGCTTTAAACATGCATCTAGTGTATTACAAATGTTATTGCTATCTATGAACTCAGTTCAGTTAAATGTTTGTACATTTTGTCCATGAGCTAACTCACCTACATCATTATGACTATAATAATAATAATAATAATAATTTATTCTCAAGTAGCGTTTTGTACGTGAGAGCATACCAGTTTACAGGCATGATCACAATGATATGGTTTGTTTTTAATAGGGATTTTATAAAGAGTCATTCGCAAGAAAATCACGCTATTTGAAAGTATTAATTTATTACAAAGCCAAACGATAACAAGGTCCAAAGTTTACAGTACTTGGGTACTAGAGATATGTTATGTACTGTATAACACTTCCAACAAACAACCGCGCATTTTTAGTCTGTGGAGATGTAATCGCAGGAAATGGCTGTGAATAGTCAGAGTGAACCATAGAGACTATACAGAAGGCTGAGTATTTGAAATTTGGTTATAAAAGACACTCTCTGTGGGTTTGTCTTGGATGTTGAATTGTTGATACATAATGTATGTTCCTAGCCAGTGTTCGAAGTAAGTTGCTTAAAGTAGACCCGTTTCATACGAAAGCAGATCACAAACTCGGGGGGACAGTGAGAGAATACTTGCCTGTAAGCAGACATGAATTTTGTACTAAATCTCAGAATATGATAGTAATATTAATAAAAACAGACTAGAAAGTAGGGTACCTCGTAAAACACTAGAGAAATGAGATTGTAACAAGTGCAAGATCTACAGAGACATCACTTTACTTTTATTACCATCAAACGTCTTCAACCAGGTGTTATTAAACCAAATGAGAGTGCTGGTCGACACCCAACATCAAGATCAAGAGACCAAACTTCGTATGAATCTATCATATACCGACCAATTGGCGACACTAAGGTTCACTGTTGAACAATCACTTGAATGGAACGCATCACTTTACATCAATTTTCTTCATTGTGAGAAAGTACTTGACAAAGTGGGCAGGCAAACATTATAGAGCCCTTTTCAACACTATGGAGCACCAAAGAAGATAGTCAGTATCAAACGAAATTTTTTCGATGGACTATACTGCGAAATCATGCATAAAGAGCAGCTCACAGGTTTATTCGAAGTGGTGAGTGGCGTCAGATAAGACTGCTTACTTTCACCCTTTTTGCTAGTGGTTGACAGGATGACGAAGACTGAAACACTTTAAGACAAGCATGAATACAGTGGACAACCTGGATGCAAGTGAATGACTTGTACTTTTCAGAAGGTTAAGCTCTTCTCTTCCACATGCAGCAACAAATGCAGGTGAAGTCGGACTGTGTAGCGGCATCGCCTGCAGCGGTAAGTTTCAACACACACAAATGAGAAAATGCCTTAGAAACAAAACAACGAGCACCCACCTAATTATACTTGACGAAGAAACTCTATAGAAGTAGGAACTTTTTACATATGCGAACAGCGTTATCGATAAAAAAGGAGGACCCAATGCAGATATGAGAACACAGATCAACACAGATTGGTGTCGGTCTCCGACATCTAGTTTAGGTGGATTTATACAGTCATATTGCTCTTGTGTGCTTTTATCCTTGATGTTCTCAATGTGTCCTCTGATTCGTATATTCCTCTCTTGTGTGTAAGTGTCTAACTACTGATCTCCTTTGTTGCTTTTTTTGGTACAGCAATCTAAGTTGGCCTTCATATTCGCTCCAAGTTGTTGGTCACCTTGCCCTCACCTCTTTGTGTTTATTCATTTTTGAGATTTGGTATTGATGCCGTTAGTTTCGTTTTTGATTCATGTTATGAATATCCTGACAGTGACACTTGACCGAATTCCTTGCGTGTATGTAAACACATATCATTGTGACCATGCCCGTAAACTGGTATGCTCTCATTTACAAAATAATACGTGAGGATAAGAGCTATTTATTTACTTATTTAATTGTTGAATCGCTATTCACTTGACTGCTGAGTAATGACCACCGATTATTTGTGATCCCATTACTGGTTATTACAGTACAACTCTGCTACTACTTCTGAGTTCCTACTCCGTTATTTTGTGATTGCTGTTTAGAATACTAAGTACCAATAAGGACATTGAAGACACATAACAAAAATCACCAAAATGAGTTACAAGGCGAGCCTTAATATAAGATCCTTATGACCAAAGAAAAAAGAAAGACAAAGGAACACACTGGATCAGGAATTAAAGCTCCAGTAAAGTGATGGTCGAAGAATGCTAGTAGGCAGCCTATGTTCCAAGAGAGGTAAAGAGCGAATAAATAAATAAATGCATCCGTATAACGGTGACTCATCGGAATATATATATTTTTAATAAGATTTCTCAATTTCCATGTTATCATAACTTGCATTTGCTAATCCATTTCATATTTTATATATGAATATAATTGTTGTTCGGTACTATTCGCATTTCAGCAGTGAATTAAGCGGTATTACATGTTAGTTTTCAATGAAGTGTCAAATTGATTATTTTCTATACTTTGTGACACACTGCCACAAAACAATTATTCTTTCTGCCACGTCGTTAAGAATACAGAAAATATCTCAACAATATCGACTCCAAGAGTAAAACGAACATTCCCATAGTCGTTTCTGAAACTCTTGGATACTAATGATGAAACACGATTGGGACGAGCAAAATCAACTAGAGTAATTGCGCAGCTTTCTTTATTTAATCATGTATAGACTTCGGACATGGTCTTCGACAGAGAAAGCAAAGACTACTCATGCACGCCACCCAGACACATTGCTTATGCGAGCACATGTGTATTAAATTTGAACCGCATACCCACCATCTAATGAAGCGTGTCAGTAAATTAACTAACACATTTAACCACTATTACTTAATATACTCTGGAATTACTAAGGAAATCATAAAGTTATAATTGCCCAAGTTGCGACGAAGACGTCGTATGTACAAGTGGAACTTAGTTAAAAAAACAAGAATTTTCAATATTTACGTACTCCCAGCCCGAACCCAGGCTTTTCATGAACACAAAAATCAACATACTTCATAAGTAGTCACAACAATATACAGAATATGCTGACAAGCTACCTCCAGGTATGCTGCAGTTATCTCTTAGGACCTAGAAGCAGTATGCCTAATTTACAGCGTACTAAACTCTTCCGAGCTGCTGGTTTGAGCAAGTAGCTGGTCCCAAACACGATGTTGCGTCGCGACATTAAACCACTAAATTCATATTTATACATTTGACACCATAGTGTTTTAATCATGATTTTAAGTATTCTAACTAAATCACTGATGACGACAGTTAAGATAATTGCAATTGACACCACTCTGAATAACTTCACTTATACTGCAATCAATTAAATAAGTGGTGTGGGAGGATTTTAGACGTCTACAATTAACATATACTCTAGGCCAGGCATCATTGCGAGTCATAGCTTATTTTAAAATTAAAGTTTCAGCTCAGATTTCTTGTATTTTTCCTGTATTTTCCAGCATTTTTTTACTGCCTGACAATTCCAAGAACAAAGTCATATTTCGCACCATGCTCCATACAACAATGTTTTACGCAATTATAAATATTACTATAACTACTCCTAGTAAGTACATCCTGCTCATCACATACTTTACCTCTATCTGTGCCTTTTGCCATGCTCTTTCCATGACTAGGTCTTACCGTTGTATTACCTTTCAATTCAGTCACGGCTTTTACATTAATATAACCTCAGCAGAAATCACAGTTAATTAGTGGTATTAACTATATTTTCAGAAATTTTACTAGAAAAAATTCACTCAGGTTTTGATCATTTCTAACACAGGGGCAATTAAAGTTCTTTTCACTGATTAATTGGATAATTAATAATAATAGCCGGCTATTTTGGCTGACACGCCCACTCAAGGTCGATGGGTTGTAATATTCTTATCGTCAATATCTTTGCGTAAGTTATTTCATTGGTCTATTTCTAATTAGTAAGCGCGATATTGGTCGCCTCTGCAGATCCCTATTACAATGCCAACATCTCCGGAAAGATTTTGCGTCTGATTGAACCATTTTCTGTATACACACAACATTCAAGTTGGAAGCTTGTTGAGGCTTCTTTAGGGAACAGGTAAGCCATACATGATTCAAATTGTGTACAGTTACAATCATTATGATGCTTTGTTTAAGAAAATGATAGACGTTAACAGGAAGTGTCCTATGATAACGTCACTATATACTATTGGTAAATCTGTGGCTGGTAGAGAATTATGGGTATTATCTTTCGGCAAAGTGTCGAATTATCATGTTCCTGGGGTCCCAGAAGTGAAGGTTGTGGGCAATATGCATGGTAACGAAGCGATAGGGAGAGAACTTATTATACGTCTTGCATATTTACTTTGCATGAATTATGGCTCTGATGAATTCATCACGCTTTTGGTAAATTTTACACAAATCCATCTCATGCCTTCAGCTAATCCTGATGGTTTTGAAATTTCAAACGAAGGTGAGTTGGGGTTTTATTACACTGCAGTAAACCTATCCTGATATTATCGTTAACGACGTTATAAAAAATGTTATGACACTAATGATAATAACGCCTGGTGCCACGTATGATTAGTGGCAATGTAGCACTGATGAATGTCTACGTTATGGAATCTGGCATAGAGGTGACTTCTTTGTAAACCTACTAAGCATGTAACCTTTAATTGCATGTTTAGTTGTCTAGTGCTCATTGGTCTATCGCTCTCGTAAATCACAACAGATCTACCATCTTGACCATAAGTAAAGCTTCCACTTGTTTTTGTGAAGTTGGACAAGTACGTAAGGCCGATGACAGTTGTTTGTGCCAACATAAAAATGGGGATGTTTGGTGCAATCTAGCTGAAGTTAACTAGGGTTGCTCATATAGACATTTACTTTGTTCAGTGGTGGTACAGTTTTAGTTATTTTCACGAATTTCTTATAACCCTCATTTTGTACGCACTATTACCAAATACCATGAAAATCAATATAAATTAAACAGTTGTTTAAGCCATGTAATAAACATTTTACTTTTGCACTTTTCTGCAGGGACATGTTATCAATTATCTTGGTGACCTGCATGGAGCTTATTGGGTTCTGTAAACATTTTTCGGCAGCAGATAGTTCACTACTTATGTAGTATGTAAGGCTTAACGCTCCAGTTTCGGTTCGCCGTAGATAAGATAACAAACACCATTTTGCAAAACTACGTCTTTTGATTATTCTACTATCAGGTGTTCACTGTTTAGTGAGTATCATGTCATTTTACGCACTATAGCTTAAAAGCGAGCACCTGTTTTATTCATGATACGTCGTACAGTGACCTAAAATTTATATAAGTTAATTCGGCATGCTATGTTTTTTATAATTAGTTTTTCAAATGGTCATTTAAAGAAGTATTGTCACGTCACACTGAGGTATTATTATCATTTATATCATATTTTTAAAAACGGACTGAAGTAATCAAACTCATTTTTGAAGTGAAAGCCATTAAAGTAATGGAAGCTACTTGTGAGGGATGAATACTCTGAGTACTATGATTTTCACTGAACTTCTTGGTTATAATCTAGTTAAGTCCCAAATCGCTTTGTTTTTAATTTCCTAAAGTTAATGTTACTTACCGGAAGCTTAATTCAATTGCACGTTTAACACATGATAGTATCGTTTGGTTTTCTATATCTACAGGTGACGAAAATAGTCTTCTTGGACGCAACAATCTCCATGATGTGGATTTAAATCGTAATTTTCCAGACCAGTTTGGAAAAACCATTCAAAACATAGTTCAAGTATGGATGTACGAGTTTGACATGAAACTTTCCTTTAATTATAGGAACCAGAAACTAAATTAATAATGCAATGGTCGCAGGAGCATGCTTTTGTCTTATCCGGTAATTTACACGCTGGTTCACTAGTAGCGTCATATCCATTCGATGGTAGTGCGAATATGACTACCTATTATTCTTCGTCACCTGATGATGAGACATTCAAACACTTGGCTTCAGTGTATAGTCGCGTAAGTTGTATTTTATTACATGTCCCGTCTCATTTGAATACGTAGTGACCCATGCTAACGAGTTGTATGCTCGGTTCTGGACGCAAATATAGTCTCTTTACCTATAACCCTCGTTTAGTCCCACGTTGCATGTAATATCTTATTGCCATACCTTTTGTTTATTTAAATACAAGATTTGGTGCAAATCGGCACTAAAAATATATGCGCCAGATAAATGCCAAAGTAACGTCATGAAGGAAATAAAGAAGGAAGACAATCAAGGGGAAATGTAAAATTTAGCATGACAAGTAAATTACAAAGCATGAGACGCAGTTCAGATAGAAAAACAAGATTTCATTTCTATAGAGAAAACTCATCATACTCTTATGGACACTTGAATAGGAAACTGCATTAAGATCGCCACTGGCTTCTATTCTATGCCATAAAGTCTCAAGCCACTTATTCATACTAGCTCTGGGACTCCAGTCAAGAAGTTAGGACTAGCAGACAGATACCAGTCCTAAACAGCTTTCGTTCATTCCAATGCGCCATGTCATAAACTGGCCACTGATTTTTCCGTTCAGTCGCAGCGTCGGCAAATAATACATTACATGAAAGCCGTTGGAATGACATTCTTAAAGCATGACCAAGCAACCAAAGCTGATGTTTCAAGATGGTGACACCAATTTAGTTTTCATCATTGCGCCGCAACACAGGATGCCTAGTCTCAACATTAGTAACATTATTTTTCCACCGGGTGTCAGCATTTTTCCAGAGACAAAGATGATCGCGGTTGAACATCCTCGTAAAAACAGGGTTCCACAAGTATAAGGTAGGACAGTTACTACGGAAGCGTTATAAACCCGGACGTTTATAGCCAGACTCATCACAGCGACTCCGAAGATGACCCAGTTCATCATAAGCTCATCTAGCTTTTCTCATGCGGAAATTAGTCTCATCTGAGACTACCAGCACTTACACAACTACTCAGACACACGAACTTTTCAACTAGTTGTCCATTACAAAGAGTGAGAGCAAGTACACACTCCTTTTAGTTTTACAGAAGTTCCTTGCTCGTGAAAGGTGCAAAATACGTGCCATACTTTTGGATACTATTCACCAACTGATTAAGTGCGATTTGATTAGTTTGCATTATAGCACAGTAAGACAATATCCCCCGCTTACTTGGGGTCATAATTTTTTTCTCAATATAACAACTTCACATCACCAGCAAACACTTTAGAGCTGTTTTCAGTATGTCGTCGTCGTTACTTACTCTGTTACTACCTCCCCTACCCTGGGATTTGGTCCGACAATTTAATCTTTATCTGCTAATTGAGGCATGGCAACTTGAACTGATGTACGCATGTACCAAGTTCTACGTTGTAACTGACTGACTGACTGATGTCGTCGTCGGCAAAGTTGATGAGAAGAGGTGTGGATAGGCTGCCCTACTTAACCCCACTGCTGGATTCGAACAGAGAGGGGGTGGCTATATGCCCCCACTCTGCCTGTGGTTGTGCGCAGAGCCTTTAAAATGTCAGTAAGCTTCTCAGGTACGTGCTCCTTCAACAGACAATTCCAGAACACAGTTCTTCCCAACAGATTGGAGACAATCCTGATACCAAGAAATTCAACGATTGTTAACATATAATACGTGTTACGGTGTTCCAACATTTGATGGAGAGTGAAAATATGACCAATATATCGATCTGATAGAAAATCAGCCTGTTCCTCGCGAGTCTGCCTTTCACGCGTTTTAGACAGTCTATAAAGTATGAAGGAAGTTAATAATTTTGAAGCAATCGTGAGTAGACTTTTCTCTTCGATAGTTGTTACATGGGTTACGTGAGCCCTCCTTGAAGATATGGTTGACTTTCGCTTCATCCCAAGATGATGGAACACTAAGTTTTCAAAATCTTTCCAAACAATCTTATCAGGAGTTCACTACCATCACTAAAAGAGCTGTTGGTGGAGGTGTCCTGAACTCGATGATTTGTTACTATTTAGAAGTCGGAGTTCCTTGCGAACTTCCTCTTCGTTAGGTGGTCGTCAATGGCCATAGAAGGCAGGGCAATCTGATGTAAGTTGTTGGTACAGCAGACCAGCTGAACTGACCCTCGTAAAACTCGGCCCATTGTTTAAGACGATCTTGGTTGTTAGTGATTAGCTTACCATATGCTTCACAGGTTGTTTCACTGATACCAGACTTCTTGTCGTCAACGGCTTGAACGAGTTGAAAGAGCTTCCAGCAATTACCAGATGCGGCTCCTGCTTCCAACTCTTTGGCACGCTCAAATAATCAAGTTTCCCAGTCCTCACTCAAGCTTTTTGAGATTTCCTTACGTAAGGATCTACGCTTATTATTGAACTCATGAGTCATTGGAGTGGACCGACGTGCTTCAAATGAGTTACGAGGAACGTGGCAAAACCCAATGTTTATAAGTGGGTTGTTTTGAGAAACTACAAGAGATATAGCCCACCATTTTCATAGAATCATGAAAATGCAACCAATGCTCATCTACGCTTCTCAGTGAACTAACATTTAATCTAGAACCAAACTCGGATTGATATGTGGTTACAACAGAAACTAAAGCCAATTTACTAGTATCATTCCGTTGGATCAAGACGTTTGCTAACCACTGAAAAGCAAAACAAACGTGGAGCAAACAAAACCATAATCAGTGTCCAGTTAGGTATTCTGGAAGGAATGACGGTCTTGATAACGACCACGTCAGCATTAACTGATCTTGATGGGATAGATTGGTGCCTAGGCTCGGG
The DNA here is from genome assembly GCA_025215515.1 of Schistosoma japonicum. NCBI lineage: Eukaryota > Metazoa > Platyhelminthes > Trematoda > Strigeidida > Schistosomatidae > Schistosoma > Schistosoma japonicum. The sequence goes on along the minus strand of CM046063.1, from coordinate 21,931,499 downwards.
TTACAGAAGGAGGACACCAAATGATCGATCAATGATGGCTGTGCCGGGTATATCTTTAAGACGTCGATCGACTTACGTGACTTCATTTTCCCCAATCATATTTCATCTTAAGCAAGTCGCTCATCCATTAGTGGTGGAACCCGTAGGTAATTATGGGCGAAACTCACAGGATGTCAATACCTTCTTCACGTGTGTATTGGGACATCAATTGGTAGGAAATTTTATTGGAATATTGTTATAAGCGACATATTTCTAAACAGAATGCTTTCGTCATAACCCTGATTATATCACACTTCACTATTGCGAAACGTTAATCATAGGAATGTACGTTTGAAAGTGAGGAGAGTCCGCTTTTCCTCTTGAAACACTGTTGTGGCCACATGTTTCTTACCTTTACCAAGAAGGTCCTACCCACTCCCTACCCATAGCGAGGATTCTATTTACAAAATAAGAGTGAAAGTAAATCTATTGTGTTTAAACCGGGCTGGTGGATTCAAATGTTCACCTAGAAAATTTAGAAACCCTGATTTCAAATCTGTGGCGTACATGAACTTCATGGTTCTGAGTAGAGAAATGGTGTATGAACCTACTTTGATCACCGGCTACTATGAGATTACGTCTCCTGAAATTACTCCATTACTCTATTGGTTAAATCTTTAGGTCAAGTACTCAGGTAGCGGTCTTATAAAAAAGCCTCCTACTTCAACCTGTGTGTCCTGGCAGTAGCAAAGCCCACGCACATACGACAATTTTATATTTAAAAAGAAAATGAATTACCCTTTTCCTTACTTCGCGAATCCAAACGTCACTTAAGCATCAATTTAGTCAAATAAAGACATTTTGTCTTTCTTCATCTTTCCATCCCATTTCGTTTTCATCATATATCTACATTTGTTAATCATCTCGCTTAGAAGTTCCTCCTTGTCTGATAACATATAGGTTTCGTTATGTCTTCGGAAAGTTCTGACACCGATGTAAGGTGCATCTCTGGAACCTTTATTCAAGACTTAAGTGATATACTGCGAATTCGTCCTTCACCTGTTGGTTTAAAGAGGATGCTTCAAATGCACCTAACCAGGTTCTCTGTAGCATTAATATCCAGTCTCACTTATGTATGTCCCACTAATTATCACAGCCGAGGTACCACTAGTTTATTGGATCTACACTAACAGTTGGTTATATAATATTCGATTAGACAGTTCCATCGAAGCGACTTCAACTTTGCATTCAGTGCAATTCTTGAAATAGTCCTCAAGAAAATATTTTGTAGTGGTATTGATCTCTTACTTGTTGATGTTATTATTATTCTGCCAACTAAATCGTGTTTGATCAATTAGCTTATTCATACTTAAGATATTGGTATTCTGATATGAACTGATACATATTCCTGGTCGTGCAACTTACCGGCTTGTATGTGCTTCTACTACTAAGGAATACAATATAATATTATTGGTATTACTGCTAAGTTCTTACTGAGTTACATGACTGTCATTAGAACTACTATGTTCTAAGTACTATTATTAATGGCACAGATTCCTATGGAATTTTTTTGTTCTGCTAAATTTTACATTGAATAATAAAGTAGTTCTTTTAGTGACGGGATATCGAATGATATTCAACCAAACGATGATCTGAAAGAGATTACTTCTCAGGATTATAGTAGATTATTTCGATATACTGTGAACTTATATTACCCGTCAATATGCTGTACTTTTAAATAAGCTAATATATCCCAACATCACTTAAATTATGATTAGCTATCCCAAGTTATAAAACACATCATTTTTTATTCAAATGTATTATCCCTATGAAATGTGCTTATTTAGTATCGTTCACATTTTAATGCTTGAGACATAAAATGTCTCATTTTCAGTTAAATAATCATGTATAGCTTTTTTGAGATCATAAATAGTGTTTACAAAATAAAGAGTCGAAAATGTATATTGTATATTTTGTATATTTCAGGCTCATAAGAGCATGTATTTAGGCAGACCCAAATGTGAAGTTATAAGTTTTCCGAACGGGATTACAAATGGAAATAATTGGTATCCACTACAAGGTGGTATGCAAGATTGGAATTATCTTATGACAGGATGCATGGAAATCACATTGGAATTAGGATGTGTTAAATATCCATGGGCATCAGAAATATCCACTTTTTGGGATGATAATAAATATTCCCTTGTAGTATTCCTATCTGAAGTTAGTTTCAATATTTTTTCATAATTGTTAATTGTTGGTTAAATGTTAGTTTTGTATTTATTTTGCATATTGCTTTTAGTTTATAGATAAAGATCTGTCAAATAAGAAAGATAGTAAGCAATGTACTTCTAAATTTCTTGAAGTGTCGAACGACGAAGGTGTCTTAATTTGCATTTATTTTCATTCATATTGAAATAAGTATTTACTGTGTAGTTCAGTAGAAGTGGAGTCCTTTGATGATCGTGACTATGGGTTTGAATCGTGTCGGTAGATGCAGACTAGCTGGTTGGGGTCCTCGCGAATACCGTATCCAGTGGCTGGAAACGTTGATTGGCATGATTTACAATCGGTCATAATGGCTCGGATGTATCCACTCATTGTCCTCCCTTAAATCGTGAGCTTAAAATTATTTCATAACTTTCTTTCCACACATCATCTGTTTCTTCCTGGACCGTATTCTATATGTTCACTCTTCTTTGTTTTTATTTTTGTTATCATTAAGGTAACTTTTACTTATTACTTATGTGATGTTAATCATTTTGTGCTTTTAGGTATGGCAGCTTGGACCAATGCACACATGTTCCAGGTTCTATGTTGATTATATATTAATGATCCAGGACCTCTAGTTTTCTTTTTTCCATCTGCAATGTTAAATTGACGAATAAAATTTCATTACTATAAAGACGTTTCACGAGAAAAAAATATCTAAAGCATAATTGTCAAGCATCTAAACTTAGTTATCTTAATATTCAGTCTGAATTTACCGGATAAAAATTCAAAATTTCTGTAGCAATGAAGTGCGTTCTATCAAGTCAGCTGTCTCCGAATTTTCTCGAAGTATGTTAACTCACAATAACGATAACATTTTCTCATCAAGTGAACATTGGAATTAATGAATGAAAACTAGATCCCCAAACTAGATAAATTAAAAAAATTGCAAACATGATGGTTGTTTAGAATAAGATAGCTTTAACCGGTTGATGCCCTCTCTTTGAAATATCTATAGTTTAAAATTAAACCAATCATCGTTACAAACATGTTTTGAGCATGTTTTAATCAAGACCGTATTCTGCTAACATTATTTAATTTAATTACTAAATTATATAGACAGTAAATAAACCATACATTAGAACAACTGAATAACATTTTTACAAAATACAGACATTAATGATAGAAAACCTGGGTAGGCAGTACGTACTTAATTAGGTCTACTTCATCAGGGGGAAGTGATATCATAAGATTTTGTGGTTTAGGTGAGAGCTTAGGTCAAGGGGAATCTGCTAAATGTTTAATGGATAGGCAGTCAAAATATATAAAATGCTATTTTGAATCTTCAGGAAATTTGATCATTCTTAATTCGTCTATTTTACCTAAAAAATAAACTCATTTTGATTGTTAAGCTGTTTTAAGCAGAACTCATTTGTACACGATAAGTTCTTTGAATGAATGATTAGTAATCTCTTAGAATAGTGACTAACGAAGATAAGATTTTACTTCCTGATAAAATTGTGAAAAGATAATCATTTAAAGAGTGTTATGTAAACTGAGTTTGATTTATAAACATTAATTTTTCACGGAAATTAGATTGTACGCTGGAATGTAACTTTGATGATAAAGTAGCTTACTTTAGTCAGTGTGTTAATTAGCGGTTAAATGAAGAATTTTTTAATTAGTATTCACTCATATACCGTTTTAGGCTAACTTTGACTAATGTTATTCTCATGAAGAATAAGAATCTTAATGTAAATAATAGTTTTTGACCAAACATGAAGTGAAGATGAGAAATAGTAAAAATCATTAAATAATATTTATTTGATTTATTCCACAACTACGCAAATCCTTCATAGTAAATTGGTTTCTCTTTAAAATTAAATTTAGGTTCATCGAGCTTTACATGGTTTTGTGTTTGATGGAATTACGAAACTTCCAGTCGGAAAAGCCTCCATACATGTGGAAGGTTTAAATCATTCAGTTAATTCCACTCCATACTATGGAGATTATTGGCGTTTACTTCCACCTACTGGTATATTTCGTGTATGGGCATCAAAAGCCGGGTAAGCTGTTTTTTATTTCACCTGCATAGGTTTATTTTAAAGCGTGATATTATAATTGTTATTATGTACTTCAATTGGACCTTTGCTAGCCTTTAACGCAAACGAAATTCTTACGGTGATCACTTGTAAGTGACTGAGTAGTATTAACGACCTCCAAATCGTGATTTGATAGTTTTAACTCTTATAAGCTTGCCGCTGTACTTTCTAGGTCCAGTCGAAAAATGAGAAAAAGAAAAGTTCGATGGAGCCAAACACTCCAGAATCATCGATATGAAACAATCCAGTGAATGTAAACGTTATATTTTGGACCATATCGACGCAGTAAATAAATAGATACCTCGAATCGGGGCAACACTAAAAAGTAGGGACAACTTATTTCATAAGTACTCATTCATTTTGTTGTTGGATAGAACCAGAAAACCCCTTAAAACAAGTCCAAAAAGGTGTAGAAATCAATAGGAAACATTGTGTTCAATCGGCACACAGATAGTTTTTTTTATCAGAAACATCTAGACAAGGAGAAATTACGTAATATGTCTCTGATTAGACAGTTATCTTGCTACTACTGTGTTTAGTAGGATACAGAAATCTCTAGGAGCTCAAAGGACATGATACTATAAATACCCTGATTTTCTGTACATAATTGAACCTTGCAGTAAAGTTTTATTTTGCCATACTTCCTGCCTTCTCTCTCGTGTTCTCGTTGAAGTGTAGTTTTAGCCTTAGGGTCGTATCAAAGCTTAGGAGCCGAATCAAGCGATCAACCTAGACGTGATAATAATTGACGATGGAGATTTCGCGGTCGATAAAATAATCAAAACTACGCGTCATAACATTTGTATATGGTAATTCTCCCGAAAATAATTTTTTAGGTTTAATTTCTCTAACTTGGTTCACTCTCGTAGCAAGTAAATGACTGCGAATAGCTCCACTCGAATGTTTCAGCCCAGCCCGAAAAAATAGATTTATAGATCAGGGATTGAATAACAAGAGCGATGGAAATCTAAAAATATACGACATACAATTTAAAGGAAAAAGGTACTACCAAAGGTTAGGACGCTATATTAAAGCTATATTCTTTGAGTTGGATTGCTTAAACTTATAGTTTCCGTCGTCCAACTAGATGAAGTCATCAGGACTTACTTCTGCTATAGGTGAGCTATTATAGGTTTTTACTGATAATATCGTCTAGCGTGACGATTAAAGCTTAATGATTATGCCACCTAATTTAGAGAAATCAACCTCAAAGTATCAACTGCAGTGTTATAATTCAATTTTCGTGTGTGTGAGAGTACAGAGTTTTTGTAATTATGATTAAACGATAGACCATTGATTCATTCTAAATTAGGTTGGGTTGTGGTTTGGAACTGGAATCCAGGACGCTCATCTCGTTCTATTTGGAACTTGTTAGCTGGATTATCTGCTTCCAAGTGTTGATGTTCAAAGTAAATTATTCATTCTGTTTATGAGTTTTAGATTGAAATAGCGTGGCTGCATATTATCAATTCCAGTGAATAAATATCCACTACCTGGTCACTAGTTTAGCGTTCCCTTCTTACTTTAGATAGACCAGCCATATTATACCCTCGACATTTAGTAGATGTCCAAAACAATCACGAACTTATATTTTATCACAGCCTACGAGAACTAGATTGAAATGTGTGAATTTTATCACATCTTTCTGTTTGCTTACAGATATTTCGATTCACTGATATACGAAGTGGATGCATCCCTCCTGCCGTTTGTATCAACTACAAACAGTGAACACTTAAACTTCACTCTATGGCCTGATAATCAGTTAACATCGGAATGGTCTAATCAATTAGATTACAACATCACATTGAATCGTTTACCTTTCTTTATCCCAGAATCAACTTATGCCGAAACCATTGAAAATCTATTTAGCAATCTGCCACATTCAGCTAAAAAGTATTTCACACTGCATCAAATCACTATGTCTTCTTTAAGCAATACTAATACTAATAAGAGTCATCATAAAGATGGTGAACAAATGTTAACAGTATATGGAATTAGTTTATCACGTCCATATTATTCACATATTCAACCCATCAGGGATCATATTGACAATCATGATCATGTAGAACTGCAACCTCAATTCGACAAAATACGTATTATGATTTTAGCTGGCCTAAATAGTAAAGAATTAATTTCTACGGAAATCGCCACTCGTTTACTACGGCATTTACAATCAGGTATGCTTTCTTCTAATGTAATCCTGATCTTATATGTTATAAATAACAGATATTTGTAATAACTGACTACCAGATATGCTAAGTAGTTTAAAGTAATGCTATGATTTGTATCCAGTATGCTAGTGCTTGTACTTGAGGGTTATTGTATACTCAATATTCGGTCCTTCTTACTGTCGTTGTTATTACTTTATTACGGCTCCTCTGTATTCGTATTAGTTTCGTCTCATCCTGTTAATATAGCTTGGAAACTTTAACCAACGTACATTATTAGTAGGCTGTATGTTGATCGTTTGGCTGAACCTGGGGTTCCAAGGGGACCTATTTTCCTAAGTGAAAATATTTAGTTTATTCAAGAAAAGTTATATTTAAGCTAGTTCTGCTGTCATCTAATTCTTAGGGTTAGACGTTGTGTACCACTAAGATTGTCCAGCCTAGTAGTATTACCTCTGTTTTGCAATTTACTACCATACTTACATATCCTCATTATTACACTAAGTTGTTGTCGAGTTTCCTTACTAAGGATAAATTGTGGTAGTTCTTTATATTTTCGTAGTTATCTGGATACATGCTTTTTGTTTAACCGGATTCGTTTTATTTTCCTACTTTCAGGATTAAGTGCCTCCAGTTCAGATATTTTGCGTATTTTAGCTACTAGTCAGTTGCTGATATTTCCATATTTAGATCCATTCGGTATATATAAGTCATTATCCAGCTCAAAACAAAAACAAAATTCAATTCACCAAGATCCAAATACTTGCGATGTATCTTCAGAGAGTTATATTTTTGGTTCAGTAAGTTCCATTTTCTTTTTTTAAGTACTATATTATTATTTGTATCGTTATAATTATGTATGTTTGTTGTCGAGAGTACGTGGAAAATATCTCTTATTCTCCGAATCACTAACAGAAACTTCGAAGTTCTTCCAATTGTTTCCTAAGTTTAAAAGAGATATTGGCTATGGTCTGAAACTCTTAGCTAAGTAAAGCAGAGAGTGATTAAATGAGTTACCAAATAAAGTAGCTTTTAATAAGTTAGCTTTAGAAATATTGGATAATGCTATTTAAGATTAACTAATTACACTGAATGCGTTGTTATGTGGCTAGACGTAATTCTGTCTGAATAGTCTGGATCTGTAATCGTTTTACTTAAGAAAAACGGAAGTCCTCTTGCGATATTGATAAACGAATACAGTTCCTTATTTATTAACATCTTTAGTTTGATTTATAATTCCCATTAAGAATTGAGACAAATAATTTACTGAAAAAACATTTTATCGACGATTTCATTTTCAATAGCTGCGCACATTTTGAATGCTGGTGTGTATATCTTGTCCTTAACTCTAACCAATAAAAAACATTGGCTTACCAAAAACCGATGTAGAGGCCAAAAACAACAAAGAACCAGTACTTTGTTCCTGTATGTCTACCCGATACTCACAAGCCCCGAGCAGTAGAAGAAAGAATACTGGGCTTAATGCTTTATATTTTGTATCACCAAGGCTTCTGCAATACAAACGTATGTGCGGATGCCCTTTTGGGGTTTAGATTCGACCTTGTACATATTCTCAAAATCTGGTTCCGGTACTGCATTTTAATGGTTAATCACATTTTGCAGAATAGATGATCTAATACCTTTTCGCTCTCCTTTAACGAGCCATTATAGTGGGTGCTCTTATATACATCTGCAGATTTTCTTCGTTAAGCGATTAACGTGCTTAGCTCCACAATAGTAGCTAAACAAATAGAAGCATATTGGACTGGTTAAACGAAGTACTTTATTTTTTACACATGTGTTCAACAGTAGGCGGCTAGTGTAGTATACTCGATGATTTTCCTTTATGTAATATTTTATATTCTTATCATACCTTGAATTCACGTTATCTTATCCCTGCTGTCCGTAAAAGGTATATAAATAAGTACATAAATCTACTATAGGCTTTTTGTTTTAACAGAATTGATTGTTTCATAGCTAACAAAAGCATTTATTAATGTTGACAGCTTGACGTTGTACTTGTCAATGCTGTTTGCTTCCTAATTTTGTTTTAATCTTACTATATTTATGCTGTAAGTGGTAATACTTTCTTCATCCTACTTCTAAAGAATCGATCGTCTGATTGACCGTCACTACGCAAACGCCATTTCATTTAAGGGGAAGTTGCTGATAAAATACAGTTTTTTTCCGATACATTAATCGACAATCTCATGTTATACAAGTCAGTATTTATTTCTCTGTTTCTGCATATTTGAGTTTGTGACTTTATGCATGTTGAATGGCACACTATCTTTTCCTGTATTTGTGAAAAAAACATGTATATATTTATTATGGGAACAAGAAAGGTGAATTCAAATAATCCGTCTCCTTGCAATGTGCATGCAATAATAAGGCTGAAATAAGTATGATTAGTATTGTATATTGATACTTCCAGTTGATCTCTTTAGATGATCCATTAATCGAATAATAATTTTTATTTACCAAGTATAGAATCTCGTACTTTACTTAAAGCCCTACTCTAGGTATTAGGGACATTGATACTGTTCGGTTACTCAAACGAATGTAGATGGAACAGGACTCGAATATGTACCTTGACGTCTATTGGATAAGTAATAATGAACTTTAGGGTACATTTCGTAGTTTTTGAAAGTTTTTTAAGTCTAGACTGTACTACAATCTACAATTTTTTTTGTATCTTAACTTCATTAATAGGTTGCGTGGTAATAATCGGTGTCATTTGCTTTTTTCATATTTTATCGATTAGGCTGCAAATGACTACAAAATATGAGACTAATTTTTACTGAGTGATTAATTAGTATGAAAATATCACTCACAGCTAGAAAAGGCTCATGCATAATATTGCTGAGTGTGATGTATTGCTCAAACCCTTCAAAAAAATATCAGTTCGGTAGATATTTGCAAGAAATGTTATCGACAAATTCTAGCTGATGCAAGCTTTTAATCGATTACATGTAACCGCCTGATTTTGTTCGAGATATATTAAGTTAAATTTGTGATTTTGAGTACGTTGGAATTCCATTTCTGCTCTATAATTGCTATGCGGTCATAGAAGATGCACAGTTTCAAAATATTACAAATATTCCTTTTCCGGAACGCTGTTTATGTTAAGTTTGTATAGTGATTTTAATAATCAGTATTGAAAAATGTAACTGTGATAGCTATTTCATTTTAAATGTTTTTTACGACGATACTCACTTTTGTACATGTAGTTTCATTTATTAATGGTTGCACGGACGTTTATATAGTTTAAGGATAATGTTTTGTGGTTCTTGAACTGTACACAATAAGTATGCATGAAAGATGTTTAAGGCGACAAGAAAATTTCACAATCACACTGTCCACCTTGGAAAACTCAACGTTGCCGAAACGTGTACCACTGATGGACAACATATATTTTATTTTCAGTTCTTAACTCTTCTGTATAGTATCGACTTTTCTTTTTACCAATTATTTTTTTACTCTTTAGTTGATCCATGCGTGCATATTTTTTCCTGTATTTTCTTTTTGTTCTGTGTGCACGTTTGTCAATGGAACTCTCAGTATTGTGAATTATATTTCTCTATGTTTCATCACGTAGTTCTCATATTTGTATTTCTTGTGGCTTTCTATCTATTCAAGGATTCCATATTTTACAATGTAAATTTCCAAAAGATAACTCGTCAATTCCAGCCACATCTTGTTATTTATCTCGAATCCGACAGTGCAGAAAGTTGTTCCACTGAAAAGAAAATGTATACTGGTGATGCTCAATACCACCAACAACAGTTACCTCTTACTGCAATTCATATACCAAAAGATATAAACAAAGGAATTTCAAATCTTGATCTGTTTCATAATTTGGCTATTGGTTTCAATCGGACAGTGAAATGTTCTACTAAACAGTTACTACATTGTATTGAAACATCTCAACATTTAAATAGTAATTGTAAGCTTATTTGTATTCAAACTGTCTATTTTTCCGTCGTTAATTGGATGTTATACAAGTGTCGTCACGTTATTTTATTCATAGATCAATCACAAACTCTGGAGATCTTTAAGGATGGTGATCAAGTTTTCGCATTAAGGTTGATCGATATTTTAATTAAGACTGGTCATAATCCTATCCGACTGGTCTCGATGGTTAATCGTCCCATTCTATAAGAAAGGACTTCGACCGTTACTTCTACCTTGACGAGATGATCGAGCTTGTCTATCGCGATGACCCAATCGGGTTATACTGGCTGGAACATTCGTTCCTTAATGTCCTACTATGGCAGGTTGGTCGGTTAAAAAGCGGTGAGGCTAAAAGCAGCAAATATAAGGTCTGAGAACGAAGTCGTACTATCGGCTGTTCAGAGGTGTGACTTCAGTAAGGTGTTCCCCCTAGACAACCAGCATGACAGCGATGCTGCCTTCTCACAAAGGAAGGGTGGGATTAGAAAGGATCGACTTTAAAAATGGACACCCCACCCTACTCCGCGGATTTCCGTCTCCAGCAGTAAGGCCTTAACAAGTACGAAGCTAACAGCGAAAATTTCTCTTGAAAAGGTAGTGTATGACTGACCTCGAGTAGTTGTCCCATGGACACTGAGGTCACGCTCCCAGATCTTTTAGATCAACCCTAACCTAATTAGCTTTTTAGGTACATCAGTAAGCCGAACTTTTCCACAGTGTAGGCAACGGAAAAGTGATAATTGCTCCACACCTCATACCTCAACACAGAATCACTGTCGTTTTAATCAAATTCCTTTTTCTATTAATATTTCTCCTGACCCTACTTTCAAACCTAAATCCCTATCTTCAACTTCCTCATGTGCAATCAGTGCCAACGATTCTAGTCCACAAAATGATGACCAGAGGTCTGCTGAGACCACGCTTTAAGCTGCACATTGAAGCATCTAATGTACAAACCTTGGCTAAGACACTCGAATTCGGTGCTATCGATGTATATTGTTTCTCTGTATCATGCATACAAGATCCTAGCGTGGTTATTGACTTGACCTCACCTAGCCAGTATGAATAATCTACGCGATACACCATTCGTTTATCTGGTGACTCGAAAGCAACTTCTCATGGCCCACGGGTGTAGGTAGTGCATTAAGTATGAGGTTAGAATAGGCACCTGTTGAATGGATTTCTGTCGACAGTCGCTTATTTACCTTCCAATTAATTTGTTTAGTAAGAACTCGAGAGGACAGGGTTACACGCCATTTTCTTCATGTTGTTTCTACCTATGCTTCCACTGACTGCAACCCGGATGAAGTGAAAAATGAATTTTACAGAAAGCCTTCTGAACTTCTTCATAGCAGATGATTTTAATGTCCGTCTGAAAGACATTTAGGTGAGTGCTCCTGTGTTCCAGCTCAGAGGACGGCGATCATCTACTGCAACTATACCCAGATAATCGTTTATTTCTAGCAAGCACGAACTTTAAGCATTCGGAGTGACATCGTCTAACATGACAACCTCCTGAACCTACTCAATAGTAAACTCAAATAGACCATATCACCATCAGTCACCGTTGGTTGGGTCTCGATATATGATTTCTGGTTTTTCTGGAGTACATATTTAGATTCTGATCTGTTATGATGCGAGAAATTTGGTTAGTTGGTCGAACGCCAATCAGGTGTGTGCCTAGTCAGTAAATACGCGTCTGCCTTATGCCCACTCGGTCCCAAGCTGGAGTAAGAAGAACACAAGCCGATAGACCAACCAGACAGAATCATATTATATTTCAGGTTTTCCTTTTTATATACATAAAATCAGACCGCACAACAAACCAATTAGGAATCTAACATTAACACAGAACAAAGGAAATAGTGGTAGTGAATGGGGACAACTTGTACACAACCAATTACCTGTAGTTCATAGTAAGAAACAATATACTAAGAGCAAATAAACTAAGCCGGAGGATAGGGTATGAGGAACGTAGCAATGATAGAAATGAAATATTTACATTACTCGCAACCAAAGTAATTGAAATAGTCCTCCAAAATACAGTTCTGAATGTTCGTTACTCTTCTTTAATCCCCCAACATTACATGATCATCCCCTAGTACGAGCACACATTTACCTGCATCTTACTGGATGCAAAAAAACAACGACAGGGGAACCCATTAGAATTCAGTTTGACAACAAGAATACCAAGATTAAATTCTAGGGACGACTAAAGATTCACTTAGTTAACTATACAGATGCGACCCACCTGGATGTTCAAGCAGTTGTAAAATCCGCAGTAACATTTACCAAGGATTTGAATCAACAGACCAATAAAAGTCAGTGGATCGCAGCGACGTCTGTTGAGCTGATGGATTCTCAAAAATGTATCTTGTCAGGCTCCAAAAACGATGGGGAGCGAAGACAAATGAGATTTAGACGGAAAAAATGTCTACGGAACGATACTGAGTAGTAATGAGGCTAGTACGAAACCGCGTACTGAAAACATGCTTACGAAACTGTTCTGTGATTGGTCCACTTCTGCCCAATCAGCACCAACGAACGATCGAGAAGGCTCTAGGATATTCTCATATCGATTTTATATAAACTCTAACGTAATTATTTACTTGCTGTGCTTTTGCTTTCTGCCCAATGCTGTTCCATTTCTGAATGTATTCTGCTACCTGCTCTATTCTTGTTCTGATTTGGTACCAAGTCAGTGTTGTCGAGTCGTAGAATACTAGACGGGATTAGAACTTACTATTATCGAGTCAGTAGGAGCGTCTCAACAGTGGAAACGGAGGAAAGAAACAAATTCACGATGCCTGTATCAGATGATCGAATTCATCGCGTCCGTGAACAACAGTAGGCGCACCTGAATTACCGAATACGACTAATTGAGACACTGACCCAGCAACTTCAAATGTAAATCCCTATATATTGCACCACATCATCTATGGAGTTATATATATATATATATATATATATATATATATATATATATTTATTTATTTATTTATTTATTTATTTATTTATATTGGTGCCAATTTGTACCAAATGTTATGTGTTTAAATAATAATAATAATAATAATAATAATAATAATAATAATAATAATAATAATAATAATAATAATAATAATAATAATAATAAGGTTATTAATGTTTGATCATAGATGCCTTCATAACATTACTCGCGTTTGTTCCAACGACGGATTACGTAATCCCGAGTGTTCATTCAGACCACCAGGGAAAATTATAAATGAATTGATACCGTTGTGAATCTTCGTCGATTGTGGTGGTTGAGATATTGTATAAGCCCAATCATCTCTTACCTCGACGTACAATACTTACTGGCGTTAGAAAAGGATAGAAGGAAGCTAGAAGTGGCCGAACCACACCATGGTGCCCGTCACCAAAGTGTTTGACTGTTAGTCCGAGCCGTATTGATAGATGCAGACTACTCGGTTAAGATCTGTACTACTTTCATAACCACTAGTTGAAGACTGGGTGATATGGCTTAGAATCGGCCACGGTGACTCCGGTGCATTTAATTCTGGTCTTTAATCCCGATCTTAATATTGTCTTGAACCTTTTCAATAATCAATTAGTTATTATTGTATCGTATTCTCTATGTTCACTTTTTTTTAACACCGCAGACGTAATTACTTTTCCTAATACTTTGATACTTATCTTTCTATACCAATGAAGTGTAGCAACTTGGATCGTTGCATATGTGTGTCGAGCTCTAAGTTGTACTTAACTGACTTATTAAAAAATGAAAAGTCGGTTGATACGGCTATAAGTCTTCATCAACTGAGGTGACTAGGGGTGGGAGGGGATGTTTTATGCATGTTCAGCCAACGCCTTTAATAACATGCATTGCTCGTTTGTGTAGGAGCAAGCTGGAAGAAGTTAGGGATGGACACGAGAAAATGGCCTACGTTCATGAGGTCACTGACTGTTGATATGAATCATGCTGATGGGTGCAGGCTATTTAGTCGGGGCTAACGTGATTATAGAAAAAAAACTAAATGCTCAGAGACATGGCCTTTGTCAGAATCGAGGCTAATTACGCAAGTACATCCACACTTTTTTTCCTCGAAAGGTTAATTCCCAGTATTCCTTCATACATACCTTTACGTCCTTTGTTTCGAAACCATATTTTTGGTTTTTAAAATTTTTCGCTTTAGTTCCCGATATGGTTGTTTTGACTCGTTTTTCATTCATGTTGTCGATTTTATTTTACAGCAATGCAATATATGACAGCTTTAGTTAGTACACACTATTCCGCTGTCTTAGTTGATTGTGACTGATTGAATATTCGATTGTTATGCTACACACTAAAATCACGATTCATTCTAGTACATCTGTTCATCATAGATAAATTGTATTCTGTTGATACATCTGTTCAGAGCTTCGCTACATGTTACGCTCTCAGTGTGTATGTTGTCTGTGTAAAATTGTATGCTAATTCATTGTCGTTTTTAGGTTGATTATAGTATAAAGTAGGCTTCTTAAGATTTGATTTTGTTTTAGTTGGACTATTTGACCATGTGGTTTCGGTTATCTTTTTGTTAATATTACTTGGAAACATCAGTAAATGACTGCATCGTTCAACAGAGAGAGCCCCACATCTTAATTAATATATATGCCCACTATCCTTAAATATTGGCATTCATCAAATCAATTCCTACAAGGATTATCCATTCTTTTAGGTGTGGTATTCATGAGTGTCAACTAGCACAAAACTTAAGTCCACTGTTTTTTTGCGGCTATCTCCGACCTACTAAGTTCAAGTTTCACTGTATTAAAACAAACACATAACTAAACACTAACTACTTCATTATTACAATTCTTATCGTGGTTTAGCCATCACAAGTTTTCTGTTGTCTGTCGACTAAGTAAAGTATCACTCTGTGTTAGCGAAAAGCTGTGCAGTTCACGATAGTAGCCATACTTCCGATTTTGAAATATTTCGTAAGCAGCAGCTATAAAAAGAACTGAAGCATGATGACATACATATTCTACACATCAAACAAACAAACTGAGGTTACAGAAAATATGGAATTCAAAATTATTTTATGTTTTCTAGCTATATGCTTGTCTGCATTCCCATTCTTCAAAACACCCACGGAAGTCATTAAATGTCAGGCTTTTCAATTGTTCCCAATTGTTCCATTTTCGGGTTTTGTTCGCCTAAATGGATGTAGGGTGTTTTTCCAACCCATAGTTTGAGAGCAGGATGATGTAATCACTAAGCTACTTATCCACACTATTGATAATATGCATAAATATGTTACTGTACGTTACTGATTCAAAGGTATTATTGACAATTTCTCGCCACTGCCTATTCGAGATACAGTAAACCACTATACTGGCTGCAAGTGTGAATTGTGATTCTTTTTGTTATTATTATATACGTTTCCTTATTTGGTTATTGCTTATATATTGAAATGTATACATTTTTTATTTTACATATTTCCTGTTCTTAGCGTCATCTGAAAGTCGCTTTGTTAAATCTATTCACTTCGACGTCTTTATCCTCACAACCACCGTCATCTTCGTCGTTGTCACCATCATTAATATCCCGTGTTTCTGATCCTCCAGCCTCTAGTGAAAACAACCCAACAAACAAAATCAATTATAACAATGAACCTTTTATTTTACGCCTGGGAACAGGTTGCCAATCTGAACACCTGTCAAATTGTTCTTATTCAAATGCCCAACAATTACCTGAACTATGGCATTCCATGTTGATTGGTTTTAACAGATTATTTTCAGCTGTTCGAAATTGTAAGTCTATATCAAAGCTTATGTGCACCTGTCGTGTCAGCGTGTGGTGTAGTGATTAAAAATCTTTGACTTTCAGCTGTTAGAAAGTTTGAACTGCGCTTCACTCACTTTGACCTGTAATGAAGGTTAATATTACGATCCCCCATTCAAGAAATTATCTTTAAACCGATTCTGAGTTATATGTATTTTAGTGATCCGAAAAGTTCTATATTTCTCGTAATTGTTGTCGTTTGGGAAAGTTTAATTTGGTCGATGCACATACTGAAAATGGATTATAGAATTGTGTGGTAGTTGTATACAACATGGTAGTAGACGCTACTTAATGAAGTCACTCCTATTTTCGTCATAATTTGAGGGGTATTCGTTTTCAAAATATACATTTAGGCTAAGTCAAACAACCAAATAAATAGTAAGTAATCTCTAGTAACCCTTCAGGATGCCCAATAAATTACAATTTTATAGGCGTAACAACACTTACCTTCACTGTAGCTTTAAAAAGTTGTGATGAACTTCTTATTGATACGTGTTTAAACGACATATCGACATACTATGTAAATTTAAGTAATCGAAAATACTTTTCACAAACCAACTCCTGAGCTACATCACTAGTCAGTCCGATATTTTTCGCTAGTACTCTTCGCCTTCTGCAGTGTATGCGTGAATTACTTACATCAATGATTTCATTGAATACCGTTCGGTTTCTCTAGTAATTGAGGTACTTCTGTTACTTAAAACCATAATTATTTTTAATGGAATTCTGTAAATTTCCTTAAAGTGGCTTCAGTATATTACTTAAATATTGTGATGGTACACAAGTAGATGTGGTTGTGAAGTCCACAATGAGTTTCAATGGGATACTAAGCTAAGTGGTTTCAGATGAGTTGTATAAATGTGTTTCTGTACATGATATGAGATACTAAGCATATTATATTAAGATATTGATAGGAAGCTTTATTTCTTCTAAAACTTCACTTATCTATGATTTAACTTTGTTTTTAACCATTTGAAACTGTCTGCACTCAATCTTCTCGTACGGTCTCATAGATAGCTGTCAAACGACCTTCTCTACATACTACCTCTTGTTCATTGACAACTATCAGTATTAGCTTTATTAGCTCTGATATTTTCTATTTTCCTGTCCTTTTGTAAAGATTTAGGAATTCTCCACTTACCTTGTGTTATATTTTGTGGATAACATGCTTATTTAATCAGAATTGGAGATACTTTTCGGTGTATAATGGGCGATTATTTTTCTAGAATTCGTTCACGCAAATGTTTTGTAATTAATATTATTCCAAAGTATTGTGTAGCTTTTTGAGTATGTTAAAATTCAGTCCTTTTTATAGGAGAGATTTTATGCTCATTCGAAATTCTAACTCTAATCGTAGTGTGAATAGATTGGAATAAAAAATATTGAACATTGGATGTTTACCGAGTTGCTTACAATTAACTCTTTCTCAACATAACTTCAAAGTCTTGGATTCTAACAGAAAATCAGTTCACTTACCAGGTACAGATGCGTGTATTTGCTTTCAGTCACATTGTATGGGTTTGTGATACTCCCCCCTTGCCCAAGCCGAAGTAGATAGAGCAAGCCTCGAACTTGTGATTTAAAGACCAAAAGTTAAACTTCTTAACCACTACTTCGGACAGATATTTAGATGTGCATTGTTGAAGACTCTTCTATTTGGATAAATCAGTTATCTAGTAACTATTTTGATCATCTAGCTAAAATCTACTTGTGGAATTTTATCTTCAGACATTTGGTTTTATCTTTATTTATGCTAGTTTTCTTTAAGTAAGCAAGAAAATGAAACTTGGATTATTTTTCATATTGTACTACAACTGGATTTCCTTTAAATTCTATCTTTTGCATATTACTTCAGTATCATTTTGCGGTCAATTGTTAATTGAGTCAGGTCCATTAACATCAGATCTTGTAACTCGTTTAATTGAACATCGCCGTTGGGTCCCTGTCCCAAGTGCACAAATTATCATGCAACCTGCAATGTATTATTTTCAACATTCCAATAAATCTTCTGTTAAGGATGTTAGTAATACATGGTTATCCGTGAAGATTAATTCTTCAACTGGTCGTTTTTGTGAACTTATTCCTCCAGGTAGTTATTTTGTAACTTTGTACTCCCTTGTTATGTTCTTAGGTGTAATCATTCGTAAATTATCGAGATGTTGATATATTCATTTATTCACTCAGTCATTAAACTATGAAAGCTCCTCTAAATAATTCCTCTATCAGCACAGAAAGGTAAAATAAATCAGGTGCTAAGTACAGGTGTGTAAGTACTAATGCCAACACTAGTGGGAACTTTAAAAAATGGAAAACACAATCCAAAATGAATGGATAAAAGCTACATGATAGCTCGTGATTTATTGAAGTTATTTACTATAATCACCTCTGGAAACGGATGCTAATGATATATTGATTCCTTTTAGTTGTATTATTCTCTGTATCTATCTGTTAGACGATATACAACATTTATGCCCCGAAATCAATCGTCTTTTACTTAAACTAAGGCCAAAGTATTTTATTTGAATTTCATTTCTACTAACTATGGAATTTAGGACTCTCGTTTAAAACAATTTTGGCTTGTCACCCGGATGTGCCAACCTTTCCATAGGTGACTGGAACTAATGTATCTTCAACTGGGCTACTATGATAGCATGTCGACTTCTAATTGGCTCCATATCTGCTCACCTACTTCCCAAGAATTCACCAAACTTATTAGTATAAACTCAAAACATTTCATTAGGTGATTTATATGTTGGATAATGACAGTTGGACACTTAATTGATTCGCTACATTCTTAACATTTGTTTTAGGTACTTATCTTATGTTTGCTGCTGCTGGACCGGAAAATTCCACCCTAGAACTTTCTTATGAACAAGTAGCTATGGCTCTTTCATTTCATGTAGATCGCTTTAATGGGAGATCACATATTCGTTTAGAAAGAGAATTGAATGAAATCAATTTCAATGGTCCAGAAGATATCTATGATCATATGCACAAACGAACTGCTGAATCATCTCATTCTACATGTGGTAAAATGTTTTCAATCGGGCAATCTCGTTTAGTAAGTTAATTTACTTAGTGATTAATTTATTTAGATGAAATTCAATATATATATATATATATATATATATATATATATATATATATATATATATTGAATATATCACAGGCTGATAATGACAGGGTGCCGTTGGATACCAGCGAACAGTGGACAGCTATTTAGTTTTAGCATGGAGCTCCTCAGCAGTGCGCACTCCAGATTCCGCCCCAGGAGCTTCACGTTGGCGAACACCTACACTCTTCACCACTGGGCTGGCAACCAATCTGTGACGTATTCGATTAACTAAAATTACCGATTTACACAAAAATAACCATCTCAATTCAGTTACAATAATCAGCCTACTAGTGACTAACTTCGATGTTTCTGAAACTCTAGTGAGAAGTTGTGACTGGCGGAGTTCAGTCTTACTAGGAGTGAGAGGGTTATCACAAATGACAATGGATGATCGTCACGCTGAGGTCAGTCAAATCCATTTCTTCGCTAAAATTGCGAATTTTATAACTTATTTGACAACTCAGTAACTCAGTCGATAGGGATCATCCGTTAACGGAGACTTACTCCGAATATTCACTTTTGAGGACAGTTCTTGTTGATGTAAAACTGAGAACTTCCAAAAATTATGAAACATAGAGCAGTTGTTCCATCTTATTCTATGGCTTTTTGACAATACTCACCCTGCCAAGGTCGGTTACAGGAATTTTAATTACATCGTTCAAAGCCTTACACTTAAACTTTTGAATCGAAATAGATTGGTACAAAGAGAACGATACTGTCCTACTCCAGACCTGATTTTTGTTGAGGTTCATGACTTCCCTCTAAAACCGCAGTAAACCCTGCCTAAACTTAGTGTTGCTACCATATTAATTCTCTGTTTCCTATGTTTTGAGCCTAGTACCATCCGTAACTTTTGATTCCTTGCTGTCTTGTTTTTTTGAACTACCTTCATTATGTTGTTTGTCTTTAGATTACAATCGATATTAGTGTTTCCTCTGTTTTTTTAATCGTGTTAGCCTCCTCTCTCGTTGTGCACTTCTAAACTTTTGCAACTTGGACCCATTTACCTTTTCCCCGTTGTATATTAATAATTGAGCGATTACCTGACTGAAGTCGTAATCCATGTTTGTGTATGCATACGTGTCAATTTAAATCGATACACTACCATTTTTGATTGTTATCACCTACTGTTTCTATCTTCTCTTAATCCTTTCTCATCCTTGCTCTAAGTAAGTTTTTGTTGCATGCAATCACACATTATCTCAACAATATTGCATAATTACTGTTTTGAATTCAGCGTTATATATTTGCTTGACTGTTTATCAATTTATGGATTTATCTTTAATAAAAAGGGATGTATATGCAGCTTCGACATTTTTTCTCTTGCATTATAAGACCCATAGGACAGTTGTGCTTATTGCGTCAGTGAAACAGTTTTGTTGTGAACAATTGAATTTGGCAAGACAGTAATCTGAAGTTTCACATCACAAGTTGACCTAGGGTAGACAACCTTTCAAAGTTACGAAGGATATAACAGCTGTTTAAGCATAGTAAGGGATTCCACGGCAGCGTAAGGTTAATGTCAAGCGCTCTCTGTGAAACCTGGAGTTACTGGGTTCGATTTCTGGTGGTGTCGCAGTTGTGTATTTTTGGGAATTCACTCCTAGTAGGATGAAACGATCCTTTAGTGGTTCCTAGTTTTCACTCGCCATCTAACTAAGGTCAGCTTGTGATTTCAAACTTCAAATTCATCACTTTCAATGATATTAGGTAAAACAGTAATTCTTATCAAATTGTAGTTCGATTATCAGTAGATTATCATAATTTAGGTTGAGAAATCTTTAATCCATTTATGCTATGTTTGTTTCAGTTTTATTACACTAATGGTCACACTTAAGTTGTATACTGGACTATATTAATATAGCTTAGAAGAACGACTTTAATAGTAGATAATTGAATCGTTTTGTACTCGTAGGTGTACAGTTATGGATTGCTGCCCACTAGGTAATCATATTCTGTAGTTGAAAGTATTAGGTGACATCCTTCGAAATCGGTCATAGTGGCTCAATTACATTCAATCTTTAGTTTCCTGAAGTGATTAAGTTTTAATATTGTTTTCATTTCTTGAATTCATTCATTCTTAGCGAAGCATATTCTCTCATTTCTATCGTTATAATTATTTTCGTCTCTTGTATCTTCCAAGTAATCAATCAGCTCCCACAGTTGTGTAAGGTCCTGCTTTCATCAATCTTGTTTTGCTCTGTTAATATTTGTGTGGCAATATAAGCTGACGTTCATGTTTTAAAATTTACTTTGTTCGTGACTTACTAACTGATATCGTATCAAAACTAGTTATTGCTCAGATAAACGTATTGTTCTACTGTTAGCATTCAGTCTAGTTACAATTCCTATTGTCCAACTGTTGGTGTAACTGCAAGATTTTTGTTATATTTGGCACATTATTTGATTATACACTGTCTATATGTTTACTTTCTTGGTAGTTATTGACGATAAATGAGTACATAGTTTTTCAGTACTTTACTGGAATTATCTCACTTCATTAGAAAAAGTAACTGTGATTGAGTTTTTTTTAATATTTTAAATGAAGATGTTCGTAGGCCTACTTTTCAAGTCACTAAATTCGATATAACTCTTCTGTTGTTCGAGTAGAAATTAAATATTATATATAATATTTTCGGTAGTAGCGTTATACTTTTCAAACGCGTTGTTGGGGATTCCAAATACCCAAAAATACAAGTATTCAGAAAATCAAACGATAGACCTGTACTGACATTTGTGTGCTTGATTTTTCAACTGTCATCACATTAAATAAATGTAATGTTAGTTATACTCTGGAGTATACGCTGCGACATTTAATTGTACTATTTAATCCTATTATAAATTCATATTGAACTTATGCTTTAACTAATAATCACTGTAGTTAATTTTATGTTTAAATGAATGCACTTAAATAAATGTTATTCTCTATTGTTGGACCATTCGGCTCATCATTTAAGTGTTCTTTTTGTCAGTTGATGGGGTGGGGGGTAAGGATCAGAGTAGACTGAGAGTGCCTGAACATGCTACGGCCGTATATATTCTGGTTACCAAAGTTTGTATCTATAGATTAGCGAAGAAATTCATCAACCAGCCCTCAGCCATAAACCTCTTTGGTTGCGACAGGCTTCTCTTCTTCGTCTTGGCTAGTTGGTTGCCACCGGTTTTCGTAACATTGGTTTAATTTACGCATTATAAGATAAATTTGTCCACTACTATATCTACATTTATTTACTAAATTTTCATGTATTACCTCTGTTTTAATAAAATAACTCAGTTGAATTTACAAAGGAGCCTGTTATTAAACATACTACCGGTCTTAATATCATTATTGAGTTGGTTTTTAGTATATTGATAACCGAGGTCTGTGGTAATTTAAAACGTCATGTTCATCATGATATATGTATTACTTTATTGATCGTGACATATTACATTGAACTTTCGTACTCAATGCTATTACTACTAAGTTGTACCCTAGACGTATTAAATTATAGTGTGGGTGGGGTCTTTTTCTGTAACTATTAGTTTCATTCACTGCAGTCTCTTTCATTTCTACCTATATCAGCCTAAGCAATCATATTAGATACCTATTAAATAAATATTAACTTTTTAAAGATGAAAAATATGTTCAGAGTACGTAACAAGAAATATTGATAATTGTGATATTTACTTTCTTTCTTGCTCTTATTTTAATTTTGCTATTTACTTCAGGGTAGACCTATTTATGCATTTAAACTTGGTCCTAAATATACCACTTTGAAATTCAGTGAAGACATTCCGAGAACATCAACTAATATCAATCCAAATACAATGACAGATTCTGAATTTCTCTTCGATGTGGCAAATGATACATATCTTTTAAATAACTCAATGAAACATATACCAAAAATAGCTATTATTGGTAACCTACACGGTCATGATCGTTTAACACCTCAATTATTGACACAGTTTTTAAATTTTCTATGTGATAATCGTAATAGCCAGTTAGCTGTACATAATTTACTCAGATCAGCTGACATTACTTTAATTGCAATTCCAAATCCGGATGGTTTTTACAAATCATGGAAAGAATATTCATTGTCATTACCAACAGAGCAAACACCTAATGAATTGTTATTTGATGGAGATTATTGTTACCATTCTAAAAGGTATAATATTGTTCATTTATATTTCCCTTTTATGTTTTGTGTCATCCTAAAACTTGATGTAGTTTATTTTTCATTTTACACTTATTTGGTACAAATCACTACGTTTACCTTTGAGCCACACTAAGTGTGAGGGTTTGTTGTAGTAATTGTTGTTAAAGCTGCAGACGGTTTATCGGCTTTCGAATTTACGCCCTACTGTCTGAAAGCTAAACACAGTCCTTAAGCAACCGCTCCACAGTATTTTGATGTCTACCTAGTTGACCATTTACTGAGGTTCCTGGATCGAAAATTTTTACACTGAATACAACCACATATTCTCAACTAATTAACTTTCAAAATGTTGAGTTGCTAGCGAAATGACCGAGTATATGAAGATATTAAGAACTCTAAACTTGTTTGTATACAGAATATTCACTTAATAAAGTATGTTTCGTCAGACAATGAATAGAATATTCAGAAATGAATACGAGGGCCACAAATTGACAGATAATCATGAACCTCTACTCGTTATGTAAGATATCGGTCTTTAAGACTTTTTTCTCTTGTGTTATGGACTTGGTTGTTACATCGCTGTTGTTATTTAAACTCACTCTCTTTCTACCTTAAGCTACAATAATTATAAGGTGTTTTTTTATCTCAGACATCTTACTCAGTGGCCACACATACTTCACTCTTTTTACACCAGCTTGTAACACTACTTCCTCACCCAAATCGAATTAGTTAGGACTTGATTTAAGCATTTCATATACTTATCCAGAGTTGAACGCTTCTGAAATACCAAGCTACTACTCTATCATGTACCCTACAATTTTTAATCTTATCATGAAAATAAAATACAGTCGTTTGGTATTCAGCCAAAATTTTTCGTGAAGAATTTTTAAAGCGTCAGTTTGTAATTTTCGAACTTTTCGGAAAAGCAATTTGAAATCTGGCTGTTATCACTTATTCCTGATACTTAGTACTGCACACTACACCACCTGTTTTTGCAGATTTTATGTTTTCATAACACAAATAAATTCCCCAGTATTTGTTCTTTTAACTTGTTGGTTACTGAACTGGAAAGTAAAGTCATAACGGACTGACTTCAGCTAGACAACCACTGAAATACAGAAAACACTGGATGTTTGTATAGTCCTAGTATGGTGTTCATTGAAAGTAAACATCCACAACTTCACTAATGATCAAATTCAAGACCTTCAAGGCCCTCAGCGAATACTCAACTTTCAGACTGTTAAATTCACACACAATGATTTGCCTTTCTAATTTCTGTCGTTTTGTGATATTGCGCGATTGTCGTCCATTATCACTTGTGTCATTTGATTTATGTCTGCTGTGTTTGAACTTCATTGGTTATGAAGTATCATTATCAATCCGTGATTCATCCCTTGACATTATTTACTTGTAAGTTTTTGAAAACCGTTACAATACTATTGTTGATGGTCTCATAATATCTCTAATTAACTGAAGTTGAAAATGTACGCTGTTGGATACTAAAATAGTAGTCTGAACATTTGTATTCACTTGCCTTAAAAACAAAATTTCCTGGATTCCACTTATGGAGTTAAAGATCTACATGTCTTTAAAAGAAACAGGAGGAAGATCTACCTTATTGTAATAGTCGGGTATGCCTGTTGTTGTACATTGAGTTTACCACTTGTAAATAGTCATAATCATTATTAATTCACAGTTTTTTTCTTTAACTCTCATTACAAACATATAACTACTTGGTGTGTTATTTTACGCTTACTTTGAATCCAAGCCCTTACAACAAAGTATTTACTGGTTTTACCAATGAAGCTAATATAGATTTGTGGGAACAATTAATTGGTAAGTGTGAACATGTGTATTTATTCAATCATTGAACATTGCATTAATTTTGAAGTCGTAAATCAGAGTCTTCATATTAATGAGGATTGTGAAACTTTTTAACTTTTCAAACTAAATGGTTTGTATTGTAAAATGTTGAAATTTGGTTTAGTCCCACCTCGTGCAGTCGATTATAGTTAATTGTATTTTTGCGTGTTACATCTTCCGAATTCTTTTCTTTTAGCTAAATTTAAGTTTCTGGGAAGGAAAACTATGCTTAGATTTATCATCTAAATTCATCAAACGAAGTATGTGGAATGGCAACTAGAGCTACCGCACATATGTCCACGTCTGAACATTGTAAATTCTTTCTTATTTCTCAACTCAGTGGTGGAGGAGGGGGGCGAAAAATGACTGAGCGATAACCAAAAATAACTCGCTTATAAGTGTCAACTGGAATCCGTCCAGAAATCCTCCAGACGCCAGAGCGTTTATCGAAAATTCTTCGACTAGTTGACATTCTCTTTAAATTTCTAAAAAAAATATCTAGGAAACAGCGCACTATACTTAATTAGATTTAGCAATAACCGGTACCGTACCACTCAGTAATGGTGTTCATCCACGGCTTATCATAAATTGAGATATGAACCTTCAGGCTTTACGGGAAGTACTTAACGTATAGACAAATGAACCTGCTCCCAGAATTGACTACAGTAGCGCAAGTATATTTACTCTTCTTTTCTTCTCAGTCTCATATGCATACCTTTGCTTCATTCCTGTTTAATTATTCTGTCGTGTTAATCTTGTGAAGTTGATCTCGTCGTATTAGTGTGCTATGACAACTTGGATCTATCCTCACATGCGTCAAGTTCTACATTGTTCATGACTGACATAATGAGCCTGCTGATTTACATTTCTAGTTTCAGTCATTTCACGGTATATTATGTGGCTTCATCCATCGTCATTGAGTGTTAGATGTCTAACGCAGGACATTACTGAATTTCACTAATCATATCTTCTTAGTGGATCTATGGAGGGGATTATAAAACAACGCGATAGGTGAGTCTTATAGGAAAATCTAACAGATTTAGTTTACGTACTTATCAATAATCAGTTTTGTAGTCACCTCATATATTCAAGCAATAAAGCCTTTATCATCTTATACTCTTTAATAATCTTGTATATTTATGTCAGACTTTATCTCTATTTAACCCGTTTAACTGCTATTTAACATAGCACTACGTTAGGTAATGTATAGTGTCTGGATTTGCATTTGACTGGTCCTAATATTTTCAGTGAAGTAAAAGGTTTTATCCAACGTATTCAAAATAAATGACAATTTCTTATCTTTATGGTACCATGATTTTACTATTGATGGCTCTTACCCTTCATGCTTTTTTCTAGCAACTTCTATTATATACGCATAGTCGATTTTTAAAAGGAATAATTTACCTTTAATATAAAAAATAAAACTTTTCTATTGTTTGTTTTAGGCTTAACTGGGAGCAATTTATCTGTTAGCCACAATTGGTGGTGGGAATCGAAGTCGAAGTTAGAATTCGCTTTCAAATCATTGGAACCAGAAAATTTAGCTCTTGTTAAGTGGTTGCAAATATATCAACCAGATTCTATCATAAGTTTTCCAACCGATCAACTGTCTGATATCAATTATGATACAGGCAAGTTATTAGATGATTATAATATCTTTGTAAAAATTGATTAAGTTTACAATACCTGAGATTCTTTAACTTTTTTCCTTTACTATAAAGTATAAGGTGTGTAAAAATTAGAGGTTTTTCACTACATATATGCTCGAAATATTTCGCGGGTATCGCGGGACGATCGAGTAGACATTACTGAGGTCAATAATGATCCACTGGGCAAAAATCAGCTGACATGCTGTGAATCATCATGTAATTGTGAAAGCAGAGTTTACGTGTATTCAGCCACCACACGCCTCGATGTATGATGTTGATTGATGTGAAAGTTTTTAGAAAACAAGAGGGGCTGTAAGGAAAATTAAAATGTGGTGTTGGACTATATACTTCTGATTTGAGACGTGTCGGTAAGTGCACAATATCTAGTTGAGGGTCTACACGTTATCTACAATCAGTGGTTTCAGACTTTAGGTGGCCCAGAATCCATTATAGTTTCGTCATATACCTTCTCATTGTGACTTCCTAAACCATATTCGTAGTGTTTAGCCATCCTTACTACCACCACTACTTGATCATTGGTATGTTTTTGATATACATTTGAAAAATGATACTATAAAGTTACATATATATATATATATATATATATATATATATATATATATATATATATATCAGTTTAGTGGCAGTTTGTTGACCAAGTTGCTCAACTTTCATCTACTATATCATACATGCAAACTCTACTTTATCTACTTCATAGTCAGCATTGTAGTATCATTAACCTTCAAGACAGTACATAAACGTGTTTTTTTTAAATTAAGTTGCATATACTGTATGTTAAAATATCTTACTTCTTCCATAGCTTCAAGTTGTACCACTGAATACTGTAGTTATCAACGTTACTATTGTTTCATTGCGTATACAATTGCTTCCTCATTAAAATTTGTTCTAAATAATATCCTTCTGAGTACCTAATCTCCGTCACTAACTTCTTATATTATCTGCGTTTGCTATTGTTCACGTTACATTATGTGTTGGCTTCGTATATTATTGTTGCTTTAGGGATTGTATGCGTTTAGGAACTTAGTAAATTGGTCCTAACGTTTGTGTCTTCAATGTTAATTCTTTGTGATAGTGGGGTTATAGTTATTTTTAAATTGCAGCACAAATCAATTTGATCTTTTTACTGATTGATTCAGACCATGCAATGTATCTTCATGTCGTAACTTAATGATTTCATTGGTCGATTATTCTTCTTGGCGTTAATATTCTGCACTTTGATTTTGTTTTAGATCCCAGTGAATCTGCTTATGGTCGTGATCTTGTATCAGAAAGTTATAAATGGCTTCGTTTTCTTGGTAAATTGCTTTCCCCTAGCTTCCATCATCCATCTAGTATGTGCACACTAACTCGTTCACTATCTGCTCAAACATTTTCAAAGACTTCTGATAGACGTCGTCGACCTGGGGGTGATTTTCCTACCCAACATGTAAATGCACAAATTCCTACAAATAAATTCGCTAAAGCGGCTGCCCTATCTCTTGGCTTGGCTTCTATGAATCCTAAATTAGGATTGGAAGAAACTGAAAACTTTCAATTGCAATCTGGCTTATCGTTTCCACCCCCATTACCAATAATGATGCCACCAAGTATTGGTTTGACTCTTTGCCCAGGTTGTTTTTCACCTAGTGCGTCTGGTGTTGCACGTGTATGGGCAGATTATAGATTTCCAAGTTTAATGGCTGGCCTTATTGAGCATACCGGTTTGATTGGACTAGGGAGTTTAGGGTTAATAGGTCACGTTCGTGTGAGTCTGTTTATTAATTGATAAGTTATTCAATTTTATTTTTGTTTGATACCTATTTGTCTAAAATATAGTGATTACTTTGAATTCCAGGGTAAAGTTTAACTATATGAGTGACTTCCAGAATCACTTAACTTGTTGTGATTCCGTTCAATGAATCGGAAAGCTACACACGTGAATGGTTTGTAATACACAATAAAATAATTCGCAGATGATATATTGTTTTGCATTATTAATGGACTTTCTAAAATTGATTATAGGATCTCCTCCTTTGAATTCATAACATTCCTAGTTGAGGTTATCCGCAACGTCTTATGTATTTACTATTATACTTTGTATCGTTTTTCAATTTCCCATTCATTTAGTGGATATATGCTACATATTATTGTGTAACTTTCATAAGTGATTTTATTTCAGTTTTTAACATTCACTATCTACGTGTTCTTTATCCGAGTTGTCATTCTACTCTATGCTGTCACATTCATAAGACAATTGTGGACAACTCATAATACTTGGAATATTATCTTTGATGTTGATTACACTGTGATATGCAGCTCCCACTGGCCAAATGAACTCAACAATTTGTGAAAATCCTGAGTATAACACACTTAAAAAACGTTTTTTAGTGTTCATTGACAACCTTAAATATGAATGTAAGCATGTTTGTGACGCGATTCTCCCCATCCGAATGCAAATGATGCTTCAGGACTGTGTTAATTCGGCACCACAGTTAATGATACGGAGCAAAGCATTTGAATGTGTTAACCGCTTTAATTATCTTGTGAATCCTATTAGTCCTGACGGCCTGGTATCTGATGAAATCTCGGCTCGTATGCATAAGGCTAGATTGGATTTTGCCAACCTGCGTCACTTGTGGAGTAGGCGAGACACTCGTTTACTGGCGAAAGGACTCGTTTACTGCGCAGCAGTTAGATCTGTTTTACTTTATGGATGTGAAACATGGCGTTTAAGGATAGAGGATATTCGTAGCCCTCTAGTATTTGATCATAGATGTCTTCGAAACACTGCTCGTGTTTGCTGGGACCACTGAGTAAGGAATGAGTAGGTTAGGAATAGAGTATTAGGTAGATACTGTAAGTCTATTGATGAAGTAGTCAATCTTCACCAGCTGAGGTGGTTAGGACATGTGTCATATATGCCTGACCACTGCCTACCTCGACGAGCCATGTTGTCTGGTATGGGAGTAGGCTGGAAGAAGGCTAGGGGCGGCAAAACGAGAACATGGCACCAATCCATGAAGTCATTGACAATTGGACTGAGCCATTTTAATAGATGCAGACTACCTGGTTGGGGTCCGCGTGATGATCGTTACAGATGGTTAGAGACTGGGTGACATGGCTCGAAATCGTTCGCGATGTCTCAGGTCCATCTACTCCTTGTCTTCCTTCAAATTCTAAGTTTTTGAGCCTATCATAATTTTTACTTTAGTAAATCACATTTCTTTTTTTTTTGTTTCAAATCTTATCTCTGATCTCTATACTTTTCCATTAGTACTTACTCTGTTACTATCTCCCTTACTCTGGGATCTGGTCCTACAATTTAATCTCTATCTGCTAATTGGGGCATGGCAACTTGAACTGATGTACGCATGTACCAAGTTCTACGTTGTAACTGATTGACTGAAAACGTTACAAATAATTGTCTGCGCATGTTCTTATTCGTACACATCTGTTATAATGACTGTTGCAGGCGTTTTAATTTCTGCCATTCATTTCATCACAAAAAAGCATTATGAACGAGTAATGAAATGAATCTCTTCTTATGCTTTTTCTGGGCTATCGCACTTCTTTGCATTCTCATACAACCACTTCTTATCCACAATGAAGTGGAGGATGGGTAAATTTCTTAACAATCCAGTGTTGTACATATGTATGTATGTATGTACAACGCATAACGTGGTACATATGTGCATCAGTCTAGGTTGTCGCAGATAGATAAACATGAAACTAGTAGAACCAGTAATTAGAATAAGTTTGTATCTTCTTGTTGAGTCTGACCAGTTTCAGTCCACTACAAATCAACAGGAAGATACAAGCTTATTCTAATTACATATGTACCCGTTGCACAAGTGTGACTGTCTGGACACAGTAGCCTAGTAGTGAACGCGTTGGCGTTTGGAACGAAGCGGACTGAGTTTAAATTCCGGTGTGAACATCAACATTGGAATGCAGGTACATTCAGCCGATGAGTCCACCTAAATAGGGTGAAACGCGAGTCCTGGATTCCGATTGCCAGTCACAATCCAACTTAAATGTTAGTAGAAGCAGTGGTTACGTCAATGATAGTAAGAAAAACGTGTGCATATATGTAATCTAATACAAGAAGAAAAATAGTCTGTGGGAAGAAATGTATATACAAATCTTAGGTTCATGATTTAGAAGAAGACGAAAAGTGGCATGCACCTATTCCATTGTAATCCATTTTCATGAATGAAATCGAGGGTTACCAACTATTGATTACGACAGTCGAGCGAACTCCAAACAGTCTTTATCTACCAACACAATTGAAACTAGCAGTCAATTACCTCATTTTATGCTTTGACTAGTCCTCATTTTCTCCCATCTTTCTCCAATACCGGTCATCAGTGCTTCACAATAAGTTTACTGTATTTTCTTCATAAAGATCAATTATGATAAGCGAGATAACCATCATGTTAGTTTGAAATATCCCTCATGATTTTGCTTGCTTGTTCTTGTTCGTCGTTATCTTCTCCGTAAATGTTTACAGACTCTGGCTCTACTCTAGTTATCTCTAATTTAATAAAACAATTTCATAAACTTAATAACTGTTTCTTCAGAAAGGTTTTAGCATGGACCAAATATTTAAGCTGCTTATATATCATGAGTTCCGTTTTTGTTAGTAGATATTAAATTACCTAAACTGTTATATTCTGCATTGATTTACACCAGTTCAAATTTAGGTTATTTTTAGATAAAAACTATTCAAAATGACTTTAGAAGCAATAGGATAATCATGCTATATTTATTTGCACCTTAACACTGGTGTTTGTTAACTAATTAAAGACAATTTTGGTAGTCTGTATTTTAACACTTATTTGGACATTATCGTTCGTCTCCTTAGAGTTTTAAAAGTCATTCCCTGTTGCATTCAACCATCGTACACGTTCATCGAATATAGCTCAAAGTTATTGAGATGATAGTTTTAAGAAGTGTGGAACAGCAACTGGTATGTAGTGAACCGCGCCAATCACGACATATTGAAAGTAGTAACCTTTTTGGGAACCAACCTAATACTTCGGGTCCATACTCTCTGCTTTGGATATATGTATTAGAAGTAACACTGAGAACTGTAACATACCAACATATCAGACGTTTTTAACCACTGGATTTCTGAGTGTATTTAGCAAAATGCCATCTTTAAAAATCGTGAATAATTATCACCTACATAGCACTATTTTTAAACAGTTGATTTCTTTAAGATTTGTAACTATTTGATGATTTTAAATTTTATTTTCTTGATTAATTGTTCTCATCAGGATTCGAATAACCAACCAATACCATGGGTTCGTATACATATTGACTATGTTCGTAGTGAATTGTCTACTGGTTCCAGTGATCATAATGGTTATTTCAGCATAATTCTTCCACCAGGATTGTATCGTATCACATTACGTGCACATGGTTACTTAGATCTTAGTGAAATTATTGATGTAGATATGTTGAAAAGTCCTATATATCATGTGTTCCATATGAAACATGTTGACGGGTTATTACCTTCTTCTCGTTTATACGTTGTTAGTATGACTGGTAAGAAATCAGTTTTTATTATTATTTATATTTAAAGTTACGTTTGCTTTAAATGGCGTATGTATTTATTAGTTCCAGATTACTTTAGATTGTATCTATTCATAATTAGATCTTCACCATTTAAAAGTAATAAGGATTATAGGATAGGAGAAAATGCTTAGAGTGATTACAGATATTGATTAAGCTAGTATTACACAAGATGGTATAAGTTTACAACTTGGAGGGAACCTTTTCGACTTTGAATATACTGATATTATTGACTTACTATGCTGTAATACACAAGTCATCCCAATTGTACTTAATTAGTTGTGAAGAGGTATCCGTATGTATGATATGCTTTGCACCGTGTAATTGAAAGTGCTTCTACAAGACTGCTAAGTGTCTCCGCATTCTCTCTTTTTGATGAACCATCAGAAGTAGTCGAAAAGTCCGTGTACCCAGGTAGTCGTGTGAATGTTTGTTGTAGCCTAAGAGACAAAATGAATTCACACAATTAAAACCAAAATAGCTTATGCCCATTTGGTCTGAGTCCGACTGTCTAAGATCGGACTTGTGACGAGCTGGTGAGTGAATGTTAGACGATATTGTGTTCGATCGTTGTTTTCTGTGAAAGATAACTGACTTCCACTAGCGACACCGTGCTAATAATCCTCTGGTTCGCTAATGCTTATTCGGGAGCAGTGACGAGAGTTCGCTTGGTGTCACTATCTTGAAACATCGGCTTTGGTAGCTTTGATGTGTTTTACTAGTGTCATCTTAGTGGCTTCTATATCCTGTGCTATTTTTGAATACTGGTACTGTGTTGAGACATCGAAGTGGTGGTTAGTTTATAACATCGTGTCGTGATTGAAGGAAAGCTATGTAGGGTGAGTTTCTATCCATCCATCATGAATCCCTATTTTTGGTTCTAGAGATGTTGGAACTTTTCCATTTGGATGTTATCGAATGTGGTTAAGAATATAAGCCTTTGGTGATCATTCTACATTTTTCTGTTAGATCACTTTTGAAAATGATATAATCTCCCTCAGTTAAATGAAGTCTTTGCTGTCTGTATTATTATCCAAAACGTATCTCTTGCTATACTGTTTTCTTATTCTGTAGCTAAATTTCTCCTTTTGGATTATAATCGCTTCGTATGAATCACAGTCTAGCTGGACGCTTCGTATCTGCCACAAAAAGTAGCCTTTCATTATTGGCCATCATACAAAACATTTGAATCATGTCACTAGTACATAAGGCTTGTATTTAAATACAGACTTGTATCGTATTAAGACAGTATAACTCAAAAAATTGTTATGATCAGATTCATAAGG
Source organism: Schistosoma japonicum (assembly GCA_025215515.1). Lineage (NCBI taxonomy): Eukaryota > Metazoa > Platyhelminthes > Trematoda > Strigeidida > Schistosomatidae > Schistosoma > Schistosoma japonicum. The sequence continues at coordinate 21,897,653 of CM046063.1, read as the reverse complement.
CTAAACATTTACATAACTGTCTTTAAAAAATAAGCAAATAGAATGGTGTTTCGTATTAGTTATCATGCTATTTTCATACCTTTGACTTGTGTTTCTAGTTGTTTCGCTGTATATAAGTAAACGTAATGTTAAGCCAGCCAAATGAAATATTTGATTAACTTCGCTAGTCGATATACGATACTTATTCTTACTTTATAAGAGTTTTGAAATTTCTAACTATTACATAACCTTTTGTGAAGTCAAGTTAGCTTGAAAATGATATCTATGATTGACATATATTAGTACAACACAAAAAATATCGTTTTCAACTAGATGTTCAAGCTTTATTATGAGGTAGTATTTATATGCAAACATATAAAACGTTATACCGATAAAGCCAACTTATTAGTAAATAGTGGATTACATAAATAATAGTAATAGATGAAAGTACAAATAAATAAACTCCATAAAACTGCAGAAGAAGTGACTTATTCAAATCTTAGAACCCCCTATCAAATTACTTTCTAACAAGAGCATTAATGACGTTTAAAATTTTATACCCAGAATAGAAAACATGAGTTTAAACAGTTAACGTATGGTATCTTTAAATGTTAAACATTGACATCATTTTCAGTTTGACTCTATTTCACAAAAATAGTTTGTAGTAGTTAGTAATTTCTTAATCCTCATGAAGCATTGTTTACTGGAGTCAAAATAAGAATAATATAACGATTGAAAAATTTAATCAATGTTTGATTTGTTAATGAAATATACAACCCGTTTGTTCACATCTGAAATGGATGGGACAAGGTTCTAACTTGGGATTTGTGATTTCTTAACCAATTACCTTTTGCTAGAACACCACTACACTCTTGCATGTATTTCAGGTTAATGCACTTCGTGCATCCGCATTTTATTGAGGAAAGTGATTTGTTTATAATGTTTTTATTGTCGTTCTGAGTTTTATCATCGAAATATATTAAAACCTGAGTTGAGTTTGTTATAAATTGTTTTACATGTGTTACAGTAGTCCATTTTGAACATTCTATTAGCTGTCTTTAAATGTTTTATTATCTCACTGTGCGTTTTCATTCTTATCAATTTTTGTATCGCGTTGATTTGACTGATTTTGGTCCAGGTTTTTTCTGTTTATAACACATCATCTCTATGTTATAATTAGGTATACGCGAAAGCTGATATGTTCTTTTTTGTTCACAATTGCTTTAGATGACAGAACATATATTATTTATTTATATACTTTCATGTTTCTCTTTTACAGCTACAGTTATCGCAATAATTTCACTTAGTGTAACTATGTGGTTATGTTATCGTTTCTGTTGCTATGCTCGCACGCCATATGCAATTGAACGACGTTCAGCTGGTAAATTAGACAATATGAATAGTCAAATCAAACGTGGACCATATTCTCTTTTAGCTTCAGATGATATACATAAACCAAACAATTCAGATAGTTGTTTAGAATCTATGTTAATGCATAGAAGTGAAGGAGAATACGAAATTTTCGAAGATAGCGATAATGAAAATAACGCTGAGGAACAGGAGGAAGGTAATCATGAAATAATACACTGTGATATTGATATTCATCAAGCTAATAAAATGAAACCTCTAGTGAGTACACAACTATTCAATAAGCGCAATAAACGTTTTTCTAATCGTTTACACAAGAAAAATCGTAAATACATTTCAAATCTATCGAAATCGTCAGTAGATAATGATGCATTTGAAGAAGTTCAACTTGTCTAAAATGAAACATTTATATCGGATCCTAGGATACCTACCTTTTTTCTGATGAATGTTGAATTCATTAAATCATTCCATTTCTCCTTTTTTTGGACGTTTTATTTTACTTATTAATATAAATATTATCTTGCTTATGTGTATTTGTTTTGCCTCTGCGTGTGTTTATATATCAAGTTATTTACAGATTCATAACCTGTTTGTTGTTTTATTTATTCATCGAATTGTGATATACTTTTTTATTCGTTTTTAATTATGTTTACTTTTATCCTATTCGTTACTTGTGAGTAATATTATGCTCGACTGTGGATTATTTCTTATTTTGAATTTTTCATGCCATTTTTTTTTCTCACGCGCACACAAAAACATGTTTAGTACATGTTTATTCATTTCAAATAATCATAAATAATGTTTACCGCTAGAAATGATTTACTGACAGCTGGTGACCGCAACAACAGTACCATTCTAAATAATGCTTATATATCGAAGATGAAACTGTTTTATCTTTTGTTTTTTACAATTTTATACTCTCTGTTTTCTGTTTCAGTGTTTTTCATTAAAATTTATTTTTGAAATATATTACAATGCTTTGCTTTAAATGAACATGTTACGTCATATATGTGTACGGATTATTTTGCTTGTTGCAATTTTTGACTTACCGCTCTGACTCTGTATTTGCATTTATGGACAAAAAACTTAATTTTTTGAATGTTTTTCTTATTTTACGTGTGTGTATGTTACGTCATCTTCATTATATACTATCATTTATTGTTGTCATTTCAAATGAAAATATAAACAAATAATTAAAGAAAGTGCTAATCTGTTGATATCCCGGTTTCTCTCAACAGTGTGGGTTGTTACCATGTTTGTCGCTTCTATCAATTTTCTGTTCATTTAGTAACTTTTCATGGGTGTTGTAGTATAATTTCAATTTTTTTAAAGCCTTTCGATTAAGTTTATCATTTGGCATGTCAATCTGCGCTACAGCAATATGTTCGTATCATTCGTTTAAAGTAACTCTAATTGTTTGTAACGAAATATATATGCAAAAATACACTAAAATATAGCTCCAACCTATGAAAAGGACGAAAAAATGACTAGAAATATTGAATATAACACATTCGATATCGAAAGATTTATAAATATCCTTAGTATTTTTCATTTGTCATTTGAAAACACGAAGTAAATTGTTTGCAATAATCATGAAATTTCCTGAACTTGATCCTAGTGCGAGCAGCTTCTTATGAAAATACTGAAATGATTATTTTTATTTGAATTGATAATTTGCTTATGGAACAGTGATCAGAAGTCCCGGTCTGACTCTTTTCAGAACACCGTTAACCACTTCTCAATTAATTAAATGAGTATATATGTATGTTCCTCTTTCGTTTAATAGACGCCCTCTAAAAGACTGCTTGAATACTTACTTATATATATGCCATATTTAAAAATTAATCTACTAGATCATTCTATTAGTCTTTAGTAAAATATCTGATTTACGACGGTCGTTCCTGCGTATTTAAGGTCTTTTGTTGCATTTTCCTGTAATCTCAGTTGATTGAACGCTATCTCATTAGGGGGCATAATTCTTTTAGACATATAAGATACTTTTACATAAGCGATGTAGCGATTATGAATTAAGTGTGGTAATTGTGCGGCAATTCTGTTAATATATAGTTTATCGAGGTCATCATCATGTGTTACTGAAATTCAGTGCTTGAAAATATTAAGTTTCATCCATTATGCTCCAGGTTAGTATCCTAGACTACTAATTTTGGTTAAATTCTTGTGCTGCTAGTCTTCAAATCCATAGTACAGCTTTAAATCAAGTACATTACTCCATATCTGTCTAGTGAGAAGCGATTTAAATATTTCTTTTTCCTCAGATATATCTGCACTGTTTACTCTTGTGACAGCGTTATACTCGCTTACATTTTAACTAAGATTAATTCATTCTTTGTATCTCGTAACTTCATTGGATGCATTTACCACTATATATACCTCATGAACGAAATAGCTTTGCTACAAATTCCATACTGTTAAACAATTTATAGGTATACAGATGTAGGTAGGTAATGATCAGAGTTTATCCGATGGGCTCTTCAGGTATCCTTTGTTAAGTTCATACTACTAATGAGTAGGTTTATTAGGGAAGTAGATTAATGCATTCAACAGTCGATACAGCGTAAGTAGTAATCATTAGGCCTGTATAAGATAATTAGTAAGTAATTAGTATTTTTTTTTGGAAAGTCCTAATTCTACTGTATCACAGTACTTTTCACTTTCCTCTCGAATAAATCAAATTCCAATGCTTTCAGATAATTTTTTTTAAATAATCGTTAATAAGATTCATTGGAAAATTAGTGCTAATGTTGAAGACGTTTTTAGTTGTTAAATCGTTCATCTAGTATTTTACTCTTGATGTTTATTATTTGCACAATTTTAGATATCATCAGTTGTATGTTTGTATATACTTAATATTCAGCATTCTGTCTTCTCATGCGGAGGACTAGTCTTTTTCCGTTTTTATATTGTTCATTAATATTCATTACACATACTAAATAATTTATATAGTGTATATTTACTTCTGTCAAGATTGTTATTAAATGTCAATTTTTCTTATGCTTTAAGAACTTATTTTTCGTATGTTTCTGCTTTGAATTTACTATATACATCAATGTATTGAATTACAGAACGTTTTCTGTTTAGTCTTCATTTAATACTGTGTAAAGAACTAAGTACTTTTTCGTAAGTTTTATAGTAATCTCTTTAAAAAGTTAAATTTCTTAGTAGTGATGACATGTCATCTATCAAACGACTTTAGTCGAGAAATTCATTCCGATTGTATTCTACCTCCGAATATCCACATAGTTCGCACAGTGTCTTATCACTTATATTAATGGTCATGTAACCACTTGATCCATAAAACTCGACCAACAGTAACGACTGAACAAACATATTAATTACTACTTAATGATCCATGGATACTTGTTAAAGCTAGTAGTTTATTATCATGTTGTAATTGCATATACTAATTACAAACAACTATTTTCGGTCCATAGAAAGATTTTGAGCTACTTGAAACGTCCCAGAAAACTAGTAAAAAATCACTAAGAATACAGCATCTTTTATATTATAAAAATGTTTTGCAATTAAGATATTCATATTTAGGGTGATTAGTTTACGACTTTCAGACTTTAGTAAAATTCTATCCGACCTACCCTCATTTTTCTAGACTATGTGAACTTTAAGTTTCTAAGAACTTATCTGAAAAGTTAACCAAATAAGAACTAATAACTCACTAGCTAAACAGTGAAGTTGGTCAAATTATAAATGAAATAGTAACTCACTAAGGATATAGTACAATTATGTCATAAATTATTCATAACTCAAATATCAAATAGGCGGCACGAAATATATGGACATTACGGGACCTAAAAACATTGTTTTCAACTTGCTTGTAGGGTTGTAGGTGTGTACTAGTTATGCATTTAAATGAAAAAGGAAACGGATTCACTGTTTCCTAATAGTGAGTAAAGCACCAGTTGTTAAATAAATCCTTTTTAATTCGTTTATTAGTACCTATACTAACCACTTAAACCGTTAAGAATAAGTCATATCTGTCTTTAAGAATTGTGCGTCTTTTTAAAAACTTGGTGTATTTGTTTAAGCAGTCCATACTACTTAAAATTAACAAAATATTAGTCCTCGAATTTGTCCAAATCTTATAATAAAATATTATCAAACAATCCAATAACATGTGAATAAATGGTATTAAATATACTAGCAGATACTAGATAGGTATGCAATTTACATCGATTAAAGTCAATACGTCTTTCACAGGATATATTGTTAGCAGTCCTTTCATATTGATTCGATTGACCGGTTCTAAATCAACACGCATGTTACTTCACGGAATTTAATTTTTATTAATTCCGAATTGTCACCGTTTAAACTTCAAGATATTCTTCATTACTCCCTTCGTGTTGTATAACTAACCACTTTTGAATTGATTACGTTGATTGGTGTATAGTTAGCACACTTAGTTTCTTTAAGTTATATAAATAAGTGTAACTATCAACTACTTATGTCAGATAATCATTTATTTTTGGAATGTATGCAAGCAAACAGGTCAAAGAGGTAATACTGAGGAATAATCATAATGAAGTGTTTTAACTGTATTTCTTAGATTGTCATTATATGTTCAGTTTGTCTCTTCATACTCCTCTTAATTGTTGAATGTCGAGATGAGAATACTCATAGTAAGTAAACCACAGATTTATGGATAATTGAATTGAATTTTGCAGGGGACAACAAGTGTGTACATAGAACTCCAGTTGCTGTTGATAAATCACCAATAACAGCAGATAACGCAGGTATGTAAACATTTTTCATATATTTATGTTATTATGTTGAATGTGCTCTGAATATGATTCTTAATTACATTAATAAGCGACTATCTTTAAACACGATGAATAAGTAAAATAAATTTATAAATGAAGTATTATTGTCTAGAAAGCTTTTTAGAAATCACATTATGTGTATATGCTTAATTCCACTTAATATAGTCTTATTCTTGTTCAACAAAGTGAGTCGTTTAATCAACCATGTGGGAAGTCACAAACTACTGATTGTTAATAAATGTAAATTTTTAGATACTTAGATACATCAATAACATGGTGTTGAAAAATGAACCAAGTTCACTAAAAATTTCTTCGCGAAATAGTCTATTGAATGTTCTTCACATATAAACGACAGAAATTTCCTTAGTGAATTCACAACACTGTATAATTTCAAATTATATATAATCCATTCATTTTAATGATCCTAATAAGAATTTAATCATAAATGATCAAATTTTTCATGTAACAACATTTTCCATCTATTTTTGGAAACGATCTTGTGTAGAATTCAATTTGATTAAACATTCATTGTTTAATTACTCATCAAATGAATAAAGCTTTATTAAACACAAAGATATTTACACACATTTTCCATAGACATTTTATATTTAGGTTAGTTTTTGCCAAATATTTGATAATCGTTTCATAAATCCGTTTTTGTAAGAACTCCGTTTAACTTATGAATATTTGTGTCATCGAATGACTGAAGTTATTGTCTCTCTAATAAGTGTGTAAAATACATCATTTTTATTAGGCATTTCTGCATTCATTTAGCTAGTAAGTTGTTGTATCTTTAGGTTTCGGCCGATTTCTGATTGTTGATCTACGTTAGGCAATGGACTCATGGTCTTATTATATTGACTGAATAGTGTACGACATGTACTACGATTAGGTATTATCTGCTTATTGTTAATCTGCCCTGGTCATCATTCCTGATCCAGAAAAGAAGAATATAAGTCTATGAAGCAACCAGCCAAAATCAAAATTATATTTTAAGCATTGATCTATATAAATACAAGACGAGATTGCACAACCAATCGACTAGTAAAATAACATCAAAATAAAACTAAGCCTATGATAATAGTAAAATTGGGTAACATGTGCACAACTAATTAGTTAAAGTTTATGCGTGTAAAATAGCATATTAACTATTCATCGGTCAGATGGAATGTTAGGTCCTGTTGAATATACAAGTAGTTTAACTTTTAATGCATATGTAAACAAAAGTTGAAAATAATATTACGAAAATAAGTTATGAAAGTTCACTCATCCTTATTGACTTACACGAGCTATCATTTTAGAGCATAATCTGGATTAAAAATTTTTTGGCTATATATTTGATTTACTCCAAACTGTATAATGGTATAAAATACAGCTCTCACTTACTAAATTATCTGGAGAATGACCAAATGTGCTGGATGCAGCTTACTGACTGAATGATAAGGATATCTTTGGTAGTTAAAGCTTACCACTACTTCATGTCGACAATGAGCGCAGAATTTCTGTTATAGTTATTATTCTTTGAGTATATATATATGGCGACTTTTTGTACACATATACATACTTTATACTTTTCTAAATGTAATATATATATATATATATATATATATATATATATATATAAGTGGTATATAGCTCAATGAGCATTGGTGATAGCTGTTTCACTCCCGACAAGTCCGAACTCCACTTGTTATGACTTCTCACTAGAGATCCAAAAACATACTGAAGGGTTAGGTGTTCTCCAGCCTGAAGTCCGTGGGGGAGAATCTTGCAGTACGCACTGCTGAGGAGTTTTACACTTGAATGAAACAGCTGTCCAGTGCTACCTGATTTTCAGTAGTACCATATTAATATCAATTTGTGACGTATCCAATCAATAAAAAGTACTATTCTTTACAAAAAATAACCATCTCAATTTATTTACAAATATATATAACTTAGGAGCTTAGGAGGAAACATCGATATTAGCATCGTACCATATACTGAATAAAATAACTTTATCATCAATATTTTTCATAGTGTGGATTTTTAATTTTTATTCTTCTCTTCTTCATTCATACTATGCTTACGGTGTTTCGCGATTGCCTACCTAACCAAATTCAACAGACGACAAAGAAAATGATCTGGTATTTTCAAGCACAACTACTGAATCAGTGAAACCGAAACGGTTTTTTATTTGATTTGAATGAATAAAAAACTTGATGTCAAGGTTATATTTTTGAAAGTTAAAAAAAATTAGTAACTGTTGATTAGAATAATGCAGCAATGTGTTAATGATAGTGTTCATATTAATTCGGATAATAAACCAATGAAACAATCTAATGGTTGTAGTTTTGACTGAGTACAGTTTTAATCGGTTCAAAATTTTTAGTGTCTAGTTCAGTACTTTATATTGTCTTGTAAAAAAATTTAATCGTTAAATTTCTACATTATCATCCTACAATATCATAAGTAAATATTGAATGCTATTTAAAGTATTCCATATATCAGTATATATGTCAGTCAGTAAAATATTTCTGGTAATGTATATTTAGGAGCACTTCAATGAAGCTTAATGTTAAATCTGCAAATGGATTGAAATTCGTTGTAGTAAGGTATGTTTAAAAGCTTTAGAAATACTCAAGATTTTTCTGAGATTAAAATTAACCACGCTTATCTCTGATACGTAACTTTATTCATCATCTTGACAGTGAATTCAATTCGAGATATGTATTTTATACCCCTGTTTTGCTTAAAAATTATGATAACTGAGTACACACAAATGCAACAGAAAATAAAATACTAGTAGGCCAGAGTTTTGGTTGCATATCTTTTCAACAATGTGAAACTTCGTTTGAGTAGTCACTTTGTGCAAGAACATAGTCAATCAACTTTATGGCTACCTGTGATTTTTGTGTTTTTATCAGTTAATACTATATGCTAGGTGTTTGCCAAGTTTCATCCTGAAAAATGGTAGTTTCATTCCTGGCAGCAACTGTTTCTTAACTCACTTTGTTGAGAAACTAATGTGCATTTTTATTGTCATTGTCCAGCATTTCCCGTAATATTTTGGAAATTCGACATACGGCAGCGTTAGGAACTAAACTTACTTGGGTGTTTATTGATATGACGAACGTGTAGAGGCCACTGTTACCCCCCTAACATAATAATTTTTGTACTGGATATTTCTTTATTGATATTTGTACTAAAAGTTATACATACTATATTGTACTATTGAACTTTACGCTTTGGACAATTTGTGATTTGGCTTCTTTGGATTCAAATATATACATGTATCGCATCTTCGTTTTGGACTTTTTGATCACATGCGTAATTTGCAATTGTCGAGTGCACATGGGTCATTGTTGTTAACGAAGGTGAAATTGCTGACAAGACATATATATTTGTTGGACCTAACGAGGTTTCGAACCCTTCAGCACAATGCAGCAACAATGAACCTGAACTCTACTGTATACTTTTAAGTATTAGCATTCGTACTTTATGCTTGTAGCCGAATTGGAAGTCGTTTGTCTTACTGACTAGATATCTGGTCTCATTCAACATTATTGTATGAGCTCACTCAAAAGCCTTGTTACAATCAGTACAAATTACAGTTACTGAGTGAGAAACAAACACTTCAGTAATTAGGGTTAGCATTATACAGTAAGTCCTAAGTATGGACTGAAGATCACCAACTCGCGCCTGTGGCATACCTAGAATTACTTCTTTCAGTTTTGTAGTGCCATCCCCATGAAGAATCCGAACATACAAAGGATTAGAGAACTATGAACTTATCCGAAAGGGATTGAAAATTACCAGACACGAAATCGTGATCGATATCTGTTTACTAGATAATTATTCACTTGTTAAGACGGTTAGTGCAAGGGTTTTCAAATTAAGACGACACCTTGATACCTGTTAACGAACGTATGACTAGAGATACAACAAGTAAGCCAAGTTATTCCTCCGCTTCCCAGCACAGATAGTTATAGGAAGCAGTCCAACGTCAGTAAGAAGCGTTGATTCTACAGAGAGCCTGTTAGACATAACAAATACTTAAGCCATCCGTACATATACAATAAAGAGAACGTCACTGGATGTATCACAAATAGTGTACTAAAATTAACAACGAACCAATAAGATTTAACTTGTTACTAGGTGGAAAACACAAACTAAAGATAAAAATGGGAGTATTTTGGAGCGAAATTAATAAATTTAAATTTCCACAAATAAATCACAGAAATAATAAGTTTACCAAGAGAATTCTGGGGATCTAAGATTCTCAACAGTAAGTGACATTGTTCATCCTAGTTTAATGATGAATTCGGATTCTATTCTCCACGTGCTTTGTTCGGTGAGTTTCCCGATTCACAATCTGGGAAATTGCATTTCCCTTGTAGTAAAATACAGGAAACATGTAAACTTCATACAGAACTATTTGATACTTATTCCAGCCCTGTAGTCTTTATGTTTAAATTTTATTTATTACATTATATTTTATTTCCCATCACAAGCGACTTATTTAAAATAAGTATCGTGGGTTTCATCAAAGAAATATACAATAAAAAATGGGTTTACATAGCAAAAGAAAATCCGGAATTGTTCAGAATGTTAAAATAAATTTAGTGTATATTACCCACAGATGAATACCTTTATTAATTTGATTCGAACGTTCAATTAATAGTTGCTAAAAACTACCAAGGACAGTGGTACTGGTAGGATAAGTATTGTGAAGAAACCGTTTCGGGTTTCTTCAAAGAAGTATAGAATAGTTAAAATGGGTTTACATAGCAAAAAAATTCGGAATAAAACTTTAATATGAACTAGCATGTATATATGATACTAAGGAAAGTAAAAGTGATATTGATGGGTTGAAAATTCTGAATAAAACGTGTGAGTATGAATAATAAAATATGTGATATGAAAAATTATTAAGTATTTATGGCATAAATACAGTGTGAATATACTTATTAGACAACTAATATTCTCATAATAATTGAAGGGTCAAACTATGGAAGTGTCAACTAAATTGTTAATGGTTGTATAAGTGATTATGGTGTAGCGATAAATAATCCCCAAAATAAATAGTTGCATAGGCTCTCGACATTGGTGCTGACCATGTTAGTTTTAGCGGACCTAACTAGTTGAAGGCGCGTGGTCACGCATCACCACCAGATCACGTCTCGAACCATTGTGGGTAGCATTACTCTCTAGTTTGCCAACCTAGACGTTGCTATCCCATTGAAGCTCTGTTAACTATCAAATATAATTTCTCTTCCATCCTTCGGTGCCTTCTGATTTCTCCTCATTCGTGAGAGTGAGTCCATTCGATAGAAGTGGCTTTGGTTGTACGACAAGCGTAACTTGTCATATTTTCGGGTACACTTTAATGGAATATCATGAGTAATTTGCTGGTATTCCTAAGTTGACTTCTGTGCTGGGATTAGATCCATACATGCTAGGCTTATTAAATAGGAGATTTGCATCTTATGTTTCCTTCAGGGTACTTGTCATGCTATTAATTATATTCTAACTGATACATTGGGTTTTGTCCTCGCTGTTATTTGCCTGTTGGTACATGCCTCTCCAGTTAATTGGAGACTTTGACTTGGAAACTCGCATAGTGAGCTCCCCTTTATCATTCCATGAGCCGTATTTGGATTGTGTTGCACAATAGTTATCGCATATCTTGCACTTATACTTATTTTAATTATAGACGATAGTTCTGTCATCTCACTTTCGTGTAACGTTAAATTGTTCTTTTGCATTATTGCAGGACAAACCAAAAAACAACAACGGTAGTTTAATTTCCTGTGATCTGCATACACTATCAAGTGCTACTAGTGGTGGCCAGTCATAACGACTATATCACTAGACGACAAATAGAAATAAGCCTCGTGAAATCACATGTATATTTGTTATATGTTTCATGTGCCTACGACGATAACATCCTGTCGAAGATTTACCCGTACTCTATTCTATCCTACACGCTGAGTCAGCTGAATATCATGCAGAAGAATTAATGCATAATATAGGCAAATACTGTGAGACTTGTATTTGGTTATGCAGTCCAGAATGCTATACACCTCGAAAAATATTTGACTACTCATGGCAACGTCCGATAAGAGGGACTATTTTGCACATCAACCACAGACAATTCGTACACTTAAAAGGCGATGTTGTGCTTATCCAGAGAGATATGGTGACTCTTACCTCAGATGTAACTTTGCGTGAAATTTGGCTTTTAGGAGATAGTGGGAAATGTGAGCGTATTGGGTATATGGTTGCTGTCACCGTAACAGCTCGGATAAGGTGTGAAATTGTAAAGAGAAATATTCACAAGGCTTACTTTCATAGCTCCCATTAGTGTGGGGGTATTTAAGTGTGAGTAGACGCGCTGGTACAAGACCTGGCCATACTCACTTCTTTTTCAGGACAATAAGAGGGGAACCAATGCACAGGGTTAGAGGGAAACTGTCGTTTACATGATGGGATTTCAGGTGGTAGTGTAAAAGCAACTCTCGTGCTTATGTGAAAATCCTTTCGATGTAGTGTATTAAATGGCTTTTAACCATTTCGTATTTGATCCTTAATTGTGGTTTCCTGTTTGACAATGATTCTCTAAGCAGTTAGTATTCCTACTCTTATGACAGTTGTTGAATTTTCCTTGCTACTTTGTTCTCTGTGCTTTTTTTGTCATATGTTAACCGCTGTGTTCGGACCCAGTTTATCATACTGAACTTCAAGGACTTATTGCAAGCCATTTTGTTTCACTGTCACTGGCATTCTACACTTGAGTGACTTTCATGATTTAGTTAGTTGTAGACGGAATCTGACTTATATGCCGATAGGAACTTAGATTTTTGTTCTCCAAAGTGAATATTTTGATGCTTTTTCTAAGTTGTATCACAGAATATTTATAATAATTTCTTGGGTCTTTTTCGGTGTATCACAGAGGAAAATTGATTGAAATTCGCACTTCATATTTATGTTTATGTAATTGAATATAGTACAAGTATTTGTATTAGAAAACCATGCTATTACTCATTTGGCTGGAAAATACAATTTATTGTTGAATGTTTCTTGTGAATAAACAGAAAATTTGCATTCACACCAGCAGTTCACCGTGGCTTTCAGACTTCATGAGTTTAATTTCAAAGTAAATCTTACCAGTGGCTCGTTAAGGTGATGGAAGTAATGAACCATATGATATATTAAGATAGTAATCTGTCTTAGCTTTCCATTTTTCCGCAGAATGCAAGTCTAATGTTTTAAGTCGAAGCTGCGAAGAGTTTGTTTTTAATCCTACTGACCTTGTGGTGGCTCTTTGATGAACATGCTTCAAGGCAGAAATATCTTTCTTGAGATAGGAGAAACATTAAAGTATTCAATATGAGGTACTGCACGTTGTTACCTAAACAAATGTCACTGACCGAAATTTGTTCCGCGAATTGTAACAGCCAACTCACTTTCATGAATTAGGCAAGAATTTTATTTTTTCAGAATACATCACGTATTGTCTGTTCTATAAGGTATTGTTTAACTCTGTAGAGATATTATCTACAAAGTATCAAAAGATGCTTGCCACAGCAAAATGTTTCAAGTTCTGATTCAATTCACAATCAAAAGATGGAAACACCCAGTTAGTTCGAACAGCCCAATCAAAGAGGGAAGCAAAACAATATGGCAGCCACCAAAACCAAGATGTCAAGCAAAACAAAGTAGATAAAACCCATTGAAATCATACAACTTTAGTAGGAACGTAAGAAAACATAAATATCACAATTCGAATTAATATTGACTTTCTAATTTAGAGTCAAGTGATCAACAGAAATTACAATTGAAAGTATTAAGAAGACTTAGTCCACCTTTAAAGTATAGTGAAAAATTGCAATAGATAAATGTTACATTGAAGTAATATTATAAACTGGACTTACAAAAAATATTACAGTTATTGCACAATTTTCTTCATGCTGAGGTTTCAGGTTTGCAATAAATACGTTGATAAAGCGTTTGGAACTTAAGGTAAGAATAAACCCCAAGAATGAGTAGGCTTTATTGTTATCAGTTTCAGTTGGAAGACACCTTTATAATATAACAGTTGGTTGCCTTCAGTTCTTTTTCTAATGTTTAGGGAGTGATAACGAGACCACTAGGTGTGTGCAAAGAAAATGTATTCATATTGTTCACCACTATTACTGTGCATTCATCACAAATATTTCAGTGCTAAGTTCACTTAGATATTGCTTCTGGGTATACATGAGTCCTTTTATTTGTCAAAAAGCCAAAAGCTTCAGCATTGCGTTCATTCTAGTGAGGTGCATTCGCTATATGACCGTGTAACGTTTGTTGTATAGCCAGAGCATATTCTAACGTTTAAACCCGCATAAATGAATAAGAATAAAACAGGAGGCAATGAAGGATGAAGGAAAAAATATAGTTAATTGTGAGTAGAACAACAATTCATTAGCAACATCTAGACTAGTTAACAAGAGAACGAGTTGCATTTGACAGCCGTGTTGTGTCATAATCTAGTGGTGATGCACAACGGAACGCCTTCAACCAGTCGTGTCCACCAAAACAAACATGGTCAGCATCGCTGTAGAGAGTCCATGCAGCTGTTTATCTTGGGGACCATATGCAGCCACTCTAGGCTGCAAGCTGTCCGATCAATGACCGTAGTTTAACCCTTGTACTAAATGTCTTAAGGTGAGACGATATATTTCCATACTGACTATAAGAATGATGCGAATGCAATATCTTATGTTTTCCTAGTTTGTTGGATCTGTATGATCCATAACATTAAAACTGAAATTATCATTAAGGTTTTTGAGAACTGTAAGCAGTCTTGGATCTTAATGAAGAGTACTTCTTACAGTGCCATTAGATAAGATAATAATCAGTCGAAGTGTTCCGTAAACAGAAACTAACAGCCAAGTCTAGCTGATCAAACTAGAAGGCTTTATCATCCATTTACGGTCCCTTAGTTTTGTAGTGGCTTCTGACATTGTTTGACAAGTGTTTTATTTGGAGATCTATAAGGTGTTCATCTAAAAATTAAAGAGCTGTTATGTAAAAACTTAAGTTAGTCTAAGTTGCTGAACTGTGTGTTGGGGGTAGTAAAAGGACATTTCCAGAACTTGAACTAAGATAATCAAATAACCATAGCAAAAATAAAAACAGACATACCGGAAAGAAAGCAAGTGAAATAAAATAAAATGTCATAAACTAAAGTAAAAGTTAAATTGCTTATTTACCTGATTGCAACAGAGTTATAACTGTCTCAAATCAACTCCTATGACTATTTCAGAGTTTATTTGGGAAAACTTTCTCTCGCTACATGGCCTATACTGAAGGTCAGTAACCTAATAAGCTCTAATTAAATCACAGTATACGTACAATGAATAGAAGTGTGCACATTTTTTAAATATGTTAAGGCTTTAAACAAAATTCGAAATGAACGGAACCAACCAGAGCTAGTTACTGACTATAGAGTCATAATTATGTACTTAAAATTCTATTGGTAGCCTTTAAAATTTTACTACATTAAAAAGGTTTATATCTTTTTATTTTATTAATTTCGCAACACGGAAAGGTTCCTCAAATTTCCTTTTTTTGAGTGGTTCAGAAATCAGCCTGTGGCCCCCTTGGGTAAGCTAGCCGGTCCCAACCCCTGGTAAGGAAGGAGGGTTAAGCATAAGGTTAGTAAACTAATTCCGTAAATCAACAACAAAGATAAAAAACACTAACCTGTTAAAACCTGTATAACCCTTTTTACTCTGCCATGAGAGTTAGAAGGTCTGTCATGACGCCTCATTTTGAAAGCCAAGTTTCTTCGGAAGCCACGAGGTCAATACCACTTCTGACAACCAGATCAACTATTAATATAGGTACATGTAGTGTCATCACGATGTGACAGACAGGAAGAAGCAAGCAAATAGATGAAGAAATGAAAAGACAGAACCTGAACATACTTGGAATAAGTGAAACTCATTGACTAAAAGCCGAACAGCTATGATTGTCCTCAAGAAAAGTGCTTTCATACTCCGGTCACGAATAATAAAACGTCTCACATACACAAGTAGTAGTACTGATGCTGTACCAAGAAGCATGAAAAGCCCTTTTAGAATGGAAACTTCATGGACCAAGTATCATCATAGCATTCTTCATGACCAAGAAGGAAGGGATCACAGTGAATGTCATCCAATGCTATGTTCCCACCAACGACAGTCACGGAGAAAACAAATCAGTTCTGTGCGAGGTTACAATCAACAATCGATAAATGCCCATCCAAGGACTTGACAATTCTAATGGTAGACTTCATCGCGAAGGTTGGAATGAACAACACCGAACATGAAGATACTGTGGGGAAATATGGACTGGGAAAAAGGAACGAGATTAATGAAAGGTTTGCAAACCTATGTGCCTTCAAAAAATGATTACAGGTGGCACTGTATTCTTCCAAAAACGTATACACAAAACTACACGGGTTTCACCAGACCACATTATGAAGAACCAAATCGACCACATCTGCATCAATAAGGCGTTCAGAAGGACAATCGAAGACGTAAGAGCAAGGAAAGGAGCTGACATGACTTCATATTATCAACCTGTGGTTTTTAAAATGAAACTGAAGCTGAAGGAGCATTGGATAACTGGAGCAGCAGTATTACAAAAGTTTAACTCAGCTCTTTTCCGGAATACTAACAAACGCAACAAATTCAAAATAACCCACAACAATAAGTTCCAAGCATTTTACGATCTACTAGAAAAAGGTGGAACTAATATGGATGATAATTGGAAAGATATTAAAGAAACAATAGCTTCAACATGTCAGGAGGTTTGAGGTCACAAGGAACAACATCATGAAAAATATATTTCTGTTGGTACTCTGGACAAGATCCAGGTAAACAGAGGCAGAAAGATAGTTATCAATAACAGCCGGACAAGAACAGAGAAAGCCAAAGCATAGGCTGAATACACAAAAGTGAAGAAGCAAGTGAAATGAAGCATCTGGTCGAATAGAATAAAATATATTGAGAACCTAGCAATGATGGCAAAAAAAGCTGCAAGAGAAGGAAACATGAAGCACTTATACGATAAAACAAAAAAGCTCTCTGAAAAATTTAGTAAACCAGAACGGCCAATCAAGAGCATGGTTGGCAAACAAAGCATTGAAGTGAATGAACAAAGAAACAGGTGCGTAAAACGCTTTGAAGAGCTGTTCAATAGATCAGCCCCACTGAACTCACCAGTCCTCAAAGCAGCAGCCGCGGACCTTCCCATAAACACCGACCTACCAACAGTCGAAAAAATCTAAATGGCTTTCCGACAAATCAAGAATGACAAGTCAGTAGTGCCAGACAACATATCAACTGAGCGATGTACTGAAGACAGATATGAAGCAAACGCAAAGATACTCCACTTCCTCTTCAGAATGGTTTGGGAGGAAGAACAAGTGCCAGCAGACTAGAAAGAAAGATACCTCATAAAGATACCAAAGAAAGGAAATCTTAGCTATTGTAAGAACTACAAAAGCATTATTCTTCCTTCGATACCAGGAAAATTTTTCAACAGTGTTGTTGAACCAAATAAAAGATCCCAGTCGATGTTCAGCTTCAAGACCAACAGGCCGTATTTCGTAAGGGACTAATCGTGTATCGACCAAATCGCGACTCTACGGTTCACTGTTGAACAGTCAACTGAATGAATTCACTCCTTTTCATTAACTTCCTCGACTACAAAAGACTGCTTGGATAAGGGAATATTAATGAGCCTTCTTCGACATTATGGTGTAGCCGAGAAGATAGTCAACATCTTACGGAATTCTTACGTCGGACTACATTGTAAAATCGTGCATGGACGTCGGTTCACAGATTCATTCGAAGTGAAGACCGTTGTTAGACAAGGCTGCTTACTCCCACCCTCCTTCTTCCTACTGGTGAATGACTGGATTATGAAGACTGCAACATCTCAAGGCACTCTCGGAATACACTGGGCAACATCGACGCAACTAGATGACTTAAATTTTGAAGATTATCTAGCTCCTCTATACCACCCACAGAAACAAACGCAGATAAAGACGGACATGGTAGCAGCAGCTTCAGCAGCAGTAAGTTTCAACATACGCAACTGAAAAAGCAAGATCCTTCGAAACAAAACAACAAGCACTAGCCCAATTCCACTAGACGGAAAAATTCTCGAAGGTGTAGAAACCTTTACATACTTGGGCAGTAAGGAGTCTCTGATGCAGACGTGAAGGCTCGGATTGGAAAGGCAAGGGTAGCAATACTATAATCTGAAAAATATCTGGAACTCAAACCAACTATCAGTCAAAATTAAAGTCAGAATTTTTAATACAAATGTGAAGATAGTCCTGTTGTACGGAGCTAAGACTTGGGGAACTATGTAAAGCATCCGTCTTAAGATACGAGTATTTATAAACAATTGTCTGCGCAGGTTACTCCGGATACCATCAACAACAACCTCATGTGGCACAGAATAAATTAACCAGTAAACATCAAAGTAATAGATTAAAGGAGTACGCCTGGAGCGAATGACATACACATTGGAGAAATTATTGAACTTTGTCACAAGTTGAGCACTAACTTGTAACCTGAATGTCGAAAGCAAAAGAGGAAGACCCAAGAACATATTGCGTCAGGAAATGGGGGCAGACATGTAGAGAATGAAAAGCCCTTGGAATGAACTGGTAAGAAAAGCCTAGAAAAGTGCTGGTTGGAGAAGGCTGGTCGGCTGCCTTTGCTCCATTTAGGGTAACATACATTGAAGAATTGACTGATTGCATTAGTCACGGTTATTCGTTGCGCGGTATTAAAAAGTGTAGTTACCTTTCTCCTATCTCTTCATCGGCATGATATAAGGTATAAACAATAATCTTACGTTTTCATTGTTATTGCTTCTGAGTTGTATAGCACTTGAAAAAATTCTCAAAGCAAATAAATTCATCTAGTGCTGCTAATTTCGTTGTTTATTTTTTAAAATAGGGGAAATCGTGAGAGATAGGACCTTTTCCCTCAAAAATACATACGAAATTCCCCATGATTACTATTTATTGAAGTCTCATTCCCTCCTCTTTCTTCTTTTCCAACCTGATTAAAAAATGGGGAATAAAGAGGAAGAAGTACGGCAAAAACGGGATATAAGGGGGTAAGTAAGGTAGACTACAATGGGGAAATAAAGGGGGAACGTGCAACACAAGTAGATGGAGGGGGGAATAAGTGGGAAGGACAACAGAGTCGTAGAATGTCTAAGAGAAGCGGACATTTTCTCAGTGTTGCGGCCAACATTGTTACTATAGTAGCCACATTGTGCCTAGTACTACTAAACCCGCAATGATTAATAAATTTTTATAACTGATATTACTTAGTTTAATGGATAATAAAAGTAACCTTCGTTAATCTTACAAATTTTAGATGTATGACGTGAAATTTGAGTTCTTTCATGTGCGCGCCGTATACATTATTCTACAGAGTCGCATGCGCAAGCCACGCAGGTTAGTTCCTATTACTGTTTTTCACATTGCCATCTTTCTATCATTAAGATTGCCAAACCTTCGGATAATAACTCGAAGAGAATAAGAACATCTAGGCTATCATCCTCAAATATCGGTTGTCATCGGTCCACTTTTTACAGACATTGCAAAAAGTTGGCTGATTCCATTTTGTCGTCTAACAATATTTTCCACTGAAACTGCAAGACAAACAGTATTTCACTAACAGTAAGATGTTAATAAACTTCATTAGTAGCTGGGGATTCAGGTAACACGGATACGCCAAACATTGTTGAACTCATTCCCGTCAATCAAGACGTAGTCTGTGAGCCGTAATCGGATACTGATAATAATATTTTCTTCGTATAAAAATTATGAAGTTCCTAGTACAGGTGGAAATAATAGTCCGATTATGGGTCCTGAAAAGCCGACAACTATGCGTCATCTATACACTGAAGTAATAACGGAGATGGTGCTGACAACCAACTTGACACCTGCTGATGCCGACTGGGTCCTAAGCCTATTCAGTCGTGTTTTGCCGCATTTACCACCAAATAATCGACATTTCCTTAGGAATAGTGGTATTTGTATCATAAAACTGATTAGCAATAGTATTTATTACCTTATTGGGTTGAAGGTGAATCTCCTCCGTTACTTGTTATGTTGGCTCGACAACAATTCTGTCCAACATGTGCACTGTTATATTAACTATGACAGGTTATCTGTTTCCAAAAGCTCAAGCCAGCAGATGTGGCCTATCTTAGGACGTGTACTATGTCCTTTCACGAGCAATGTTTTTATCATTGGCATATATGGTGGTGCCAACAAACCTTGTGACACAGGGTCTGCTCCAAGAGTTGGTCACTAAATTAACGGACGTGTGTGCCAATGGAATTTACGTGGAAAAGTTTTCAAAACGTGTATCTTTCACTTTGAAACCAGTCATATGTGATGCTCCGGCACGAGCTGATGGAAAGAGAACAATTGGTCACAATGGTAAAGCAGCGTGTGACAAATGTTCTGTAGTGGGAATTCAAGTTAACAACAGAAAGGTTTTTCCTGATGGCACATGCACTCTGAGAGATGACAAAAGTTTTTGATAATGGTTGCAGGGTATGCACCACCGTTCTACATCTTCCTTCGAATGCTTACCATTAAATATGGTTAAAGATTTTCCATTGAACCCTATGCACTTGGTGTATTTGAGTGTTATAAGGAAGCTAATCACCTTGTGGATGGAGACTGTCGGGAACGCACTTAGTCCACAGAACTAGAAGCTAATAAATGATAGACTATTAGTATGTCAAAGCCGGACTCTAATTGAGTTTCAGAGAAAGTTCTGCGCCCTGCAATAGGTTCATCGATGAAAAGCAATCGAGTGCAGATTATACCTGCTCTACTTAGGCCTAGTCATTTTAAGAGATGTACTACGTCCATCAATGTACCTAAATTTCTACCGACTTTGTTTGGCTGTATACTTGTTGTCACATCCAAAGTATTACAGTCAGTTTATATCAGGTGCGAAGATCGACCTGAAGGATTTCGTCAATGAATTTGAAAAGCGTTACGGAACTGAACATCTTATTTATAACATTCATTCTGTTCAGCACATAGTTAATGACGTTGAACACCATGGGTCATCAGATTCATTTTCATCGTTTCCATTTGAATCATATATGAGTAGGATACTAAGGTCTGTCCACTCTGGTTTCGCTGATGAAAAGAAACTACTAATGAAGTTTATTAACATCTTACTGTTAGTGAAATACTGTTTGTCTTGCAGTTTCAGTGGAAAATATTGTTAGACGACAAAATGGAATCAGCCAACTTTTTGCAATGTCTGTAAAAAGTGGACCGATGACAACCGATATTTGAGGATGATAGCCTAGATGTTCTTATTCTCTTCGAGTTATTATCCGAAGGTTTGGCAATCTTAATGATAGAAAGATGGCAATGTGAAAAACAGTAATAGGAACTAACCTGCGTGGCTTGCGCATGCGACTCTGTAGAATAATGTATACGGCGCGCACATGAAAGAACTCAAATTTCACGTCATACATCTAAAATTTGTAAGATTAACGAAGGTTACTTTTATTATCCATTAAACTAAGTAATATCAGTTATAAAAATTTATTAATCATTGCGGGTTTAGTAGTACTAGGCACAATGTGGCTACTATAGTAACAATGTTGGCCGCAACACTGAGAAAATGTCCGCTTCTCTTAGACATTCTACGACTCTGTTGTCCTTCCCACTTATTCCCCCCTCCATCTACTTGTGTTGCACGTTCCCCCTTTATTTCCCCATTGTAGTCTACCTTACTTACCCCCTTATATCCCGTTTTTGCCGTACTTCTTCCTCTTTATTCCCCTTTTTATTATCAGATTGGGACATCAATTTTTTCTCATTTGCCAGAGGAAATACAATTTGGTAGTTGTTAGCGGTGATGTTCGTTGACGCCATATGGCTTTTGATCTAAAGATGCTATTTTTGTTATGTTCTATTTTATTAACCAATTAAGTATCCACTCTATTTCGTTCTGATTTTTGTGTTTTTGGCTGATGGTTTTTCAATTCACTCCATATCTGTTTTCTTTAGGTACTTTGGTTATTCGTGTGTTGCAATTGCACTGTTACTTGTTGCTGTGAATCAGCCAACTGTCTTACATTATTTATAGTCTTTGAATTTCTAATAAAAATATAATGGTTAATTTGCGAGCCTTTGTTGTGGGGAGTACTGGAGAAACAGGGAAAGCCTTAATCAAAGCCCTTGCTAAAGACCCCAGATACAGTTCCATCAAATTAATTCAAAGGCGTAAGACTGAAGTTGATTATGGTTTGGATGATAATGATGCTAAGAATCGTTTCACTCAGATTACCATAGATTTTGACCGCCTAGACGAATACCAGGAAGTATTTCAAAATACTGATGTAGGTTTCTGTGCTCTTGGTACAACATTGCGGAAATCCGGTAGAGAAAAAATGAGGATCATCGACCACGACTATGTAATCCGTGTTGCTGAATTATGTTCTGCTGCCGGTTGTCAAGCTTTTCATCTTGTCAGTTCGAAAGTAAGTCATGAAGTCTCAAATATTTTTCAGTAATATTGGTAAGTCATTGTTCATTACTTGAAATTTTTTTAAGTTGTTACTACTACTGGATTCACACCAAAGCTTAAAGTGATAGCTCATGACTGATATGGCAAAAAATAAATCTTTATCTTCTCAAGTGATCATATTTCACGTGGTTGCATTTTACAGAGAAATATTAAAATATCATCATAAGTTTGTTGTGGTTTGTGAGGTAGTAGATACCACTCTTCCCGGTTTGTGATGTTTATCATCGAAATATTGTTTAGTATAAATCCAATAGTTTCATCAACTACAGGTTAGTAATTTTGTGTGCCCAATGTATAATGTTCATTGTAGGTTTTGACAAATAACATATTCCGGCCATCGCGACAAACCGTTATTTAATTATTCAGAAATTCCAGTAGTTTACATCTACCTAAGGTTTGTGCTGATGAAGTCTTCAGATATAAGGAATGCTGTGGAATCGGATCGGCTAGCGCGGCGAATACAATTCTACTAAGACTTTGGAGCTGAACAACACAGTTTAGTTTTGTTCAATAAATTAATTAGGGAATAAATTTTAAATTTGTAACTCTAGTTCACAATCGTGTATATTAAGATTAACAATTCTTAATTTCATAAACTTTTGTAGAATTTTTTACCACTTGTACGAAGTTTTATTTGCTTAAGATTGCGTCATCTCCTGACAAATGTTTATTGCACTTTTTCTCTTTTATTCCAGGGTGCAAATAAGATGAGCATGATTTTCTATCTTAAACTCAAAGGTGAAATAGAATCTGACTTAATATCTCTTAATTTATTCCCAAAATGTCTCGCAATTTATCGTCCAGGTACTTTGTTATGTTCTCGTATTGAGTCTCGGCCGGCTGAAAGGGTTTTCCAAATTTTGTTGAAACCCTTATCATATCTAACTCCTACATTACTTACAACACCAGTTGATGTTCTTGCATATGCCATGGCTCATGCTCCATTTAGTTCTAAATTAAACGCTGATTCATCTACACAACATGATAAGTCATTGCCCAAAAATGTGCATATTTTTGAAAATCACGATATTTTCGCACTTGCAGCATCAGATGATAAAACCACGTAATTTACTGTCTGTTAAAATTATTACATTAGGATTACTGTGTAGTCCTAATGTTAATGATTATCACATTCTCTTATATCCTGTTATCGATGCTATTGAGTACATTATTCCAAAATTCACTGCACCTATCGAGGTTTATGCGGTCGGATAGCATCATTCTCTTTTTTTTTTGTTGTTTTGACTTTTAACGTAATTCATAGACTTATTTTACCCTTTTCTTCGTCATGTGCATTTGTTAGCTTTATTTGTTACACATTGGTTTTATTGACTGACAATTTTTTTCCATTTCAGTCGTCTGTCTTTCCACAATTTTATTTTGTTTTCTTATTGTCGTGTTATGAGCTGCATACATTATTTGTTATCATACTTTATTTTTGTTGTTGATAAAGCCGTACTTTATCTCGTTAGTTTCATTTAGTTAAGGATAAATTTCAACTTTAAATATTTAATTGGTTGGTGTTCTCAAATTACTAGTTGAAGTACCAGTTTCACATCCAGGTTAGACATATAATAAGATTTCGAACGGTGTCTATATGTCATTTGAATCCAAAATTACAGATTTGTGCTGATATGCTTCGCAGTCTGAGAACGCATACATCTTCAACGTCACACATTAAGTCAGAGGTAGTTTGGGTCCAAGTGAATCATGGGAATGCATACTCTTGTCGGGTTGGCGACTTATAAATAGGTATTAGTTGCAAACATAATTATCAGGCTTTTAGTTGTTCAGCTTGGTAAACATTCTCGCATTTCCCCAATGCAAAGAAGTTCCTCTTGTGACAATTACCGAGGAAACAACTTAACGAATATAGTGTCTACAATATTGGCTTCAATAATGCTTCGACGTCCAACTAAAACTCAGGAAGAGAAAACCAAGGTGCTTTCAGGCTTGGTCGTGATTATATAGACCAAATATTCACACTTCGGCAAAACATAAGCACACTTTTAGATATCCAACAATGGCTGTATTCCTTGACCTTAAGGCGGCGTTTTACTCTATCGATCGTATGGTTATGTGGCACTGTCTGTCATTGAAAGTCTTACCAGTGAAGTACATTAACCTTATACAAGCTCTCTACTCGAACATCATAAGTCGAGTTAGAGCTTATTGCGGATTACCGTCGGAATCGACTACCTCAAGCGATGTTCGTCAAGGTTATCCGCTCTCTCAATTTTTATTTAATGTGATCATTGACATACTTTTAGAGTTAACATTTTCATCGTCTGATTTCTCTGGGGTTGACCTCCTTCCAGGAGATAAACTTGCTAACTTAGAATATACAGATAATATAGCTATATTGGGTGAAGCTGCTGATAAAATGCATTCTTTTGTCTATCTTAAACATGAATGTAAGTATGTTTAGGATGCAATTATCTCGATTCAAATGCATAATGTTGCTTCAGGACTAGCTTGATTCGGCACCAAAGTTAGTGATAGGGAGCGAAGCAGTTGAATGTGCTAACCATTTCACTGATCTTAGGAGTCTCATCAGTCCTGACAATATAGTGTCTGCTGAAATCTCGGCTCGTATACGTAAGGCCCAGTTTGCTTTTACCAGACACTCGTCTACTGACGAAAGGACACGTTTACTGCGTAGCAGTTTGGTCTGTCTTACTTTATGGATGTGAAACGTGGCCATTAATGATAGAGGATATTCATAGGCTCATATTATTCGATCATAAATGTCTTCGAAACACTGCTCGTGTTTGCTGAGTCCACCTAGTGAGCAATGGGTGGGTTAGGAATATAGTACTAGGTAGATACGATAAGACTATTGATAAAGTAGTGAATCTTCAACAGCTGAGGTGGTTAAGAAATGTGTTACGTATGCCTGACTACTACCTACCTCACCGAGCAATGCTATCTGATGTGGGAGTGGGCTGGAAGAAGGCTAGGGGCGGCAAAACAAGAACATGGCACCAATCCATGAAATAATTAACAATTAGGCTGATCCATGTTAATAGATGCAGACTATTTGGTTTGGGTCCACGTGATAATCGTAACAAATGATGAGACTGGGTGACATGGCTCAAAATCGTTTGCACTGGCTCAGGTGCATCCATTCCTTGCCTTCCTCCAAATTCTAAGTTTTTGAGCTCATCATAATTTTTTCTTTACTGAATCATATTTTCTCATATCTCTGATCTCTATACCTTTCCATTAATACTTACTCTGCTACTACCTCCCCCACTCTGGGATTTGGTCCGACAATTTAATCTCTATCTGCTAATTGGGGCATGGCAACTTGAACTGATGTACGCATGTACCAAGTTAAACGTTGTAACAGACTGACTGAGTGACAGAGAAGTTGGTTTGAAGTTAGTTACGTGGATCGGACAGAGTTTTCTGCCAAACCGTCAAAGTTAAATTCTTGGATAGAATTGATGATGAAATCGAGGTAAGATGTGTATGCGTTTTTTGTAAGCTCTTTCTGAGTAAGATTCATTTCCTGGGTTAGAGTTTCTAGCACACGGATCCGGAACTGTACATTTCATTTTTCTTGGCGTCCCAGCAAGGTTTTAACTTCTTCAAAGGTAAGTGACATTTTGTCAAGTCCAACCATCGCTAGTGTTATAACTCGTGCTTGATAACTCGACGAACCGTGGACAACTCGAGCGCCTTGAGCTTTCGTAGTTGCAATTCAGAAGACAAAAGTCAAGTAAACAGGAATTATTTTCCCACTAAGAGAGTGAGTTATATACAAAATACTCGTATATTAATAGTCTTCTGAAAAAATAAAATCATTATAATCCATATGATCTGGACTAAGAAATTACAGTCATTTCCTTAGTTGGAACACGCCACGTAAAGATTCCGGAAAATTCTGTCGATCGGGGATTGGATGGAATGTCTCCGGCTTTTTTAAGAGTTCTAGAGGCTTGATGTTTTTAGAAGCCTTCTCAACAATTGTATCATGGTGCTTGTACTACTATCAAATAAATGAATGATGATTCCATGTATAACGATTTGAGCCAGTGCTTTATCCTGTAATTTTATGTCTAGACAATTAGTACAAGTGACATCAAGTACTCAGCTAATTTCTATGAACATACTTTTCCTAGATGTATATGTCTACAAACTGGTAAGTTATTAAAGTGCATGAATTGAGATGCATATCAGTGTTTGTAGCGAAACAAGTATTACATCACAGAGAGAGGTTTGAAAATAACACAAACGATTTCAAATCATCAGAGGTTATAAAACAGTTATAAGGGTTACAAGTACAGTAAGAACTTTATTGTAGTTTAACTTATGTGAGTGTGGTTGCAGGCGGAAGCTTTCTTGAGTGTTTTGAATGCTAACTGTTGTGTTTAGCATTGTCAATCGATTTTCTCTTTATTTAATGGGTGGGTACTGCATATTGGAGTGTAATTTTCACTAAAAATTTCATCTCTAGCTCTAACTTCCACTATGTTTGTATTTTTTTATCCAATATGTCTTGGTAAGCTATACTGATATGTATGTAGGAAACAGTTATTAATAATCCAATAGGCCTAAAATGAAATCCTTACTGAAAATTAAGTTTTAATATACAGCACTCATCCACTGAATCAACGGTGATGTGCCGAATTCGGCGTATTTACTGAACACCGAAAAAGTTGCAGATGACCTCAAGTCGTTTATACACTTTTCATTTAAAGTTTAATGCTGATTTTATTGAGTACCGTTACCATTGTAGACAATAAAGTAACTACTGTCCCTTTTTTTCTTTATTTACCTACATATTGATGTATTGTTTTAAATTCAGTAAAGTGCATTTTTACGATTTAGTTTTGAACGTGATTTTATGGAAACCATTCGAAATACGAAATTCTTTTGACGGGTAGTCAAGTGACTTGGGAGCTATGCATCACAATAATAGTAATGATGTATTGTGAAGTTTTATGCAAAGTGCACTCCGATTTACCAATATGATCAGCTAAAGGTTGATCGTGGAGGTAACATTCTGGTCATTATCTTGGGAGAGTGTGAATTGACATATCGTACAGTTTGGAAGGTTCTTTATTCAAGCAAACTGATGTTATAGGTAGACCAATCGCTTCTAAAACTATTTCACAATTGTTTTCTGTTGTAGTCGCATACAGAACAGTTGACCAGATTTTTTTTTAATTTCCATTGATCACTTGGCTCCTAAACAACTTGACGTAACTGCAATATAGATGAACTGTTACTTGTAAATTAATAGTGATTATTTTAGAATCTATTTGGGTGGTTTGGTCATGCAATATGAAAAAGGACGCATTACTCTAATTTTCCCAAATCATATTACTATGATTTACTAAAATATGCAAATTAAAGTTTAACATAAATTTAATGCGACTTCAGTACATAATAAATGTTAATGGCAAATGGAATTAAGAAGTAAAATTGTAACAGTGAACTGTCTTCATAAATAAATGACTGAAGAATAATAAAATAACTATTATCGTTCGAATCAGTTACTAGGGCATTTGAAGGTTTATCACTTTTGGATAGAAAGATAAGGTTTCAGTCTTCTAAATTCTATGGCTTCTGTGAATACCAATACTGTAGAACTATTCTGTCGAACAGCTTTTTCCGAAAATGTTCCTCTTATTCGCTTAGTGTCCTGTATCTACCATATGTCATGGAATTGAACTGCGAATTCTTTCTAATAAAACGTGAAAGAGCCAGTCGTTTCAGTTCTTCCAATGTAACCACCTTTTTATGTGAGTGTGAGTTGGTAAACTCAGTCACAGCTTATGTGCTTTCTTGACTACTGTTCCAGTGTACTGACAACACGTATGCGTGAGATAAAAACAATAACTAGAATCTTTCGAGATAAATCAGCATTGGTTATTGATGAGTAAAGAGTTCAATTTGGAAGTGATCTAGGTTTTGTTGTTGTCAGCATGATGTACTTGCAATTCTGAAGGAATTAGGGCTTTTGGATTGGTTCGACCTCTGTTCACTTAGTTTTATTGTTTGTTATCACTGAGCTGTTCATTGATTTGGCTGCCTTTATTCCCTCTTCAATAAAATAGATTAAATAGTTGCTTTATTCAAATAAGTCAACAATGACTTTTTATGCCACACTGTTTTTCGTCATAGTTTTGTACATTATTCTTATCTGACGTTTTGACTTTAAGTATAATTAAATTGATCAACACGTTTTATATACTAAGGTGTATCAAATAATTTAAAACAATAATTATTGATCAACCTATTTTAACTCAGTGGTACTTCAAGATTTAAAATTATCGATCACTTCTAGTCTGGATAAGTAATTTATGTGTTACATGCATCTGATCACCCAGCTAAGTGAAGATGATCAAGCTTTCAGCTTTATATTGGATCATGATTTCATGACAGCGATTCACAAAAAATCTACTATTGTATTGACTTTATAGAGTGATATTTTTGTCGTATAAATGAAAACATTAATAGTATGTAATAGAAAATGATGGTAATCTTGGATGGTTCTTTCCTATTTCTTGGTCAAAATTTCTTAAACAAACAAATCTACAGAACTGGTAAGTCAAATAACGGATTGGCGTCTGTATCTGAATGTTGACATGAACACTGACTACAATTATACTCTACTAATCATGAATTCTAGTCTAATATTAAGCTATATTAGTGAAGTTGATGGAGTGACTGTTTAGAACATTTTCGGTTCAAACGTTTTTTAAACTGTTCAGTTTACGTTTTGAAGTAGTAACATTACTGTCGTGAGGCTTGCATGTTGTGGGTTTGATAAGTAGAGGACATGTTCGTATGATTTATCAAGATTGATGAGTTGTAACTTTGACACCAAACTTAACTAAGACAATGAAGTAACTTGTTCTAAATAAGCTGAGGCGAGCAGCCAGCTTTATTTAAAACAAATTCAAACTATAAGAATGTTATTCACTTTAGTATGAACGGGTGAGTCAATGTAAACAAATCAAATGTCTATAGATGTTTACTACCAAGTCTCATTGCTCAGTTAACAAAACGGATAAAAGTCCACAGTGTGACAGAGAGCTCATTAAATGTTCTTGCTTCCTTAAATCAATGACTACGGAGATTTCGGTCTATTAGGTTAAGTATAAAAGTTGTTTATAGTCCTGTAATGTCTGATACTTAATTGAAACATCTACTAAAAGTTCTTGTTAGACAATAACAACCTCTGTAAAATAAACAAAAATAAAAGTTGATTTGAAATCATTTAGTTGTTATAAATATGATTTATGCTTTACCATATGACTTCAACATGCTCTAATGATTTCAGCTATATGTAATAGTGTTTCTGGACATATTATTATAACATGCATTTATGATTTAGAAATTAAGGAAATAAAAACAATTATTACTTACCTACAGGTTATTTCCTTGATTGTAAATTCCCATTTTATGACAGTAATTTGAAACAGATACATAGGCAATCAGAGATATTACACTGGATTACTTAAAATAAACAAAAAATATTCGTTCAACAGAAGCAATTAAAAGGTTGATGACAAAAATACCACACAGGGGATGTAATAAGACTTTCAGTTTGCGCAGTGAAATGACATGTAATTTGTATTCTATACGAAGGATGAACATTAAATTCAATTTGATTTGAATGAAATGTATGTGGAACTAACGTAAGTAATAAACTGTTAATAGCAGTCAATAATTAGAATGTAAAGCATGTTTTAAATATTACCATAATTATACAGTAATGTAAGGTGATTTAATAATAGTGCAGTGTATTCGAATAATTACAGACGAGGATCAGAAGACAATATTCCAAATATCTGCTAACCACATCTGGTAATCAATAATTTGAGTAGTCAGTAGGACCAAGACAGTGAAACGAAGTACATGATTGAATCAAGTTCTGTTCATAGCGACATTAAGACGCAGAAATATTTCTTTTGATTATACTATAACAGAAATTAGTCCTTTTTTTATTATATCAATGAAGGGAACTCGGTGATGCGTTTATTTCAGTACCACTGGAGGGAAAGCAAACAACTCTCCAGTCAAACGCAGTTATAAAATACAAGAGAACGAATTATATATTGAAATAATATTGACGCAAGGTGCATTACAAACGTGTTAGTAAAAATCTACTACATGAGTAACGTTAGTGAGATTTTACGAAATGGTGATATCTCTACATCAGTCAGTGCAAGCATATTGTCTTCAAGGTATACATTATATTGTTTACTTTAAACAATTTCTAAAATAAGTAACGCTAATAAAATTTCACGTAGTCATCTGTGAATATAAATGGAACCGAATAAGGTGAAATCTTCAGAAATAAGAGTTTGGTAGCGATTACTAAATACAAAGTTAGAAATGAAGGGAATGTTAAAGGTACAATTTGCTTCTATTCATATAACCGTCCATTAATTAATCTTAAGATTTTATCAGTGCTATTAGAACAAAACTATGCTACTCACTGCAAGGTGACAATTTTGAAGTTTTGACATTTGTAAACAGTTCAACTTGTGCTCAACAGTAACCAGTGTAACAACATCCAGTATATTTATTAAGAAATAGGGACCTAATTAATTCTACAAATCTAATTATTCGAATAATACCGCAATTAGTGTTTGTATTTTGAATGCACTATAGGAAATTAGACAGTGTATCAGTTACTGGAAGATTGCTTTTATTTTAATGACAAAATAATCACATGTCTCTAAACATTGATATGTTTTTTCTCGCTAACTACTTATTACTTGAACTGTGTGCTTTAAAATTTAGATGACCACTTCTGTAATAACTATCTCACTCCCAACAAATCTGGACTCCATCAGTTATGACTTCTTATTAAAACTGAAGGAATATCTTCAAGTTAACCACTAGAGAGCTGATTACTTTTTGATTGAGTTAGTGTTTTTTTCTAGAAACATATTTTATCTTGTTGTTTGTAATCGTCACATGCTGAACCGTGTTAAGTACCACTGAAAACAAGAGTGCACTGGGCACATAGTTTTATCTCAGTATAGGAATCTTCAGCAGTGTCCACACTCGATTTAATCAATGAATCAAACCCAGGACCCTAAGGTCTCAATACAAATACCTAGTTATTTGGTATTGTTTAATAGTCTATATTAGCAATTAAATTTAACGCATTACTAAAAGCATACTTGGAGAAAGAGTCACTAGCTCCTAAGAATTATGTAAATTGTATAGCTATTACAGAAATTAATTTGCTGACTGCTGTCTTCCAGGCCTGAATTCACTTAGACCAATGTGTTCGTTATCCTTCACCTTAGAAAAACCTTTAAGTTCAACTGTTTAAAATTCACTTACCTGATCACATTTTAAGAAATTAAACACTAAATAATCACAATCTGGTTGTTAAGATTTTATAATCCTGAAAGAAAATAATACTGACGACTTTGGGTGTTAGAAAAGGCGACGTGATTCATGTCTGAAACTTATATGCTTATCATTGATTATCACTAATAAGTATGC
The DNA here is from genome assembly GCA_025215515.1 of Schistosoma japonicum. Classification (NCBI taxonomy): domain Eukaryota; kingdom Metazoa; phylum Platyhelminthes; class Trematoda; order Strigeidida; family Schistosomatidae; genus Schistosoma; species Schistosoma japonicum. The sequence goes on along the minus strand of CM046063.1, from coordinate 21,865,420 downwards.
CTTTCGGGATACTTCTGCCATATCAGGTGTTGTGTAATTAATTTTTCCGGATTATGTATTTACCTCATGCATGGCGGTATTTTTATATGGTACAAATTAGAACCTGAAACATATACACTTGAGTCGAAGCTACCATACCACATTATCACAACGAGATCACATTATTAAAGTTACTTCCAAAATATAGCTTAACAAGAAGGAAGTATACATTTATGTGTACTTTTAAAAGTGTGTGTGATATAGTGATTGCAGTTAAGTTAGTCAATGTCATAGAGTAAAAGTAGTAACTTCCAAGTAGATTACACTCTAGACTACTAATAAGTCTTATTCATTAATAAAACAAGTTTTGTCAAATTTCTCTTCATACTCTGCAACCTAACATTATTATATTACATTTGATAATAACAAAATTCAAGATAAAGTTAATTAGTTAATTAAACAAGGAAAAGCAAATTTCACGTAGACTTTTGTTATGTAATAGGAATGAAACATGATTGTATATTTATCATAATTTAAAGAAATAATTATGAACAAAGTGTTTAATACAAAAAGTAACACATTGAAAGCAGACCAATGACAACATAAGTAAAATATTTTAAAGCCTTTACAACAGAATTAAAAGTTTAGTGAAAAAATAAAAGAGCTTCTTTTGTATGAATGTTGACTTAATATTATCAATGAAAGAAATACTTTGAAAACATATTAATGTGAATGAATTAGTATAAGAAAAGGTATTCAAAGTAAACGAACTTAACATGGAATAAACTACCACAGTTTAGTTTTGTGTAGAAGAAAAAAAAAGTTCTAATGAAACAAATTCTTCCTTATTAAATCCCTACAACACATAATATACTGATTATTGGATGGTATAAAGTAAAACTGTATGTGTATTTATTCTTGATGGAATAACAATACTGCGTGATTATGATGAATGTATAGCTTGTGTATCGTTTACAGTGAATTCTTGATCATCTTTCCATTGAACAACTTTACCATTTTCATCTGAGTTCTCATTCACTACTTCTTTATTTCGTTTAGATGCTCCTTGTTTTTTACGTTCAGCTTTATCAGCACGACGACTAGACAACTGAGCTTGTTCTTCGGCAATTGTTTCAAATTTTGCACGTTGATAAATATCTCTTGATCGTAAAAGATTTAAAGCAATTATATCACATACGGTTGGTGCCTAAAATATAATACATTAAAAGCGTATTTATAAATCATACATATAACCTGTTGATTATAGCAATCATCGTCTAGCAAACACATGAAATCAAGTGGATGATGATAATGCAACGTCTCTGATGCAGGTTTGCACAGTTGATGAGATTTCTGGCAGTCATTTCGTGTCTGGATCCAAAAGATAGATTATAAGTCAAAATTAAAAGAAGTATTGGTTGGAGAAAGTTTTCTGTCGTAGGACCATGTTGAATAAGGATATACATATGATTTATTATGCTAAAAAATCCACTTAAAAGTATCTTCATGTATGAAGTATATGGATTATAATAAAAACAGAGTTCTAGAAAAATGAGACGAAATCGATTATTAATAGTGAATAGTATAAACTAACATTTATTATTAACGTATGGTAACTTCATCTAATTTTTCCAAGAATTATAAATCGTGTTATTACATAATATCGAAAACTTCAAGCAATTTTGTGCATTGATCAGCACCTACAAATAAGTATGACTAAGTACTTTCTACAGGCCGTACGACTTTAAAATCAAAAATGTAAACCTGTATTAAGTACAAAGAAGTTGTTAATATATAATCAAGGAGTTAAGATAAGAAAACCATACCTACTACATTTTAGCATTCCCTTGTGGGCATAATGTACGCTACCAATCATTATTTCATTTTTAGGTTTTGGATAGCCACTACTAATAAAATTGAAGATTAAATAATGAATGTGATATATCTTACGCATGAATTCTTTTGCTCCAGCTAATTAAAGCCATTATTAAGTAAGGCATGATACTTCTTAAGCAGGCATTAAAATATGTTATTGGTAAAACTACCAAAGCTACTTTGTAATTGAATCAGCGTAGCATTTACATAACCCGTTTTTAGGTGACATACCTGACCTACGCGTGCGGTGATTGGTTAACGAAAGCGTAGGCGGATTAGGTGATGAATCACAACTGAGTGGATAGATAATGTGACTCATATATTTACCTTTACACTTGGTATATGATTTGCCACTCGGTATAGCTGGTTCTTAGTTATTTTTGTCGGATTATCCCTGTCTGTGTAACTGATTAAGGTATGGCTGGGATTAGCAGTATATTTTGTACATCATGAAAATCAGAATCGATAGGATCAGTCATTTCACTTTGTGATATGGCAGTGGGTCTGCTTTTATTTATTCTCACTCGCAACGTTAACACCTTCACTATTTAACTGTAAAATTGTTCATATTTTCTTAGGGTTCAAGTATGGCTTCTATTAGTTCGAAGCTAAGCATGACTTTTACAAGTTTGCTCTGTCGCCACTTACACATGTTGTAATTTAGCTCAGACTACCCCTCACTAATCTCTAAACCAATTTGCCGTAACTCAAATCCTCAGATCCTCTCAAGTCGAAATAAGGAGATAATGAGACTTACACTCTAATAAGTGTCAAACATGGACAAAAGCATTTATATTTCTAGTTGTGATAAAATTATAATTTATCATTGTAATTGGTATCAACAGAAAACATGAAGTTAGAAGATCAAATAATAGGATATTGCTATATTAAACGAATGAAGGGCTCTAGTCAGTGCTACGTCAAAATAGTCTTGCTGATTCTCTGAGATATCTCAGCGTAATTAATACAAAATCAAATGGTAGTTTTCTTAAGTTTGCTAAAAACAGAAATCATGCTTCACAAACTGGATTTGTGTTTTTGAAAAATCATCTATCCAGTCATTCCTTCTCATGGTAAAAAATATATGTATTTTAATTATCCCATGTTTCGATCATATCATTATTATTCATCCAAATTACATAATTTTATTTCTGATCGACTGATCCTAACTCATGTTTTAATTTTCGCATCACGAATTGATCTAAATAAGGAAGCCATTGAAAAAAGAATGAACTGGATAGCTGTTTCATTTTGGTGTCAGACTCTTCAGTTGCATGTGTCCATGACACCACTGGTAGGGAGGATATATATATATATATGAATCTTTCGATATTGAAAATTGCTTACCAAACCGAGTAAAGCTAAACCTGAGCCAATATTCATCGTCAGTGGAAGGAAATGAAATTTACCAGCTTCACCGCTTACGTGAATAACAAATCTTATCCCATAGGCTTTAATCAGATCTCGATAATTGGTTCCATTCTCACTGTAAAAATAAGCATACCTGTAAAATATAATCGAAATGATGAATACGAGTAAATAAATTTTTTTATTTCAGATAATAAATATCGTAAAGCTTTCATATTTATTAATGCTGATATCACGAATTGATCTGAACTAGACAACCATTGATCACCTGGAAGCACTGGACAGCAGTTTCGTCCTAGTATGGGACTCCTCAGCAGTGCGCATCCACGACCCTGGTGGGGATCGAACCCAGGACCCTCTGGCTTCCATATTTGTTAATTCTTTGAAGGTGATGTTTATCATCATTAACCAGTGTTGTCCGTGCAATTACTGAGAGGTCAGAAAATATATTCGCATTTTAGTGGCTCTGTACTGCCTAAGTTGGATGACTTAATTACTCATTTCGAAGTGTCGTTTAGGCATCATGACCACTAATTTCATATATTAGTAGGTTTTTGACCATTTTACAATTGATAAAAAAATTCATTTAAGACAATTTGTCCCTTCGACAAATTTCGAGAATTCAATGAGAAGACAAAGTTTATCAGAGCTATGTGATATATTTGCGCAATACATTTCGAACAATCTGATCACACATACACTTGTTAAGGTATTTAAATATGAATAATAAAAGGTCACCAGATAAATATAAGTATAAGCTAAGTAAACAAGGGTAATAAAGAGAACAATGTGAACCACATTCTACCAAGGTAGGTTGAGTGAAGTACAAATTGTTTCCGAACACATAAGGGGGGAGTTTGAACTTCCGTATAGTTAAGGCTTCAATAAACCTTAGTATACGTTCTGAAGCACATTTATACAACACCACAAAAGATGATTTGATATCACTTATTTGGCCTGTCTCATGAACATATATCTAAATGGCTCCAGAAACAAATGAACTCGAAGGGAATAATAAAAGTACAGGTTAAACAACCTTCAGTCGTCTATTACTTAACATTAAGGTGAGACAGGCCACATGATTGGTATGAAATCATCTTTTGTGGTGTTGTATAAATGTGCTTCAGAACGTATACTAAGGTTTGTTGAAGCCTAAACTATACGGAAGTTCGAACTCACCCCCCCCCCTATGTGTTCAAAAACAATTTGTACTTCGCTAGACCTACCTTGGTAGAGTGTGGTTCACATTGTTCTCTTTATTACCCTTATTTACTTAGCTTATACTTATAATTGTCTGGTGACATTTTATTATTCAGATTGTTCGAAATGTATTGCGCAAATATATCACATAGCTCTGATAAACTTTATCTTATTATTGCATTTCAAAATAAAACAGTTCATCCGTATAGTATTGTTCATAACCAATTTTTTCGAATGTTCCCTTACGTCAATTTGTTCTCGTTTTCCTATTAACTGTCTTTTTCACCTGACTTCTAATTGTTTGACTCACCTCTGTTTTATAGTCTGATAGATTTGGTTTATATCAGTATGTCTGATCTGAATGCTGTACTCATGAAAATTGTCTGACTGACTTAGAATTTTGGCATATTTCCGTTTACTGTTTTAGACGTTTTTCTCTAAATGTAATTTTTATTAGTGAATGTAGTTTAAAAAGCCTAATCAGTGCCGTTTATATAATTGTCAAATGTAAAATATAATCATTGTATAGATTCCCTTGAAATAACTTCATGTAGCAAATGTAGGATAATGCTATATCATTGTCAATAAAAAAATAAAAGTTAGGAAATACTTTAGTCTAGTTAGCATATCACAATTCAATGATATTGCGTATACTAGATAAATAATTTATTTAAAGTTCATATATGTTCTACACACCATTTATATAATCTGGGGAGATTACTTTGATGATTGGCGCTTGATGAAAATGATAAAATGTACAGATATATACAAAATGACAGTCAGCTGTTTAGAGTACTCTTATCTGATTGGTGAAATTTAGTTGTCAGTATGTACGGTATCTAACTTCATGACAATGTTAAGCTGTATATAGTGATGAGAATTATTTTTAGCAAGAAAAATGACGTTTTCCTTTTTGTCACGATATTTCAAAAATAAACCCCTAACAACATCTTATCGGCCATAGCACCAGACTTTTAACTAATGAATTAGACATACAAAGCTCTTCCCAACTTCGATTTTGGCAGTTAGTTAATAAAAATAATCTATTAAACAGATCACGTAAACTTCTAATTAATTACTAAACAATAGGGACATCGATTCAATGTAACATCTGTATTATCTGTTGCAAACTATCCTTCAGCATATATGTAAATTGTTGTTTCTTTACAGTAAAGTGCCATCTACAAATTTATTTCGATACTGAGTAGTTGAGAAAGATCAAAAAGAAACTCTGGCTCAGCTTTAATAATCGTTCACGATACTCAGCTAAGAATATCTCTGATCCCGTGCGAGCAGACACTACCAGCGCCAATTAGTTAGCGGCATCCATATGATAGTTAAATATGTGACCACTTATTTATTTGCATAGTGACTGGTTGTATGCAGAAATGAGATAATTCCAGTGACTGAACACTAATTAATAGTTAGTGTCATTGTTCATACTCAAATTCAATCAATCACATCGTTTTGTTTAAAAATAAATATGTTGTTTGATATCATATAAATAATAAATGAATAATATTTAATTAATAAAATTATAGAACTGATTGTTCCATTCAAAAGTTGGCTTATTTACGAGTTACTGTGATATCTACAGACAGAGTGCTGAAAATTCTCGTAGTATTGGTTCAAAAGATATCGAAACCTTCAAATTACCATTATCAATTATACTGCTTGAAATAGCAAACTAAACATCGTTACCTGTCTATCTTCATAAGGACAAGATATAGGCATAAACGATAACATACGTGTATAAATAAATATTTGTTTGCTATTTTCATATTGCGTATTGACCTCTGTTAACAATCAGTGAAAACTGAAATTCTCTGAATATCAGTCCCCTCCCAGTATATGACCCAAAAGGAGTACGTAATCACGTTTTCGCAGGAGACAGAAACGTGTAACTATTAGATGACTGATTAGCTATTTAATGACTTATTTTTAAGTCCAGTTAGTTTGATATCAGCTGTTTATGGGTAATAGCCTAATACTCGACATCTTCCTCACTAAAATTCGGGAATTATATCCTGAATTTAATCGCTAGCAAGTACATGCTAACAACTTTACAGTGAGTTTTGGTTATCAAGAATCGTCGAAATATAGTTAATCCATAGTATACATAAGATATATATATATATATATAATTTTGATGTAATTATTTTAATTTCGTTTTTAACGCTAATATCTTTTGTTTGTGAGCATGTTCAGTGAAGTATTGCAAAAACTGTATTTATTAGGAAGTAGTTATGCTTAAATATAATCGTATACATTTACGCAGAAGTAAGCATACCGGAAGTGACAGACAGGAAATGAAATAAAATGATGACGATAGTAATAATAACAATACTCTTTAGATCTGTCAGTTATAGGTCAAACAGCAATATAATTGTTAATCACTAGTAGTGCTAGTAATTATAAAATACAAAACAACGAAAGTTCTTATTTTAAAGTAATTAGATAAATTTAAAAAATGTATAACAACTATATATCTATAACCTGTTATGAAAGGCTACTTTATGATTTTCTAGTTCTAGGACCTTTAATGCATAGGTAACATTCACTTTCAAAATAATATTGTGTTGCTATTACTATATATAAGTGAATATAAAGTTCTTTGAATCTAAGTTGACTACATGTAATTGTGAAAGATAAAAATGATGTTTGACCTTAACTGTTTAACTCATACAGGCTGTTATGTATGCATGTATGAATTTACAAATAGAATACTATGTAAATCAACTACTAATATTTATTATAGTCGGTGACTATGTAACTAAGTATAATAATTTTCAGTAGGTGTTTAAAGCGTGATAATAAAGGAGTATGTATTTATCAGAAGAGGTTATTTACAATAGAGGATCACATAACGATACTTTACATTGTTGTCCTACATTACATTTTTTTTATTTTAAATTAGGAAATTTGAGTTAATGACATTTATGTTGGGACAAATAACTAGGAAGAATAACTTCTGCGCCCTAACTCTTCTGATAACTAAACATATTGAATATGTACTAATAAAGTGTATTTTAATTGGATGTGATGGAGATTGTTAAGTGATACTTTGATAACTAAATCGGAAATATCAACCGTTGGAAGCTGACTGAGTAGTCTTCTGTTAAAGTGTTCACTACGGAGCCATAGGGTCCTGGGTTCGATCCCTGATTGGGTTGGAGGCGGGCAATGCTGAAGAGTTCTGTGATAGGACGAAACGACTGTCCAGTGCTTTCTAGTGATCAGTGGTTATCTAATTCAATTTGTAGTAATAAATTAAATTGTATTTATTAAAAGCATTCATTAAAAGTAATATTAATATCTCTTAAATTGTATGCTTCACGGAGATTTATTGTTGTATGAAATATTTTCATTCTGAAGTTATTGCAATTTACTATGAGTTTATTGACTCGATCTTATGTACACAACTCTGCTAATTTAGTCTTTCCTGCGTCTGTTCATTTCGCTTATTAAATGAATCCATTTGGATTCGGAATTCACTCGCTGTTCGTTAACGTCTATTTTCCATACCGTCAGTGGGAGCGTTTTGGAGCCACGCTAATGAACAGCCGTTTATGTATCTCAGATTGTAGTTTGTAGTACAATCCATTAGCTTATCCGAAGTAGGCCACACATTAACTCGGTTACCTACAAAGGCTGCGTGCCCATTGGTTATTTGCACATCATCCGTCAGAAAATCGACAACCTCACCACAGTAAAAAAAAACCATAAAAGCCGGACTATTAATTATATGTGTTGATTGTTGTGTAGTTAATTTGAGCTAAAAAACACTGTTCGGAATGTTGTCATTTGTGAGATAATCAAATCAAGTAGTATACAGTTTAGATTCAGTAGTCTGGTACACAGACATATTCTTAAGCATGTTTTTTTCCATCACATAGTGACTTTAGCCAGACAACTAAACATTAAAAAGTACTAGATAGCCTTTATTATTCGAAAATTGATAAGTGTTATGAGCTATTTTTACTCTATCCTAAAAGCATGACTAGAAATAATTCACATACTGGTCTTCAGTTGCATTTCATAAATGGTGTACAATTTTCTTCAGAAACTGCATAAGTTACTAGAAATCGTCAAAACGTAGTCATTCATAAGCATAAACTAAATGAACGATACATGTAGTAGCAAAACATCCTCAGTGAGATGACGGGTTTTCTCGGTATATTACGATGACTTAATAAATTACTCACTTACTCTGTCTACGACTCTGTTCAGTGCCATCGACTTAGTAAACGATTGAGTATGATTGCACGATGCTTATTAGTAACTTTGGAGATTTAATAAAATAAGTGGAAGTTTTGCCAATTATATGTTCCACTATGGTTTTTCTACAGACTCAGGCATCATACAATGGAATTACTGTCTGGAGTATCGAACATTCATTTTTGATGTAACGTGAAAGCCAAAGTACTTCATGCGTAGCTGCTCATAATCCATTTTACATTTTCGAACCAATGATTATACCAACGAATAAAAAATAGTATCACAATTAAGTTGCATTGTATTATTGTTAGAAACTGTACTTTATGTGATAATGAGTGATACGTTACGAAATATTTCAAGACACTTAAAATTTTGTCTATTCTTATTTCGTCATGAAAGAAAAATTCATGATGGGATTTTCATGTTTCTCAAATAAGTTTATTACCCAAATTCGGATAAACGACACGTCATAACTCATCAACTGTATATGAACATAAATGATTTATGAAAAGTAATATATATTACAACTTGTTACATCATAACATCTGGTCTCATTTTTAGAGGAGGGAAACATAGATTTTATATGTAGAAATTCACATGAAATAATAATTAAAAGACATTAATCAGTTGTAAATTAACAGTGTCTTAACTTCTCACCTATATACTAAGTCACGTAAACAATCAACATGCGCCTATAAATCAACTGTATAAAAATAGCATTTTCTTTCAATGTATTCAAGACGTGACAGCTACACAATAATACACATTATGTAAACCGTCATCAGTTTGCAAAATTTAATCTTGTTAATAAATTGATAGTTACTGAAATCCATACACTGGTTAAAGCTGATAAAAATACAAAGAAGTTTGAAATGGATGTTTCTAACAACTTTACAAGTAACTATATGTGTTCATCTCCTCTCCTTTTCTATAATACTTATTTTAAAACATCTTTGAATATATTGAAATATATTGACAATGTCAATACCTTAATGGACAGACAGTTGTTGAAACTCAATTTATCCTTTCTGTAAATGTAATTAAAAACATCACTTTTCAGATGACATTTTAAACAGTGACTCAAAGAATTTATTGCATAAGAGTAAACTTTTCAGAAGTTAGAAAATATTATAACGTACATTTATATTTGACAACTGTTATCAGATTATTTATTCTAGTAAGAGATAAGTTATAAATGTTGAGTTGGTGAATATAAATTTTCATGACTGAAAAAGGAAGAATTAAAAACTACGTAGTTGCCAACTTTATAAACTAAGAGCACCAAGTCGACTTGAAAGTGGTTCGTGTAATATTTCAAACCCAGATAGTTTGCTGCCTGATTTTTATACATGTCAAATGTATATAGCGTTGACTATTAGTATTAATCTGAGAAAGACAGCAGTCACTATTCCGATTACTAATATAGTTTGTTGTTTTCTGTCATTTTATTTAATGGAGCAAGTTCTATGGCGTATCATCGTAATTGTTAAACAATTACATGTGATTTCTTTATTCTTATTTAATTGTTACCAATCCATTTCCTTTAATCCTGCTTTAGCTCTTAGTCACTTCTTGATCAGAATTTATACTGTGCTAACTGCAGATTATTAGCTGTTAACTTAAATTGTAACAACCGCTTAGTTATCAATCACTTTCAAATATTTTTCTTTTCCTAACATAATTAGAACTCGACCCACTAAAAAATGGTGTAAATGAGCTAATTTTCTACTGTCGCTACATATTGATATCTTTATAGTCCTAAACAGCAAGAAAAAAAACAGAATATATTAGAAACTGTCAATAAGGCTTACCAACCAACCACATTTTCGGTGGAAGGGAATTACAACAGCATCACTTTCTTTGAAATCATATTAACATAAAGGAACAATGGTGCAATAAGAAGAAATGTCCATTTTAAGCTATCTACGCTAGACAAGTACAACTATTTTTTTGAGTTTAGTTTCTTTGCATTACAAGTGAAATCTAGTCAAATACCTGGTTAACAGCGCAAAAAATTATTTGCTCTGATGACACGTTTCAAAAAGAACTGAGGCTAACCTAATACCTAGTCAGCAAAAACAGATATCCATCCAAGTTTCTTATAAACAAACATCTACAACATAAAGAAAATCGAACATACTACCAGTACCAAGAAAGCCTTTGCTTTTAAAGTTACAGTTTAAAAGTGATATATCCGTCGAGGTAGTAACACGATGTATAAAAAAACCCACTGAGTAAACTATCAAGGCATCTAGGTTATATCCCTCTTTTTCCAGTCAATCATTTGCAAATTAAGAAAATAAAGGCTTCATAAATCTAGCACGTCCTTGTGCCAGTCCAACTATGCTTGTAAAGCCAGTTGTATTGAATCACTGATAAGCAAATTCCGAACATCACCCTACATGGCTGAAAAGAGGGACAAACTATAACTATAAGAAGCAATATCCATGCATACTTGGTTAAAACAGGCCCTCAGTGTGGATACAGAACAAGTGCTGAGAGTCATATGCAGAATATCAATAAGCGTATATTATGAAGCCACTACAAGTCCTTTAAAAACAGTAAAAGGCATAAGAATACATTTACATAAACCCAATCTTTGTGCACACAAGGCGCTTGTTCATCCTCGTAATTTACTTCTGTATTCTACGTAACTTCTTACGTCTATCACAAATTTCGTTCCTACGTAATTTCACATTCATTTTAGTCTTAATTTTAATCCGCTTTAATATGTTATTTCATCTTCAGGATTATAATATTTAACATTTACACAATTCCTATTTCACTTTATTTTATTCTTTTTGAATCGATGATATAATTTTCTTCTGGTTTTATATTTCATGGAGTAGCTAACTGATTATTATGCAATCATGTGTAAATTTAGCCGGTTATGTTGTTAACCGACTCACCATTATTTACTTAGAGTTGATTTTATAATTAGTTAAAAAGTATATATTAATGTAAAGCCTAGATGAAGAACTAACTGAAAAGAAATACTTCTTTTCTCATTTTCTTGTTTTTATAGTTTTTGGTCACAACTTTATGATCACTTACATTAAAAAATTGATATAACTTGAACAAACGATGAAAACTAAAGAACAGGCATATATTTCCTCTAGTATAGAACACTTTGCAAGTGTGTACTCACAAAACCGCATTCAATGAAACCCACTATTTTAAAGTTTCTCCTCTAATGAATTCATTATATACTACTAAGAAGGAATTCAGTGATTAGCATTTCTATCAGTGAAATGTAGAATATTTTATCATTGCTTAGTGAAACTAGTTGTTAGTTTACTAGCTCATAGAAAGCTGACTAAAAGAAAGGCTACTTTACTCAAATTTTCTCTTTAATAAATGTATAACTAAAAATTCGGAAGTATATTCAATACTTGATTTAGATAGCAATTATAAAAAGGCTGCTCTACATAATAGTTTCACTTCATCTATGCGAAAATCTTATAATAAAGTATTCAACATTAAAACACTTCCATCTTTTAGCTGTATCAGGTAAGAAGAAAAGATAGAGGATTTTCAATTTCCATTTCTTTATTACTTACTGGTTTAAATGGGCCAAGTGTAGCTTTTAAATAAAATTATGATTAGGCGGCATAATGTTACATAAGATACGTTTTTATATTATGAAAAGCGAATGTATACACTAATTTATGATTTACTTGCGGTTTCCCACCATTTCTATCATTTTAAAAAAGATATACTTCTATTAATTAAATTAATTGAAGTTTTCATGCAAATTATTAGATTGATGATGTACACAATAAAATTGCATTGAAAATGTATTATTTACATTTGCATTATTTGTACAGAAGAATAAAGTTGTAATTTCTAACCTGAGTGAAAACTGTGATAAACGTAATGTTTTCTTAAAATTGCTCACTAGTGACTAACTTCTCAAAGTAATTTTCGGAATTCTAGTGAGAAGATGTGATCAGTGGAGTTAAGCCATATCTGATGTGAGGCATTTACTGATGATAATGAATGAAATCGCAAAAATCTATTGAGTTGACTGAGTTATAAATATTAACTGATCCATGCAGGACAGTTTAGTAATTTAATGTTTAAGCGTTTGCCGCCAAGTCTAAAGGTTATAGGCTCGATTCTCTGTTGGGTCATGAATAAGTACATCTGATTAGTCCCATACTAAGACCGAAAAAGCTGTTCAATGCTTTCTGGCTGACAACGATTGCCTAATTCAGATAATTTTATGATGTCGAATTAAAGGATTATTATTAGTTTTAACATTTACTAAAGATTAGAATAAAAAGAATTAAAATACATGCAGTGAGATTTAGTGAAGCAATATAATTTTATGTTCATGCAAGTTCATTGTATTGATTAGTAACCAAAAAATTACGATAAAATCAATGTTTATTACGATTCATAAATGATTGATGTGAAATGGTTAGTGGGATTCTGTTGAATCCTGTAAATGTAAGTTCCATTAAAGTTTACTTATCTGCTATCTTGATGCAACACATTTTTAGTAAATTCTCCCTACTCTGATGAAGCAGTCTATAATTAATGAAGCTGATATAGTCATATGAAAAGTTATTTAGGTCATAATAATAATAAATCACTTTAGGAAATATAACAATTACGGAGATCTGGCATTTTGAAGAAGGATGATAAACATGTCTAAAGAAAAAAAAATCAATTGATGCTTGATTGCTAAACAATTCGAATAAGTTAATTTGTTACTTCTTATTAATAAATATATTAAACCAGAGACTTTAGGAATGTCGGCTATCAATTTATATTTACAAATATTTGGAATGACTTAAGTTTATGCCATATCACATATTAAATAGGTTAGTATTGAACATGTAGATACAATAAAAACAATTGTTACGAATGATTGATTCATCACTTTATCACAATCATTTGTCATATAGGTTTAATCTTCTGTACTGGACGCATCTTTCAATAATCACAATTACGAACATCGCCTACATTTTGTTGTCTGAATCTAAGATTTTGTTTATGCTCAGCCTCTGTGTGATAACGGTGAAATCGTCTGTCAGTAAGACAAAACTTTTATTCTTCAGTCTTACTGAAATGAAGTTCGATTGCTTATATATAAGGATAAAATAACGTATTTTTAAGAAAAATAATTAACCTTTTTTGGTTTATACAACCTAGTTTGTATGTTCCATTCAATTAATTAGTAAATTTACTTCCCTAACTTATGAAAAGTAGACTCTTGACTGATCCCATTCAATTCACTGACTCAAATATCATAGATATAATCAATCTGAGAGTATGTTTTGTTTAATTAAATCCTAAATACAGTAAATTTGTTCGTTAACAAAGTCTGTCTTCAGTGGTCATCACGTTTCTGAAGTTACCAAGGCGTTTGATGATTAGAATGATTCAAACATCAGAATGGTCTTCACTGGTGAAGCATCATAATCGTCACGACATTTAGGTAAGTCACATAATGTCCTATTCGTATTAAAAAACCTGACTTTATTTTATGTGTTGTTATTAGTGTAAATTAAGTAGTTGTTACTTTAAAATAACTATGAAGTTATATTGTATTTATTATTTCAAAGGTTGACATTAAATTGCACTTAATTTTAAAAGTAGGCGTTAAAAAATTACTTAAAATAATATAAAAATTCATTCAATAATAAATAAATTATAACAAACATAACAAAAATGGACGTTAATTCAGATGACGTAAGCAAACTTCAATAGGAAGTTATTCAGTGTTCATTTTTATGTTTTATCATTTTATAATAAGTTGCAATAAACTAAGTAGAAATAAAATAACCTAGAGATATAATTTAGTTCCAGAAAAGGTATTTTCTTGTGTATATTCATGAAAACACCAGGAAATACACCAATAGTAGGTAATGCATCATGTTATTGTACGGTTCATTCTCTTAAAACTTCTTTATTTGATTTAGACAGCGAACAATTAATTCAACAGTCAAAATAAATTGGTGTAGTGCTTGGTAAAAGGTGTATTAACAGATTATTGTGCTTTAAGTGTTTTTAAATAAGATTTTAATGTTCAACTGGTCAAAATCATTCAAATACAATCAATTATGATAATTTTTCATTGAATATTGAATTCATTATAATCATATGGAACCAGTTGTTTTCAGTTGATACTTGTTCACTTCACAAATTTTAGTGCAGTCAAAATGATACAGCTTAGATAATCCACTGATTTCATTGTAATCTGTTGCATTCTTTCCAGCCGCCCACATATAAATATATTTATTAATTATGATAAACATATTTTCAGTATTCTAGTTACCCATCGGTTTTACATATATTTTCATCCCATTCTTGAATGAGTAGATATCCTATACTGAGTCAGTTTACCGATTCCCACATTATACGGTAATCTCGTTGGGTAAAATTCAACCAATAATTACTAGTTAAAGGTAGGGTCGTAATTCTTTCGAATCAGTTTATTCATTGATATTAATATAAGGATCTTTCGTAACAGTTATCTTTCCATACATTTCTTTATAGAAAGATATTCAGTGTTATAGAGGAAAATAAAAATAATCTGTATGTCATGCTCATATTTGCTGATAACTATTAAACAACTTCGTTCTTAAAGTATGTTTGTCGACGTCATCTTGATGAAATGGTGGTCGTCAGATTCTCATTGTTTAGAGTAAACAAATATGCCATACTATTGTGCACAAAAAAGTGGTGACCATAACTGTTGTTTTCATATGGCTATATAACACTTTGTTAAACACTAGTGGATGTAGAAAGTAGAGGTTAGAATAGCAAACTTAGTGACATAAATGTAAGAAACACTATTCTGGATATAGTGAATGTTCGTTTGAAGAAAAATGCTAATTATCATTTTTTTTGTTTGGTATAAACTCAGTCAGTAATCTTCTAGTGTGCTGGTAAAGGTATTTCTGAACATCGGCTCTGTTCTCTAAAATACAATACTTTTAGAGTAAGATATTAGCAAAAATACTAGCTGATTCAAAAAGCGCCATTAAAAATACAATCACCAATTGTTTGAGGAATGATATTAAAAAGCCTAAGATAAAAGAGATGCAAAATTTGTGTTAAAATCATCTGTTTGTCACAATTTATTTTTCCAATATTAACACCGTTTTATTGATGTTTCATTCGTCACTCATTTTATTATGAAACATAGAGGTTTATACAGACATAGATTGCTTGATAGAATTATTGAAAAGAATTTAAACAGAATCATTAAACTGTTTGTATTCGTCACAAACTGATGTTAGTTAGGTTCCATTGAAAACAAGAAGGCACTGGATAGCCGTTTCATTCTGGCACGGGACTTTTCAGCAGTGCAAACCCACAATTCAATCAGGAGATCGAACTTGGCATCTTCATGCTGACGAACACTTAAGACACTGCACCTCTAAAACAGAGTCCAATGGTCAAAATCTTACTTCCATTAACTTGTGTTATAGCCTTACGATTATCTACACACAGACAAAGTAGCTATCCAACGCTCTTTGGTTTATAATGACAACTTACTAACATTGAAATGTGACGGATACAAACAAGTAAATATAATACATACTTCTACAAACTACCTCATTTTTTTAAACTTCTAAAGGTTTCGTGATCAGTTGAAATAACTCTTTTATCATTGTGAAACGGATGATCACTTGATTTATGTTTGTAGCGATCAAAATTAATTCAACATTTTTAATACTGAAGTAATGATTCGATTTCGGCTTGATTTCTAACTTATTGTTACTACAATCTTTGAAAAAAAAAACACTTTTTCACTTCAAACAGTTAGGCTACGAAAATTCGCTGGTTTTTGCCAAATTACGTTGACCTACGCACGTTTGATTAAGAAAACTTAGTGATTTTAGACAGAAGGCAATACAAAGAAGACTAAAAATGTGACATTTAAAAGTACAACAGTACTATCTCTATTTCTTAGATTCATTAATGCCTTTTGTTCAAGGGCTGTTAGTTGAGTGTGGATTTTCCTGCGTCGAGATAGTGGTACTATCCTGTGTCTTAGTCTTAATTATTTTTATGAGTTTCCTCCTCCATTCCTTATGTTTTGAGTGTCGGATAGATACCAGTGAAAACCAGAGAGTTCAACCTAAGGCTTTTAGGTTTCACGTTAAACGCTTAATCATCACCATCTGGACCGGTGTCTAACTGTAAAACCCCTACTTCCTTCAGTTTGTGGTATAGTGTGACGATCAGTCAGTGATAACGTTCTCATTGTTAACATGTTTGAACTGCACCACTTATGACTAGTAACCGATTTCTGAATATTCCTGAAATCCTAGTGAGAGGTAGTATGTGACGGAGTCTAGACGTGTTAGTAGTGAGACAGTTTTTATTAATGGCATTGACTAATCATTGCACTACATTACAAATTGATGAAAGCGACGATTGTACCAGTGGACGTCGACCCAGTGGTGCGGATGGTTAGGCGTTTGCCGTCATATCTCAGCACCATGGGTTGGACCCCCTTATTGAATCAAGGGTGAGCTTTACCAAAAAGTCCCATACTACAATGAAATAGCTGTCCAGTCTTTGGATGGCATTTACTGGTACTAATTCATCAACAATCTGTGACTAATACAATCAACTAAATTAAATATGGATTTATTTTAAGTGACGTCATATTGTCTGCTGTTCTGTTGCAACGGGTCTAAAAATTCTACTGATACTTGATAAAATATTTCTTTTCAATTAATTTTTCATCATATTTATATACCAATACATACATTTTGAATGACTTAAATCTAATCTAGCTGACTGCTGCTTTAAGTACGTGAACACTTCAAAAGTGTTTTAACTAGGAGACACAAAATAACCTTACATTAACGTTAAGTCAGTAATAATTTGATGGCACCATAACTAATTAAAAGGTGTGGAGTTGTACCAATGGACAGAAATGATTATCTAGGTAAAACTGGTTGACATTCTGAGTGGTGAGACTAAACTTCAAAAATTGTTGGCACAGAGTTATGCATCTGTTAAGACGGTAAAAAAGATAACATACATTAAAAGATTAAACAACATGGACCTATCTCGGAGAGCCTTTGAAATGCTTAAACTTACAAAGACAAAAGTGCTAAGATTAGATGATTTGTTTAAAACTCATAGAGTAAAGCTTGTCTCTTAAGCCAGTATCACGTTACAACGAAATGGTTAGCGAAAATCTTAAAACTATTTCATCCAGAGATCGCCAAGCATAATGCCAAGGACTCCTTTCAGTTTGTCAACAGAATAAAAGATTTAATAGCTGAAAACAAATCATTGATATCACCATTTGCATTATAACTGCTCTCTTACTAAAAACAGCAGATTTTATGTGCAGCGAACTTACATAAACTGGCATAAAACTGAAGTTCCAGTTCAACACTGAAGGGATTAACCATTAGTTACACAATGAATGCAAACTTTCAATTTAACAAAGCGTTTTACTAACAATTAGATGGTGTCTTAATGGGATCATCACTGCACCCACTCCTCGGGGATTTCCTGTCAAAATTAGAAAATGGTACACTCAAAATTGAAATCGATCAATTGTCATTTTGTTATCACTATGTACATGGCATGTTCATAGTTCACACAAAAGAAAGATATAAGAAGAACCTAACTTTCCTCAAAATGCAATTCTTAGATGAGAGTATTAGTGAAATCACTACGCAACGTATTATAAATTGTGGAGAAAGACGTTTACTGTAAGTAAGCATCGTACGATATTCTGCAGCCATCCTATCAAGGAAACAAGAAAATAAAAACAGTCTCGTTGAATTTGCGTCATCCATGTGCATACCGATTGAGCTTGTGGAACCAGTTACATTGAGCACACAATTCCACAGATGAATCACATGATTTTCGAGCACTACCTAACGTGATTTAGTAAAGGTCAACTACGACGAGAGCTCCATATTTTCATATTAAGTTAACTTCAAAAATTAGGTAAAAGTGGAAGAAACTTTTAAAATCATTTGTGGAGTTCCATTTAATTTGCCGTTCGGTTTACACATACATTATTTATATACAGCGGAAGTCTTCGGTATCCACCTTTCCAAGCCTGAGATATGTGTCCATAGAAAATCTTTTAAAACTCCTTTTTTATCTCGGCTTAATAATAACCATTACTTGGATGGTTAATAAATAACAAACTGCAGTCATTTCACTAATTTTATTACGTTTATTATTGCTATTACTACAATTATGAATACTGCCATAATTTCAAATTCCGTTACCTACTAATTTCCGCTTAATTCTCATGTAACAGTTTTGACTGGTAACTTTCTTTTCATTACTTTACTAATTCCTTAAATAGACATTGCGTAATTGACAATATGCCAATCATTATTTTATTTTTATACTGTCAAAAATTATAAATAACCTATTCAACTTCATCTTGTGATTGTTTTGTTGAATAGTTGTTTTTAGACTTTTAAAATTACAACTTAACACACCAAAAACTTTATAACTAGACAGTCGTTTCGTTCTAGTGTGGAGATCCTCAGTGTTGCGCGTCAAAGATTTAGACTTTTCGGGAGTAATACAATTATCACTATTAACAATAGATGATCGTCGCGCTATATATCACAAATGGATGGAAGTGAGGATTCTACCATTGTTTGCTGACCCAGTGGTGCGGAGCTTTAGGTGTTCGACAACCTAAATCTTATGGGGCGGAATCTGGGGTGTACGCTGCTGATGAGTTCCACGCTAGAACGAAACGACAATCCAGTTGTACCTGATTTGCACTAGTACCTTCCAAACATCAATCTGTGACAATCTCAACAAAAATAACCATTTCAATTCAATTTTATGACTAATGAAAATAGTGTACATGTATATTAGTATACAAGTCTAATGAAAACCTAATTGAAGTGAGCTGTTTCTATACCTACCACGTTTTTTCTAAATTCCTAGATTAGAAATCCTTTCCATTTTTAAGATTAAATAAACTAATAATGTTGACATCAATTTAACTATACTAAAATATTCATAAGTAAATCACAAGGATTTTAAAATAAAATATTCTTCCTTTTACACTTTGTCCATATTCAATATACCAATCCATAGCTCAGTTTATTGAATTCGTTACCAATTGTTGTTAGTAGAGTACCATTTAAAGCCAGAGAACACTGTACAGCTATTTTCTCTTAGTATGGGACTCTTCAGCACTGTGAACTCTAACTATTATTTTGAAATATCTACTGAATAAATTATTTTTCAGTATTTGCAGTTAATAAAATGAGTGATAAATATTTGTAAATATTTAAAACCAGCTGAGTACTGGACAGCCATCTTGTTCTAATACGAGAACCCTCAGTAGTGGGCACTCTAGATTCCACCTCAAGGACTTCAGACTGGTGAACCCTAACCCTTTGCACTTCTAGGCCAGCATCCACTAGTTTGTGATGATCATCTGTTATTCTATTTCGTATATTATAACATATGTTTTATTTTTAAAAAAATGTACATAGTAATCTTTTTCTAATATTAATTATAACAAATTAATTATGATTTCATTAATTTATGAATGACTACATTAGTTTTATCAGTAAAATTTATCATAGGAATGATTTGTTGATGTTAATTATGACAGTAAAGTATCTCTAACTATCTCACCTTCTATCTACATAAGCAAAATGTTAGAAATGTAAAAACAACAATAATGTTATATAACTACGTTACTAAACCAACAATAACAAATTAAGATAAAATTATGTATGTTTATATAGAAAGTATATTTACATTATTTCAGGCATACATTATAATACATTTTTAATGGTATTCCTAATGTTTTTGTGTTTACTGAATCGTGTATAATATCCACGAATTAATTGACAATGTTTGTCCACTTTGTATAATTAATGAACACAAGTTATTATAAATTATTGTCATACAATGTCTATGAGTAAAACCGTCGAAAAAACTACTAACTGTTAACTAACTGCAGAAGGAAATTCTAAAAGGATCTGTAGTAGTTGATATTTGACTATATCACCAGTATCTAGTAGGTATCACTAATGATAATGGTGAAAAGTATCTATATTCTAAATGCATATAAGATAAAATAAACGTCAAGCCCATTCTGGTTTTAGATAACTATTTGTTTATAAATGCTAACAATTCTCAGCTAAAAATAATGGTAATAATAATAGGGAATATTAACTCAAATTCGGGTTGTTTAAATTGATACTGACTTATTGATGATCATTAGCGTTTTTCAAGAGAATTTTAAATCAATTTAGCTGAATTTTGCTGCAAAGTAATTTCTTAAAAAACACACTAAAACCATTTTAATCTTGATAGTGTTTGAATTCAATAAAGAATGATCATAATAACGCATAATACAAAATGAAAAAACATTAGTTACTAAACTACTTACAATACAGTGCTTCAGCATATTTCTGATTAAATTTGATGTTATGAAAAATCATATAATCTTATCTTGTTGACACGATTAGGTGAAACTCTATGATCAACTTCCAGAGTTTATCGAATTAACTTGGGGCACTTTCTATCATCAAATAATGATCAAAACATGGAGAATCGTATTTATATGAAAATAAATATATAATTAATGAACTTTCAGTTTGTTCACCTAGATCTTTACAAAGCTATTGTTGAAACCATCCGACGAATATATATAATTGTTCTGAAATAATTGAATGTTATAAGATAATTACTTTTAAAAACCACTTCAGCAATAACTTTCACAGTACACAACTTCATTCGACCTAGTAAATGTGATCTATGACTTACATAAGTGATCTACTACATAAACACATTTATATCCCAGTAATAAAAATGCTTACTTTGATTGAAATATAATTAGATATACAATATATAATTATTATAAAAGAATACCTTGTATAATCCAATTAAACAAAATCAAGTTATTTTGGATAGTCTATTCTCTAAATATCTCAAGTCATGTGTTCACCGAATACAATTATCATAACTGTTATTTTACAACAAGGAGTAAGTATTTGCATTCCATATATTTCAAATATTTTCTTTATTTAATTAGAAACATAATTTAACGAAAAATATTGAAATAAGAAATAAACTTTCAATTTTTCTTGTCAAAATTAGAATGAAAATTTTTTTAAAAAAGAATCTAAAAAAATTTTTTTTACTACAGACTGAAATGCCTTTTTGAATAAAAATGATTTATTTAACACTGTTATGAAAATGATAATACTATTTCATGTCAATTTACAATTGTGTTATCAGCAAATGAACAGAATCAATAATACAAACGATAGATAGAATCACACGAATTATGTAAGCAAAAGCTTGTTTTTCTAAAAAAGATTCAATATCTAATTATCAGATTATCTAAATGTATATTCCTTAGAATACTATAATTATTTGTTCTTATTTATAGAACTGAGAATAGACAAAGAGAATTAGTTATTTACATTATTGTAAAGAATGATTTAATGGAAGAATAATTTCATATCTGACAATCAATCAATGATCAATTGTGGTAAAATAAATTGAAAATTTTGATTTTCCATTTAAACTGGATTACAACAATTCATCACTAGGTACATTTTTGTGTGTACCCGATGAGATTGTTTGGGAAAATTACATATTACATTTGGCATCATTATTACAATTTGTGCGTGCTACATTCTATTTGTTATTATCAACTTGAAAAATGTTTACGCAATATTATCAGTCATAAACAATCTTATTTAATCAAGTTAACATGAGAACTTGTATAGGATAGTCAGTAAATAATAAACAAGAATACACTAAGCAATCATGATTAAAAAAAAAATTAAGTGTTTAGGAAATCCTGCATAAATTGTTCGATGTGAAATATAGACTTATGTACTGGTTGGTTCATGGCGTAGTGACCAGTTTCATGATTGTCAAGTTGCCTATAATGCTATGATGCGCTATTTATTGACAGATTTTTGATGGACTATTAGTAACTAGAACTAAATTTTGCTCTTATCAAATTCAACCGAATGAGATAGGAATATATGGTGTTTACTTTTAAAGAGTGTTACAGGAGACCATTAACAAAAAAAGTTACTATATCAATAGAAACTTATTTGATGATACAAATGAATACCGCATTGAACAAACCACTTATAAAAAGGCATCAGTGAAGCTTACTTAAAAAATTTAATATTCTTTAGATCCTGGAGCTAGACCTAGACTACATTTCTAAAAGTCAACTAAAAAGGAAAGTTTAAGAAAAACTAAAAATGTCAAAGATACCGTGGCCATCAAAAACAATCAAATAAAAACACCACAACAAGCTGATCTAATTTAATGCCAGCTTACAGTGACCTGGAGGAGGATGAAAGTTTATCAACTTCACACACCTAAGACGTATATCATTCACGCCATTCTAGATTAGAATATTTAGTAATAAGTTCTAATTTTCAATGCTGGTCCATTTGTAGGAATGTGAATTTGTATGAACTGGACGTTTTTTCATTAAAGCACAATTAAGGACCTTAAGAAATAATGCTAATTGACAACATAATGTAATGCATGTATTTATATATAGTTAGGTGAGTCTTGCACTTACAAAATACTTAGCATATTGTCATGTTGACGATGCTGAAATAAATAATTGTTTTTGTGTCAAAAACCATTTCAACATTCAAAGTGACTATTTTTTAGTTAGAAGGATTTATATGTTGACAAAAAATAAGATATACAGTTTACTTATAAGATGAATGGCACCTGCCATATGTCTTCACTAGTCTATGAGGCACTGGTGAGACTATATATAGTGGGAATCGTTACTGTACACAGCGCTTTTCACTAATGATACCAGTCTTATAATACTTTGATAATTGATAAATATGATTTCAAAGATTTCTATAGTTCATTTTCATGAATTTAAAGGAAAGTTAGAAACTTGACGTCCCATCACTTTCATTCAATAAGAAATAATAAAGATGTTATAGGCTCTAATCATTTCAGTAATAAATAAAGAAATTTCATCAAATTGCAATAAACTGTAGTAGTAGTTAAGTAATAACTGTTCTAGAATTTTTGTAAAAGATAGTATATATCCAGTGGAAATAACACATTTGTATCGAACATTTCTACACGTGAACATTTGTAAGAAAGAAAAGATCAGTTTATAATAAAGAACATATTTTTGCAGTTCCCATGATTAGAAAATTTTATGAAGTGATCATGTTTTGTAAAAACACTTTCCATGAGTAAATGAATTCAAACAGGAAAATTTTAATAATTTTTTTGAAAATGTACATCAACTATTTCAATAGGGGTCAAATTTAGCACTTTGTGAATTACAGAAAACGTAACATCTTCATACACACTTATTTCTCATTCCAATCAATTTGTGATATAGGGCAATAATCATCTTATTAATTTCGAGATAGCTGTCTCATACTTTGGCTTGTCGGAACACTACCAGTCATGATTAACTATTGAGACTTCACGTATATCGAAACGTTTGTCATTAGTTGTAATTGAATTTACTACCATTTGTGGTTTTGCGTGCTCACTGATCAGAACAAATCAGTTGCTCAGTATTTCCTGGTTTTCAGTGATACATAATCGAGGTCTGGGAAGAATACAAACAACGTGCCCAAATATTTATTTACGGTAACAAGAATGCTGTCTACCAAATTAACTGAAACAATTTGATCTGTAGACGGTTTTATCGATTTTATCATGTAAATGAATCAGTTCGATCTGTTACATGTTTGGATAATAATAGAACAATGTACAAAAGTATTCATAATAAAAAAAATAATAATAGCAAGTATGTGCATGTACACATATATATATCATAAACAGAAATTAGTAAAATCTACGAATCGAGTCGAAATCATTTACCGGAAATTAAATCCTGCAGCTATCTTTGCATTTGCATCATCTAAACGTCGGAATGAATAAGTTGGATTACAGTACTGAACATCCCAGTCTAGATCACATTTCCAATCGATATCAATACCGATTACGCCACCCTGTTATACAAAAAACAATCACAAGAATATG
Organism: Schistosoma japonicum; assembly: GCA_025215515.1. NCBI lineage: Eukaryota > Metazoa > Platyhelminthes > Trematoda > Strigeidida > Schistosomatidae > Schistosoma > Schistosoma japonicum. The sequence goes on along the minus strand of CM046063.1, from coordinate 21,840,784 downwards.
TTTAATAATACTGAAAAGATGTGTTTATTAAACTAATAACAAAGCTTGTATAAAGTTGAATAAAAAATGGTATATTAAGCTACTAGATATACATGAAATGGTGACCTAATACCATGTAAACATTCTGTGAATGTCAAGTCTAAACTAAATTTGTTTCAACGAAATCATTACTGTCATTTAATGTATCTTACATTGAAACGTCTTGTTTAGAATGTCAAGAAAAACTTCAAACTACAGCGATCAAAGATAATTAAATTTTATTCCAAGAATTAGAAGTTGAAAATTTTCTTTTATTCGGTTCACAGAAATAATTGGACGATGCCTTATGGCAGAACATATTTTTAGTTTACGAGGATTATTCCGATTAAATTACAATCTCATAGCTAACCAGTTCAAGTATATTGATCCTCATATTGAATAAGTTCATTTGAACAAATCAAAAAACAAAAAAATAACATAAAAATTAAACAGAACAATATCCACAAAATTAATATCTCAACGTCCGAAAAAATTTACATTGTACAAAGAAGTAAACTTCATCAAGTCTGTCTAGATAATGATCAAGCTACTACCCGAGACAATAATATACCTTTTCATGTATGAATACATGTAAGCAATTAAGGATAGATGCATTACTGAGAAAAAAAATTATGACATCAAACAACAGGAACATTAAGAATAACAGGGATCGCTATTCAGGTCAATCTGCAGATGCATTCAACTAGATTCGATTGATCTACCATCTAAAAAAATCATAAATAAATGCAAAATTACAAATCAGAGAATCAAAACAATTATGCAGAAAACGAGATCTAAACAACACATCCGATTCCGAATTTATAGAATAGGCTGCTGGTGATTGTTGGCGAAATTTTTATAGTTCATTTCTTTCAAAGGTTTCTACTGATGAGATTGTTCAGTAGGAAAATCTTAGCCTAATAATTAGACTTTCTAGTTCAGAAAACACTACATTTGAACAAGTTTTGTTCTAGAATTGCTTAACAATACCAAAATAATGTGATGAGAAAAGAAACTAGGATGATTAAAATAATCTTTAAATTATATTTCGTTGTTGATAAATAAAATCTTCTACTTAAATCATGGGATCATTTTCTTAATAGGTATGTTAGAATGAAATGGTAGTCATTGTCAAATGTAACATGTATTGTAGATATGAATATGACAGGGATGTTCAAGAATTTAATATTTCTTTAATTGATATTGATATTATTAAGGAGTAATAGGATTTAAAATATAATGTTATACTTTACTGCTAATTACAAAGTAAATATTATCTGATCGACTATATTTGTCGTGTGTCACTTTGATTCTTTGTCTTGGTTTTGCATAAAATTTAACGGAAATTTTCATAAGTTAGTGAGGCAAACATGTTAACCCGTCTAGTTGTAATTTCTTAGATGACTGTAAAATCGATAAAGACAATAACTGGTCAATTGCCTTACAGATATAGCATCTGGCTGCGCAATGGACAAAGCACGTACTACAAAATGCATAAGTTACCCAAATATAAACAAATTTTGGAGATTTTTCATCTTAGAATTCGGTTGGAATCAATTAATTATTGCACGAAGTCCAGCTCTATATAAGCCTCATACAGTGTTCGGTTTGGATACCCAAGTACATTGCTACTGTGTTGCATTGCGAAAACAGTAAAACATTTTTCTGGACTTATTTGCTACGATTTTTATGGTCAGACAAAAAGTTTATACAGCATAAGCAAAACACCTCAACACTTTAAAAAAAATATTTTTTAATTTTAATAACTTGAATTTTCAATATGACTTATCAACTGAAAAAAACGAATCAGACTTATCCTTTGCATCATTTTGTTTCCATGAGAATCATTATCATTAACAGGTGACAAACTTTTTAACATTCTACACCACAATAGCTTAACTGATGTTTAATGTTTTATTTTCACCTCGTTTCAGTTTAATAGTTTGCGTTACACGTCTAATGGCACGTCTAATATATTTTCTTTTAACAAAAATTCTAATACTGAAACGAGTGATATCACTCAAAATGGTGGAATATAAGCTCAAATAAATGCTATTCATGGTGAAAACAAATTCATTATTTTAGTTGTCACCTTCTGCTTTATTATAAGTAAGATCAAACAGGTTACTTTACCGATAGTGTTTTAATGATTTCTAGTAAATCCTCAGTTCCATGCAAAACTAATATATTTACACAGGAAGTAATAATTATGTGCATAAGTGAAATAATGTTTCTCTTCGTTAAATGAGAATTTTATAGCAGAAAAATAAGTTAAAGGGAATGTTTTTATTTAATAATCACACTAGAATCAAAACTCCTATTTAACAGTTGACAGTAAGCGAAACTAAATTATTTATCCCAAAGTAAATCAGAAATAAACACAGTTAAATGCCTACTTCCTGTTCGTATTAACTGAAATAATAAGTCTGATCATTTCGTTTTATGCTTATATATATACATATACACATATATAAATATATGCATATATACATATACACATGTATATATATATATATAGACCATTATTTTTCGACGTATATTTAATTATTCATATAATAATTAATCCGAATTTATATAATAGTTTTTAAATGATCCACTTGTCTACACTTATCACAAAACACTGAACCTAGAGTAAAAACTTCTAATTTGGTCATATCTAAACAAATAGTGGGAACTGTAAGCATGTCCTAGATAATCAGTTTTGAATATTTATTTATCAATTCCCTTTGTTCGAAAAGTCCAGTAAAATGGGGCAGTCAAAAAAGTAATCCATCTATCTACAAACAAATGCCAAAGATGAATTTTTCTTGCATGAGTTTAATTTCTTCACTGATTGTTCAGATATGACTCAATCGGAAATTTTGTTAACATGCCCATCGCGTTGTGTTCAGTGTTGAAAACTTAGACATAACCCCTTCCGACTGTTTTTTGAAGTCAATTTACTGTTTCCTGACACATCGAACGAAAAACAACGTCAGTGGAAATGACTTGGTTTTATCGTGCAGTTATAATGAAGATGGTTGCTAAATTACGTTACCGTTTCTAATTGGTCACTTCAGGAGTTTTGTACTAATGTTCCTAAATGTGGTTAAAAAATATCTTTTCAAATAATACCAAAGGCTAACATTTAATAGTTCATGTATTAAAGACTTCAGTAAAGACTCCAGAATTTGTGAGCCCTGTTCTCATTCTCTTTTGTCCATGAAATTAAACAGCGATTAAGAAAACTAGAAAATCACGTGGGGTTTTTACTGACATTGAAAATAGCCTCATCACTGCCTACTTCGTGTAGCATTAGTAATAAATAAAACATCGCCAATATTAGATTGATTTATTTTACTGAATAAAAGAATCTATTCTGAAATTTGTAGATTGATGTTTTTGTCAACAAATTAATTTAGATTCAGTATTAAAGCATTCAAAATGCATTTGTCTTTAAGAATACATCTTAAATGATCTGCATAACGTAACATCTTTTTTACCAGATACTTTTATTTGTCGACTTAAAGTTGAGCATAATAGAATGTTATTCTTATGCTACTTGAAGTGTTTAATTTTATTTGTATGACTATGAATTACTTGAAGATAGAATTCGTGATTTCACTTTTATATTTCAAGTAGTTAAGTTATTACATTAAGTGTAGGCACATTATTATAATTTGAATTGGATTGTGGCTGGCAAGTAAAATTTAGGACGAGTGTTTTGTCTTATTTGGGACTCGTCAGCTGGATGTACCTGCATCCCATTACTAATTTTCACACTGGAACTCAAATTAGATTTTTTAGTGCCCAATGCCTTCGTTCATCACTAGTCTACTGAATCCAGACAGCCACAATTACGCAACGAGTATGTATATATAATTAGAATGTATTTGAATTTCCCAGTTGAATTGCTATAAACTGAAGTTGATCAGTCTCTGTTATCATACGTGTATCCTAATTTTTAATGTTTACTCCTTTATTTTATGAAATGTCTTTATTGGGTAATGGTTAATCTAATAACATAATTAAAACCTGGTTAATGTCAATTATTTTACAGACTTGAAAAGCGACATTTCTATACTTGACACATATATTCAGATAAAAATGTTACTTAGTTTTCACACCAAAGTAAATGTCAAATAGGACGAGGATTATTATATTTTTTGCATTTGAAAAAAACAGAAAAGGAGACTTGTGTATTTGTTTTATGTACTATGTGTTCTGTTCTCTCTGGGAATTTATAGAACATTATTGAAGGTAGGTTATATTAACAGAAATGCTGTTGATTTGTTTTGTCCACTAGTTTATTAATAAGCTAAGTTAGTAGAACATTTTTAGTCAGATTGTTTTGTTTACATCTAGAAATGCAACTAGAGTAACAAAAAAATGTTTTAGAAATTATAAATAAAATTAAGGGTGGGGCAATATAATTGTATTAGAATTCCATTTCTCCTCCACCCATTGTTATTAATAAAATCTTACGGTCTAACATAATCATAAGTAGGCTTTCTTTAGTTGATTCACTTTAAAACGTAAACTACAATATCACTTTTGTTTAAACTATTTTGGTGAGGGTTAATAAATGGTTATTCATGTACTTACATTAAGCAAGTGTGCATCATGCGCTAATAAATCTGAAAGTCAAAAGATTTAAGCAGTTAAAATGAAAGCATATAACAGATAAAGCTTTTTTTATGAAAATTTATTAACATAATGACCTTTTGTAATGATATTCAATTTATTTACTCTTCGTAAAACTAATTAATTACAGTTGATGACAGGATAACGTGATGTGATTTATTTCATTATAAAGAGAACATGTAATAAATTATAATTTTTAACAAACTATTGAAATTACAACTAGATGATTTTCATAGTCTGTGTTACAAAATCTGTTTGTATATTAGAGGCTTTGCATTTTTGATACGTTTTTATAGCTACTTTTCAGATGCTTTTATTCTTATTAAGAATTTCTGAATAACGTTTACTGTTGGTTGCTAATTGTTTGAATGTGTTTTCTAGTCTCTTGTTTCCAGTTTTTATGTATGTACAGTTAACTGTTCTTTAATTGTATTATGGCATTAGAAAGTTCTTTGTAATAGGTTTAAAATCGTGTAGATTGAGTGTTTTGCAATAACCTATATACAATAAAATACTGATATAGTTTAGACATCCCAGTATAAACAAAAACAGCTAAATCAATGTGTTCTGAATTGAACACAATACAAATTTTACGGCATATAATTTCTTCACTGAATGATTACAGCATAGTACTGACTTGATTCGGAATGGAAATATAAACTGTAATGCTACTTGATGTTAAGCATCATAACACTTATCGATCATTTTACCATACGAAGAATACTTCAGGAAAATATAAAATTTTTAACGACCACTTGGTACTTTACAAATGACGGTTGTATGCCTCTAGCGTTTTTATGCGTAGGATAAAAATTAATTATTTTAAACTTTGAACCATCCAATTGAATTTTGTTCTTCTTACCTTACACTTCTTTAAATATAACTGTGAAATATCGCCGGAAATTACTCATAGTAAAAGTTATAGAACCATTTAAGACTGAGGCATTTACTAACAGAGTAAAAAAAACGCTTTGAGGAATCGATTCATCTTGATATATGGATAGATATATATTAATGAGACTTATCAATATCATATAGTAAACAAATGAGATGGGTTTAAGTTGCTCTCAAGACTTGTCGAGTACTCCATGGAAAAGCTTTTAGATTGTATTACATGCTAAACGGATAAATACCAAGGATATTAAATATAATTATTTATACTTTCTAAATTTTCCACCAATAGTCTTAAGCGTTCATTTACCAATAATAAGAACTACTCCCGAATGGAATGTATAAATACAGTATGAGCAATTACGTATGATAAAGTTCCATAACATAATTGCAAGCGATTTGAAGTTTTTTCAAGTTAACTGAGTTTACATAAAAATTTTTACACTTCACGTAGGGTCAATATAATTTTATCTTCATGTTTCATGTATACACTTCATTAAAAAACGATGATAAAGATTTAACAACCTCAAATCCTAATTTTTTTTAGTGTTTATTGTCTTGTGACTAGTTAATATTCTACTAAAGATGGATAGAGATGAACAACAAAATTTTGTCTTGCTGTTTACTTTGGTTTATTTGTATGTGATTTTGCTACATTAAAGAATTCTTACTGTATATAATGTATGTCATTTAAGTAGTTATTTTCGATCTTTAAACATGTGTGAATTGTTGGGCATAATTGTGTTGTTAGATTCATTGGCGACTATGAATAATATTCTGGTAACACACTGTTATTTTCACTTAAATAGAATGCTACTATAGGTAGCATTATTGAGCGATAGACTATTAGTTACCTTTTAACAACGAAGAAAAATATGATTGTAAGTGGTTATTCTTAACATACCATGTATGCAATCAGCTTCATTCTTCTGAATGAAATTCATTGTTTCGTTGTAAGAAAATATGCCAAATAGCATTTGTTTGGATTATAATTTACACATAAATGCTGAAAAGGGAACTGAACTAGTTCATAAGTACTCCTAGTTGAAACCGTGATCGTGATTATGATGGTACATTGATGCATTACTTACAAAACAAACCCAAAGACATATGTATTTCATACAGTATCATTTTGTGCATACATTTTTATACTACTTGTTAATAAGCTATGGCGAGAATTCAATCTGATGAATCAGATCATTAAAAGGTGATAAGTATAGACTAAAGTTTACATTTGTTTAATGTCGAAGTATGGAGAATATTTTCTCTTCCGAAAATTCAAACTGCTTCATCGAACGGTTCTTATCGGAATATGTTTATAAGCTAGCAATTTTATAATTGGCATAATTTAAAGTTTTATCTTTATGGCATGTGTAATTTAAAATTGATGACAAGGTTCTTACCTTCTGTCAATGTATTGCTGTATTTCTAAGATCTAATAACAGAAGTAGATTATATTACATCGTTTTCCCCGTGTCTGAGAGAGTATGATAGCAGGTAGTAAATTACTATTATTAGTATTCAGATGGTGTATAAGTGTGTTTATAACCCCAATGGTGTTCTTCAGTAGGAATGTGAAACTAGGAAAGACATTTCTTTTCCGCATAAAGTAGGCCTATCATTTGGAATAAAGCTTATATTTTACTTAGTAGTGAAGTGAGCCGATGAAATATACTGGTGAATTTTGATATATGCAATTTACTAATTGATCTAATTTATAAAATCTTTGTTAACAGTCTATTTGAAGAGGAACTACTGAATCATTTTGACGTGCTGTTCAACAAATACATATACTGATTATTATGTAGGTATTAAAAATACATTTTATTACGTTTCATGAATTTTAGAATAAATTCATTCTCATTATAGCTATTACTTGTATCATTCGTTCAGTTGTAAGTATTTATATTTAATAACTAGTTCTGATAGAATCACTTACTATCACAATTTGACATACCATTAAGCTTACATAACTAATTTCTATACCTAATTATCGGACTAAATGATAATTTAATGTTTTTTTTTCGGTTTGTATTACAGTTACTTCCTACAAAACATTGCATACCAAACAATTCGTTTAATCGTTTGTAGTAAAAATTTGAATGCATTTTGGTAAATGTAAATGGGATCTCTAGTGTAATTGATGGGTAAAACGAGTTCATATCCATTTTATTAGCTAGTGGGTAGGTTACTATTCTCCACTGTAACTAAACAACCATGAGATAATTGATGTTTGTTTATGGAAATGTATTATTTTTTCAAAATATGTTAATAGTATAACACTAGTTTACTACTGTTAAATAAAGGAAAACGATATACCTGAGTAGTTAATAGTTGGTATGATATATAGTTTTGTGTTGAAACAATGCAGAAACCGATAGCAAAATTTATTCATATCAAAAGTCTTATTTTAAGTTTATAATTTGAGTTATATAGCTTGAACCCTGTTACGGTTACGATCTTGGGTAACCGCAATAGTTTCTCAGATACGCAAGGTCCTGTTACAATTTTGTAATCTATGCAGCCAAATATTATGATTCTGAAATCATCATCTTTCCAGAATACAAGGTCAACTTATACAGGTAAATGTTTTAGTTCTCATGATATTGTTTGAGTTTTATGCTGTTGCATTTCTTGGTTTTACATTTGGATTTTTATTCGTTTAAATGGTCTCTGACATCGAATGCCAGCCGCAAATTATTTATTGATTAGGTCAACTGAACTGAACTTTATTCAGCCAATACAGATATATCCGGATTCCATGTGTCTACAAATTTTTCAATAAGCTTAAAATTTTGCCATTTTTTAATTTACAATTCCAAATATCTGCAGTAGTAGTTTTAAAAGCTTTCCATTCAATAAACATGTAGATAGAGACCTTATAATAAATGGCCACAGTCTATAAGTTCCGATGTGATATTAATATATGTTGGTGAGGTTATATAAAAATCAGGGGAAACAGCAAAAATTTTCACATATTCGAGTGAGAATCTAGTCATTTTAAGGTAGTGTATCTAGTCGCAAGATATGAAATTTATTAATTGTTACCTCTGGAATAATAGCGATACACCATTAATTTTATATTTTCACCTGAATTAAACAACAATTAAGGAATAAGTGTAATATAGGTAAAAGTGAAATGAAACTGTTTAATATGAATTCTGAGTAATAAATAAACTAAACAACCAGCTGTTTAAATGTTAGCTTATATACTGAAAATAACAAACGGTATCATTCTTATCTGAATAACGAATGAATTTAAAATAATAAACAATTTTCTTGAAATTATGAAATAATTATTTGTCCGCTTATGGTGATTTTAAGCAGCTGTTATCAAACTGAAGAATCATAACCCTGAATACTTGTTTAAATGTGTTACTTTTATGACATAAAAATAAATTTAAAAAAAAATAATTGCTGTAACTAATAATTGTTTAGTTAAAACGAACTATTGACAGACTGTATATAATACAACGAACAGATGCAACATATATTATCTTCATTTTAAGAATTTTTCAGATGGATTGTTCGACAAATCGATTGTACTCTTTGGTCTATTTTAAGTAGTATATTTGTGTAACAAACAAATATCATACAAGCATGACTTCTGTATACAATAAACAATCATACAGAATTTATTATATAAAAGTATGCAAAATAGTTTGTAGAAAGAAATCCCTAGTTCGGTCAGTAACAAGAATTATCAATAACAGTATATATTCAAAATATCGTTGCACATGAAGCAAACAATTTGAAAGTTTTATTCTTTTATTAGTGCAAACGTTTTGTTATTGATGTAGAACTGAAATCTTTGTAAATAAATACAGTATAAGAATTTAAATATAAAAAAAGTTCAGAGGAATTTCAGAAGTGAAATTCCTTTGTAGTAGTTTTCACTTTAAAGTTAATGAACTCTTAACGCACACCATTAATATCATCGAATTTTGTATCTACACAATAGAAACTATATATATACATAAACATTATTCATCAGTAATACCTATGACGAATTGATCTGGAACAAATTATTACGCAAACTGTAAGCGACTAGATTGGGGGAGAAAATTGTAAAATAATTTGAAATTACTTAAAGTCTCCAGTTTTGATTATCAGTTTGTCATTATTTCACCCTTACATTATTTATTATTTTGACCCATCGCGTTTATTATCAAATGTAAGTTCATCTAAAGTGCTTACTGAGTTTTCGGCTAACTATTATCTTTTACTTTTTCTTTCAGATTTTCTTACTCTTGCGAACCTGTATTCCTTAGAATACAAAATAAACCTTGGCTAGACGTAAATGTTGTAGCAATCGATATTGGAAATTCTAAGCTATAATAAAGCACTTCAAACGTCAGCACGGAATATGCATAAACTTAATTTAGTCAACAAATTTGTGCCATTTTACCGTAATTAAATGTCGAGACTGTCGGATGAAAGCTGAAGTTTGTTTTTTACGTAACCAAATAGGTTTGGACTTTAGACACACAATTAGACAAGGAACGACCCTAATGCAATATTATTCTGAACTTACACATCGTACAAAAACATTCTAAAGTAAACTGGAAAGCATAGCAAACTGTTTTGCAAATGATTATTTTAGGGGTGGTATTATGTTTTCATTGTTAGTGTTTGTTGATATTTTCCAGAAAAACAATGAAAGATGTGGCATTAAACAACGCCATTAAGGATTTTAATCTGAGAAGCAAATGTTTTTCACCATTTCAAAATACCATAGTCTACATTGTTTAAATAACTGACGTGTAATTCAATGGAAAAACTTGTAATACTACCATATTTTAATAATGGTGGATAGCAAACAAATCTGAAGAAGGTAGTAATTGTTGACTGTGATTATGCTACGCAAAAATGGAACTAGCTGACGGATGTCGTTAATTATCAGTAAAATTTAATGCTTAGGTTTAATGGAATAAAACGTTACACTTGTAAACTGGAGAATTATTTTAGTAGTTCATCACAGATAGATTTCAGTCGAGTGCCACTCTGGTCTAATAAACAGCTATTTTATTCATGTATGGGATGCCGTATGTTTGAGCAGCCATAAATTCATTAGAAATAGAACCTAGGGATCTCCAGGTCGTAGTTGTTAGTTTAGAAAAATAGCTAAACTGAAAAAGTCTTTTAACTTGGCTTATTAGCGAAAGCACTAGTCCCAGTGAAATGGAGGTATGCAATACTTTTGTTTTCACTATCTCTTTTACATTTTTCTTCTCACGATTTCTTGTTACAGAGCGTGTTACTTGTAATTCAGTTGAGTGTCAGGTGGAAGTAGTACTCTTAAATCATACTATACGATATGAATATCACTGACCTTTTATTTGTCTAAACAAGCAAGTTGCCACAGCTTCTTTTCATCATAATATCAAACATCCATTATAAAAGAAAGCATAGAGTTCACTAGAGATGTGCTTCATGAGTTGTAGAATTCAGTTTCATTGAATTGTTGGTGAAACTGCTCTCTGACTAAGCATTAATTAAGGGAATCGATTGTTATCTGTGTTTTTTATATGAAATATTTGACTAGAGGACTAGCAAACAAAAAATTTCCCAAACTAATTTCTTTCATTTGACGGATTAATTTCGATAAGATAGATAATGAAATACAGAAATCACTAAACAGCTGCTTTGTACTAGTATGATAGCTGTCAATACCTTAACTACTTTTGAATCGTACAAGTTTTGCACAACCAGGTAACTAATCAATTAGACTTCTGAAATTAATTCAATGAAATTTATTAAAACTAGGACAAAATTCTTACTTACGATGTGTATATAAATTTATATCATCAATCTAACAAATTTGGCGTCTTCAACGTATGATTATTGCTAAATGTTCTGTTGTCCAGAAATTTTAATTACAGCTAATCTCTGTCTTTTTTATTGTTTTGAAATTTTTTCTGTCTTACTTGTTTTGCGGTAAATTATCTCATTTGGTGAAAAATAATACGGAAAACTGGTATGCTTTTTAAATCAGTAGTTAATTTTACAAGTAGAATTCAAAGTTACATATGCATTGATCTAATTTTAATAATTGAGAAAATACTATCGTACTGACTGGAAACTGTAGTAGCATCAATAAGGTTCAGCCATGAATATTTATGTAAAGCCATCAAGATGAGAGACAAGTAATATTAAAATTGTGATTAGGTGTTGTAGTGACTGCAAAATATTAATTGGATGTTACTAATTGATCTAAATTAGGCAACCATTGACCAACAGGAAGCACTGGACAGCTGTTTAGTTGTAGTTTGGAACTTTAAAAGTACGTATCTATCACCCTGACAGGAATCGAACACATCACCATTTGGCTCCGTGGCGAACACCTTAAGATGAGCCACTGAGCCGGCTCCCAACGGTTGACTTTCATAATTCATTTGGTTTGCAATAAATGTGAATGACTTCATCCGTTTCCAACTACAGGTGACTGACTCACATCTGATATGGTTAGAAAAATCGGCCGGTCTGAGCCGGCTCAGTCAATTAATGATAAAGCCTCCGCCATTGAGCCGAAAGATCCTGAGTTTGATTGTAGTTGTTCACTGGCGAGGAGATCTAAACTACGACAAAACAGCTGTCCAAGGCTTCCTATTAGTCAAAATTTGTCTTATTCATACCTATTTTTAATATCAAATCAATTCTTAAAATCATTTTTGTTATGGACTAGCGTCAAAAAAAAGGAATTGTTTCTTACTGTTATGCACTTAGTTAAAAGAGCACAATCATTCCCTAACTCTAGATTAAATACGTAATATTCAAGTCTCGGAATTAACCAGACATCATTATGTATAAACGTCAAGGTCTACGGGTTTACACGGTATGTCAGAGAGTAGATTAGAATGGTCGTAATATTGTTTGATTTATGTTCTGATAGTTGCAGTTGTTGTTGAACAGATAATGCGAAAGTCGTGTAGTAAAAAATACAGAGAATTGCAAAGTATAATATGTAATTTTATTAGAAAATTAAAATCCAGGGAGTAGTCAACAGCTGTTTTATCCTAGCAAATAACTCCTCAGCAGTGTGCACCCTGGATTCCACTAAAAATAGCATATTTTCTCTTTATATAAAGTCTTTAATTATGGTTAGTTGTATATCCCTGTGACTCTCTTAGTAATGATATATTGACTTTTAAGTTCAACATAATGGTCAAAATGTGTTTTTTTTATGTAGAAGTTATGAAGTAGTGTTATCTTTATTCTATAAATTATTCTTAAAATCATACTTTCAATAGCTTGAAAAAAAGTACATAAATACTGGTGTATAAAAGAAAATGTCAAATGCACACTATAACATACCTATGTAATGAAATAAGGTAAAGAGCTACCTAAAGGTCAAACAAACAATTGGCTGTCATCACTTTGTCCTATATTTTATGTTACAGTAATTGTATTATGGTTTCTGCGAAAATGCAACTACTGTAGGCTATATGATAAATAAAATTAAGTAATCTATTGGGGTAAATGTCAAATATATTAATCAAGTTCTTTGCTATAACAAAATGTTGTTTTCTTTCAATAAATTAATAATTACTACAATCACATACATATATGCTAGCAGTCGACGAGATAAAGATTATCGGTATCCGATAAAATTGCTTTTAGATCACTGTATAGATACAATGTATAACTGTTAAAGAAATGTATTACTATGCGTTGATATCCAGTCATATAAAATGGATATTTACTGGTCAATCCAGAAGTCTGCACATAGGCCATACACATTTTCACCACTAATTAATCACTGTGTACCAATCAGTGTTATGTTTACCTAGTGATTACTGTTACTCAGATGCTATCGATTTAATGACAATGTGACCACTAATATAAAAGATTTGACACTTCATGCATTTTGTATTAGTGTTAGATGTTTGATGACAATCAAAAGAGAATTCTAGACAGAGGTTTAGTGCTAGGTGGGAAATTTCTGTACACCATACCAGCAGTCTTGTGCCAACTGATACTTCATGTGGGATTTATACACACATTACTTAGCATCTCACTTTAGTAAATAATCCCCCCTCACTAGTTCAGCTAAACAACAATGAAAGTAGGAATGGTTATTTTAATAAAACCACCGACATTTATTGAAATAATCAACAAAGGAAATACTTAAAGGCATTTTTATTAAAACTCTTAATATCTCAATCCATTGCCCTCCGTACTATGTATCTATACAAGCATTAATTAGTTAAGTACTAAGAATATTTAAAACATTTAAAGTAAACTGAATGAAGATGAATTTTATGGTTTGGCGTCTTGAATGATATTGATAAAAATACTAAAAGGAATTCATTTAATGAACAGGAATTTATTTTAAAAGACAATACGTTTCTTGAAATGAGATCTAGCAAATTACCACCATATATACATTATTTGCTTTAATTAAGAAACGAAATTGTTTATGTAAACAGGCATATAAACTGGTATAGTACATAAAAACCTATTTATAAGTATGGTTACGCGATACAAAATTACTTCCACTAACTCGTTGCTAATTGGACACTAATGTTGTTGTATTCAGTGCTCCACTATTCTATCATGGAAAGTCGAGTTGGATTATTTATTTGTTTATTTATTTCACCAAATTGTTCACATGGTAAAAGTAAAGAATGTTATAAATAATATATACATTACTTTTAATTATCTATTTGCACGTCCACTGCTTTCTTTGATAGGATAGTACGCTTGCTTTCTTTGCTTGTTTTCATTTCTTCTACATATTGCGATCAGCCTTTGTTTTTTGTCACCTTGCAACTCTCGTCGTATACTGTTTACTGGTTCAAATTTGCACGCGACATTCCGCGACCTTATGAGTAGCATCCATCACACTATGAAGATACTAAACTACTTTTATTCAACATCTGACTTAAAAAATCACTTTTTGCAAAGGTGTTTAATAATTTACAGCTTTCACAACTTGAAAACTAGATATTACAATTTAGTTATATTTACACCTATAAAACATGTATTTCCTTTCTAATTAATTACGACAACTTACACTTAATGAATAAATATCTGTCACCAAACAAACAAAAATGTTTCGTGATTTTAGACTTGTTTAAAAGACAAATTCAAATAAAATCTAAACTGAAAGCTCATTAAAACACTATTAAGTATGAGTTAACTACAAATCAAAAATTAGTTATGAAATAATTTGAACAAATGAATCCAGTGAATTGTTATCTTGAAAAAATCTTAAGTTGAAATAGTAATTCATAGTCACTAATAACTAATCACATTGTTGGAAGTATTTCTTTTCTTAAAATATTTTACCTCTAATTCACCTGGTTATATTATAGAACTATGAAGTAAACAGAAACCAATGATAAAGAAATGATAACTATATGAATATACTTTATATTAAAGTATAGAATGAATGTTTTTAGTTGTAGATAAATATAAAATAGGATTTATTTATAATTGTTTTATTAAAATGCAATTAACATAAAGCTATTAATAGTTCAAAAAATGCTGATATATATACATATACACATAATTCATGCCATTATATATTTTAATATAAGAATTTAAATCTACAGTCAATTTCTGATTTGACCTTAGATGATGTTATACATTTGTACTGATGTAAACTAGAAAATTTAAATGTAAAAGTTGATTTTTGATAATTTTCAATGCTGACGACATATACTGTAATATTAATAGATAAAATCCAGGCACTGATTACATAATTGTCTGTAAATATATGGATACTTAAGGTTTACAAAACGTTAATCATTTGTGAATATATACTGACTGTTTTGCAAGACGTTCATACAATAAATTTCTAAATGACAGGCGTTTCTAAACTTAATCACTTGTTTTACTACATATAAATTTAGTTATTGTAGTTCCATAATGTAATTACGGAATAATGCATTAAATTTATCACAAAAAAAAAACACAACCAACTCAATTTCAGGTATCCAACCAAGTTTTACTGTGAACAAAACAACAATATGAAATTATTTGATTGTATGTTCGACATGGTTTTTGTATACGCAACATTTCTTTGATGGGGTTACATCGAGTAGAAAACTCTAAAAATGAGTGAATGAGTGAATTCCATTTCTATCTACAACCAAAACATACTATACAAACATATTTTATGTTATATTTTTAACTGTTTGATGCATTGAAGTTATTTATTTCTAGCAACAACTAAATGTAGTGTTAGTAAACTATTAGTCCCGATGTTTAAATTAACAATCATTCAAGAAAACCAGCTACTGATTTAGCCAATTCACGTAAATACAATACATATCACAACATTTAGAAAAACAAGCTATAAGCAGAAGCAATAAGTTCAAAAATGATAGTCACATTAAGTAGATTATTTATTATTTTAATAAGATGGACAAAAGTGTTTTAGTTTGTTACATCATTCCTAAAATAACAACTGTTTGTAAATGGTCATTTACTTATTGAGTGAAAGTGTCACTGACCTATATTAATGATTCACAAGGAATACGGATTTATTGCATTGTGTTAATTATGCATAACTTTACAGGACAATAATTCACGTACTTATTCAATGAGCATCAAGCTAAGATTAGATTTTTGAAAACTTTCTGTTAAATATCAAACATATAATTTATTACAAACAATAAATTTCAGTAGGTTCAAGTATAGGACATTTTAAGGAAATATCTCAGATAAATGTGACTATGTCCGAATAGCTTTGTGATTAAGAACCAAAAGTACTAATTTGTTTAATTTAAACAAATATGTTACTTCATTAATTAGTAAAAGACCCATTTATTTCTTATCTACAGAGCTAATAATAACTTAAGGAAAATGAATGAAATTGAGATTACTATACGGAGTTAGTGGATCTGTAAACATATGTAATCAATGTGTTCACACTTCGACGGGATAATCGGACCTATTTTACTTAAATAAACTGATGCCAGTATTTTCGATATAGAAAACAAGTGGTTAAATCAAACTTTATCTTACCTAAATTAAGATGCGAATATCTTTTGGTTGGTAAAAGCACAATAAATGTCCAATATATTTCAATCACTACCAAAATATTATATCAGTTGTAGTTTATTTAACGAGCTGACTTCACCTAGATAATTGTAGTAGACAATTAAACATACACTACTATGGTCAATGACTCATCATTAGTGTAAATTCATAAGTTTACAGTTAGAACGAACCTAAGGGTATCCACTTCTTATCATAAATGTATCACCACTCAATTAGTACTCATTGGTTTACATTTTTCAACTTCAGTCATTTTGTAATATTTTGATGCTGATTACCATATGTTTCACTATTCCGTTCTAATATACAGTGTAATCAATAATTATAATCTTATAAGCGTCGAAAACTTCTTTGCAGAAACAATCAGTTTTTCATAACCATTCGATACTGAACTGTAACAATAAGGAGTCAAATTATTATCCTTGACGATTCTAATCATTTCCCAACTCAAATATGAACTTTTCTACTTCTTTACATAAATTAGATCCTATTTCGAATCCAACAAGAGTTCAACATGAAATAATTTACATTATCACACCATAAATGAATAAAGTAGATTATGGGGTTATCAAAAACCAGGATAAATTTTAAATAAACCTATTTAAATGTACTTATATCTCTAACTATATTTGTCAATTGAACTTTCAGTACAACATCTAATCATTTATGATTTAAGTCTATGAATATGTATTAATTCATAAATTAGTTGTCTGTTGTGTTGAGTTCATTATTTTCATTAAAAAAATATCAAACTGTACTACATTTCTGCATCATGTTATCATCTTGCCTAGTACTAATTTAGTGATTTCATTAGAAGTTATGTAATGTAAAATTTATTTAACACTTATTGATTTTGACGGAACAAGATTCATAGTTAAATTTGTTTGTCTTTTTCTGAGACAGTTACAAAATATATAATTATGTAAATAATGAAATTTTCAATCAAATTATTTAACTATTTGTTTTGATTAGAAATTATTTCTATGGAAAATCTACCTTCAGTTCGTGAATGATACAAGTGACTATCGTGTATTTTTCAAACGTAAATCGAAAATAGATATTATTCTATAGGATAAAATTAGATACTAGTATTCCTAAGCACTAAACAAATGTGGAATGGATCACTGTCATCTGATCAGTTTACGAAAATATTTCAATCCTACAAGGAGTTATTCATGATTAGAATTTCATAATGGATCATAAATTCTCCTAAGACTGTAGGCACATCTTACCGCTGAACTCTTAATTCCAAGGTTTCTTGCCAATTACAACTTAAGAAAAGCATAAAATTCAGCAGTACTGTATTGATGATGGCAATAATAGCTCTACTAAATTTTTCGCTTTTAAAAGTATCAGTAATTTATAGGTTCTGCTTTGAAATTAGTCATTTTACTTCAGGAATATATATGTATTGAGCGAAAGCTAGTAAATATGAATCCTATCACAGCTGTTCAGTAGTATTATACCCAACGTAAGACCGTGAGAATTCTCTGTTTCGTACTTGCTAAAATTATGAAGTCAGACTTCATAAACACTCCTAAACTATACATCAAAACAATTGCCTAGTTCTTCTTATATTTTAATCTGTTTGTTTCTAGACTGACGTCATACATAAATAAAAATGCTTATAGTATAATAATTGAACATTAATCAAAGTTTCCACTATTCTATTTGGAATAGTGTCGTACCTAAAGTGTATTATTCATGTCGTTTCTATTAGTTCGGGTAATATGTGAGATTAACATTTATACTGCGAAGAATTTCATTCTCTATAAAGAATCCGGCTGATGAAATTTTCCATTTGTACTTATTTTGTATTCTGTCTACATGAGAAAAGTAAGTGGTTGTTGTGTTTAGATAGACAAGTATTTTGTACATAGAATAAATTATTCAATATTCATAATTCACATTTACATAATTATTGAAAAATATGAGGTCAATATTAAATAAGTTGTTTTTCACGTGACAAACAAAATTTATTTTTCTACTGATTTCGGCATCAAACATTTTATTTATCTTCATGCTAACCGTATTTACAGTAGTATACTTCGAAGAGTCTAAATTGATTAAGGGAGATGTTTTAGAATATTGTTGATCTATAATGTTTCTGTGGTCAGTGTCCATAATTTCATAACATCACATATTTTTCTTAATCATATATAATTTGTTACATTAAATAATTTATTAAACGTTTGCATCTTTTCAGTGTTTATATTATGAACCGTGTTACATTTTACAATAGAATTTTAATCTAGACATAGTTGATAAATGAACAATGCCTTAGAACTTGAAGTAAAATTCAGTGTGTTGGAGTCTTAATACAAAAACCAATGTAGAAGCTACGTTGATGCATCCAGACAACAAATTCTGCATAGGATAAAACTCACATCCTGGATGCTACTATTATTCATAATCAAAATACATTTACAAAAACTAAACTTTTTTTACCCGTGACTAGTTACTAAAGTACATGAATAGTGTACACCAAAATATTTCTCCAATACTTTTATCTTTTATTTATTCGTAAATCCTGTCATGTTTGCCAACTATTCTAGTGACTAAACATATTCAAATAATTTACATGGAAACATTTCACATTGAATATTAAAATGATGACGATCTCTCACGTGACACTATTTTTGTTTAGTAATATTTGTAAATTAAAAATGATTAAATTTATTTCTTTTTACTTTGATGTTCGGCATTCTAAAATATACTTTGCAAAAAACTTTTTAGAAATCAAGAAAGCATTAAAATATAAATCGTTAGGGCTTTTCTGTTTCGAATCACTAGTAATATGATTTATTACTGTAACAGTAACACTAAAAAAAAGCTGCATACTTTCGAGATTTTTACAGAAAATGTTAGCTATTTTTAACTTCTGTGCTAATGCATAATTCAAAGTCAAGCAGTTTTATTGACAGCTGCATCTTTAAATCTTATTCAATTTTATGGGCTACATAGAAATCTTTATAATTTATGTGATTATAAATAATTCGAAAACCATTGTAAACTCAAACGAGTTTCTGTTACAATCAATATAAGAATATGGTATGAGTTCATTTATAATTAAATATCTTTACGTGTAAGCTTTCCAAAGATATTTTAAATGTTTAACAAACTAATCGGAATAAAGGAAGGAGTTATTCATAAATTGGATGAATGTAAGCATTTGATTGGTTCATTTGTGCTGACAGTTAATTATTTGAAATGGTGATGTAAGAAGTTATCATTGTTTATTCGCATCAAATAATAAACATCTTTTAATATTCATATATCGTAGCAGAAAACTGTAACACAATAGGTAATATAGTTTTAATGCGTCTCACATAAATTTAGAAAACAGAACATCTAAAAATGCGTATATTAGTGACGTCTTCTTAATGTTAAACCCACATAGAACATACATATGTACATAAGCGTAATAAAGCAATAACACTGCGAATCTGATAATTTAGGAAATATGTGAAAACACGCTGAATAAAATCCGTTTACTTAAAGCTTATACATGTGTTTTTATTTATTACCAAAATGAAATGAATAGGAGGAGGACAGTAAAACTGTTTAACTTATACAGTGTTTTGTAACCTATTAACGTATTTAATCAGACAGATAATCATTCATTGATGTGGTTACGAACTATAATTTCATTTAATCACGAAATGCCTCCCTTTGAGGAATATTTGAAAGCGTAACAAAGTTCCATATTTCCGCCAGGAGACCTGAATATGTTTAGTATCATTTCATGCAACTATGTAGCCTTAAACTAAGATAATTCATTTACTCAACAATCCAAACGTTTCAATAGTCTTCAAAATAATTTCAATTTATGATGTTACTCAGCATCAGAAATATGCTCTAACGATATTCTGCCACGTTATACTTGTAATAGTATAGTCGGTAATTTACAGACAATCGCTTATCTGAAATAATCTTAACACAAGTTGATGACAGCTGACATTTTAGTAACTAGTAATTTAACTTGCAAATGTGTGACCGAATCAACAAACTTTTGTATAGGGAAGAATTGTGAAGTTCGAAATGTAAGTTAATACATAATTGTGAAATATCCTGACAGTGTTTCATAGAAACTTGTCATAACGATATGAAGTCCACCTATTTTGTTAAGAAAAATACATAGATAATAAAAAAACTATAAAATAGCATTTATTGACAAGAATTAAATCAATATTTCTTAATTACAGGTACCAAAATATCACTTAATCCGATTAATCGGTCAATGATTGTTACCTACGTGGAGTAAAGGTCCCCCAACCAGCATTCTTCAAGTGGTACTTAATGACATCATTAATAATTATAACAACAAAACTTCTATGCGTCTCACGTTAAGGTAAACATTAAAAAAGTCTTTCACTTTAAACCAATAACTAAAAAATTACTTGAGGTTAAAGTGAACAGTGTACACTAATCAAAAAGTGTTCATATATAGATCATTACCTGGTAAATGGAATCTTGAAGGTTGAAAAATATATTATCTGAAAGTGATGTTTTAGAATGCATGAAGCTATCACAATGTCTAGGACCCGATAACCTTCTTTTCAAGAAATATGCTAATGATCAATATCAAATGCTGACTGGTATCTTTAAGGAGTCTTTTTTCTACAAATGTTACACTAAAAGCTAGGAACAAAATAAAAGTGAACACCTATGCCACAAACCAAGTCTTTTGGTGAAAATATTAGGTTTAGGCCCATTAACTTAAAATTTTCCCCCTCTTTCTTAAACTATGGAAAAACTTACTACGTAAGCTACAGCTTGCATTAAAATTGTGTATTGATTCATGTCTATTTGCATACTAATTTAATAGAAGCACATTGGATGCGGCAGTTGTTTTAAATCACAATACAGGGGTGAAAAGTAAACCTGAAATAGGTTTCTCTATTATACTTTCACCTTTCCGTAGATCTCTATTGCTGATCATACATGAGAATATTAACATAAAAAGTTGGATAACTAAGTGGCCGTAATCTTATTTCTCTGGAACAGAACAACAACTATGTATAAAGAAAAGTCTTTCACTCATTCATAAGCAGAAGTTGGTGTACCTCAAGGTTCTAGCCTTCCCTTTATATTTCCTCATTTTTTTACTACCTGCCCTCTTCTATAAACAATATCTTAATCACGTATGCAGATAACTTTACTATATTGTACGCCTTTTTCTTTACTTTTAAATTCTGCTGAAATGAATGGCCTATTAACGAATGTTAAACAGTAGTATAGTTTTGATGACCATACACTTAATCCTTCCAAATGTCACACAGCAAACTGCAGTCCAGGGCATGATAAAGACTTAAATGCCTTTGTGAATTTGCATACTGTTTATACAATTGAAGATTCTGTAATTGAGACCACGTTAAATGCCACATATCTTGGTGTAACCTTTACTTCTGACTTATCTTAGTCTTTACATATTTGAATAATATCAGAGAAACTTTTCGTTTAATATGTTATGTAAAGCAATTGTGTTGTTTTAGTATCAGTTAACAATTATTATTACGATTTGCAAGTTCTTGCATTTATCTATTATTTTATACTATTCTCTATTACTTTTCTCCTGATTTTTGAGAAAGGACTATGAGGTGTTTCATAGAGTAGAGTGCGTGATAAAAACTTCGATGTTATTATCAACAGAAACTTGAAATCCTGCAAATAAGTGTCTAGTACTATTCGATCATATGTGCACCATCCCATGCATTCATATCTTTCACCTTGAATTTCCTCAAGCACAACGAGACGCCGCTAAATTAGAATTCATGTATACGAAAACAACAATAAAAGCTCCACTATTCCATAGCTAGTAGACGTTTTTTTGTAGTATAAAAGTTATACAGGATGATCTAATTGGAAGTCTATGCTCTTATTATATAGATTATAACATTACGAAAAAAATTTCTGCTTTTTATTTAACTATCATCTGGCCTTTACATAAAAACACATATTGTCTCTATTTTCCTTGACACCATTGTACATATATATAAGTGAATTTTTATTAGATATGTAGGTGAAAAACAGTAACTTGCTGATACACTGTACACTGAAAATCCATATGGTACTAAACATAATATTGAATAAAGTTATTAGTATTTATTAATGTAGGCCAAACTTTATTTTGTTAAATAATCTGCTTAATTTAATTAGTATTAATGAACTTTACGTAGCCAGTAAAATTATTTTAAACACACTAAATATTGAAGAGCACGTTTAATCAATTAAAAGAATTCTAATAACAGTTGGGGGGGGGTTGTTGAGATAGTTAGTTTGTCAATCCTGATATCACGAATTGATCTGAATCAGACAACCATTGATCATTTGGAAGGACCGAACAGCTGTTTCATCCCCATGTGGGACTTTTCAGCAGTGCACATCCACGAATCCATCGTGGATGAAACCAGAGACCCTCTGGCTTTGCGACGAGCGCTTTACCAGTGGACCACTGAGTCGGCTCTCAACGGTTGATATTTCTAATTCAATCAATTCGTGATAAGTATCGATGACCTAACTGCATAAAATCGAATCCAAAATGTCTTTTTCTCATCAATAACAATATAAAGTCATACAGTCAACATGTAACATACAGAATGCTTAATCATAGTTACACAGTTACAGAAAAATCAAAGTCATTAAATTGTATTCAATCTAGTGATAAATGTTAGTGGATATTTATTGTTTGTAATATACTCTTTTATAAAGGTTCAATTAACTGTACACATAATTAGTATCTTTTAATACATCATTGAAAATAAAACTAAATCATGGATACATAAATGTAACTTACACTAATGAAAATGGATTCATCTACATTAGCCTCTTCAAAAATTGTACTAAATTGAAATATTGGACAAAATCTATTTTCTGGGTCAGTTTTATTATACAAACATGAACGAAGAAATTTTTTTGATGCCCAGTTTTGAATATTTCGTCTAAAATAAAAAATAAATAAATACGTAGCATGCATAAATTTAAGTTATCAATTACAAAGTAATATTTCATCATAGAATTAACCAATACTTTACATGAGTTAAATTTAACATTGTAGTATGAAAATCTAGATTCTGAAGTTAACTTGTTAAGAATTACCATGGCCCATTATACACTCGTCCCACAATAAACACTAATGTTTATAATGCTGATGAACTGTAATATATTTACCAAACAACTGTTTACACCATATAAAAGTTCATGAAAATAAACATTTTAATGTCATAAAAACAAGGAAATAATGTTCTTATAACATGAAACAAGGGAAAAATACATTTGTGTTAATAAAATTCAATTAGGCCATGTATCACAAGTTAATTAATACACCATATAAATCATAGTAGCTACAGAGTTTATGTCTTAATTGAGTGCAAAAGTATGTAATAGCTTACAATCCACCGTTAAATATGAATATCTCTATGAATAACCAACTTATCACAAATTATCTTAATGTTTTCAATTGATTGTTTCATAATGTGGGTATTGTAAAAGCGGAAATGCTGTTCAGGATTTATTGTACTTTCATGAGTCATGTAATATTAATATTACTTTAACTTCTGACTTTGTAAATCGTATGATTCATAGTGTCTATGTCAACGATGGGAATTAAATAGTTGATTAACATAATGTAATAGATACTGAAGATTATTACTAAGTTACAAAATGATTAACTCAGCTCATTATCGAGTCTATTCTTTAAAGATTAGGACTTTTATAAAGTGTATGTTAGAATACCTGTGCTCACATTCAACTTTTGATGCGCTAAGAATCAAATAAATAAAACTTAGTGACGTGACATTGATAAACTGATGCCAACCTCCTTTAGATAATCAATTTATTTTTGTTTCACAAAACATACATAACTATCTTACCAGCGATTTTTTTTCGAATGACCCAAAAGCAATTAAAATAAAGAAACAGATCAACTCTTCCACGATTAGTGTCTTTCATGTTGTAATTAACTGGTCGTACAAACAGCGTTACTGTTTTGCTTTATATTTCAAAAAAGTTTGTTATGTACTGACTTGCATCAACTATCACACTATCCAATGCAAACAATTATTCAGAAAAATGGCTCCATAAAATGTATTCGGTGTCAATATTGCAAATATCGGTGACTGAATTACATTCAGAATAATGTAACTATTTCTACAATATTCACCAGGTGTTTTAATAAATCCTTTATTTTTATTCAATAAAGTGCTCAGCGTTTATTTTACTATGCTAAATATACACTTCTTTTGGATTACTTGTATGCTGGGAGAAACTTTCTTTTTAAGTAAATTTCCTGCGTCATACTACGGCTGGAAAGTTTGAACTATCGGTTTATTTTATCATGCCATAATTATTTATCGATATTTAACTATTGTTTGTCAGATTACCGTTAAAGTGTTTATTGTCCATGAATACAATTAATTAATCTTTCTATATTCTTCTGTATATACTGAGGGCTAAACATCCTACTGCTATAACAACAAATGGACTACAACATAAAATTTACTGATAACAAAGATAAAACCTGTATCACAAACATTTGATCATTTCTCAAAAACATTAAGTCTAATAGGTTAAATGGGTTTGTAAATAAAATCATCTACTTTTATCAATTCTCCATCAGGAAAGTTATGGGCGAACAGGATAGAAATAATAATTCTGTCACCAAAAATAATCTTTGAAGCTATTAGCCAGTAAGATTGTTTATTATTTGTCTGGAATGACAAGGAAAGTCTAGCAGTTAAACTATCCAGATCAAATAATTCAGTATTATCAGATACATACCTTAGCTTTTTTATCTCTGTGTACTAAAATAATTATGCGTCATTGTTATTCGCAACGTAACTGCTAGTTTAATCTATAAAAATTATGTCATCCCTATTTTTCAAATTCATCGGTTAAACTGAGAGCTGGTAGCTAGGCGTTCAAATATAAACAATCTTAGTTTTTAGTGCAGTTGAAATGTGACCAGCTGTCGGATCTACTGCTAGTTAAAATACAACCAGTGAATATGGATATATTTAACTATTATTAATCATATTAACACTTAAGTCAATTGTCTTACAAACCCTTAAGAATCATGCTTTTGTTAGAGAAATTGGTATCTGTATAATTAATATTCATGTAATACGTGATTTATTCAGTTTACTACTGCTCATTTTTGAAGACTGCTTGAATAATTTGCTTATTTTTACTTCACAACCGTTTGATTCATTCTCTTAATTATAAACCAATGATGTATGAAATGAAAATGTTTTTACAAACAAAGTTGTTAAGTTTCATTGTTGTTATTGTCAGTTATTTATTAACATTAGTTTTATAATTGACAGATCAGCGTAAATATTATCATATCTTTCTACCCAATGCACTTCATAAACTATGAATTGATATTTACCCAAAAAATAATACTGATTAAATATTTTTACGCTTTAGCAATACTTATTAATTATTTAATAAAAACGTAAGAGTGATTATTAATGAATATGCAACAAGTATGTAGATATACATTGGTTAATCGCTATGTAGTAGCCAAATACGTATTCGTCAAGGCCTTCATAGGCTTGGTTAACTTCTACGTGTCTAATCGTAATGTGGTCACTAGTCTAAGTGATTCAACATCACCAAGACTATGTAAAGATCAAAAGTAATAAGGGAGGGTTAATTACTGGTTAAATAGCTCAGCGGTAACGGCCACAGACAGTGAAACATTGTAATCTAAGATCAGATCTATAGTGAGACCTAGGACTACTCAAAGATTACAGGTGCGCCTTCCCAACATATGCCGAACGGCACGAATCGTAAATCTAGGGTTTCCTGCTTGCTACCCGCCAAATCACTTTTATACAATTATACACATCCTTGAGTAATGCAATTTAAATGGCATTTGGCAATAATATGCTGAAATTGAATCAAATGAAATGGGTCAACTCACTGCTTCAAAGTTACGAATTTAAATTACTGTTCTGTAATAAATTAAACTAAAAAGCTTCAGAGTTGATGTCAAAAGGTGGTAACGATGCTGAAATATTAATGCATATACTTGTCAATTACCTGATTTGAGTATAGTTTAGTTAAAATAATGTTGTACACGAATAACTGTTTGTTGGTGGGTATACATTAGATTTCTTTATGTAGCATTTAATATAGATTACGGTGTCTTTACACTAAAACTAAATTTGTAAGTACTTATGACAAGATCAATAGTGTATACTTCTACAAAGATTACAGTTTATTTCGTAAACTTCTAATTGGCCTATGGCTTTAGGTATGAACATTGTTTATTATTGATGTGAATTTGAGATTTTATTTCATTTGGTCAATAAACAACATTCTGAGATGCAGTTTCAAAATGCTTTTCCGATCTACAGTTTTGTATTTTTGCTTAATTCGGAAACGATTAAAACATTTAAAGTTCTGATAGGCTTTCATTAAAAAGTGAGTCTAATGTCATTAGTATAATTATTTTAGATATTTTACATGGTTTTTAATTTTCGAAATTAGCACATATCTAAATATGCCTCATAATAAACAGCAATATTTCTACAGCATAATTTACATTACTTTTTAACTATCATATGCTCGATTAGAGTCAAGGCAAGTAACATTAGCTAATGTGTTTTAGAACTGAACAATCGATGCACTTGATGAATCACCACGGAGCTTTAAGTTTGAATCTTGCATAAATTAATTATATTTGAATAGAAAAATATTTTATTTTGGGACACATCTTAATAGAATGTTTATTGTCACTTGGCTGCATAAAATACCTTTTTGTTCTAAATAACAAAATAGTTTGATCACATTGTTCTGTAGTTATATGTCTAAAGGTTTGAACAGGTAATTAAGTCTAATATAATCTGTATTTTATGTAGTACATTTGTGAACACAACTTACATGTTGTAGTGACTTTCCTTGCACTAGGTTTGTAGGCTGTTATCAAAACCCACTCTAACATCACGGATAGTCGTTGTGACTAACAAAATCATGAAACTATGGAAAACCACTTAACAACATTTTTGTATGTCAATAAGAGATTAGAGGCAATAACATTAGTAACAGAGTGTCTAGTCTCAGCTGTTTGGTATTTGAATGATTTTGAACTACAAAGATATTTCAATGCATGAAATACTTTGCACTGAGAAGATAATCGAATTGTAAATAACAGTAAACAATATGAAAGCTGATGTAACCTCATTTCAACTGACTATGCAAAAGAAAAATTTTAAGAGTAAAATGAAGCGATGTTTAGCAACTGAAGATAAACAATATGCAATCTCAAGAGTTCATAACAATTGAGAAACCCAAGTATATGTTAGGTAGCTCAGCCACTATCACTACATACATGTCGTTTTCTGAACAAATTTAATAACATATATATGTATTCATAGGTTGCCTGCATCATTTTTGGGCCTTTAGCCAAAAAGATACAACATATTATTATCTGTTTTCCTACATTTAGCTGGCTAAACATAAGTCGTATCAAATACAGTGACAACCTGTAGGAGGAAAAGTGTCAAGAGAAACGTGTAATCAGCAATTCCAACAATCAGCAAAAGTTACTTAATCAGACTACAAAAAATTACCGCTGAAATTGTTTCGTGATCAAGCAATATTTAATTATGTTAAATCACGATTGTGATTACATTGTAATATTAAATAAAAATACAAGAATCATGAAACAAAATTCGTACAAAGACATTTATACTTGAAAATGCTTACCGATGTATACCAAATTTTTCAAAATTTATGTCGTTTTTAATAAGTAGAGTATAATTATAAACCATTGGGAATAAAAATGATTTCTTGTCTAGTGGTAGAGTATCATTTTCTAGAGGACACCATGAATAAATTTCACAGGACCCAATATCACTCCCTGATTCAATGATACATTTGCCTGTCTGGGCTCCTAAGAAAAAATGAAAAGTAATATAAAGCGGTGGTTGCAACATTATCAAAAATCAAATAACAGCAAAAGCTAAATTCTAGTTTATCTCCACCTAACACAGTTTAAAGTAAATTTTATGTTATAAATCAACAAATAACCTAAAATTGTGAGCTTACTATGTCATTGAAACCTCTTTTTCTCAGGAATTTAAAAACATCTATAGTAACATATCTATGTATAAATTTCAGTTTTGAAATACAAATAGGCATAAAGGATTTGTCACTTAGAGGTTCATTTGATTCAAACTAATAAATTATTGCTGTGATACTAAAGATTAATAGAGTTTTTAAAACTTTTAAGCAAAATTATTATAACATAAAACCAACTCCGGTAATTTTCAAAATAATAACCAAATGGTTTGAAAACAGAGATTTGACAAACAACTATGTAATACAATTTAATTAAAAGTATCTAATGATTCAGCATAAATTCATCAATAAATGCTATAGTTTAATTTAAAATGAAATTATTTAAAAAGGAATATTATACTAGCTAAAAAATACCATGAAATATTGAATGTGCATTGAAAATAACATAAGAGATTTCCTTTCGTGTCAGTAAGACATAGAAAGCATTTGTCGATCGTAGCACTTTTAGAAACTGTAACCAATATGGGGTCTATGCATGCGTACTTACCATTACCAAGGTGGGTAATAAAGTATGGTTTACAATCTGAGTCTTCGTGACAAGCTGCCCCAGGGACGAATGAACTCTAAAAGAAGATGTAAATTGTCAAGCGGTCTACCTCTGCACATTTGGAGAGAGACTGTCGCTGGGTTTTAATCATATTAGTAACAACAAATAATGCATTGTTCTCCAGTGGGGGCACTATATAATCTGCTACATCCCAACTTCGCATTCCAATGCCCGGAATATTTGGAAAGTTTGTGAATCCGACCCCCTTTACTTTAGTCGTGACTGCGCTTTTAGCGACATCGTTCTCTTGATATCCTTTTTCATAAATCATGACCCAGCTGTTTTAAATAAGAAATCGCAAAATTTATTAACAATTTACCAAACAACATATATAAGAATCACCAGTTGAAGTAACCGTTGAGTAACCCCAATTTTGATGTTCGAAATCTGTACAAGTTTTGGTGTCTCATATTCGAAAAGGACTGCTATCCCCTTAACCATTTGTACACAAGTGCCTACATATGTCACGTTTTGAAAATTTACAAAATGTATTAACAAATGAGGTCATAGTTGAAATTTACAATTTAAGTAATAAAACAAACTTACACTGTTTCAGGTATCTTAAATAAATATAAACATTATGTATGTTGTCAAGGTTTTTATATTAAAATTAATTTGAAAATCCAGTGAAGACCCTAAACAATTAAAGTTAAGAAGTGAAAGTTTTAAAGCCTATATCCAGAATGTTGTCTGCATCATAGTGTTAGTGAGTGATCTTAGATCCATGACTACGCATAGTAAGCATCGTTCAACTAGTGAAATTCGATGATACGTCAATAATGTTTCTTTTGTGTTTAAATTTTTATTTTAAACCACTTTTTCCCTGTTTTACAGTAGAATAACGTTTCTAGAATCACTAGTTGTCACTTAACTATAAGGGTGTTGACCTTATCTTATTAGATCGTAAAAAGAGAATTCTCATGGTGAATGGAATAAGGTTTTTATGCTATATAATTATAAATTGTCTAAATCTTTTCCAAACTTCCTTTGTCATTTCCAGTCGACCTAGTTAGAAAGCTTTAAGTCCAGCTATATGTTGAAAATCCATTTTGTAATCATGTGTGGGACCAGCAGAGTTCAGTTACAAAGATTGTAATCTGAACTAAAATTGTAATCATTATTTTAAATGAAATACTTAAATGTATTCTAGAATACCATGGTGGCTGAAAATTGTTGACAATTTGTGGAATATTGAAGGAAGCATTCAACTAGTCAGGAATTTTATTTGGTGTTGTTTTGAAGTCTTTCGACTTCAACTTAGTCATTTTTATAAATACTTCTGATACTGTAATACTGTGTTTCGGCGAATGTCTTATACAATTTTTCTTTATAACTACTATTATAGTTACTAATACTTCTGAACATAATAAGGAGTTTGGTTGGTCGTATGCTAATTATTCTATGATATGCATTCCATACCACTATTGGACACAAACACTGATGTTGCCTGTACACCCCTGTAAATATGGTTGTAACTCTTCGAAATAAATAAATTTGTGTTAACTTATATGCGACTGCATTGCACGTTGATCATGATTTAAGATTCTGGGTTTTTGTCGAAGATTGTATAGAACTATCCAGGATATGGTCCAAATGTTTAATTGATGCAGGAATATCAATCGCACAGTGCTCTTGATCAGGCGTCACCTCCCATAACGTATTACTACGCATCCACTGGATGCTAGTATGTTTAAAATTGGTGCTTGAAAAAGTGAATGTCCACCTATTCGGGAAGATTGCTTTCGATAGCCAACTAAAAGAAATTTCTGACATTGGTCAGAAGTTGGCGTATGTGAGTTATTGGGAAGAATACCTACAAAATTCCCTGTAAGTAAACATCACGATGATTGATATTTATCCTCGTCGGTCTGAGTTTTCTATGTATAGCACCAGTAAAGCGAAGTATGTCATCCATCACTTGTAGGACTTTTAGTGTTTCGATCTTAGTGTGAACGACGAGCTAGTGCTAGGTGGGTAGCTGATATTATATCAAAGTAAATACATGTGATTTTAGTGTTGTACCGTTGCATTTCGAAGTACTTTTTTAAATTAAATAATTAGTGTTTACAGTCACAAGTCTAGTTAATCGAAATATGTTTAACCTTGTGGGAAAGCTTATTGTCATACATATATTTAGTGTTTCATCAAATCTCTCGATAGTTATTACTATCAATATTACTTCGACATAGATACTTATAGTAATCGAAACTTGTTTTTAAGCACGAATCAAAGAAAACAATATTCTGTTGGTTAATGTATTGTTTATGCGGCAATTAGTTAAGACCCCAATAAAGTCAGTCTAAGCTGCGTTCTATTCTATGCCCTAGATTTTGAGCACACTACTCAATCTCAGTAAACACCTTGTTACAACTTTTCCCTAGGCAGAACTTTTATTTCGTTGGACGATGTCAGATATCACTTAAATGAGAAAAACGGTGTTTTGTGGAATTACACAAGTATGTCATATCCTGAAAAGAATAAAGATATTAAAGTAAACAAGTTTAGAGAAGGTTTATACTAAAATGTTTTTTAATTTGTTGTACAGAATATATATATGATAGGATAACCTAAAAGCATTTTTTGAATCTCCATGTCCTTTTGCTTTTAGGACAAATCGTAATATGGCGTAGATCTGTAGCGACTTAAGTTAACTAGCTAAAAGATGATTTCACAATTTATGTATACACGTAGATAAGAAAGCTCAAGTATTCATTTACTTCCTTATTCTTTATAGGGATTACATTTCCTATTATCTTATATTGAATGTTGAGAGACATAGTGTGTTTGAATGATTAGTATTCCGCTCCAACTGTCTCCTGTCCACAGTACAAAATAAAGACCTATTACCAAAGATTATTGTTTCTTCTGTTAAAATAGAACGGAACGCACCTAGATATTAAAGATCCTGTCAAGTTGTAAAATCGTCTCCCTCTGTGTTTGTGACGAATTCATGTTTAGCGTATGATTAAACTTTCTCACTCCCCGACTGTGAAAGTACAGAAACCATTATACCTTCAACAGTAGTTAAGACCGCTGACATTCAAATAAGGCTTTATCTTTGATTTGCTAGCATTTTTTCTTCCTTTACCTGCAGCCCCAAATCCCTACCTCCAGCTTTCTTTCTACGAGCTACCAGTACCAGTAGTTCTAATGGGTTTACTTAAACCACTTTCTATACTGGACTTCGGGGCTTTCAAAGTATGAACCCTATATCAAACCAGTTAACAGGTCTCTCTAACTAAGACAGTGGAATCACACTCTATAGTTGCACCAACTTTAAGTGTAGAGAGAGCATCGTCTATTATTACGACTTATTACACCTACTTAACGTGGGACTCAAATAGACTATATCCCCACTAGCCATCATTAGACAGGCATGACTGACAGTTGTTGTTTTTCCTAAAGTATGTCTTCAGACTCTGGATCATGTTTCAGTACGAGCAAACACTTCTTGCATCTAGTTAGAAGCAGAAAAGTTATGACACGATGACACATTCGAATTCAGTTGGTCGATGAAAAAGCCTGGAGCCAATTACAGAAAAAGACATAAGAATACTCAAGTAATTACAAAGACAATCGGTTCACCTAGATGCTGCCTGGCAAGTTACCCATATGGCTATGAAATCAGTAGTGACATCTATCAACGAATTGGAGCAAAAGGCTATAAAAAAATCGGAAGATATTAAGCATGCCTGCTGACTTTATAGACTGTTGTGAACTCACCCTATATGGCTTTAGATATTAAAAGAAGCAAAGATAAATCACGTTTAAACCGCAGAATAATCGAGAGCAGTGGTGAGTAGTGAAATCAGTAGAGATGACAAAAGCGGCTGTAAAAGGTAATACAAATTATCGGAATATTAAAAGAAACAAGAATTAGTAAAACAAGTACTGATGGACACCTGATTCAGGCAGATTAAATTCAAGGGTCATGAACTGTCAATGCGAGAAAAGCAGACAGGTTTCAGATTTGATTTCGGCTGCATCGACCAAATAATTACCAATCTCTGGGTTTAAAAACATATTTTTTAACATCCGACAATAATGGATTTTTTTGAGTTGAAACGAGTATATGACTCTATAGACTCAGACGTTTGACGGCAGTGCCTGTTTAAAACAGGCATGCCTTGAAATCGCACAAATATTGTAAAGGCTTTTTACTTGAGCACTGTAAGTCAGATCCGGGTTTATATCGAATGATAGTCTCAACTCGTAGCCTCAAATGATGTTAGCCAAGGTCGCTATCCTCCATCCACCTTTATTTTAATTCATAATTATACTCCTGGAACTAACTTAATCATCTGAATTTTAGTGAAACTGACCACTTACCACATGGTTCACAAATTGACAAAGATTACATAGATGATATAGTTCGAACTGGGAAGACTTTGATAAAGTGTAGAATCTACTGGTAACATCTAGCTAAAATGCAAGCATGCTTGAGGTGAGTTTTTGCTTTCTAAATGCAAATCGTCACTTCAGAACTGGCTTACTTTAATGCCTGAACTAAGAATAAAGTCGAGTATTCAGGCGTGTTGATCATTTTTTTATCTTTGAAGTCTGATCAATTAAGATCAGATGATGTCTAACCTCAAGCATTGGTGCATCGTCGACCGACGTACTTTTAAGGTAGCCTAATCGAGTGTCATGGTTATATAGCACGACATTCATACTTAACGGGTTTCAGACAACAACCACTAAAAATGTCTCAGAAAGTGAGTAACCTTAGGAAGCCCGAGACTATAGGGCTTTTTTCTGGCGGGAAGCTGACACGCAATGTGACTAAACGTTAATGCAGAATTACTGTTTATTCATGCGGCTTTGTTACACAACATTTTTGAATACGATTCTTGTCTCTTCAACATGGTAAAACTAGTGGCTTATTGTGAAAAGGCATTCGTAGGAATGAAGCCAAATTACTGGGTTCCCGTGAACAATCTGTTTATATAATTATTACCGGTTTGAGACCCCTTATGTTTAAACTGGATCGTAGTCACTAATACTTCTGCACTTGCAGTGAACTTTTTTAGTAAATTTTGTTTAAGCAAACTTTATTGCTTAACTCAAACTTTACTTTGTTTTAAGTTTATGCTTAACACCAAGCTAATATTATAATTATTTATGCCTTAAGTAATCCCTACTAAGTATTCTATATTTGTTTTGTTTTATTCCGAACCCGAACGTGATTGTCTCAATGGCTAGGTACCACAACTACTCCATCGCATCCAAGAAAAGCAACTTTTGTTGTATCTCATTATGGAAACGATCGATTCTATTGATACCGATTCGCACACAATACAATGTCTACTTCTACTCCCAACTTTGCTTTAATATATTACTCAGACACTATAATCCGACAGAAAGATCAAGAACCAGATAGATTTTACAATGCTGCGTGATTAATCACGCATGTTAAATGAAAGGGTAAATATATATATCATGGTTAGCTATCTACTCAGTTAGGCTTGTTGTCTACCTGACTACTTTTTCACTAATTAATCATAACGCGGATTGGCTAGATATGTCAAGAATGTAAATGTCGATATGCTTCGGGAACTATCTGGAACTCTATATAGTTTCATACGATTTCTATTAATGAGGAAATTTTTTAGAAGCATTTATGAATTTATATTATTGTTAAGCGTGGGTTAGAGTTGGACGTGAATTTATTTTACTTTCAAGATCAGGAGTTTATAGTTTTCAGCTGTATAAAGGTATAATATATTTTCATTAATCTACCTTTCTATTGTATACTTGTTATTCAGATCCATAAACTCCTAATACGGGATGAAAGTTGGTTGATGTCATTTTATGAGTCGATCATGTTCGGAAGTATCACTTACGTATAATAGTTTTCTTAAATCCAAAGAATATATACATGTAACTTGCCATTTTATGTTAATGTTGATAATATTTCTTAGTAGGGAACTCAGTTTTGATTATACAGGATTAAAGCTCTAAGAAACATATGGATTATAAATTATTCTGGCTTGTTTATACTGAATTATAATAAAATAATTCGTATATGCCCGTAAATTACTATATAACATGGTGACTTGTACACATATACCGGTAATAAGGTAAGTGTATGAACCGAAAGTCATTATGGTAAAACGTGATAGAATTATGTAAGAGCCAAGTATCCAACCAACTAGTAATCAACTAAGAAAACGTCAGGAAGTTATCGATTTTAATGTTGAGTTAAATCACACCTTCCTCAAACATGTTACAGAGAAAGGTAAAATATGTAAAATATTATCTCCAGGTTATCCGCGGCTTACATTTTGAAAAACGTCGTCAGATAACTTGCAGTAATTTTTATGTCTTAATATACTGGTATTCGTCGCATATAATTTCACATTACTGTAATTTATTTTTACTTAGAGGAATTAAACTGAACTTAGTCGCAATGATCTGTGTAACATAAATATGTTGAAATTAATGTCATAAGTTGGAATTGTAAATTTGTCGTGATTGAAAAGAGCACTTGAAAAATCTCCAAAATATCGTATATCGATTTATAATTCCAAAAATGGCGCATATTTCACTCCGAAGTGAAATTTTAGTTCACTTACTCTCTAAAGGAGCCTGAGTGGGTATTGTGGCTATATTTCAGAACACTCCACCTCTGGCTTTTTACCTCAACCTGATAATTAATTTGGTAACCTTGCATTTATCTTCCACTACCCTTGCTGAAATATATTATTCTTTAGACTTGTGTTGCCGTCTTTTCGGGAATAATCTTCGACGTTTATAAACACTCAATTAAAATGAAATCCGAAACGATTTAAATTTAATTAAAGGTAAAGTTATATTTATATAAAGACGGAACTGTGTCTGAAGGTCAAGTTGCATTTACTTTGATACACGATTATATTTAAAAGTCACCTATTCAAGTCATCAGTCATGTAAAAAAACAAAATAAACTTACTTTCCTCCTTCTATGCAGCATAAAACTTCTGTAATATAACATGTTTATTATTACGTTATTACAATTATTTTTTAACTTATTTTGCTACAATAAACCTATACAGCTTTCGTTTATTTTCAATTGTTAAATGTAAACATGACAGTGCTAGGGGCTGTGACACTCGGTTCATACAGTTTACTGTGAAAGGCGTACATTAAAATGATGCACATTAGTATTGGTGTGTACTAATGTAGACAACGTTTGAATGAAGAACTAAAGTTCCAATTCATATATGAACATCCTTAAAGAATTGAAAAAACTAATTATGACAATTAATTAGGAACACTCAACTTTACCAGCATGTTACTTTATGGTAAGAAGAGAAGAAACTAGTCATTTTTCATGTTTTATTCTCAATTTCGCTATTTTTTTATTTGATTGTAAAGTAAGCGGTAACCGGTACTGCTCTTCATTTCCTCCGCTCGGACCTTGCTAATTGTGATTGGTTGTAATGTCATTTTAGTATGCTAACTACTGTAATTTCTACAAGGTCGCTTTTGTAACTATATATACAGAGTTGGGATGCAATAGAATCGAATCTTTCTAGTGCTGCGTTCGTGTCTTCTTGGTTTTGGCTCGGGGTGAGTAGTCAGTTGTCGAGTTGTTGGTCACGGTTGCGAATATCAGTTGGCGCAGACAAATTTTCAGATTAGAGTTGCGGCTAGTTCGCATATAGCAGTAGGCGTTTAATTGCGACATAACACTTTATTTCTAATTCAAATGCCCTTTTTAAAATAACTATTATATCAAAACGAAATGTCACGTTGTTTTATTCCTTTCAAAAAGAGCTTCCAACACCGAACTAAAGATTAAATGTATGTGACAATTATGGGTTAGAGTAGATATATGTGGAGTTACTTTATACAGAAAACGTTTGATTTCGAAGTCATTGTAAATAGCAACCTAAATCATGTTTTCATTACTACATGTAACAGGTCATTCATTTGCGAATAAATACCTTTAAATATGAATCACTTTATATACATCATATGTAATTACATTTTCTAAACTCCCGTAATGATTTTCACAAAACACTCCGAATGTTACTACTTAAAACACCATCAAACGGAATGCGATTTCTGAAACCCATGTTGTTCTAGACTAAGTACATAATGTTTCATTAGATTTCTCGACTGCAGAAAGCTTTTGTTGTATACTTACGTATAAGTAGATGCTTTGATATACATTCTACTTAGTACTACATGCGTCAACTTTTATTGATGACTGAAAAAAACATAACGTTGTGGAAATTTCAGTTTGATGTATTGTAACACTTCATAAACTAAAAATAATTTATGCTTTTTATTATGATTTGTGACTTTAATAGTGAGAAACTTAAAATTACTACAATTATTTAAATAAAAATTGTTTAAGACTTAAATATGTAAAATCCATTTATTCTTAACGGCAACGACTGCATCCACAAGCTCGTTGCTGTCGGCGACAACAACACCCACCAGCCTGCTGGCATCTTCTAACACAACCACATTGACATCTTCTACAACATCCCCCAGCCCGTCCTGCACAACGAGCTCTACAACACCCTCCTGCACGTATTCCAATACCGCCACCCCTTCTACAGCACCTTCTGCCTCCAGTATGCACTTGTATACGACGGTTGCAAGTCCGCCTACCACCAAACTTGAAACCACCTAAAAATCAAGTAAACAAATAATGAGATAAAAAGTTAGGAAATTCCAGCAGAAATGTAAGCTTAGAATTGTGAACAATAACATCTTACTCGTGTCGTGTACTGAACCACGGTTCAAGTAGTAAGGTAAAAGGACGTCGTTGAATCTTATTGGTCTGAATAACATACTGAACTATACAGCCGATTGTTTAACAAATAGTTCATTAATCTGTAAACGTGGCTACATAAGTACAAACATATTACTCATGTACATGGACGATAATCCGTAAACAAACTTTTCACTTGCGTTCTAATCATTCACAGTTGATATAGCTAGAAATAGTCTCATCATTAACAACATTGTATACTTGATGTTCGAAAAGGATTTGCATGCCACAATAAAAGGTTATTCTATCAAAAACTACTGTTTTCTATATCAAGAAAGGATGTTTGCTGCTTTGTGTATGAGGTACAAATAGACAAACTATGTTGCGTAAAACATTGTGTACGAGACATGCTAGTAATCAGTAATCAATTCATATGCAAAGGGAAAACTCATGACTTGTTATCTCATATGTGATAGTAGTGAAGATATATAGTATTTTCTGTAAACAACAAAGGTAATACAATTAACAGTATATCTCGAAATTGCTTAGCACATATCAACTGAACTATTTTTTCAGTGCTTTATTTCGAAATAAGAGCCAGCTAACTAGACATCATACAAGTAATTGCAAATAATTCATATCATAGTAAAATAAAGCTAAAATGAAGTAAAACGCTACCTCTGGCTATGGTTATCGGCCTTGGTGCTGGGGGGCGGATTAGCACTTTGAATTTATCAATGAATTTGCCCACTAAAATAAAAGAAAGTCAATATATTGCATAATTTAAATTTAACCTGTAACAAGAACGAAAGTAGAACAGGTTGATATCAATTAATATTTATGACGGGTCATTATATCAGATTTTGTTTCCTGAAAAAAAGAATTACATTTCATATGATACAGATAAACGTAAATAATAGATTAAATCTGTATGATCGTAAGAATTTATTCTACTTCTACTCACTAATATAACAAGATTTAAGTTATTACCTATTTTTAATTTCTTCTTAGGAATTTCTATTCCTCCCTTTCTTCTTGTGTCCACTATAGTCTCTGTGAAAATAACAAAAAAGTATTTTTGAAGTAGCTATACATTAATTTGGTATTGGTATATAAATGATTATTGTTTCCTATAGATTAAGGATACTGTGAAACTCTTACAATGGCCTAAAAAGTTCACTGCAGTTAGCTACGATAATAAAATATAGGTTTTAGTAGCTCGGAAAGTGGTGGGTGTATTCTGGTAATAAAAATGAAATATCATGAAACATTATTTACAATACCTATTCCTATCCTTCGTTTCGGAATTGGTATTCCTACTTTTCTCATGGTTTCCACTACTGTCTCTGTGAAAATAAAAAAAATAGCATATAGATATGAATACAGTAACATTTACTAAGGCCAAAATATCTATTATTCGATTTCAATCAAGTGGAAGATGATAACATTTGCACTTAGATTATTGGGCAACTTAATGATCATTCTACATTTAGTTGATATTCACAGGAGAAAATTTAAAAAGTTGACTAACATTTAAAACGATGGTCCAAACATGCGATTGATTAACTGAATAACATTTAAAAGCACAGTGTGCATTTAATTTTACCAAACAAATACGATTGAATAAAAACAAATTTGGGAAAAACCAGGATATATTATATTAAAATTTATTGTTACCTATTCCTAATCTCCGCTTTGGGCCTCTCTTTTTTGTTGTTTCCTCTATAGTCTCTGAAAAGTTAAAATGAATTTGAATCTCGTTTATACATAGCAAATACCACAACTTTAAACAGATTACTGGAAATGCCAAACATAAACAAGTACCTAGTTTAGATCTAAATTTCCACTGCATATGGATATAGTGTCCAAATAGAAACAGACTTATTCACAATAATCAATAATTTAGAAACGAGTAAAACTCACTGGAATCCTATTTTGTGGATATTTGAATGATATGCACACAAAAAACATTAGTCCTAAATCTACATTGTATCAGCGAAATTCGCTTCAACAAGAAAACCTATGTTATGATACTCCATTTACAAATTCACCAAAATGCCAACTTATGTACCTACTATCAAATAACTTCAGGAGCTATAGTGAGAAAGCATAATTAGTGGGTATCAGCCATGTTGTATGTGCGATACTCCCCTACAAGTAACATTAAATGAGGTCCGGCAATTTCATGAATCGATTCAAATCAGAAATGTTAACCATGAGATTGCAAATCATTCGTCATACAGTCAGTCGTGTGGGCGACTTGAAATATAGAGAACTCAAATGACTAACACTGAAGAGTTCCATTTTAGAATAGGGTAACTTTCTAATAGTACCTGGTTTCGAATAGTTACCTAAGGTTTGTCTGTGATGTGGAATTTTATAGAGGAAGTGTTCTGAAGAATGGATGAACCTCATGAACCATTTTTTGAGAAATTATTTTATATATTCTGTTCTGAATTTCCATGTACATATGTATATAAATGGGTGCATGAAATATACGAATACGATTAGGACTAGTTAGCTTATCAGTCTTGTGTTCTTCCTAATAGACATAGAGCTAGTCAGTATGAAGGTAGACAAACAGGGGCAAAATAGCAGTTCCTGTTGCTGTCGGTCGTTGTGTTATTGCTAACAAGGTAGCATTCATAACTGGCAGGAATAATGGATGCAGCAGGGAATTTCAAACAATAAATTGCTAAGAGAACACAATATAAAATTAAGTAACTAAACAGAAGCGAATGTAATACATAGTTAAGTTTTATGGGCATCTATTAGACGCGTCAATTGAAAAATAACAGAGGTCAGCTTACTAGATCAATATACAGATAAATGTTGAATGTCTATCCAGTGTAATGCTAGCAAATAACTGAATACTTTCAGTGTGTTATACATAAAATATGCGTACCAGTATCATAATATTTGAGCTTTAGTTAAGACACTAGTTCGATGTGATTAAATGGAAGCATTAAATAGATTAGATTAATAAACGTGAAAACACTACCTATTCCTATTCTTTTCTTCGGAATAGGTAAACCTCCTTTTTTCGTTGTTTCCACTATGGTTTCTATAACAAAAACATACAAATGGTGTATTACATGTGATCAGTATTATTCAGAGTATTGTAAACGATGTTGTTTAACTTATATGTTATTGAGGGTATGGAAAAAAAAGTCATTTATTGATCATTTTAAAATTTGGGTCAATTTTTAAACAACTGGATACTTTCAGTGTGTTATACATAATCCATGTGTAGCGGTAACATAACATTTGTGTAAGTTAAGATAATAGTTAGATATGATTGATTGGAAACAGTAAATAGATTATATCGGTCAGTATAGAGACATTACCTATTCCTATCCTCTTCTTTGGAATAGGTAAACCTTCTTTTTTGGTTGTTTCCACTACGGTTTCTATGTAAAAAACAAACAAATGCTGTATTGAGTGTGATTTACATAATTCGGAGTTATGTAAACGACATACTACCAACAATATGAATAAAACACAGTTCACAAGTCATTTTAAAACTTTCTTCAAATGAATGCATGTTTCTGATGATTTATTCAGTAGTATCAGTACGGTACTTCAGAGTAAATAGACCTACTGATCAGCTTAATATAGTAGAAAATTTTAATGTCATAGAATAAATTTTGTTACGTCAGTGAGTCCTATTTTCAAATGTATGAAGTGCATGGTCAGATATACTTTCATATATAAAGGGTCAACGTTAAAGCACAAACTTCTCTAGACAATATTCAACAAAATCTATGGTTGTATATCTTTATGTACATAACTGTATTATCGTACCTATTTCCACTCTCTTTTTCGGAGGTGCTCCACCTTTCTTTTTTAATATTTCTTCTTCTGTTTCTGAAAACAAAAAAGTTATATGAGGTGATATCAAACATAACGGTTGTGACTGCTGATACTATTTAGGAAAATGTGGTTTGAACCACTTGATTAAACGTGCTACATAAATTCCTTAACAGAAGACTGTATTCATTGAATCAACGCCTTTAAAAATTGCATTCTAAAGAAAATATGGTTTTAATTTAGATAAATCAAATCTCCATTCTCCTCGATATTATTGTTTTGAACAACAATAAATTCAATGGATTCTTTCAACATAATCAATGGAATTTGTAGCTAAGATTAATGATTTTGAAAGTGTCGTAATCTATGAGCTGGATGGATTTGTTTGTGAAGACTCCGTTATCTTTCGAAATATAGAAAAGAAATATTTTAAAATGACAAGAGTTCTTAGAATGCCACTGTAAAAGACTAGCCAAATGTGTTAAGATTTGGAAACTCAACGTCATTTTACAGGGTATTCTGATGATGATGCTTAAAAAGATAAAGAAATTTTTACGAGTAAGCCCCTTGAAAGAGATCAACAGATGTGCACTAATTATAAACGCCGGCAGAAATATTTACTGTTAAATCGGTAATTAAAATGTTGATTTTGTGTCATTACCTATTTCTATTGTTTTCTTTGGAGCTCTCCCATCTTTTTTCTTCTCGATTTCCTTCTACAGTCTCTGTAAAAACGATTGAGATACTCAAATATGGTAAATTCATTGGAATATACAATCAGAAGATCATTTTTGTTGATGAAGAAATAAAGCATATGATTTAGTAAATCAGTTAACATTATTAGTAACAGCATTCCTAATCATACGACAGTAATTTTTCCATAAAACACGTTATTTATTCATTGGTGACGGTTGTCACCTAGCTGTAGCTTAATCACTATATTAGATGCACCATTTTAAAAGAAATATATTGAAGTTACTTAATAAGCACACAAATTTTGAATTGATTCTGGCGTTAAACAGATCTATATCTGCTTCAGTCAAATTAAGTTGTTACAATTCTTTCATAATGGAAGGTGATTTAGAGGTGGTTGGTAGGATCCGTGAACGTAAGCTTCATGTAGTTTGCCATTCGTCAGTATAGGGTACCTGTAATTTTAGGGAAGCCAAATCTCAGTTACACAGTCTCCAAGTGTTGACACTGAGGTATCCGTCCAACGACAAACCCTATTCAACTTAACCGACTGAATTCAATCAAAACTATGCATGTTTTGACAAACATTATAATGATCATTACCTAGTATTCAATCAATATAGTATTTTATGGTTCCTGAATAATAAATATTCTATTGTCAATTACTGTGGAATACTTAAGACCTATTTCCAGAAATTTAATGTCGTCTTTGCAAACTGTTATTAAATAACAAATATTAGTTGGTAAATCAAAATAATTTCTACTTCTTATCAAATGTCATACATTCACATCAATTTCTAATGGAGTAATTGTAAGAATCTATTTGTGAATCATTAAATCGCATTATTTGACATTTTAAGACTTCAATAGTATGAAACAGTGTTGTGAATTATTATAGGAGAGTCCATTTTTAAATCTTTTGGATGCGGTAGACAATTACCAAAACGTAATTTATGAACAAAAACATTGATGGTTAACATCAACCTATAAAAATATGAATCATATGTTCATACAATTCTGAAACAAACATGTTTTTCACATTTGAATAAGTTAGATTCCTTTCAAACTTCAGGTTCAGATAAATTCAAAAATTAGTTTATTTTCTCTAGATACATGGAAGAAACATTGATTCAAACAATCACCAGAATGTGTTAAACTGTCAAAAATCATATGAATAATTCATATTATTTGAATGGTAAGTAAATGTCACTTTGGAAAACGTTGTAGATTAGTTTTGTTTAAAATCCAACGAATACGAGTTATTATAATTGCATATGCTAATAAAAATTTGTCTTCTAACAAGTATCTATATCAACTCGGAAGCCGTGTAGTTTATTACCAACTACTTTCATCACTTACCAAGGTAACGTGTATCTCAGTATTACTAGAATTTCTTGGACGACATTAAACTTAACTGTATGTTAGGGGCCAAATATATATCTAGTTTATAACCTCATCTATTCGTATGCTACAGTCAGCCGACAAAAATGCTGTACGACATTGGAGACGTCTGAACTTAATCGCTGAAATTCGCAGAAATGTAGTCATTAAAGACATAGGAAAGTTCAGAACAGCAGGTGGTCATATCACGTGGCATTCAGGTAGGCAATTTCTCTTTTAAACATATATATATATATATATATATATATATATATATATATATATATAGCGTCCGTATCATTTAGCTTTTACCACTC
This sequence comes from Schistosoma japonicum, assembly GCA_025215515.1. Lineage (NCBI taxonomy): Eukaryota > Metazoa > Platyhelminthes > Trematoda > Strigeidida > Schistosomatidae > Schistosoma > Schistosoma japonicum. Next base: position 21,796,704 of record CM046063.1, on the reverse strand, counting down.
TGTATTCGATAGGCCTTTGAAAATAAGTTTCAGAAGAAAATGCACTTGCGTATATGATAGGCAAGTTAATATATTTCCTCACCTATCTCAATTGTTTTCTTAGGAGGTGATCCCTCTTTCTTTTTAGTGATTTCTTCCGTTTCTGATAAAAGGTTAAAATAAAGTATGAATTGTTTGGATATTTAAAGGTACAAAGACAATAATACAACCGCAGTTTACCAATTTTTTTAATTACTGACATACAACTCAGTTCAAAATGTTACACGTTTATTAATTGTATTTGATTGTCTTACTGGCCCCCTTCTATGTATTTACATAATTTACAGATGACCTAGCTCTTCTATTCTACACACAGCAACAAATGCAGGTGAACACGGACAGTGTAAAAGCAACCTCTTTAGCAGTAGGCCTCAACTTACACAGGGGGAAAAGCAAGATCCTCAATACAAAACATCGACCACTAACCCGATTACACTTGATGAAGTTGTGAAAACTCTCACATACATAAGCGGCGTTATTAATAAGCAAGGAGGATCTGATGCGTTTGTGAAGGCACAGGATTAGCAAGGCAAGGATAGCATACTCGTAACTAGAAAACATCTAGAACTCAAACTATCTTCCAGCCAACAACAAAGTCAGAATTTTGATTACAAGCATCAAGATAGTTGTATTGTGTAGAGCTGAAACTTGGAGAAATGCGAAAAGTATCCTTTAAAAGATATGAGTACTTATAAACAGCCGTTCGCGCAAAATACTTCGGATCCGTTGGCAAAAATTATCAGTAACAACCTCCTGTGGCAGAGAACAAACCAACTTGGAGCTAAGGAGAAAATTTGGAAAGGACGCTGGAGGTAAAAAAGACACACAATGAGGAAATCACTAAACTGCGTCACAAGATAAAAACTAACTTGGAATTCTTAGAGCCAATGGAAAAGGCGAAAACTCAAGTACTCATAGTGCTGAAAGTTGGAAGCAGACATGACATAAATGAACTGCGGTTGGGAAGAACTGGAAGGGAAAGCCCAGGATAGAGTCGACGCTTCTGATCAATGTGGGGCGACAGGCATTTATATATATATATATATATATATATATACATCACAAGAAAAGGAGACTGATGTTATCTGTCCATGTGGATATGAATATAAAGAAAATACTTTCTCGCCCTTAATAGTTTCAAGATAACTGTTAAGAGTTAATTCAATTAAACAAATTTCCCAATAGCTTGATATAAAACGAGTTCATTAAATTATTAATTTAATTAGTTGAACAACACATGTCGTTACCTATTTCTATTGTCTTTTTATGAGGTAATCCACTTTTCTTTTTTGTGATATCTTCTTGTGTTTCTAAGAAGCAATTAAATGAAATATGATTAAATAATAAGTTGACCCTTTATTTCTTTCTATGCTTTATCTTCGATAGAAAAAATTCAAAAATAATCATTTCTTATGCATGATATTTTTGAACCTACTGTCAAGCGACAACAAAATCTAAAATAATGTAATACATTAAAACTCTTAATGAAGGAATCGTTACCAACATAATTCTGAATAGGCGAGTAAATATATTTGATTACCTATCTCAATTGTTTTCTTGGGAGGTAATCCTCCTTTCTTCTTTATTATTTCCTCCTCCGTCTCTGTAGTGCAAATTAATAGTATGATTATAATATTGATGAATCATTCGAACTATAATTACTATGGAATTATGAACAGACAACATTAAAAAAATTGTAGTCTAAACTATTTAAGTCGGCTGGTTAGTCTATTTCGATATATAATAAAAACAAATTTCGTTAATATGTCGCCACTCATTTTATCACTTATGTCTTTATAAAGTGACAAGATTGATATGACAAGCAATACGTCAACCCTGTATACAGGCCTTGATTTTCTTAGATTCGTGAATGACTCACAAGATAATTACCTAGATTCCATTGGTGATTTAGATGAATTTTGATCATGCTGACTTAGTGTGGAATATATGTAATTAGATTAACTATTTCATGATGCAAAATACCCGTTCACAGACGACCATGCATCATTAAGTTTTGTTTGTGCAAAGCCCTAAGTCAGCCATAATAAGTCGAGGCATCGTCAGCGAAATCATTCCACTTAGTCAAATCTTACCTCTGTTGCAACAAACAAGCTTAATTGTCCACAATTATGCATAGTTATATATTCACTAAGATTCTAATAACATTAATACATGTCACTACCTATTTCGATTGTTTTCTTAGGGACTCCAGCGCCTTTCTTTGTTATTTCTTCAACTGTCTCTGCGAAGATAATAAAGATTAAAAATAATTTTACACCTATAAGATTGGATCAAACAATTCCAGTAATACATTATTAAGCTTTTCAAAATCTAAAATTTATATTTAAATCATATTATAATATCACATATTACAAGAACGCTCAGGTAATCTTTTCTTATCCTTACTTTTTCTTGACGTCGCAGCATAGTAAACACTTGTTGAAGATATTTCGATATAAGATTTAAGTTCAACAGAGCTGATATTCCTTAAAATGGGTTAGTGCTGATATACATCACGTATTAGAGAAAACCGAAATGATAGATTAACTTGTCTATTAAATTTAGTTCTAACAAAAGTCATTTGAAGAGATTTGTGATTAAAAGATTTTTGTGCATAATAACTTTACTTATAAAGTAAACAATAGCAATGCAAGCTGTGTATGACTTCATCTTGTTCAGTCTGTGTTATTGAAATTGACCACATGCTTTGTCATGATGTAAAATATCCAATGAATGATAATCAGTAGGTCGCTATCAAAATAATTGAGACAGTTAGAAATCGGTAACTATGGTTATTTATATTTGAATTGTTCTTCAAAGCCCTTTCTTTTGTGAATTCTCGGGGTTATGAAGAAAGACTAACTCATTGACTGTTTTATTATGGTTGTATAATTCTGATGCTCTTGGTTATCCGTATATAAAATGTATGAAACGTTATACATTAGCTAGCATTTTGTTATTTAGATCCAATATATAGAACACAAACAGTCTAACATTTATCGCTACCTATTTCTGTTTTCTTTTTGGGACCTGTTCCACCTTCTTTCTTTGTAATCTCTTCGATGGTCTCTATTAAAATAATATACGTGTAATGTTAATGTTATGTAATGTACTTCAATGTTAATAATCACATATAAGATCATGAAAGGTTTATAAGTATATCTTAGTAGATTTTTGTCTGAGCCAGAAAAATCATGTATTGATTAATGGATGAACATTTTCCATAATCTTATTTTAAAAGAAGGTTAAGATCTAAATATTCATTTGAAGTTTATGACTTATTAACTTTCTCTAATTATATTTCATTTAAAGCAATGAATCATTATTATGTAAGTTGGATTGTGGCTGACAAGTGAGAACCAGGATGCATATTTCGTTCTATTTGAGACTTGTCGGATGGATATACCTGCATCCTAATACTGAAGTTCACAGTGGGATTCAAACTCAGTCCGTTTTGTGCCAAAAGCCACCGCGTTAACCACTGGACTATTGAGTCCAGACAGCCACACTTGTGCAGCAAGCGCATAGGTATTAGGATGAACATGTATCAACATTGGGGTGCAGGTACATCCAACCGATGAGTCTCAAATAGGGCGGAACGCAAACTCTAGATTCCACTTACCAGTCACAATCTAATTTAAATAATACTTGTGAATAATTGCCATATCGAGGCAATCCACTCAGGATACACATATAGCAACAGAGACTGACCAGCTTCAGTCCATAACAAATCAACGGGAAGATACAGGTTCATCCTAACGAATCATGATCCTTGTAATAAGCTGCACTATTATAACACAGTATTATGCCTACATAGTAAATGTTCGTCAATATATACATATTTAATTGGCCACCATGTTAATTGTAAATTCGGGCACTAAAGTAAAGCCAATTAAATAATAAGAATTATTCCATGAAAGGAGTAATGTGATTACCGATTACTGTTTTATTCTTTGGGCTTCCTGAACTTTCCTTCTTCGTAATTTCCTCTATAGTCTCTATAAAAGTAAAATCATTTCAAGATTAGTCCTATGTTTAAATTACACATGTTCAGAAAAACATAATATTTACATTTTTACTAAGGGTGGACAATGGTTAGCAGTTAAATTTAGAATTCCTGATAAGTTTTGTTTGAAACTCATCTAAACCAGATATAACTATAATGTTGATGCACACACATGGACTCAAAAAAATACATTCACTTCAAACATTACCACCTCTTATCCACTTACCTGCTGATTCCAGATAGTGACAAGTGTATTGGGTAAGACAAATGTAAAATAAAAACTGCCATCCAGTTCTTATGAAATTAGTTACACGACAATATATACAGTCAATCCAGGTTGTATTCAAGATAGCGATCACTGACTAACTTTAGCCCTTAACAACAGCGCTAATGTGCAAACCTCATACGAACTAATACCTTCATCAAAGTGTATAACCTACTTTACGTTATTCTGTTTTCTTGTCGTTTTTTTTTCTTACTGGTTTCAATATATTTTTAGTTATCTTAGTAAGAAGAATCAGTTTCAAACATTCAATCTTTCTGTCAACTTTCATATGGCGTTGATTACTCATGACCGTTCTCCTTGAAATTTTTGTCAATACAGTAATGATAAATGAAGCTGAATAGTTTGAATTTATTCATTTATCTGTATTTGCTTATAACTCACTTTTATAACTTGAATGAATTAATTTCGTTTCATTGCTTTCTTCAAATAGAATTAATTAGTATCTTAGCGATTAAATCTTTTAGACTAGTACATGTTTCATAAGAGCACCGAGAAGTGTTTACATATAAATGACTAATTTTCATTGCAATAACATAAATAAAAATCCATGAGTATGACTTTTCTGTTTCAAAAATTAGTAACCAATAAAGAATCGATCACTGCTTGAATTTGATGATATTCAGTATAACTCATAATTAGTGACAATCTATTAAGTCATTTTTTTTAACTTGGAAACATAATCGACGAGTATTTCGTATTATTTGCATCATGATTCTTTCTACAGATTCGGCATTGTAAATATTTTAAGTGTCCAATCTACATTAGGTAATATTATGAAATTATCGGCTTTATTGAATATTAATCATTAAATTTATTACAAGTAGTTCATGTTTATTTATGTTTCAGATCGAAAGATCGGATTTTACAAATAGATTAATAGATTATGGAGTTAATTGTACTTCATGTTAGTATGGCTTTATTTTCTTTCATACTTCAAGTTGGAATTTAGTCATGAAAATGTATCAAGGTACATGTAGCTGTACTCTTCCTACATACAAATGGCTGTCAAAACTGATTATTGAGTTAATCATAGAAAAATATAAGTAGAATATAAAACTCAACTTTGTTCAAAAACACAATCAAAAATTACGTAATCACCAGAATCCTATTAATCCCATTTTTAATTAATTATGTAAGTGATAGACAATCTAAACTTACCGATTTTACGCTTTGGTTTAACAACTTCTGTCAAAATTTCTGTAACAATTTCCCATTCTGTAGAAGGATAATTTTTTTTGAAAACAAAATGAAAAGTAGGTAACGATAACATTGTAAAATAATAGTAATCACACTGTTCAAAACATCATTTTAAACTTGCCTGGTTCTTCAGTTGATCCTTTACCAAGCCTCTTTTTTTCCGCTTCATATTCATATTGTGATTCCCAATCACTCCACTCTGTAACGTGCATACATGTATGATTATTCAAAGTTGATAGATCATACCTGAATAGATATATTTCTTTTTGTCATCACTTGTTTTGGGAGTCGTTTCTACTGCTGTAATGCAAAAATAATTAATAGAATAGATTCATTTGAAATACTGGAATCATGATGAAACATTTTCATGATCACCTACATATTCATAAAGTTAAGGCCAAAGTAAATAATTGTAAGCATTTCTTTTAGTAAAAAACAATATTCCATCATTAGTAAAACATTCAGATAATTATAGAACATTGTCGAACAAGGGAGAGGGATTTCGTTATCTATAGAGATTTAAATGTTTACTGTATGTGGCGTACTTATAACTTTAAGTTATTTACCGGACGAATTATGTAAGCCGAAGTGTAGATTTTATGCAAGATATTTTTATAAGTCCTAATATGTATTATTTACGTTTCTAGCCCAGTGTATCTCGTTGCTCTACGCTGGCTATAATCACTCTACAATTTAATATAATGGTGATATACTAGATTCACCTACTAAACGAACGACAAACATATTGTGGGTACTGGATAGCACAAGCTTAGAGAACAATAATGACTTTACAAGTAGATTAAAACAATGAACAATCATCTCCTGTTATTGAATAGGTGCAATATATAAATTTCCCTAATGTGAACATCATTCAATGTTTGAGATCACATTCTATTGACTTTGTGGTTAACCTTAGACAACAAGAACCACTCCTCTGTCATCAAATTATGTATATCTGAAATAATAATTTATGTACTCAAAACTTCCATTATTATGAAGTTGTCACACTTTAAAATATTTCGTCTTATTATTTTTGTATAAATATTTACCTGGGAACACAAGCGATTTCGTAGTATCAATTGTTTGAATAGTCTCCGTCACTTCAATAAAAGAATGTGAAAAAATTTATAATTTCAATGTAACTATGAACTTAGAAAGAGATTTCGTAAGATTTTTTAAAATTAAATGTATAACTTTTATACAGCTTAGTTCCCCGTTGTATTGATTTCACCCTTTTTATTTGTACCTACCACCACTCAGTTCTTATTGTTTACTTTATTAGTAGATAATTCCAGCTGGTTGAAAATAATACATTAATAATATTATTGTAAATCCCATCCACGTGTTATATTAACTTGTAAACGTCCTTACTGGATAAGTCCAAACACATTTAGCATTGATTACGTTGATTATACAAATAACTTGTATTTTTGTTGTATTCTAACAAATAGAAATTTGAAACTTTTGTCATTTTGCGTCAGAAAACACATACATCACGGTAGCCTGTTTAAAATCTTGGGCTTATTCAAGTATCACAACAAGCTACTCTTCTTTTTGTGTTTTGTTTTAATTAATCATCTATGTCTCAGAATAGAACTGTGCACTCAGGTGCTTATACAAATGTCTACTACCTGTCATGAGTATTACAGTAAAATCTAAGCGAAGAGATCCTGGTGGCTGGCAACAGGCCTTAAAAAGAATCGGTATTCACCAGATGTCTGTTCCGGAAACTCCTAGTCTTGAAAGTTGATTTCCTATCGGAAAATGGACTATCTACTATTTTTTTAGTACAAACATACAAAGTAACTGCGGTTTAATCACAGTTCATGATTCTTTTCTACGTCACATGTATGATAACAATTTGGTATTGCTAAAGGGTGTTCAAATTTTTCCTCACGATCATCAAGATAAAGGTGTGGTGATGTTGTTACTTTTGTAAACACGAACTGGTGTATGTACATGGAGAAAGAGTAACTTGCAGAGACACTGTATAATGAAAATTCATATTGTACTAAACTTACTACTGAATAGAGCTATTATTATTATTATTAACCAAATCAAGTTAACTCAGGTTTAAATAATGCTATGGAACAAACCAATAAAATATTTGATACAGTCTAAAAGTAAGTTTAATCACATTGAAGTTTTGCTTTTTTAGTTGAAGACGAATCAGAATGAGGCATATTTGTATATGTCATTGAACCGTGAGTAAATATCAGAGGTTTGATGTTTAATGTGGGGAAGCTGAGATAGTTCGAATATCTTGAACATGTGTGAAATTCGATCCAGTTTAATTGTGGTCATCTGGATAAATAGTTCAAAATCAATGGGCAGTAAGGTTTATTATTATAGTAGCACCTAGTAATATGCAAAAATCTTCAGCTACTGACTTTTCACTTTAATTATAGGAATCATCGTGAATAATTTGGTCACTTATCAGATTGATTTTATAACTGTTGTAGATAGAATCCAATCCGACTATTGATTTGACTTGCAATTTTTCAATCACAGTGGAACTATTAGTACTCGCTGGAGTATTATGAATATATTACTTATTTTTGTCTCATATAAACATTAGAACACTGTACATTGTTCCAAATTACTGAGATTAACAATTGAATTCAATATACAACATTTCACTAATATGCTGATCATTTGTAGTTGAGGATAATTTTAATCAACGAGAACCATTCCCCTGTCATAAAATTATATTTCGATATACATAACTACGATACCATTTTCATGCATTCAGAATTTCCTTTAAAATATAATTTGTTTATAAATTCTTACCTGGAATGACAAATGACGTTGTAGTATCAGTTACTTGGATATTTGTCTCGGTTACTTCAATAAAAGAATGTGAAAAAGATACGTCATTTCAATGTATTTATGAACATTAAAAGATAATTTTTAAATTAAATTTATAGAGCTATGTTACCTATTGCAATAACTTCACTCATTTTTATTTGAACATTATCAGTAGTAAATAATAACACTGTTGATTTTTAAATTAATTGAAGTGAATGTAATATTCACACTAATGATTTATTCCATTTTAGTTAGTTATTTTTGTGGAGATTGGTTATTTAGTTGAATAAATATGTCACAGTTTGATGTTGGCAGGGTACCATTGAAAACCAGGGAGCACTGGAAGGTTTTTTGATTCTAATGTGGAACACCTCAGTAGTGTGCACACAAGATTCCGCACCAGGGGCTCCAGGTCATTGATGAAAATTTCTTTTTGTTAAAGAATCAATGCTAATCAATTTCAAAAACCATAATGATATGCCAAATTACTAAATATGTTTCTACATTTTATGCAGTTAGATTTAACAGCAAAAAATAAAAATTATTTAACCATAATAGTGACCTATTCGCCAATAAATAACTAGCCAGTGATCAATGTATGTTATTTGATTCGAATGGTTTTTTTATTTTGTATTGTGTAACGGTTTTAAACAATTACATCATTCATTTTAAAAGTATTACAGATTATTGTGAGGCAGAATATTCAATGCTACGTTATTTTAACCCTTATGATAAAATCTACATTGAATTTAGTTTTGTACATTTGATTGTAAGCTTTAAGAAGTTTCAAGTTGATGCAATCATTCATTTTCATAGATTTCTTGATAGATATTTCTGCATATGTACGACAATCAATTTGAGCATATACATTTGTGATCATCATTATTTTAGTCATAAAACTGATAATTTGAATTACAGTTTATCAACATATAAAATCACCAGAAAAATTTTATTTTAAATTATCTAGTTTTAACATTAAGTCTGGTGATTAATTAAATAAAACGTTAAACGCAACAATATCAGCATCAATCATAGTGAATAACAATAATATTGTATATTGAATTGTTTACAGTTAGAAATGATGACTACTGCGTTTTGATTCAGTAATTCAGATAGATCATTCAATTTAAGTTCAAAGTTTTGTGTACTCATAAATTTAAACTGAAAAAAACATTCACGGCTAAGATGTGACAAATAACAAGTGTCAACAAATTTTTCAATTTTACTCACTATGTCAGTAAAGCTAACGCTAATCAATTATTTTACATCATTTAGAAACAACTGACTACGTAAACAAATTTGGCATATTTCAAATTTACGTTTTCAATAGAAACTTTATATCATCTGAATAAATTTATTCTAAAATGGTTCTATTAAATGAAATGTCAATATAAACTAATAATTTTGATATTTAGATTTAAAAAAAGAAAATTCAGTGTAAAAATTAATTTTCATGTTTATTTAAATTACCTCCATCTGTACAAATTACACAGTGTATAGCCAAACAAATTAAAAAGACCAATTTCATATTCTAATGAAAATAAAATATAAATTAAGTGTATGTTAAATGACTTTAAATATTTTTATATACCATATAGATCATCATTGTTTGTAGATCATTTGACTAAGTGTTTTCAAGTGGGATATTTAAATATGAAGTATTTATAATCTATTTTATTTTAATTTATTTTTTTTTGAAGTACACGTGATTTCATGTCATAGATGTCAGTTATATAAACTGGCATTTCTATTGAATACACAAATATGAACTCATTCAATCAACTTTTGAGTGAAATAGATTTTTATAGAGAAATATGTTTTTGTTGTCAAATTAAGTGATATTTGTTAATGCTTACAATTAGAATCATTGAAATAAGATAGTTTGTGGAGATCGGTATTAAGTTTAGTTGATTGAACTCGTCATTGATTGATGGATTAGGATGAAATGGCTGTCCATTGACTCCTGACTTTTAATAGTACCCTTTCAATACCAGTGTGTGACGAATTCAATCAACTAAAATAATAATGTTAATAGTCCACAGAAACAATATAAGTATAAAGAAAAATATTGTTTAAAACGAAAGCGTCCCTACTAGCTGATTAATATAACACTTATTTATTTGGTTGATTGAATATATCGCAGATTGATGTTAACAGGGTACCACTGGAAGGTTGTTCCGTTCTAGTGTGAAACTCCTCAGCAGTACCCCTCCCAGATTCCGCACCATAGTTTTCAGGTTTACGGCTAGCACCTAGCCCTCTACACTATTGGGTTGACATGAAATGTTAGAATTCCCACTTCCATCAATTTGTGATACATGTAGTGCGACATTCTTCCACACTAAAACGAAACAGCTATCCAGTACTCCCTGGCTATCAATGGTACCCTGCCAACATCAATCTCTGATATATTCAATCAACTAAATTACCAACATCCACAAAAAAAACCATCACCTTTGACTTATTTATTTTGCGAATATTAATAAGACAATTGACTTATCTTTAAACGAATTTTTCGATGACAAAAATGGAAGTAGTAGAATTTCCTCTACATGTTACCTACAATTGCCTTTGTTTTTCGCATAAACTACCAAAACAGGAAAAAAAATGCATATTTGATGTTTATATAATCAAGAACAGACTGCAACAGATTTGACTGAATGGCTTACATGTTTCTATGTGTGATATACATTCATTTGGTTGATTATGAACAAACTGTCAACATTTCAGAATCTTTCAAATAATCAAAAAGTAGACTATTAATTAATATTATTTTGTTAAATGCCATCTACATTAAAATGCCTTAATCAGTTTTTCATGATACTGTCGTCACAAGTGCTTTGTTTAGGTGATTTAAGTTATTAATATTAAGCAATGGTTCATCCATTTATCTAGTGATTAGCCAAGACTATTTTCCATTTTGCTTCTATGTCAACTTTTGCCCTTTAAAAATATTTCCTTATCTCTGCACTATCTTTAACATACCGATGTTTATCCGTTTTAATTATATCTGGAAAAATGTTTGATACGTATCCTCATTATCGATCATTTTGAGCAATTCACATCACTGAACTATTAAGTATTGTACTACTTATAACGTTGTTGATAGTGTGAACTTATCGTCAAAATTAAACTCTTGTTTATGCAATCATCTACGAATTAGAACAGGTTTACCGTAGGCACAAAACATTACAAATGACTTCTGTCATATTTGATTACAATGTGAGGAAGATTAGTAAACATGTAGCAAGTTATGTTTCAAGTTTATGCATTAAACAATTGTACAAATTGTATGAATACCAACAAATAACAAACATAACTAATTGATTATATGATTTCCACAAGCTTATCAACATATATCCAAACCTTAAGTACATGTAGATGAGTCGGTTGCAATGGGGAACCTTCATCTTATTAAACAGTTTGTGCCTTCGTGTTCCTGTTCCAACACATGAAAGTTAACTTTTTAACTAAAAATGCGATAAATTTATATCTGTTTAATGAAATACAAATAATTCAAGTGATATTTGTTGTTCTTATTTGTCATTAGTTGGTCTTAGTTGGACAGTAGAAAAAACCATGTAACAATAAACAGATATTTAGTTCCCGTAGATGACTTCCTGGAGATTGAATCCAGAACCTTGGAATCTAGTAGCTAACATCTAACTCACAGCACCACTAAGTGGGAGTCTATTCGTAGGCTTTCCACTTAGACACATTTTACTTCTGGAGAGTCATTTTCTACTCAACTGTATTAATTAGTCAGGTGAATTTCTTACCGACTGTAACACTAACGTGAAAATACAATAAAAATTATACTTGGTCGCTAGTAGTTAAATGTCATGCATTTCGGTTATTAAGATGGAATAATAATCTTCACGATGAAATCGAATTAGATATTTAATGTCATCATTAGTATTAAACCTTGAGCAGAGTTTTTAAGCTTTATTGTGGATTCCCAAAAGCTATAAAGGTGATAAAATTTGTAGTATGGGTATTAGACACTAATGCTATAATATGGTGTCTACCTTGCGTATAAATAAAACAAAGTTGACAACTCATAATGACTTAAAAGTGGTGATTAAAGCATCTCAAACATCTATATCAAAACAGACAAGGTTCAGTTGTAGTTAAGCACAATATTAGTGTTTCAAGTCAAAATTACATTTTGAGGTTCCCAAAACATTCTCATTAATACGATTTATTCAAGAACTGAAATTATTGTTTTTTTTTTACAAAATCAATTGAGTCGAGATGTAGATGACGGCCAAAATGCCTAGCAATCATTGTAGTCTATAAACATCGATTACGTCAATCACCAAAATCGACTATATGACTTGTAGTTGACAGATTAATGTAGTTCATAAAACAAGATATTGAATTAGAGGTTGATTAAATTGACAAATTCGCTTTTTTCTGGACAACAATGAATAGCTTATGAAAATACACTACTACAATGAGTCATTTTTGACAATCAACTAGAAACAAAATTGTAGTATAAATAAACTTTGGTTAATAAGAGCAGAACTTTAGCACTTTATAAATGACGGTAATTGGCTTTACATTTACTTTATGATATCATACACTGCATTCTTTCATTTTAGTCACTATTCTTGATCTGCCTTGTATACACACTTTTGTGTCCTGGTGCCTATCATACTGCAGGTAAAATATTTATTAAATCAATTTAAAGAATTATTGTTCTTCTCTGAATAATTTTCTAATAAAGTAATGACTTACTGTGAAGTTTGAATGTCCAATTTTAGGTTGCATGTATACTACTGAGGTACCGCATATTATGACTAAACAATCGTTTAGTACATCGTGATTACTGATGGCTGTTTGATTTAAAATTAAATTATAATATAAAATTAATATTCTGCTTCGTTATCTTTACTTTGTTATTTTCAATTAAAATTAATTGGCTTACATAGGCTGCCTGGACCATGTAAAGCACTATTGACTACACAAACAACCTAGATATGTTAAATTGATAAGAATCTATAAATAAATTTTGAGTAAAAAGCTTGATTTCATTTATTATTCAATAAACGAGCACCTTACTGCAGTGTATTTCATCACCTTTTGTGCTACGAATAAACTAAAGAGTAAGATAAGTCACAGTTTGACCAGCTGTCATGTCATAGCCAAATTTAATAGATGAATATAATTTTTTCAATACCTTATTTAGAATGGAGTGATTGGACTACTGAGAGCGTGACTGGAAAACCTCAAACTTATTCAATGAAAGGTAAAACGTAACTAAGGAAATGAATGTCAACATTTTTTGACTTTGTTTAGTTCCATACATCTTCTGGTAAATCCGTTTACTGTGCACATTCTTCAATACGTCGGTGAAAATCAGCAGTCAGTGTTTGAACATAAGTTATCAAAAGTTACTAAGGCTTAGAAACTTGTTACAAAGTTAAAAAAATTAACTCATGATTAGTAAACTCTAACAAATTATACACTAGCTCTCATTAATTACATTCTACATGTTTTCAGTAATCATAGTGATTGTTAAATTATTGAAAATTTTCTATTTCGTGACTAAGATATAACATATAAACAAATAATATCGATCTTAAAATGATGACGATTTTCAGTGTATGTGAATGTTTCGATTGCTATTGAGTCTATTGGGTTACTTGGTTTAATTGAAGAACTTTCATGGTTGCTCTAGTTACTAGTTCTTATTTTTTTTGTCAAGAATAACTGAGGATGCTCTGAAATTATTCATTTAAATCAGAAAGCACAACAGTACCACAAAATTGTTTTCAACTATCACAATATAATATAAAGTGGTACGTATACATTCGTATCATTACTAGTTTATCCATCATCTTATTACCTTTTTGCTATTTTGTTTATTAAATATTATGGTTAATCATGAATTCAAGTTAACTGGTATTATTGGCCTGGAAATTTACTTGGTTGGCGTATGTTTCGTTTATGTATATATGAATACAATTTAAAACAATCCTCTGTTTATATAAATAGTTAACAAAACATTTAAAAACAGATATTTTAGTAAATAAAGAAAAATCTAACATGTATTCAAATTTTTTGATTGATATTGAAGGAGAACTTAGTAAAACAAACATAGAGAATTCTAATGATGACAGCAAACCAAATGATGAGGAGGTTATAGAGACAGGTTTGATAAAGCTTAGTTGATAAACTTTAAATTTAACAGATTGGAGCAATTGGACAACAATAAAAGAGTACAACAGTTCCGGAACTGGCGAAAAACAAGAAAGGACAATAAAGTATACGGTACCTCAAGGTAGAATAAAATAATTCCATATATATATATATATATATATATATATATATATATAATTATTTCCGTTTTTTTCTTTCAGTTAAGCTTTTAACAGACGATTCTCTGAAGTTTAATTACTGTGTCCATTAGAAAAAAACATCATTTGAAGAACTAATGACAAACAGATAGAACTAAGCATTTTGAGAATTTCCGTCAATACATATTTTAGAATTCAAAGGGGATCGGACCAAGTCCCTTATTGTGAAACCGAAGTTAATATACCTTAAGCTCGTTAAGACTAGATTCGAAGATTAACTTATATGGCTTTAATCGAATCATATTTCTTCTCATTTATCTTATACTTTGGATAATTTTCATTCTACACCTATCACAACTTATTACTCTTTTTTCTAATAGTGATGTGAAACAAAAACATTAGACATATGAGATTTATGACTTACAGTATTTGGAATAATTTAATGCAAATAAACACAAAGTTCGAACTAGTTCAAATATCAGTTTAGTGTAGCATTGATAAATTTCTGAGTGATAGCTTTGGAACATCACTAGTATATAGTTTGCTGAAATTAATAATTGTATTTTGATTTACTCTCTGTTTGTTATAGAAGAAGGATGGGAAGTTATGACAGAAACTAAAAGTGAAGAAAGTATCATACCACGTACTATAAAAATTACTCGTGCACCGGCGACAGGTAAGTCCAGTATATACTGGAATAATATGTACCACAATTCGAACAATCATTTACAAACCAGATGCTGTAAATTCCTCATAGTTCAAATACCATCCTATACATTTGCATTCTGACCAATCTTTTCACCTTAATTATCCAAGCATCTTGACTTCGAAACACTTTAGACTTAAAGAATAATTTACGAATATTAAAAAAACTTCATTATCGTTCTATAAGTTACTGAAGACTTTGTAAAGAACTGTGTGGTAAAATAGACTTAATCCTTGATCGTGGTACTTATTGATCATAAAATCAGGAAAAACGTCACATTCGTAAATAAATGTTATCTGGGGTTTGCATAATAGACACTTATACTTTTAATTAATTATTTTATGTATGACATAATAAAATGTCATAAATCAGATAAATAGTATTTTCAGTTAATTACTTAGTAGTCGAATACAGGAGGACGATTTCGTCCTAAATGAGACTTTATAACTGATCGTACCTGTGTCACTATGTTGTTGTTCACACAGAGATTCGAAATTTTGGCTTAAAATGTCTAATAAACTATCAACTAAACTACTAAGTTCATGTAGCCTCCCATTCGCCCAGCAAATGCAGTCAACTATTATTTACAGATGTCAGTAAACAATAGGAAATTACAAGCCACCACTAATGTCACATGAATAATTCTGTGGAACTTAAGACTATCCTTGTTTAACAGGTTCAATCAACCGAATACTTATTTATTTGAGACCATGATATGATTCATTATAATGAAATATATTCATATCCACTTTAACTGCACTCAAAGAAGCGAACCCTGCCATACTAGGAAAAGTGATAGTTTACGAGAGTATGTATCCATGATTTCGGATTTTTATTTATAGGGTCTGTTAATGATCCTTCCGCAGGTGTACCTACGGAAACCTTGTTACGATTTTTACCTTCTTTGAACAGTCGAATTAGGTCGTCTTCTTGACTTCAGTCGAACAGCAGTAAAGACACTACAATGACACGAATCCAACAACCTCACTAAACCATTCAATCGGTAGTAGCGACAGGTGGTGTGTATCTTAATAAATATCGGACAAAAATAATTCTCCATCAATTTTATGTACATGTAAGGAATTCCACTATTATTTATTCCATCTGTTCTTATTTCGATATTTATAGTAGTGTAACAGTGTAATCATGTAAGCAGCTAGTTTTGAAGTTGCCCGTTTAAGCTTTACAATATTTTTTTTTATTATAATCCACACATTTCTGCCATCATTAAATGATCGACTTATTGTTTGTGCTGTAACTTCAGAAAGTATTTTGGCTACAGCATAGTATAGGTAGGACTTCAGGTAGCTCATTAACTATCCAAGAATACAATTAATGTATCCAGTAGGCGGCAATCCAGAGAAGCCATTCAAATATTACTCACTGTAGTACCTTCGTTTGTTACTCAACAAGTAAATAGCTAAAAAGAAAAACTGATATTTGACATGATTGGGTTAAAATTGTAGTCTTAAACTTATCAAATACCAATTTCGTGCTTAACAGACAATATTAAATACACAAATCATCACTATACCTAAACTAAAACCTTCAACAAAATCTAGGCTAGACTTAAATCTAACATAACCGGTTATAGAATTGTGCAGCTCGATGACATAAATGTACTCTCAGTTTTCGAAATTCAACTTAGATTGGTTAGGATAATTCTTTGCCGAGAACACTTTAGGAATCGTTATAATGCACCCCACTTTCAAAAAGCATTACCCTTTTTACTATGACCCTTATAAACAAAATTACAGTCAGATTAATATCAATCCTTTTTTTTAAAATAAACTTAATTTCTATTACAGTTATTATTATGTAACAAATCATTTTAATTGATGTAATGTTTCTATGAATATAAATGCATGTTTGAGCGATATCTTACCCTCAAATATATAACTATTATAAAGTCATTTGCTTAACTGAACTATTCTTATTTAACTGTTTTCATATGAAGAGTTGCACACATCAAAATCAGAGGTTAAAGTTGTTCGTAAAGCACAGAAAAAGAAACGAGGTTAGTCATAATATTAAGTAATACTACTACTAAGTATTCCTTTAAAAATATAGAGTTATATTTATGATTACTAAGTATGTTACATAACCAAAATTATGACGAAGTATCGATATTGATTTTCATTCAAAACAACAAATTCACTTGTATCTGATGGAATCTTTTACCACTTCATGCATCTACATTAAAGAAGGCAAAAACAAACATATCAGATGATTAATGTACTCAAGATTTTGAGTTATTCAGTGAATGAGACTGCGGATATAGTTTATAATGATCTTACTACTCAGCAAAAGAAATGAGCATAGATAAAGCTAAATTTCAGTAAAAAGACATTTTAATTTCAGCTTCTTCATTGAATTATCTGACATTTAAAGCATTTGGATTTTCTGGTATTATTTCACTTGTTTTCACCGTTTCAGAAGAGAAACCAACTAAAAAGCCACAAAAAGATGACGATGACTGATGATGATGATGATGATAAGGATAAGGATAAGGATAAACGTGGTAAGCAGAGCTTAATAAAATATATTGTCTTCTTTAACAACAAACGAATTCATATGATAATCAGTTAAAACTCCATATCTTTCGTATTTCTGCATACACATAAAATTGTAACTGCCTGAATTATTAATACTGAATAAAAGTAATAAGAGAATCCTTTAAAGATTAGCATTTAAATGTCACTGAAATTTATTGGACTTCATCTATCATCTAAGGAATAAAACACTAAAGTGCCAACAGGTGAGCGTTGTGATAATGTTATTTTTGTTAGCGATGTTATGTGATAATAATATTGTGTTTAAAACAATGCTCTACATGTAAACTTGTTAGGTTCAGTGATTGAACATGATATGGAAATAGTTAGGCTATAATTTATGACGACTTTCCCGTATTCAGTAACATAAAATTATTCAATTGACAAGTGATTTACTGACCCATGACTATCAAGTGACGGAACAGGACAATTTAACTTTCTACTCACGTGTCTTAAATCAGGGAAACAAAATATGAACAGGTTCATACAAGTTGTTATTGGAAACACTTTATTATGCCTGTAACTCTTCCAATCCAAACGTGTAGTATAGTAAGGAATTATATGTAAAAGAAAAATTAAACAACAAAATACAAAAACAAGGTAACTAGCATTAGGAAGCCAACCATAACCAAAGGACACTACAATTTAAGAGAATGGTTAATACGTAGAAGAAAAATCTTTACTTAGAAAGTATATAACTAACAGACAAATGAGTAAATTGTAGTTTCGTTGTTCAATTCATAAGCAATATTCTACTGAAAATACAACAAATAGCAGTCGTTTTTCTATGTACCTCCTTCTTAGCAAAAAAACCTAAGACTCTTTCACAAGGTCCCCTACCTGTCTCCACTAATTTACAATGAACAATATCTTCAATCAAACACACTTGTATATTACAGAATACATAGTAGTGTTCAATGAAATATCTGCACATTTGTACCAAACTTCTTAATACAAAGCGTACTTTACTTATCGGTTATATGGTTTCAATTTTCTCCAGGTTATGAAACTATACGTGATTTTCAAAGAGAAATCAGAATTGGCCGTAAAAGGAAAGGTAATTTGCATTTGTTTATGTAAAAATTTAAGTGTTGTTTGTCGGACTAACTTGTCGAAACGACTCATTATTCTTAGTAGTTTGATGGTAATTTACATTACATCTATTGGTATAAAGTGTCATGCATTAACTTATAATGAAAGCAACGTTTTTCATTAGTTTGAATCATTTATCACTCTCAGTAATTGTTCATCTTTTATTGTAATAGGAAAAAAAGTTGGTACGGAACAATCAATAATGTTGCCGAAAGAAGTTTACATATCAAGTAATTAAAATTACCTCCTATAACATACAATATTTTCATATTAGTAAATTGATTATATTTAACAATGTTCAAATTTTTACTACAGAATGTATGTCGAGTCAGTTGTACAACGATTGGATGTTATTGATTCTGCTTCTAGAGAAGTTATTATCGACCAACAAAGTAAGGTACAATAACTGAAAAACTAAACAACCGATTTCATCTGTATGTCGAAAATTGTTCAAATAAAGGCAGTTTGAGATGTAACTCAGTTTTAAAAGTTAATGATAGACATTAACCTTCTTTCATTAAATCTTATGTAAAGCTCTTAGGTGAACGATTCCGAATTCAGAGTTTTAATTAATTTCTTTATTGATTACATAGTTGAACAATAAACAAACTCATTTACATTTGTAATATATCCACTAAGATCAGTTTATTTGTAAAGCGTTTCCAGATTAAACATTCAAATAATCTTAAAGCTTATTATGATTAATTCGTTGCTGTTTAAGTCTCGCTAATTTTTTGTTAGTACTTGTATATTTAAATAAAAGTAAAGATGAACATTCTGACAATTAATAGTGATTAACAACTGGATAGATTTCGAAACAGCCAACTCCCTCCTACTACCAAACACCAGATTACAATGTCGAATTATTAGACTAGTAGACATATCATAACTTAATTTGTAAAATTCAACCAGCTGTTCAGACGTGATAGGAGTGACATTGATCACTAAACAGTGTACTTTTATTACTTACTTACATGGATAAATCATCAGTCACTAACCATGTAGCTCAACAGTCATAACAGCTATGTCAAGCATATTAACCTACTGATTGCTTTCAAATACCTTATAACTTTATATTTTATATTGACTGAGAAATATTAGCTTGTTGTTTGGTTCATAAAGACGAAAAGTTAAAGTTATTTTTCTTCATACTTTATACTAAAAATAAATTTTCAACAACAATCACTACGAAATAAAATCAACCAGCTCAGACAACACAATTGAACAAAAGTTATAATAATGTTTGAATGATGCAAATAATCACTTACATCTAATGCTAACATTATGATTGATATATAAAACGAATCTGTTCTAATCATACACTCAATGTACTTAATGTCTCTAGATTCTTTTAAACCTGTAAGAGGTTAAGGTGATTTGAAAATCTTTAAGTAACTGATATTTCTTAAAAGTATAATCATTGATACAAAACCTGTTAATAATTTAGATATTGCATTTCTTTATTTATTTCATTTGATTCATTGAATTATCATTTATCATTCTCTTTTAATGTAATCAATTAGCTGATCCTTTCACAGATGACGAATAGAAGATACAGAAGAATAGAATCAAATAAATGTTTATTAGTTCATGGTGTATACATGTTGACATAAATTAATTGCTTATGTAAAACATAATAAACATTGATCAAAGTATAAAAGTTTGTTTCTTTTTTTATACTTTTATCAATCAAATTTATTAGTTTATAGGCCAACATCAATTCACTACATGAAGCTTTAAATCATTTTGTTCCTTAATAAAAAAAACTGACAAAGTTTAATACAAGTATTGTGTTAATTAATTCAATGAATACTGTAACAAATTTTGATTAGAATGTAATTTCGTGATGATTAGAACCAAGAGTTCACTGTCCACTTGTCACTGTGAAACTTGAGCCTTGAATTACTTATACCTAGTTAGATCTAGTTGTAAAAAACTGCTTTCAGTTTTTTAGTTCTTCAATGGTAAATACTACATATTGCGTCAGGAATCAGAGACAGACATGAAGAGCTCTTTAGAAGAGCTAGAAAGGAAAGCTCAGAACATGGTTGGAGAATGCTGGTCGGCGGCCTATGCTCCACATGGGGTAACAGGCGCTGATTGATTGATTGAATGGTAAATACTAAAGACTATGCGTGAAGAATTATATTTTTGTTTCAAAAGAAAGAGCGTACTTACAAATAACAAATGTCTAATGTCAGATTAGTTATAAAAGAAATTGTAACTTTTAAAATTTGAAATTCTTTTCTAAGATACATATTTATGTCGGTAGTACTTTTCTTAACACCTGATTAAGTCTAAGTAGAACATATTCTTCTAAAGTTTATGTAAAGAATATTTGTAGAATGAAGTGTATCATTGTATGCTATCTTCTTCTTATCAAATGCATACCAATAAATAAATTTAACTATTTCGATATATATAGATAAAAAGTTTTCTTGTTTTCTAAGTATCGTTAACTTTTTAAAATTTTTACATAAATAACTTCAAAAATCCCATATTTAAAACTCTAATTCTTGACATCGATTACTTTCTTAACAACTTATTCTTTACTGACGAACGAACCGCTTATTCATATTCTATATTTATTCAATACTTCAAAGTGTATTCGTTTGTAGTCACCTAATGAGAAAACAACGAATTACTCTAACTTCATTACATACCGTAAATGTTATAATCCTTAATTTATGTATTTAGTTAAGGAATTTAGAATCAAAAACTTGGTGTTTTTTCGCTATCTCAAGCTACCCTATTATCTCATCTATAATAGATTTCAATGTAACTTTCTCATTCACACCCGCATAGAAGAAGGAATTCAGAAAATAGTTTTATCTTGTTAAAAATAAGTCAATATACACAAATTCCATTTTATCAATCAGTGAACGTTCGACATAAAAGGTTAGTTGTAGCAATAAAGAGTATTTTTAAAATGGGTGAATAATAGTCGGAAGACGAATATGTTTTATCAATTATTTGGACTTCGATGATATTTTCACATTAAATTCTCATGTTACAAGTTACCAGAAAAACGAGAAATCGGAGCAGAAATTTAAGAACTCATTAATAATGTTGGGCAGTCGACAACATTCTGTAGAGAAACCTGCTTAACTTCGATTTCGTGGTGTTTGGTATTGTTCTGGATGGCGAGCCAGTAAGTCACTTAAGATACAAGCCGTATAAAGACTTCATAGTCAAAACTTGACCAGTATTAGAAGACTAGACATGCTAGACATTAATCACTACTCGGTATACACTAATTACTTACCGATTAAGAGTAATGTATACAAATAAGAATATTTAGGATTTCAAATGAACGTTATTTTCCACAGAAAAAACCTTCATGCTACTCCTTCCGTTTAATTTTGGCGCAACTACATGTTCTGTTTTCTGAACTTTAATGAAAAAAGTATTGTCAAGCTTCCAAGTATTGTAATACATGTAAACGACTATAATATCTACGTACTAAAGTCAACTAGCTTTTGAATTCTTTATAAAAACTACTTATTCATATTTTTTACCTTTTCTGTCAATCACCTTTATCCTATCAAATGTATGATCACAGCAAGTCAGCTGTTCACACTTCTAATATACTATATTGTGTTTTAAACAGAAGTCACGAAACAGGCTAAGTTATATACATCCATTTTGAATAAACAACATAATGTAAACCGTGTAATGTAGACTGTACTACTTATTAAGAAAGAGAACAAGTAAACACAAAAATATAGTAAATTTAACTGCCTCAGAATTGTTTAATATTAAATGGTGTTTAACCTAAATTCCAGTTTATTACTTGATTGCGAAATTAGCCTGTTGATTGACGAAATATATGCATATACTTAGCGATATCTGCTGAAGTGAAATAGTAGTGAAGTGATAAAACAGCATTTCAAACATAAGGAACTGTTGAACATGTTAAAATAGATCTATATGAAGAATTCATATGTACCTTTTGTGTTAATTCATTATGAAAATTTTATTCATGACTACGCATAGATTAACAAACATAAATTGTGTATCAATAAAAAATGAAGACATTTCTATGGTAGATCTCAAATTCTAAGTGTAAATTACTTGAAATTCAAGGAAAATAATCGAGAATACACTGATTTATTTGACAAGAATCATTTATATTTTGAATGTCTTTTGAATGTTATATGCTTCTGATAAATATTAAGCATCAGTCACAGTAACTATGCTGCTTATTGTCTGAAATATAAGAGAAAAAACAGCATTTAATTTAATCTACATGAAGATTACTTTGAATTATGGATGTATACATTTAACAACATATAAGCGTTAACTTCGGCTATAGTTCATCCATGAATATGCCGACAAATCATCAAAATATTCATGTACATTTGAGAATATTTTCAACGCAAAATAGAATGTTTTGTACATACAGTGCATAAAAGAATCTTCAAAGCTAAGTTAAATAGTTTTTCACGATTCCTACAATCATATTCTTTTCAATAGAAATCATAATTTGATACACTTCAGCTTATATTTCAAAGCAATGCTAAAAGCTTTACACGTACTTCATAGTATACAATATAAAGGTATTGTAGCTTGTTTAGTAAATACTGACTAATAAAATCTACCATCTATAATATTTTACTTTCAATATATTATATTACTAAATAAAGTAGTTTCTTATTTTAAGAAAAATTCACTGACGATTATTATAAATTTTATTTAAAAGCCTGACTGTAACTGAAGATTTATGTAGCCAATGAATAAAGTCAACACGAAAATCAGCACTACTCATGTTAACATATAATAACAGATGAATTATACTAATACAGTTTTATAGAGGTTCAAAGTGTATACTCATGAATTTCGTTAAGGATGATCAAATAGTTGGCCGTTTCTTAAAATTATGTCATCTTGATTTAGAGACTAATAGAGTACTATTAAACATCATAATTTGCAAGAACAAATATCATTATAAACATTATTAGAACGCTTACATGGATTTTTTCTGTTAATTTTTATTTGTTAATAAATAGTTCTCTTTCATCTTCCTCTGATATTTCCCAATCTGAGTAACCTGAGATGTTTGGTAGAAAAAGTTAATGACTAACTAAAATTCAAATAATACAGGCTACGATTGTTTCATACCCATAACCTTAGAACTCTTCTAGTCACAGCTTTACTCTAGAATTCTTTATAAACTATCCTATAGAAGGCTGATAATGAGCTAACAACTTTACCATTAACGTAGATGTTTAATGGAGATCGATTTCTTTATAAAGTTGTTGACAATTTTAACTAAGGGTAAAACAATATGATTTTGAATGCCTTGTGAAACACTAACTAATCCCTATTACTCAATAAAAATAAAGAATAAATGTCAAATGTATTAAATTAAAGGTATTCGGATTATAATTCAAGTGAATTCTCACTATGCTTAAACAATTCGATTTAGTGAAAAGCCGAGTCTAACCCAAACTTTGTAGTATGGTGTACAAATTATCTATGGTGAAAACAGCGTATGCTCACAAGATATGTTTTAAGCTAAATTAACATGACAATCATTCTAATGAACCAGATGCAATACACTCTTGATTGGCTATATTTAAATAGTTAATTAAATATGTCACATAGTGGTGTTGGCAGGGCACCATTGAAAACCAGGAAGCACTGAACAGCTGCCTCGCTTTAGTGTGGGACTATTCGAAAGTGCTCAACATAAGTTCCGCACCAGGGGTTTCAGGTTGACGATGAATGCCCAACCTTCTGCATCACTGAGTCAACATCCAATGATAGAATTTCCATTTTCATCAATTTGTGATATATAGCGCCGCAAAAATAATCATCCCATCACCATCAACCAAAAACTTCTGGAGTGGGACCTAGGTTGGATGCTTCTAGAGTTCCACATTAGAACTAAACGGTCGTCCAGTG
Organism: Schistosoma japonicum; assembly: GCA_025215515.1. Classification (NCBI taxonomy): domain Eukaryota; kingdom Metazoa; phylum Platyhelminthes; class Trematoda; order Strigeidida; family Schistosomatidae; genus Schistosoma; species Schistosoma japonicum. The sequence goes on along the minus strand of CM046063.1, from coordinate 21,771,809 downwards.
CTTCCTGGTTTCGAATGATACCCTTTTAACATCAATCTGTGATATTTATATCAACTAGATTACTCATTTCCACAAAAATAATCATCCCAATTTAAATAGCTTAGAAACATGCCAGATAACCGAAGTTAATGAGATCGTTTACTTACTAACGCATTAGCTATGCAAAATTCCGTTACCTCTAAGTGTATACCAATAAGTTTAATTTGAAATAAAGTTTTTTGAGGAATATTAACTTTATTCTAGTATCCTTGTATTATATTTATTTGTCGTATACCATCAGAATGAGTTTACTCTTTATCTATCGTAGAAAGATGTTAGATGAAATACAACATTGTCCATATGTGCATCGCTTAATTGTACCTTTTTAATGTCTCAATAGACTTAACTATTTCAATATTTAAGTGATGAGTAATTATGCAGATAATCAAAATGTAATAATACTGTAAAGAAATACCTGGTCTTCGGCCTTTCTTACTGAAAGGTTTATTCTTCTTTAGGATTACACGTTCTTCACCTGCACCTTTATTGCAATAATTTTAAAAAAATGTAATCATTACATGAATTGTTTTCTAATTGTCAATTTTTTCAACAAAGACTCAACAGTTTAAGCTTGCTGAGTGAAAATGTATCTTCTAAATTCACAGGTGGCAAAATCTACAGTAAAATTACGGATACTGTAGAATAGGCGACGTGATGTTACACTGTCATTATTATGTTGAATGCTATGTTTTGTGACTACTTGCTGGTCATACATCATTTGACGTATGTTCGTTAGACTGGTTTGGTGCACTGAAATAGTTTACATACTTAAGTCTATATATTAATTTTCACATACAGAAGTAAATCTACCCTGCTATTTTATCTAATCTGAAACTAAAGAGAATACATGATTTTTAAATTCTAACAAGTTGTATTCAGGGTTTCACTTATTTCTTCTCTATTGTCTACGATGCTGCTACTTAACGTTCTGTTTGATGTGAAATTTGACTCAAGATTGCCAGTGGTCTACCTCAAACATAATGATTTTGTCATTTTTGCACACACGACATACCTCCTTCTTTGTATCAATTACACTGAAAATATATTAATTCTGGTGAAACATTTAAATCTACCTGGTTCTGCTTTCCCTCCTTTCTTCACTTTACCGACACGCATTTCTTTTTCATATCTAGTATCAGTTTCCCAACCAGGAGGATCTGATATAAATAGAATAATTGTTTATAAAACAGTACATTATATTCGTTGAGAATTGCGTCTTCATTTTAATTTGATGCCTAACCTCCTATAATACTAATATACAAAACGGACAAGAATGGTAATGAGCTAAGCACTCTTGGAATGACATTATATTTTTTTAAATTGAAATAGTTTTTAACAATTTTTATAGAGGTTCAATATAAGCGAGCGTCACTAATTAATGAACAGCGAACAATATCATTAATCACTGCAGTAAAGTGTAACGTCCAAGTACATTTACTATGCTACACCTAAAAATGAGACTTTTTCGCACAGATAAAATTAAATATAAAAAAAACATTTAAACTGTATAAAGTTTATGTTTACTTAAGTTTAAATTTGTTAGATACTCACTATTCCCAGAGAAAACTACACCAACCTGGTTTCAATAATTTAAAAATACATGCTACAATAATGCTAGTTTAATCAGAAACGATTATCAGAAAGGTTAATTGTTACTTTGTAATCTGACTATCTGACTGTTTATATTCCAATAGCTAGTTGTTCAAAAATCATACGCATTCATTTACCATCTTATTGCTTTATAATACTAGAATTCCCTTAAGAAATGTCACTTTTAATTGGTTACAGTAGTTTTGGCAATCCGTAACCTAAATATAGGCATTTTTTTAAAGTCTTTGAAAATGCCTTTGTGAAATACATGATGGTCATTTATAATATTAACTCTTAAATTAGTAAATGAGGAATATTATTCTGAGGTACCCATTTATGCTACATTATGGTTAAATCTTTGATGTAAGTCAGCAAATGACTGAACTCGTAACTTAAATTTCTAACACTACGTATTTATGAAAAATTCATTGCTAAATAATAACAATGCTTTTAATTGTTATATAACCTCAACTTTCAAGCTGTAATGGTTATACTTTCCATTGACATATTTGCTAAACAAGCTCAAGGAACTTTCAATATTCGGAGATCTGTATAAAGTATACAACAAAAATAGTATTCATAGATTAAGTTTAGAGCATTTTAAATACCTGTTTCATCTGATGGACCAAATTTTCTTTTGTCTATCATATCAATCATTTCTCTAACATCATCTTCAATGTCATCATCTGTGAATTAAAACAAAATGTGGATTTAATTATGAGTATAAAAGTTTCCTAAATAGTTGCTATCTTGTATATGTCTATGAATATAGAGATTTGAAAACTGACTAACTAAGCAAACAGTTCGGAAGATGATATTTTATTCTTGACTCAATTATTATCATTATAATTGGATGTTGTGGAGATCGTTAAGTGATAATTAGATTTCATGAATTAGTCTGAACTAGACAACAACTAACCACTAGGAAGCATTCAGCAGGTGTTTCGTAGTAGTATGAAATTCTTCAGTAATGTGCATCCACGACCACACCAGGGATCGAAACAGGTACCTTCTAACTCCGAACATTTTACCATTAGACCATTTGGCATACTTTAAAGGGTTAGTTTTTCTTACCCAGTCAATTCGTAATATATTTATGTGACATTATCTTTTGTCATCAGTAGGAAACTGCCCCATAGCCTGATTATTATTTAGAGTACAAGACATTTGACAAAATGAAATCATGTTATCATTTATATGAAACTTAGTTTCTGAAATCAGATTTTTATTCATGAAGTCTTAGTAATCTAAGGTGAATTTCTATATACGTTTCTAAAATCAATAACAGTTAAAATTTATAAGTCGTCTAAAGTCCTTAATTATTTTATTAAATACATTAAAAACACTAGAGATCTGAATGATAAACTTACCTTCATTGACTTTCTTTCCACCTAAAGGAAGTAATAACAAAAATAAAGATGCATTAGAACATTTTGTTATTGAATAGTAAATTGGTGTTTGATTAGATATGTATTTTCTTGACTAAAATTTTGATATACACAATAAAGAATCTCTCAAAATTTCAACTAAGTTAATTTAACCTCATTTTTGGCATTTCCAAAACTACTTATTATACTTTGAAGCATCTATTCGTCTTCATACACATTCATAAAACTATATTAAATAGTTTTTACGTGCCTTTGATTCCATATATAGTTATGTTCTATGAATGTATCTGCAAAACTTACTTGATTAATTTGAATGTTTATAGGTTACTAAACATTAATATTAAACATTTTAACAACAAACCTAAAGGAATATATATACTTTAAATTTTAGAAATCATTAAATATATGCAATGCTTTCAATCTCAAAAGTTTAACAACTACTCCAAGTTTGTATACCTAGTTTGTACTTATGTATAGACGCATAACTTTTCATTAAAATCACTTTTATATCTTCATCATTAAAGTCATTCTAATCTTATTTAATAAATTGTATAGTACTATTTTTGAAAATTAAAATTTATTGGTTAGCTTTTTTTATTTTATTAATCATGTATACACTAATGGGTATAAACTGATTTATAAACAAAACTAGGTGAATATGATGTTAGTTTATAACTGATACTTTGCATCTAAAAAAGTAAAAAGTTATTTACATGATAATGATATACATTATGTTTTACACTTTACAACATACCTTGTACATTTAACGCACCATAAATTAAAACAATACATACTAAACAAATTAATTCAGTTAACTGAAAATAATAAAAAGTGAAATATTCAATTACTGCTTCAATATTTGTAATGCAATAATCACCTGTTTATATTTCATTAGTTTATAGAATGTACTGAAAATTATGTAAAATACAACGACATATAAAGTTACCTAATTAATTTAAAACTTATAATCTATCCAATAGAAATTAATTTATCTAATTCAATAATCGAAATAATCAATTGTTACAAATTCTGGAATTGTAAATTTGCTCTAACTGTTCGTTAACTAGAATTAACATTTAGTTACTAACGGGCTATCTTATGAAGTGTGTTCAATATGTATTAATGTTTACCGAAAAATAAACCGAGTTTTATTCAATAATAAGAGTAGAAAACATGTCGTCTTAAATGATTAGAATATAAATATGAAATGATTTATATGCATTTTTAAAACAGTTTGCTTGAAATGCCTAATTATTTGACTATTACAGAAAGTTATATGGAAGCATGCAATTGACCTAAATATGTCATTCAGTTATTTACTCTAAGTAAAAAGGGGAAGGGGATTATTAAAAGTTCCAGTATTCCAAATTGGTTCAAACTAAAGATTAGATTATCCTCAGTAGTGTATAAATTACAAAAAAGGGTAAGTAGAAAAAAATGTATTTCATGAATAAAACGAATCGACTTTGAATTTAAAATAACTAATTGCCCTAAGGTATACAACCAATAAAGTCCAGAAGGCTCTTGCCAGAAATATATCTTTAGTATGTGATGTCTCAGCAGTCAACACCATCACTACACCAGGGACTCTAAATTTCTTGAATTCATTAAGTGACAATGAAATTCTGAAAAGAATTATTGTACAAATAAGTGTGAGCAAATTTTATAAGTGAGTTACAAGCACCATATGATGATTAACAGACATTTTTCCAAATCAATGAATTCAGCTTCGGAAATATTATGTGTAGTGTTTCCCTAATGTCCCTTTCATTGCAACTCGATGAGAACAACTGTGAGAAAAACGAATCACTTAATAAATTTATGAGAATATTCTCAAAGAATTATTTTAATGACTTATAATGAAGCACCCTTAGCTTCTGTGAAAAAATATCATAAAACAACTGAGAGATAAGCGACGTGTGATCTTTATTCAGTCAATAATAAAAATTTAATTTAGCTAGATGTTCATCGAAAGACATACCTATATTGCTGTTATGTGGATGATCAGGAATTTAGTAAAGAATAGCTATAAAGGCAGTTTAACTGTGTGCCCTTAAACTATTCTGATCAGTTGTATCAAAGAGCATTATGGGAAAAACACTTTTTCCAAGTTTTACTAACGGAAAACAAATATAGGTTTTTTTATTCATTATGTGTATAGAACATATTTATCTTGCATCCATTCGAGTATGAAACTGATCAAATGATTTAAAAGTAAAGCTGTTTATTTGCGCAAATCGTGAGTTGTAAGCCAGTGGCATAAACTCTTCTTAAACGTAAGTACATAAGTAAGTAAGAGATTTATCCAATATTCTTCCCCCCCCCCCTAATTTTCCTGAATACGATTCGATACCGTATTGAAAGAAATAGTATAGAGTTAAGCAAATAACTATAGTCTTCTTATACAAAAAATATTGTCAAAACAGTTCTTTTTCCTTTAAGCAGAAAAAGATTAGTAGATGATTCTATTAAGGTTTCCTATTTCTTATTTGCCTTATTTAACCTTTTTTATATCAGTCATTTATAAAAAGGACACTGGTTAATTACTCACGACCTTCATATTTCAGTAAGATAGAACAATACAATGAAGCATTTAGATCTAATAATTATTACAAATGCCTGACTATAAAACCACATTGATTTTGAATCTCCTACATCAACTTATAATTTAAATAGGCGAAACTAAAGTCGGTACTATTAATTCGACCTGATTCAATGAACCTCAGTTCATTTTGATTGTATGCTAAAATCGTCGATTTTTCTAGACAATTCTGTGTATTCAAAATAACTGTTGTCATATCGGTTCACATATAAAAGTTATACTGAAATTGACGCTTGTTAAGATATAATTGACTAACAGATGGTACTATTGGAGTGAAGTCGTCAGTCACTATTCGACTACCTTGTTATTTAATCAGAGAACTACATAAGCGACATCACTGTGAATGTTTGTCGTCAAACATAAGCAACAGAATTCGGCATTATTATTGGATTAGTGTAACATGCATCATTATGATTGCGAAGTAACTTTCCTCTCTGTTGATTTATGCATATCCCATCTAATTCGAAAATATCAAGGAATTTACTCGTTAATTTCATTTGATCGGCCGTAGTTAAGGAGAAGTATTACAGATTATCATTTTTTTCTTAGCTGATAATGACGTGTTCTTCCACGAGACATCAGTTAGTTACTGAATTTTCCATAAATCTTTGGTAGATTCGACTATGAAAAAGGCCTTGTGTTGATGATCAAGAATTTCTTAAGATTTTAGCTGCCTAAAAAACAAATCTTAATGGAAATCCAGTATATTAAATGCTGCGGTAACGAAAACCATCAGAAGTCGCACAAATCAAAACATTGTGGTAATTAGTTTCATTGTTCAAGAAATGTGTTTCCTTTTCCGGAAAATTCCATTCATGGTGCGTATACTATCATTGTATACGTTATGGTTGGACAATTAATCAAAAATTACACACCGCGTAGTCCACTTTTTGTAACATCAGGACATGTTTCATTAAACAATGTTTACGAGACATTTAGTTAGCAAGGCATTTGCACGTTCGAATTCGTATGCTATCCATGGACCGTTCAGTCGATTCATTAAGATTATAACAATGTGTAAAACATGAAATTAGGCAATTAGTTTGTCACTTGTAAGTTAATCACGTCAGTTTGCTTGCTTGAATATCAGGTAAAGTCTAGCAGATATACCTTTTCTCCAATTCGCAAATGTAATATAATTTCACTGTCACCCTAAAAGTTTAGGTTTGTCATTCAGATTGCCAGTGAATCAGCATTCACTTTATCCGGTTACAGTTTATTAGCGTGAATCATAGCAGTTTCTTACCGACATAAGGTCATTTTAAATCAACTTTCAGAACCATCCCCTAGCAAAATCACTAAGGTTATTAGAAAATAAGAAGTGAGGAAAAGTTTGGAAAGCTCTCTGATTAGAACAAACTTAAACAAGTCTCCTTTTTATCCAAAGGTACAGTTTTACGTCAATCAACCATGTTACATAGAGGAATCATTGCTCTTTTGACAAATTACTTGCTACTTAAACTTAAACCAGAACAGTATCTTTAATCTTAGCATCATACTAACTGCCAATTTGATTAGAAAAGAATATTAAAGCACATAAATCAAGTAGTAATAACTGAAAAGATTCATTTGCATTAGCTCCGTCATTCATTCCTAGAATTCTTTCTTTTGGACCTTAATTGAATATGGACAACTAAACTTATCATGGTTAACTGGTTTCAAATAACTTTGTACATGCATGTCACACTTCCCCACAAAGTTGCCGGTATCTATTAATGTTTCTTATTGTCATATTAGCCTCATGGTTTTCTAGTACAGTGGGCTTCACTTATATGTTTAACTTAATTAATTTCTACTTTACAGTGATGAAATCACTTTAGAAATAATTCATTAACTTTGATAAAATGAAACATTTTTCTAATTAAGACGTCCACCACACATTATGTATATTCTGCATTCTTATAGCTTCCCACCAAACCAACTAGTTTTGTAATTTCAGTACAAGATTAGAGATTTATAATAGTTCGTATCAACCTGTTGGTGATGTTAAGGGTTGAGACTGATCAGCCTTTATTACTAAATATTCGCTTTATGCGAATTGTATTGCTAGTCACAAGTTCACAAATTTGGAAAGCTAGAGTATTAATGCAAAGTTTAATCCAGGAAGTAGGCTTGCATATTATTTGCTATACCTTCCTGACACTAATACAGAATTATGTAATGTGACAGAACGTGTAATTGCTTTTCTTCATATGCTCTCACAGTTTTATTCTTGCCTATAGTATTTTTGTAATTATCAGATATGAGCAAACAACTGTTTAAGAGAAGTAATTATGTCATTTGATGCAGAACAAATTGATGATGCGCATATTGCGAACAAATAAAAGTATATAGTATAACCTGTGTGTATATCAGTTTACGACATATTTATGTGGAGTTGTTCAGTAAAAAGAATTGGATTGGCATCAGAGAGATCTATTTAAACACGAGTGGAATACATGGAAGTGGCTTTGATTGCCCTGTCAGCATTAAGAATGAAGGTTTATCTATGAAACTTTTCATTTTCGAGTACTTAGATTAATTATAAACACCAAATCATTGATTTAATATACATCATAAAGTAGATTTTTAAGAAATCGCAAAAATGCTTAAAATTAATATTACATTAATTCATGCTACTATGTAATAGTAAGTAGCGCAAAATGTACGGTATCAAAATCTAAGTATGAAAGATGTTTGAGCAAATCACACATTGCCGTTTTATCGCATTGCATACCATCCGGCATAGACAATATATAGTAACCAGCAGACAGAGGCATGGCTTATTATTGGGCAAAGTGACATGACAATATTTTTAAAATGGCAAACAGAGAAAGAAGAAATTATACAAACAAAGATGATTAAATTAGTTTGCACAAGTGTGACTGTCTGGACACAGTAGCCTAATGGTGACCGTGGTGGGGTTTGACAAGATGTGGACTAAGTTCGAATCCCGGTGCAAACATCAATATTGGGATGCGAGTATATGCAGCCGATGAGTTTCGAATAGGACGAAGCGCAGGTAATGGGTTCCACCTGTTAGTCATAATCCGACTTAATGATAAATAAAATCAGAACTTATTTGTACAGCAAATTATGGAATTGTCTGATGGGTATTATTGAACAGTAGTAAGAAAAAAGAACTAGAGACAAATGACAGTTGTCCACTTCGATAACTAAAGAATACAATGGAGAGTATCTAAAGACTAAAAGCGGTACACAGTTAATAATTTAAGCCAATATGTAGTTCTCAATAGGTTCGTTAGAGTCTAACCTATTGTTTAGTTCACTTAGGAAATGACTGGATTTTTTATCAAATACAGCTACGTTTTTCATGAGAATATTTCATCAACATTCTGAAGTGGCGATATACTTAGAATCACGTATGTATTTTAAAATAAAGTATTGACTCTTTCTTGGAGTTTATCCAACAAATATCCCTGTTCTAAGCTGTACAAGATCGCTAATTATAATTCAGTAATTTGTGTGAAGTCGGCGAGGCCTATTTTGTCCATCATACCTGCGACACAAAACAAAGATGCTTTTAATTACTTTGCACAAATAGATAATATGAATACTTTATGCAAAATAAACAATAATGAACATTTATAATTAATTCCTGATCACCTTATGAATTAAGTCACCATAAAAATTAGTCACTTAAAGATGGTTAATTCTGTCATATAACATCACATACAAGTACACTGAAGGTTCTACTTTATTTTATAAACCAACCAGTTCAAGATTTAATAGGCTTTGAAATATCTGAAAAATTTGATTGAATATGAGTGGTCTCCTGAATTTTCACAGAATTTTTGTTTTCAGATGATATTTCGTTATAAAATAATGGCAGTAGAGTAACAAAAAGGCATGACAAATGTGCATATTATAAAGGATCCGTCAGCGAACGACAATTGTGATCCTGTATTGAATCAAATGTAAGGCTAATCCATCCAGTGAAGTGTGGTGCTTTTTCAAACTGTAGTGTTGTTAACTAAAAGTGGTATTATGAAACTACCAACCTGATTCCTTCAATGTGCATTTACCTTACTTCATAAATGGATCTCCGTAAATATTGTTAACAGTAATCCATATAGCTACCTAATGATTGATTCTGCAATTTCGAGAATTCTACACGAGTTGCTTTGACAAGTGTAAAACTTAGTTAAACAATTGTCATTTTTCATTTTTTTTTTGGTCAACTAGTCACTTCTTTCCTTAACCACGGGGTTTGTGTTAATTCACTGTATAAGAACAAATATTATATACCAATTCAACAGGTAATTATTTCCTGAACTTTGGAGAAAGACAAGGAAATTATTATTGATTTCACAATTGAATAGAAATATCATGTGGGACGAAAAATATATAATACCTAATTATTTTATTTTTATGACATCATGTGTATGCATATATATATATATATATATATATATATATATATATATATATATATATACTAATTAGTTGATAAAGCTCAATATATTCAAGATAATGCAGTTGTTAACAGTGAATTCGTACAATATAATTAGTTACATAATCAAATATATTATCTTTAGATAATCTTGGGTATTATGTTTTCTTACTATGAATTACGTTATGCGAAAGCCAGACCTGTAAACTCTTCTAGTAAGACAGTGAAGTTTAAATATATTTACTAACAATTTTTTTAATATTTCAGACAATTTGCATAGTTCGCAAAAGGTATACAATTATGCTACTGCAAATATAACCATCAACAGTAATTTTAAAATTACAGGTAACTTAAAGTTTAGCACATTTATTATGTACTTACTGTATACATTATTTCATATTAGGTAAGGTTATATTCTGTAAACTTAAGGTTGATTGTTATACTCGTTGTGTTTCCCTCTCACTTTTATACTATGCTTTGTGTGTAATTCCTATGTACCATATTTACACTGAAGTAAAATACATGGAAATATAGTGTCGTATAGTAAAAATCATATGATACTGATATACAGCTATAACATCTCAAAAAGATTGCGTAATTTGAATGAACTATCTAGATGAATAAGCCTTTGAAGATATACTTTCACTTATCCCGAATGTAATGAAACTAAAATGATTATGATATTTCTAAAGCAGCACTAGTATAAAGTGATACAAGTTTACTTTTGAAGGATTCATCAAGCCTACATAAATAACTTCGAAAAAAACTGTCTTCTGTTATTTACAAATCTTTTCGTATAGATAAAACCAAAGGTCTGTTTCAAATGAGTAAGTGAATTGTATATTGCTGACTATATTATCATGTACAGTATTGCTTTACAAATTGAATGTTGTGAATTAATACAGTTGATTATCGGTAGAATTCATTTTATTATTATAACTTTACTTTAAACCCATCCAATAAACTTTTACAGAAGTTAAAAATACACCGGTCAGTATTGAACTCAGCGAAACTGTTGAATTTCCTGTTACATTTTTACGAATCTTTGCAAAACGTAAGCAACATACACACTGATATATAATAGACAGTTATCATTAAATTATTTACTTTTATTTTTATTGATCATAAACCATAAAAATATAAAATGATGAAAGGATTACAAATATTAACCAACATGTAAATAAGAATAACACTTCTATTCACCACCTCCCACCAACCACCATCACAAAAGTTCATCGCAATTTTAATTAATTAGTTTCTGATAAACCTTAAAAATACCTTCATCAAACTTGTATTAAGAGCTATATTTTCAATAAAGTATAAGTTTAACAGTCTCCTAATAACTCGTCAGCAAATGGTTCCAAACCATCAAAGTGTTAATGTAACATCGTGGGGGGTGGGTTCTCTTATTACCCACTGACCTGGGACTCACTAAATAACACTTATTATGTAAAGATGCTGTATGAAAGAAAGAAATATATGTTCAGTAGATTAAAATCAAATTCTCAAAGTAATTTTCCAGTATATTATCCTATTGCCAAATCTTAATATTACATATACAAACTTAAATATGAGCGATCTTTAAATATAAATCGACACAGTGATGCAACAAATGTTCAAAACTTAATTTCAACTGTCAAGCAATTATAGGAAATTCTATTCTCTACGAGTTTCTTATAACTGACCTATAAATAAACAACTGATCTAATGATGTTTCAACTCTTAAGTAATTGTGTTGTGTGCTTCTAGACCATTCACTACAAAAAGACAATTTAAACTTCTTCAAGTTCTTCTGGTATAAAAAATATATAGCACTTTTATTTTCTTAATGGTTTTATTTATTCCAAGGTTGTAAGCACTGAATACAAAACCGTGAAATAACATGAATTTATGTTATTCTGCAACAGTTGTTGTTCTTGCCCCACTAATATTTGAAAAGGGGATGAATTGTATTAAATTAAAAAAGCCATTTAATGATTTCATTTATCTGAACCGTTCATTTATGAAATACACCATTCAGTAGGAAATGTCATATCTACAAATGATTGCAATCTAACATATTCTAATGACAAACATATTTCGTCCTAACGTTGCATTTACGAAGTTTGTAACAATCAATACTGTGATAATGGATACTGTTATATTTTGGAAAGTTTCCGTTTTGATTCAGTCATCAATCTATTATCCTGTAAAGACTATACAATGCAAAAATTACTGTTTTATTTAAGCCACAAAATGACACATCACTAACCATTGTTTAATAGTCTATTTCTCTTATAACAGCAATGCCATTATTTTTTTAACTGAAATGAAGCTAATCACTTTTCTCATTTAATAAGAAATGAATTCGTAAATCACATTGTCAATAAAGTTTCATAGTAGCATATTAAGCACAGTTTTGCAATTGTCGCGCAGCGTTTTGATTATCTGTTTAAATAAAATAGCCTAAATTAAGGGTATATCTTTGTACGCACTATGCATATTGATTACATACTTCAATTACTGAATCAAAACATAGTAAATTTTCAGAATATTTGCTGACATCACTTGTTTATTATTATTATATGGATTGAGAAACTGAAACTTTGTACTTCCAACTATTTTTTTTTCACGATAAATTGTTCGTACTCTTCATCATCATGCTTTTATTACTGAGTAACTTTCTATGTTGCATATTAAATCTAAGTGGTTAGTTTGCTTAAGATGAGTATGATGTAAATCATAAAATATCTCGAAATAGCTACATCTTTGCCTGAAATCTCAATAATTTTTCAATGTCTAATTATCTGTTCCGTAACTACTTAAATATTTTACTGCTTGAATATTCAATTCTTTTTTCTGGATGTGGTCAAAGTTTTAAATTATTTAAGAACGTAAAATAATGTATTTTATCAAGAATTATATACTTACAAGTTAACTTAATGAAATTCTACTTGATAGATTTCTTTTCAATAGTATTCAGATAACAACGAAAGTAGTTGTTTAAACCGAATATCATGAACACGTTTCAACAAGTGATTATGTACACTCATCATTTTTGAAGTAATAAAGTATACAAAAACAACCAACGAACATATATTGAGTTACTTTATTAAATGAAATACACCATGAAACTTATTTTTATTGATACGTGATTGAAAGTTGTTAGTTAAATAGCCTAGAAAATATCGAATACTGTATTCATTAGCAATCATCACTATTATTTGTTACTTTGAACTCTCGTTATCATACAGTATCAAATGAAACGAAAATTTTTGTTCATCAATGTTTAGTCGTAGAATCATTTCGTAAATAACTACGATTTCTTATTGAAAGTTACAAGATCCTATTACTTATTATGGATGATATTACAGTGAAGTAACATTAAGACATGTAAAACACTTGATAAGTAATTATGACATGTTAATTAACTGGTTTGTTAACAATACACATAATTAAATATTATTGTTTTATTTTGGGGACTAAGTGACAATTGATTACATAATTCTTCTTTTTCTTATATATACGAGATGAAACAGTCAGTTAACATTTCGATAAAAGCCATTTCAGTAGTAAATTTATTATGAATTATAATATCTGAGTAATGATTACCGTGTGTTTTGTTCTTTACATTTTTCAGATTAATATCCATCGTCTTCATCATCGCCATTATACTTCTTTTTAGAATATTTATAACCATATTTCTTCCTGGAATGATCTTTTTTCCGTTTTCTATTCGACTCATATTTCCCATGATGTCCCTCCTCCTCATCATCGTCGTCATGCCCTGTATACTTTTTTTTCCTCTTTCTATCTTTTTTTGATTTCCTATAGTAATGGTCATTGTCATTTTCTTCATGATCGTTTGATCCATAATGTTTGTTATTGTAATTCCGTTTCCTCGATTTATATTTACGTCGTTTGTTACTAGTTGAGTGCTTTCCATATGAATCATCTGAATCATCGTCGTTTGATTCGTGTCTATTATATTTCTTTCTAGAATATTTTTTTGCTTTTTTATCATAATTATGATCTTTAGAATTCGATTCATCATTATCTTCATCATCATATTTGTCATCATTATATTTCTTTGGTTTATAGGAATCACCACCTTCTTCGTCAGTCATATCAGTATAATCGTCTTTATCTCGTTTATTTTTTGTATTATACCCTTCTTGATTAGAGTAATTAGAATTATTAGCATTATCATTACCATCCGATCCATAATTTTCGTTATGATCTTTATTTGAGTCGTTTTCTGAATATTTAGCAGATTCAGAATCACCTGAATCGCTTGAATCACCTGAATCACCATCCTCACTTTCATCTTTCTTTCCATTATAATTATGATCTTCAGGTTCTTGTTCGCCGTTATCTGAACCACTTTCTTCATTTCCATAATCACCATTATCTGAACTATAATTAGCACCTAATAGGGCATATTGAAAATAAGAGCTTAATGTAAATAAATTTTCATTCTCACCATCTTCATCATTGTAGTAATCGCTTTTACTATGTATAAACGAATAGAATAGAGTAAGCGTAAACCATAGATATATCCACTTCATTTTATTTTTAATCTTATTACATAATAAACTAAATTGTTGTATATTTGTATAAACGAAATGCACTTATAAAGCATAATAACATTTCGAACATGAATGCACTCAGTTATTTATTTAAAAAAACAATCGGTTTTCGCAATAATACAATATGAGTATGCACTTTAAATATAGTATGAATGATAATGATTTACTATGGAGGCAGTCAATAAATATGGATTATGACTGGGAAGTAAAATCTATGACATCAGCTGGATGTGTTGGCAGTACAATGTTGATGATAACACTGGGATTTTAATTAAATGGTCTTTGTGAACTTTAGTAGTATTGAGTCGATCTGTTCAGGGTACACAAATGGCAACAGAGAGTGAATAATTTCAGTCTATATCAAGCAAACGGGGAGATTCTACAACACGATCCTATCAGCTGCATACAACCTAGAATATTGCATAATTGTTAAAATTAATGACTGAAACAAGGTTCAGTGTTCTCGTAAAAATAAATTTGATTGAAATTACGCACACACAAGCATGGTAGACATGAAAGAACAATTAAAATGTTGAACAGAATATTGAAAAATATATATATATATACGATGCATAAAGAAGGTACCAGAAGCAGCAAACAAAACGGTAATCAGAGTTTGAGTGATTATATAAGAAGTGAGTAGAAAAACAATTGACATTAATTGAGAATACTGAAAATTTAGATCAATCATATAAATTGAAATGTGACATGATTACATAATTAAACGGATCAGATTTAACAGTGTAAATAGTGATTTAACAGAATGGATCTGATTTGAAAAAAAATAATAACGATGCGACGGAATAATTCAAAGGGACAATTATTTCAGGGGTGTAACGAAATAAGAGGTAAGTTACTAAAGTAAAGAAAGACTAAACACTGCTTTTTTAAGGCTCGCTAGTTTAATTTTAAGTGTCTGATAGCGTGATCTTCAGACAATTTTGGATGAATTGAAGTTTTCTGTCCATTGAACGCTTTAAATTATCCCACAGTAACAATCTTGTATCCTTTGTCAATCAGATAGTTTCATTCTTCCAAATCGTAGATTTGTCACACATGATGACGAAATTTATGGAAGGCTCTTCTTTCATATCTGACAATGTAGCTAATTTTGAAGGTACACGTAAGTTTATGTAAATAACTAATGATAACATAGGAAGGATATCTGTCAACTTTTGATTACCTCTAAGAACACATTGTTCTACACAATATAATTAGCGTTGCCGCTTAATGCTCTCTTGTTAGTCGTCTTCTGATTGCTTTGCAACATTACTCTGTTTCGCAGTTTCCCAAAAGTTGAATGCAGTCAAAAATGAATTTTAAGCACTAAAACCCGTAACGGTCATACATACTCGAAATTAAATAAACATCTTTGACGACTGTAAAGTTGATGTGTTAAAGTGAATCATCTAGAGGCACATTACACAACTGCTCAAGTGTTGAAACATCATTAGATCAGTTGTTTATTTGTAGGGCAGTTATAGGAAACTCGTAGAGAATATAATTGAAAGGAGCATGCATACAAAGTTAAGAAAATAAGTAAGTTGAGTAATAATAAGTATAATCAAAAACAGCCATTAGACAAATGAAGCTCAGACAGAAAGAATGACGAATCACCATCAAACACATTCAGTAACTAAAGTTTAGAATACAGAATCACCAGTGCAAGAAAGATTCAATACATTATACTTAAAGGTTTTACTACAGATTTTTTAAGATTCAGCTATACAATACTTTTGACTTTAATTTTTAATTTCTATTATCTGTACTTAATTCAGTTAATCACTGTTTTTACATATATTTATTTCTGGCCAATTCATGCTATTTATATTCTTAAGTGTGCATCCAAGATCGAAACTCGCGAAATTGCGTTTGTTAAAACAATAGTGACGATTAATAATAGTTGTTTAAAACTAGATAGCACAAAAATCATTCTGTCAGTTATGTGCAGAATGGAGTAGGGGTAGGAAAGAAGCGGATTAAGAACATGCAAATATCAACAGGGTGAAAGGAATTGGGTAAGTTGTTTAGTAAGTCACGAAAATGATAGGTTCGTTATACATTTCTTTTAAACACATAAACTTGAATCGTTAACTCGAATCCCTATAACTTCCGCTATGTTATAGACAAGATTGAAACCATCGGAAAAACTAGATGATTTATGATATGTCACTGTGAGTGCTTTAGTTCCACTCATTTCATGCCCGCAATCTATCAATTATGAGAAAACAGAGCTTAGTATGGACCTTTTTCAATCCAAGTTGGTATATGTTAGTTGACCATCTAGTTTAGTCGTTTAGTCGTATGCCGATATATCTTTCTCTACAGAAGATAGATGTACAGATATATATGGATATGAAGTTCTGACCTACTTCCTATGTTTAAATGATAACCCATGTTATTATTAGGACTACGCATCTTATACTGAAATATGTACCCATGCTGTCATCAATTGACTTATCATTACCACTAATATAAACGTCATCCTACTATTAACTACTTTTTCCACTTATAATAAATTTCGTAATCCACCTATTTTACTCTTATTATTGAATTACAAACTGTCAACATTAGTTTAATAATTTTCACAACTGTATAAAATAGTGTTGATTATTAGAGTAAGGCCTGAAAGCAATCTAAGTTAAAATAATATTTTTAGCTTCTTTGTGTTCTTCTAATTTACATAGTGAGGATTCTCAACACTTTAAATTACATATGATATATTACACAATATATATACGGCAGTTATTATTCGTGTTTTTCTAAAAGTCCAATTGGTTTCGCTTGGTTGCTTTTATGATTCAATCTTTTCAGTTGAGACTATATAAGAAAAAAGTACATATATCCAAAAATTTCACTGTGATCTGCTTATTCTTTAAGATGTAATTTCTTGCTCCTTGTGACCAATGACGAACTTATTCAGTTCATAATCTCTCACCATATCATTAATATGATCGTTTCCTTTGTTTACATCATTCGTGACATCATTTGTCATTTCAGCTGTAATTTACGCTTCATTGGATGTGATCTTTAATTGTGAAGCTTTTATGCTATAATGTCTCCGTCCTTAAACGCTGCTATCTAAATATTTCATTTCCCTCTGAATTGTCTGTTGTTAATTATTGATTAATTGTTAATGATAAATAATCTATTTGATTTCACTTGTAATTTCTGCAGTAGTTGAATCAATAATCATTATGAAAGGCTGATATTATGTGTTTCGGTGTAAGTAAAACAAACAGCCTCATTCGTATGTATTAAGACGGCTCCAGTAACCTAGTTGAAGCCTCCAGAATCCTTGAATGATCCGGAAACACCCCGTCAAATCAATGATCCGCAAAACTTTTCAGAATCCAGACATGGGGTATTGACTGGGTACTAGCTGAAACTTCTTAGTCTGCATTGGATGGATTATAATGTTGATTTTATTCTTTTAGTGAACTATAAATATACACATTAGTATGTGTATACCTTACCCTTTCTTACTGGAAAAAAGATTGCTGTCTACTTATTTTTTGGACTGTGACTAGGAGGATTCAAGATGTTCGAGTGCTGAAGATGTCCGCTGTTATTTAAGTTATTAAGTACGAGTTATAAAAGTATGATCATCGTCATACATATTTCATCTCATGATGACTTTTCTAATATGACCCAGTTAAAGTATTTGATTTCGCACATGTGTTTTGAAACATTTTGATATATTAACTTTTCTAGAATATTTTAATGTTTTATCTTCCATTTCTTACATTCAATGTCACTTAGAAACAAATCTAGTCAATATCATTACCGTTTTCTCTCGTAGGATATGCTGTTCCCAGACAGTCTTACATATATTAGAATATGAAATATCTAAACAAACATTTGCGAAGACATTTTGTTGAAAATATAATTAATTCATCTTTTTATGTTAATTTTTTTCTCACTTTGTTTATTCATTGCATTTCAGTAAAATACTTTTGATATAATAATTTGTATAACTCACACATCATTGCTATGTACGCAGATGTTTTCATTGATTGTTGTATGCAAATGTTTATTCATGAATTTCCAGAGATCTCGAAGATCTACTCACTTTACCATCAAAAGCCTAATAGGATGGATGCAATGAAACAACGTTAGTAAAAGCATTTCTATAATTTTGTATGATGGAATATAAACTGTATTGTACAGTAAAGCTAATATTTAAGTGAGCTAACTTGTTAATTAACAGTAGATAAAATCTGGTACACAGTCATTAAGAGATTATAAACTTAGTATGGTAGTAAATAATTGGGTGATGTAACAGAAAGAAAATCAAACAAGTCATTCATTGCGCCTTAAAAATATCGGTGTTGCAATTTTGTTAAATCCATGCTGCTTCAAATAAATATACATACTGATTAGTGAGTACTTTCATAAACATTTGATTTGCTTATTGTAATGATTTTTGACACGGTAGTTGTTGCTCAAGTATATTTCCCCACGTACTAATGGCCTTATTTAAAACGAGCGACTAAATCAAATCAGGCCCACTAAAGGGATATATTGTTAATAAACTATACAATAATGTAAATCACACTATAACATCTATCATCCCACAGAAATGTGCATAAAAATGTCCATTTACGGTCAAAATTGTAATTAAAGTAAACTGTTCTAATATTTAAAGTAGGAAAATTTTATCCTATTGAAGCTATCAGTAAACGTCTGCTAAGTAATGATTTTTAGCACTTTGAGCAATATCTTCAAAATTATTGTCTATCAGCTGTTAACAGTATATCGACAGTTTACATTTTGTATATTCCTATTCCGATCTACACATTCGTATGATTTTCACTGGTTTCATATTACAGACAGTCAATTTATTTACATTAATCATCAAAACTTGTTGTGCACATCATTAAATTTTCTTACAACTCCGATTTATTTCACTACATAATAATTACTATTCTTCAAATCTAGTCCATTCTGTTATGTCATCATATCACATTTTGGAAATATGTAATTGTATTTAAATGAGTGAGCTTATTTTATATCATTCTTCTTTGTTGTTAACTACTTTCTATTACCTCACTATATACGCATTAAGTCTCCCAGTCATTGTAGGCATTGCTACCTGGAACATTCTGTTGCATAATAATTGAATGTTTGTTACATCAACATATTTTAAATAACAACCGAATGTATCTCTATGATTAGATAGAACATTATTTAGTATGTAGATTTTGTATTATAAACATAGGTTTGTTGATGAAAAATCAAACTGAATAATCAGAATTCATTTTACATAACAAAACATATTTTGTAGCATGTTTATGAATGTACAACATTTTAAATTACACAACAATAATTACGTTGAAATGAAATGAATTATATTAATAAAAGACGATTATGCAATGAGATGAATTAAAAATTTACTATCAGTAACCAGGCTGGAATGTCTAATCTCAAACATTAACATACATTTAGAAAGTGGTTACATTAATCCAATTATGAGAGATGTCTAAAAAAATAACATAGATAATAACTTGGTAGAGATGACCAGCACAACAAATAAAACGGTGTATGGATAAAAATAAGATGTTGATTGTCAAAAACATTAATCCATCAAAAAAGAATGACAAAAGCAAAGTGTACAAGGGCCTAATATACAGTTTGATCAACATAATCATCAATCGTACATGGTAATAAACACTTGTTCAATCACCATATTAACACACAATATCTCTTATTCTAATCTACAATCAAACAACTACACTAACACACATTATTCACCTCACAAATATCAACTTCCATTCTGTACATTCTATCCTCAATCACCAATGACAGAAATCACTTCATTGACAACAATTGACAGAACAATGTCACCAATATCACACATCAATCCAAACCTATACTTATTTCACATTCATGCTCTCACTGTATAAATATACGCTCACAACACTCAACAGTTGTCAGAATTGTTCACAATGATTGCGATTAAGGTGAGAACACAATAATTTCATAACACCATTTGTGAACTATAGGCACTCTTCATTTGTATATGCTTATACACAATAATCGAACAAATTGAAGCAGCAGCCAAACGTAAGTCAACTATTTCGGATATTCACCAGCACATTTCATTGCAGATCATGCCAAAACACGACATGGTGATGAGGCAGATAAAGCCTCTAAATTACACCAGAAACATCAAAAACCAGGTATCATGCATGAACTTGTTTATCCACTATTTCAACTACATTCCCGATATCATTGCATCATTTCTCAATTATATAATCTGTACATTTGTTTGATGTATATTCTCCTCAAACTATCACATTGATGTACTGTTGATTATTGAAACTGCATATTTGTCAATTTTATACAGGAAAGGGGAAGAAGGCTGAAACAGAACCAGTGAAAGCGACGACAGATCTACCAGAAGGAGCTAGTAGAGAGGTGAAGATGACACCTGAAGAGGGTGGAATTCTTCTAGATTTGTTGTTTGGATTAATTTAGTGTTAGTGAGAATGGAATATTTGATAGTTGATTTGTGTTATTGTAGTAAATACATGTTTTATTGCACAATGGTGATATTCTTAGTGTTGTTGTGTTTCGTAAGTGAATGGGAATCTGTGTAATTGTTAATTGATCGATATCGGTTGCTTTTTCAAGTGTTGTATGTTATATGTAAGTTGTGAATAATTAATATTCGAACAAAACTTTTATCAACAGAAAATGTTTCTTATGACAAATTCTTCCACAGTACTAAATTTTTACTCAATCGACAATTCAAAGTGATTATCCAAGCCTAAATAACAAATATCATCTGTAAAGTTACAGAACCTGAATTAGTGATTGTTAGTAAATTAAATTTATAAGTCACAAAATAACACATGACTTCAGTCAGTTTTAGAGTCGTTTGAAGTTTTGAAGGTGATTAAGATTATCAGATTAAATATTGGTTGTAATTATGAATACGAAATAGAACAAACATTTGTACACCAACTAAAGTAGTGTATAAAATGATTTCAATGAGTAAAATGATCGAAGTATTCAGTAAAATTGTCCATATGCCAATACAACTAGTAACAACAATATTATGAAGAATAGTACAACAGTACGAGAAGTACTAGCAAAAGAAATTGAGAAAATGAAATGGATTTTAATTAAGGAGAAAATTGATGTGTCTATGAAATAATTTAGTTCATGTTATTATTATGAAATTAACGACTTACTTGATCTGATATTAGTTATGTTAAAAGAGTCGACTGGATATATCAATTTATAAGTAGAACTCTGGCTTTTTTTTTCCGAATTTCATTCACTTCCGCTAAATGAGAATAAGTAGGTCTAATGGACTTCACTAAACAGTTACTAAAATTGCATACTGTTGGAAACGACTGATTCATGCTTTCAGTATGGCCTGTTATAATTGGATGAGGGAGTAGTGAGCTATTAACCGTCTTAACCACACCTGTGCTCAGCTATGCTGGAAATGTTCACAAACACAAAATGCTAATTCCTATGAAGTTGGTAGATAAAACTTTCTCCAAGAGAGCAGTCGAACTAATAAATGCAAAAGGAGGTAAATATTGTTGGTAATTTATATCTTAGTCTCAACCATACCTTCGGACATGTGGAAAGCATTAATCGTAGTTTACTGGTATTTATTGTTTTGTTAGCTGCTCTTCTTAACCTCCGGGTTAGTTTCACTAATAGAATCACTCTTTAATTAAAAAACGCCTGAACAACGTTTTCTGAACGGAAGTTTGAACCATTTGTACATTAACTTGATTACAATGTTTTGGAATAAATGTTTTCTTTATGAGCGTCAAGTAAGATGTTCAACTCGTCACCAGCAGTACGGGGGTTAACGTATAACTGTTGCTCTGCAACTAAGTGTTCTTACTATATTTCTTTTTTTTGCATTCCCGAGTTACGTAACAGTGTCTACGCTTTTTCCCTGTTTAAGTTCCTTCTTACTGGTCTCTTGCCTAGAACAACTATACTACCTTCAAAATCTTTTTCATTTTGGAGCTTGGTGGCTGGATATATATCATTAAAATGCCTACAAACTCCAAGTTGTGCCACATTATTTTCTCAATGAATGAATATGTCATCCATGTATCAGCAGTAGAATATATACTTTTGATAAGTTGTTCAAGTGGATCATTCTTTACTTTTGCTGGGAAAATGGTTGCCAATATGAGATCAGTTAATGAACCTATTTCTTATCTGTCAATGTTCTTTCAGATTTCGCATTTAAATACAAAACTCTTTTTAATGAAGCAATTTACACTAACTCCTCCATGATGCCAATAGTAATGCCAGTCATTATATTATTTTCCTTGAGTTGTTAACATTGATATTTGACAACCTCTGCTGGTGGGACATTCGTAACTAATAATAATACATCTAGAAATACCAGTGGCTCTTCTTGAGCGTTGGGGCTTTTGATTTTGTCAAAAAGGTAAAATACATCGATTAGTCAATAAGTGTTACACCCCCACTCGCAGCACATGCTGCCGACTATCATTATGCAACTCTGTTCTGGGCTCTGCATCCTAAACATTATATCTCGCAGTCTGTTGGTGAATTTGAGTGTGTGAATGCCTCAATCGGTCGCAGCTCGACATCTAATTGTTATGTTGGGCAATTAAAGATGAGTAAAAAACTCTTAAAACTGTGTTTTAGGACACTATTTCAAGTATTCCAACTGTGGGTAATGTAAACATTTCGTTTCTATGGTTGTTACATTCCTCTTACCCTATCCTCTCGATTAGTATATTTTCTCTTAGGATATTGTTTCTTACTATGAACTACAGTTATTTGGTTGTGCACAAGTTGTCTCTGTTCACTACTACTACTTCCTTTGTTCTGTATTAATGTTAATTTCCTAATTGGTTAACTGTGTAATCTGGTTTTATGTATAGATGAAGGAATGTATGAAATATAATTTGATTCTGTTCAGTTGCTCTATCGGCTTGCGTTCTTAATTCGGCTTGAGACTAAGTGGACATAGGGCAGACGGGCACTTATCGACTAGAAACGCCTAATTGGCATTTGGTCAACCAACCGAATTTCTCGCGTCATAACACTAATATATATATCTTTATTAATCCATACAGCCTTAATAAATTAATTCCCATATCTCTTTAACGTTTGAAAAAAATATTCATTTGATTTCTAAGTTTTTACGAAAATTCAATAAGATCATTGTCTATCCTAATTATTGAAATATTTACAGCCAACTTTAAGAGTTGTACATTATTACTTAAAATATCAGTCAATTTGTTGATATAGTCCATTTAGTCCAGTAAAACAACTGATTCCATATCTGGTCTTGTAATCAGCAGACTTTCTTCACATACAACTATTCACAAGGTTACATTTAAAAGATTCTGTTTCTTAATCACAATCTGGTACTAGGTTTCACATTTGAATATATAGATTTCAGAAGTGAACATCTATGTCTATTCTATTAGAATGACTACAAGTGTCGAAAAGTTTCACGCCTAATGATAACACTTTAAGTTTTTCCTTGTCAAGTTCCATTGTCAAAAACTGTCAGCATATATTCTATCTTCTATAAAAACTTTATTTTCTATGGTTTACTTTTGCAAGCCTTTGAGTAAATTGATATATTTTGTTACTGTTCTTTGTTCTATCACTTGTGAAACATAATTTGTACAAACAGTATTTACAGGCCATTTGTTTTCGAATAAACAACAACGAAAATCAGCAATTATTGCAGTATTACTGAAGTATTGTAAGGATAATTATTTTTGCAAACTTTAAAGATGTTAGGATGAAAATAATCAAAGTACATTCATTACTTTGAAAGTATAATATTTTGCATTGTTCTGTTTCCTTTGATTATAACATGATGTTTAATTTACTAAGATTTTATTCGCGAATCCATTGAAGAAACTAGTTGTACTTCTGTCAGCTGAAACAAGTGATATTATTATATATCTAATTTTCAACTTTGTTTTGAATGTTATATTTACACTGTTTGAAATTTGCAGCATATACGAGTATCCGTCACACATAAGTATCCATGATGCATGACGAAAGATAAATGTACAACGATTAACGACCGTCATAGGCATAGTATAACAAATTGTCCATAGAAACGCATCACTATTTGATTAATCGTTTTTGACCCCCACTGTTTTCAGGCATATATGGTACCAGAATTACGTTAACTTATTTATACCAAAATAGTGGATAAACCTGAATATAAATTCAATTCCACTAGAAGAATGCTTTCTTCGGTCTAATTAATATAACCGTGGTGATTTCATCGTTCTCCTGTAAGATATAATTAATGCAAACTTTTGAATGGATTGAGCTAATAGAATTTCTCTACAAATGGCCAGGAGCTTGTTATATTGATGCAGAACATAACTCATTTTACTTTATAATGGTAAAATCGTTTCTAGTTTACTCAGAATGTATACTCAGGTAGTTTCACCAACAAATATGCATATGACTTACACGTTTAATTAACAGAAAGAAAAGAGAAGAAACCTTGGTGCTCTGTCTAGTCAATAATCAATAAAAATACTGAAATCAAGACAATTTATTAACCAAGTAAATAAATTCCATACAAATCCAAAGTCATTAGCCAGGCCAGAGGATACAATAACAGAAATAAATATAGTAATATCGGCAACACAACTGTGGAAAATAGTCTAACAAATTCAAGCCTAATTAAACAAGCTGATATTCAACTGTAGAGAAATTCCTCTATTTCGATTCCATCAGTAATTTATACTGATAATGTCGCTTAAGGGAATGATGAAAGCTTTATATACCAATCAAGCATCTCTCTTCATGCAATTTAATTCAAATCATCTTACTTATTTACAATTCTCCTCATTCTCTACTCACACCAGTCCAAAATCATACAGGTGTAATTCTCACTTAACTCCGACAGAAAGTGGAATTTAACTTGGTTTATTTGATTAGTGGATTTGTATGACGAAAGTAAACTCACAGAAATTAGTGCGACTAGGACAAAACGTTTTTGATGCAAAAAATGATTAGGAAAACAAGTATGCAAATTGACTTTTCTAATAACTGATCCAAAAGAATTGTATAATTCCATAAAAGTGGTTGTTTGCTTGTCTTTATGGTGCCTGTCGTATTAGTCACTTTTATATCTCATCACAGAACATTTCCTAATATTGCTTTCAGGTAAGTACATATTTGTCTCCAGCTCAGTGTGAAACCCCTGATCACCTCTAATCATACTGTTTCCCTCACTGGAATTTTCCTTCAGTATAATCATCGTTGTAAATCGAATGAAACCAGAGGGAGTACGAATTGAATACGTGTGCGCTGTTGACGTTTTAAATAAGAAGCAGTTTCAGCTGTATCTCCTATTTAATTTCTGGTACTTACTTGTCTGCTTTCATGAGATACTCCCAACTCCGTGGATTGCTGCTAACTCCAGCCTGCGCTTCTTCAATATATCTGTTAAGCGGATAATAATCATTAACTTTCCAGGTATATAAATTACTTGCATCTTACACACATCACTTTATCAATTAGGCCTTTACACAACTTCCTTGTGATTCTTTTTGATACTTTCACTTGATGACGCAATCCCTTTCTATTATTTGATACACTGCATATGTGTTTATACAATAAAAAACATCATTAAAAATTTTTTTTAGTTTAGTTGCCTAGAATTTTACTCGTTGACATAACCATTACAAGTACACATTTATTTACTATATAAATGAACATGAACAGCATAATCTGATTTACTTAATAAAAATAGTAATTATCAATCTTATTCGTTAATTCGAGTATGGGCTAATATTGCTTTCTACACCACACATTAAACATTAAAGACTTGATGATTCGGAGAGAGAAAGAACAAACACTGAAGCGAAATCTATAGAATTCACTTGATTTCATTCGGTTATCATCAGCTGCCACACACAACCTGGGACATCTTAAGATAAAAAAAATTGAGATGAAAATTCAGTATACTTATGAATTGGAGTCATTTCAACGTAAATATGTGTATAACATCATTATGATGAATGGACGATGTAGGTGAATTTTATAGAATAAAATGGTAATTGTTGAAATTAAATATAACCACTTATCAAAAATTCGTGGGTAACAATAAACACAAAATATTACAGAGACAACAACTTTAATGAAATGTATAATAGAAAATTAAATATAAACTAATTGTGAGTAAAGATTAGTCAATTTGTAAACGCCACAATGAAACCGAAAGATGATGTAACTGAAATAGCAGAATAGTTCAAAATATCAGGTCAAGTAATGAAATAAAATTAATGTTACAATGGAAGAGGAGGACTAACCACTTGATTCATTTGAACACTCAGATAAGACTTAGAGCTCATGATTTCGATAACTTAAAGAAACTTTAAAATAATTGAATTTGTCTGTTTTCTAGTTACTTCGAAGGGTTTCAATACAAATCATGTGGCCTGTGTCACACGTAGAAATTATTATTCTGTTTAATTCTCTAAGGAATAAACTCCTATATAGTGTTGTGAAACATTGAAAATTTACAGTTTGACCATATAGAATATTTTTAAATTACTCAAAACTTACAATACAACGCATCGTATAATGTGCTTTTGGAAAAAAACATACAAGTGTTTAACAAAGTAATTAGAGATGGCGTAGATGGAATGATTAACGTTTACATGCATCAATAAATAAATGTAAAGATTGATATAAGTGATTATTGATACAAATGAAACATTATATAATACATATCCAGAAGGTTGGAAAATTATTAGGAAGTTAAACAATGATTATGTAACACTATTCAGAAGAAAAAAAAACGAAAGCGAAATTGTGAAACACATGTTAATAAACAAATAAAAAGAAAATAATAAGATAGTTACTGGTCATCGTCGACAAACAAAATGGCCAGAGAAATAAGAATGTACAGAATAAACACGTTAACTTGCCCAAAAATAATTTAAAGTGCCAGGTACAGTTTATTAAGAACTAATACAGAGTTAAACCAACATAACTATCTAACATACATGGTGATAAACACTTCTTCAATCACCAAATTAACACACCATATCTCTTATTCTAATCTACAATCAAACAACTACACTAACACACATTATTCACCTCACAAATATCAACTTCATTCTGTACATTCTATCCTCAATCACCAATGACAGAAATCACTTCATTGACAACAATTGACAGAACAATGTCACCAATATCACACATCAATCCAAACCTATAACTATTTCACATTCATGCTCTCACTGTATAAATATACGCTCACAACACTCAACAGTTGTCAGAATTGTTCATAATGATTGCGATTAAGGTGAGAACACAATAATTTCATAACACCATTTGTGAACTATAGGCACTCTTCATTTGTATATGTTTATACACAATAATCGAACAAATTGAAGCAGCAGCCAAACGTAAGTCAACTATTTCGGATATTCACCAGCACATTTCATTGCAGATCATGCCAAAACACGACATGGTGATGAGGCAGATAAAGCCTCTAAATTACACCAGAAACATCAAAAACCAGGTATCATGCATGAACTTGTTTATCCACTATTTCAATCTACATTCCCGATATCATTGCATCATTTCTCAATTATATAATCTGTACATTTGTTTGATGTATATTCTCCTCAAACTATCACATTGATGTACTGTTGATTATTGAAACTGCATATTTGTCAATTTTATACAGGAAAGGGGAAGAAGGCTGAAACAGAACCAGTGAAAGCGACGACAGATCTACCAGAAGGAGCTAGTAGAGAGGTGAAGATGACACCTGAAGAGGGTGGAATTCTTCTAGATTTGTTGTTTGGATTAATTTAGTGTTAGTGAGAATGGAATATTTGATAGTTGATTTGTGTTATTGTAGTAAATACATGTTTTATTGCACAATGGTGATATTCTTAGTGTTGTTGTGTTTCGTAAGTGAATGGGAATCTGTGTAATTGTTAGTTGAATTACTAATCAGGTGTTTTCATAGACGATTTTTGTTGTAGTTTGGTTTATAATTATGTGTATATACAAACATTTTTAATTCGGTACTATCCAATGATTTCTTCGTGCGATCTGTTAATATTTTCAGAGTAATCACTAATGCCTTGCTTATTCTAAATACAGTTTCATAGTTAATTCAAATTTTGATTTGTACTATTGCTGTTTACCATTCATTAAACTATACTTCTGATGCATGTAGTGATAACGTTTTGAATATTTTACTGGTTTATGACAAATCTCATGTAATCGAGATATAGTCGTTATTCATATTTTCTACTCAATATAGTTTCGAATGTTGCGCCTACCTTATAAAAAGTCTTACATGACGCTCATTTTATTGAAGTGTTTTTCATTTCCTTAGCTTTCAGTAGTAAATAACAATAACGCCTCACTAAATACCCTTTGATTTCAATGAGTCTTAGGAATCTTCCCGGTTAGACGAATGATATTTTGTCTAGTTCGCTCGTGACATCGATTAAATATCCAACTATTGATATCATTCTACATACAATTCCTTTAAGTTCATTCTAATGCTAACACAACATACAACATTTAAATTAAGAACCATTTTTCAAGCATATTGCTTATTTTACTGGATCTTATTTGTTTACTGTTTGTGAAACTACAGCTGTGTTACATTTGATCATTATTTCAGGCTTCCATTCGAAGTAATGAAAATTATTTCAGTGCATTCTGACCTTCGTTTCTAGTAAATACTAATACTTTAAGTTTCTTATTATACGTCTTAGAAACAAGTAAATTCGGTTGTAAATTTTTTGTGATAGAAATCTCCTATACTTTTTTTGTATTAACTTCTTAATGACCTTTTGCTATGAACGAAAATGAACTAATCATGATGTACTGTTAATATAAGTAATGCCTAATTTATGCAAGCAACTCAGAAGTCCTCTTTACTTAGGAATGTAGATGCAGAATGCAAAGAGTATTACTAACCTTGTGGTTCTCAATTGTTCACTCGTTTGACTAAATTAATGACAATTACATTGTATACAATGATTTTTATTAAAAATGTATCAATATATGAATATAAAACGCTTGTTTTATGTCAAGACTAATTTTCGTAAAACATTTTCATTTACATGTTGAATAACTACTATTATCTTAAGCTTTAATATTCCTGTTTAAAGAACCTAACTGAAACTGTGCCTCATACTCTACATTGTACTGGCCAATATAACAGCTCCTTTAAGATATAGTGAATGTCGATTATATAGACAATGAATGGGTATCTTAGTAGAAAATTGACCAAATAAAATAGACTATTCTTTTGGAACTAACTCTCTGAAACTGAATATTAACAAATATATAGCAATTATTTGATGATAAGATGAAATGATATGGAAACGCTAACAGACGAGATGATTGATACAGTTCCTTGTTTTCCTAGTTGGAATATGATATTAGTAATCTAACAGGCTTTATGTACTGTCAAATTAATATGCATACATGAAAACATTAATCCACTCAGGGTAATTAAAGTATCAATGTTCGTAATGAAGTGTATAGCCTAACTGCTTATACATGTTAATTAAGAATTAATAATCACGTGATGGGTGTTGTAATGATAAATGAAATAATAAAGGTAGTTTGGTAATATGCCCAGGTTATAACTAAGTCAAACCACTCTAAAAAATAATCAGATTAAAATATTTATTTATTAAAATTATGCAATGCCAACTGATGAAGCTATCAGTTGTGACTATGTGGCTCAGAAATTTATAATATTTGTGGCTATCTGTTGTATTGCATCCTATTTTCTCAAACAACATTCAAACTTATTTCTTACACCTAGTAGAAATTTAGGGGATTCTTACCAAATATACTATGTCTTATATTCAGATAAAGGGACAAACGACTACATAGAACACTTTAACGGTATAAGTCATTTGCGTGATTACCTCTGAAACTTTACAGACTAAACATATTCTCGTACGAGCACAGTGTTACACCTGAATTTTTTAAAATACACTGTTACTTGAGAAACATACAAAATGAAAGCTCAATCATATAACTAAAGTAAACAAATAACTAGGGAAAAGAGGGGGGAGATTTTATTATGTACGTAAAGGAAAATTCTCGTGAATGTGAATAGGAATTTACTGTAAACGATTAAATAAATAAAATTGTAATTAATAATAATAGAATGAGTTCATTATGATGGATAGTGCTTGGATGAAATGAATTTAGACGGATACAAATCATGGAACTCAATAATGAAAGTGAAAGAAAACATAAGGTGAACTATGAAGCAAAATATACATCAAAAGTCATAGAAAATACTAACCGGTATTCATTTTCATGACATCATATTGGACTGAGAAGTCAAATGTAAAGAAATGTTCTTCATATATGAATTGGATTGCAATGTCAGAAATTCATTACGCTTGGAATTCATTTCTCAATAACAGTAGACACCAATAAATGTTAATAGTTAGTTGCATATTAAGTCAATGTTACTATTCCATAGGGGGGAATAATATTGAAGTTTAAATCGATCGTTTACTTCCATGAACCAGTTTCATCTACTATTAACCTAATAATTATTACATATCTTCCATATTCATTTATGTAACAACATCCTCATCTCATTTATCCCGTTCACCTATGAACTACACTTGTTATTGTGACACCTATTCTCACTAATGAAACCAAATGACTACTATTTGCATGTTACATTAAACACTACACTTGTGAAATATTTGACTTATTTATATAATCTTTGGTGTATGTGGGAGAATTAGGGGAGGAGAAATCAAACGAGTTCACTTCATTCCACGGTGTTTATTATACATGCTTTGAAAAATGTACCACTAAGATACATCTTTGCACAGTTTTTGGAAGTTTAAAGATGAATTAGTAATAAGTGATGCATCTTCAGCCTTTCTACGAAATGAATAATTATTTTCCTCTTCTCATTGTTCGAATTCCCGTTTACCAACATTTCACTTATTGACTAAACATTGAAGTACAACTCTATTATGAAACTCTTTAGAGAAGGATTCAAAAATGTAGACTACTAATTATGTGGAAAAAAATGTCCAATATTAGACAAATACGAATAGGTATAAACTGCCTATCCTATTAATTGCAATCGTGGCCTATGTTAGTCACAGCTACTTCATCACAAATTAAAAGCATAAAACACTTGAAATGCCGTTGATTAGATACAAAATTCTTTGTAAAATGTTTAAAAACTACTGAAATTACTGGAAAGTAGTGTTAAAATCCTAAACAAAATATGTGAATTTTACTAGTAGAGATGTAAAATGTTTTCAAGCGAAATATTTAAATCAATGGCTTGATTTTATCTAATGTTTTTTCCATGAAACGCGTTCTTATATTTAGTTGCCTTATTTTAATATCTATGACTACCGGAACTTTGTTAGGTGTGTAACTGTATGTAAAGAAAGTTGGCGTTTATTTATTTTCTGATACATAATTGTCAACAAAGTAACAACACTATTATAACTACGTTTTGCAGAGACAAAGCCTATCAGATGTTTTAAACCTGACTTTTGGTTTGCAGAAAGACCGTGATATGTCTTTCATCACCGTGGTAGGTATAACAATTTTTTCTTACTCAATCACATACGAATTCACAAACAAAAGTAAATTTCGTTCAAAATTCATCGAGTAATTACGTAATCTGAATAATGTAAGAACGACAACATCTGCAGAATTCTTTGAATTCAATGCATTTCGTGGAATTCTCATCAGCTAAATACATGCTATCGATTTTAGATAACTCAAATTATTAATAAATGTTGATTTTGTTAATTGAATTGTTTATCAGATAACGTTAGATTGTCTAGGTAGGGAAACTTTAAAGATGTTGAATTTAGAGTATCTATAAATAAATTAGAAAGAATACTCTAAGTTTAGTTGCGTAATAATAGAAAATGGGTTCGAAAATATTTCAATAAGTGACGCAAGAATTAGAGTTCTAGTGATTAGTTGAAAGAGTTTGATTACGTAATTATGAATACGCTATTTTTGTGAATACGTGAAGAAAAGAAATAAGACAGAAGAGTAGGAGTAAAACTCACCAACTTCCTGTTATCCATAGTTGGAAGAGGAAACGAAGTCATCGATCCTGTTGGGGATTTAAAATCCCCAAAAATGCAATGGTTGATTTAATCAAGCGGAAGAAGCTGTATTGATTTTTTATATGCTTGATTGTAAACTATCATCACATTAATTTAATTTTTAATGTGTGTCCTACTCCTGAGTACAGTTTGACAGTATTTCATTGTATTAATAAAGTGTTGATGAATTTACTTGATGAATAATCACTGTAAATTAATTGATATAAAAATCGATGCATTTATGTAAACGTTGTTCGCTAGTCTTGTCTCCGTTTTCGCTCAACAATACAATCTTCCTACAAATCTAGTCTTTTGAAATAGCTGTGGGTTGTAAAGGAAAAAGCTGTGATATCCTACTGAAGCACAAGTTTCAGAGATAACATTCGCGATAATCGTATCGACTGTTGAGGGGATTAGACATATAATCCGGCTACACTAGAGATCGTATCGCGTAACGTACTAAGTCAATAAAAACCCACGCGTTTGTCTCATCTGACTGAAAACATAACAGACCCAATGCTACCAAAGTAATTGAAGATTAACTACAAATTCCTTCTGAATACAAAAATCAGGTTTCATTCTTCTAATTGTAATGGTCCTAACAAGTTATAATGGAATCGATTTGTATTGTTTATTGATAATTTCAAAAGCATTTGTTAAATCGTCCTTATGTCTCGTGTCTGACAAACGACCAGTAATTAATCTTCTGATGGTGGTTGCTTCTTTCACGTATAGTTCTTTGGAATATGTTTAATAAATCGAAGAAAGGCCCATCTTTTGTTTTTCTAATTTATCTTCGTTTCAAGTACATGTGAACTGGTAAATACAATTGAAGGTGACATGAGACGGATATTTGTCGACTTTTGTTTGATTTATTAAACGTCGTGTTTTTGTAGGGTGTCAGTAGTTTGGCAGCAGGGAATTTTTGATTGAACGTAGTTTTAAGTCTCTGATTGAATTGTTTGATTACTTGATTCTCTTTGAAAAGTAAGTGGATGAATACCCTTTTCTTTTCGTGTTTTTCTTTTTCCAATTTTTGATTACAACTGTTTCTATATTTGTAAAAAATTTTTCTGGGTACCCAGTTTTAGAAGACATTCTTTTATGATTACAACTGCATCTTCAAGTTTAGCTTTATAACAGAGTTTATAGCTAATTGGACGAAAGCTATGAAAATGGAGGTATTGTATCTTTCCTGAATATAATCTTCAACACATTTCATCTTCTCTTTGAGAAATCCCTAGATCTAGGAATTAGAAGATATTGTTTTTTCGTACTCCATTGTGTATTTGATGTTGGGATGAGCTGCGTTAAAGATTTTAAGTAAATTTTTACTTCGTTTATGTTGTTACATTAATTAAATGCATCATTGACGTACCTTCTGTAAAGTGTCATTTGGTTCATTGCAGACATTAACTTTGCCTTTTCCAAATTAGCTATAAATATGTCAGCGGGTACCGATCCTATAGGGCTTCTCATAGATACATCATCAACTTGGCAGTATAATTTATTATTGAAATGAAAATGGACGTTTTTTGTACATAGCCGTATCAGTTGTTTGTGTTTTTGGTATGAAAAACTGTTCGGAATATTGACTTATTATGTCAACTGTCTGTTCCAAGGGAATTTCAGTAAATAGTGCTAGTATCATTAGATACCCTTAGTTTATGAAATATATTCAGTTAGTATACTAGTTCAGCTAAATCAAATGTATCTTTTAAACTAAATACATCCAGTTCTTTGCAGATCAATTCTAATTTACTAACCAGCCAGTAAGCTAGTTTATGATATGGTGAATTGATCATGGGGATTATTGGTCTCGTTGGTATATCAGGTTTATGTAGTTTGGTTAGCCCATACATAAATAGTAGGCGCAAGCCACTTGATTTTACTTCGTTGTTTGCCATACTCTCAATTATCTACTGTTTTAGTATCTTTCTAAGATGTTTAGTTACTCGATTCTCTAGTACTGTTGTTTTATCTTTGTTTGATTTTTCTGCTTTGAATTCACGTGTGTCTTCAAGAATCGACATCATTTATATATATATATATATATATATATATATATATATATATATCATTTGTATATATTCGGACTTACTAATTAATATTACTCCATAACCTTTATCTGGTTTGATTAATAGTAGGTTATTATCATTTCACAGTTGTTTTATGGAGCTATAATGAGCTCTAGTCATTATTTTGGGTTGTATGGTTGGGAAAATATTAAACTGATTGAAGATATGGACTAGTTTTGATTTGAACCAGTCACGTATGTCTTCACTTACTGGTTTCAGATCAGATAATTGGTGGTAATTATATTCGAATTGAGCTCCTGTGTCGATTCTGATGTTACAATTTTGTGGAATGTGGAATTTAAAATCAAGTGATAAAGCTTCGAACTGTATTCTGATAACCATTTCAATTTACAAATAATTTGAGTTATTTAAAATCAATAGCATTTTTATATCTCGTGCTTGATAGCTTGACAATTTGACTAACCGAGGACAACTTTAGCACTCGAACGCCTTGAATCCTCCTAGTTGCAAATTCAGAAGACGAATAGACAGGAATCTTTATTCCAGTAAGATAGAGAGTGACAGTTATGTACAAAATATTCGTATATTTATAGTGACTATTCATCAACTTGAAATTATAAACATTTTAATAATACAATGAAATATCGTCAAATATGCTCTGTGAGTATAACTCACGTTGACTCACATTAATGTGATGAAAGCTTGCAAAATATCAATACAACTCCATTTGCTGGATTTAATGAACAAATGCATTTTTGGGAATTCCCAGTCTTCAATAAGTATGTATGTAGCTGATAATGAATACTACGAAATATATTAAATGCAAAGTATTCTTCAAATGTTATTGTTTTTGCATTATTCAAATTTTTGAAGGGAACAAATTGTATGAAATTGCGTAATCATTTATTTCGATTTTCTTATGATGAAGTAATACGTCCAATCTTAATCCTTAGCATGTAAATACATGTTAAAATTAACTACACTTATTAACATACCCTGTTCCTCTATTCTAATTATTATTATTTCTGTTTTCATTCAGAACATTCATTCCAACCACAACAGATAAACCATATCAAATATTTAATTGCTATGCAACTCCTTTAAATTTCAGACTGTTTACAGTGTATAAGAAGCCTTGATATGAAATAAATTCATTCTCTTCCTTCAAATCTTGTTCTTATTGAGTTATTCAAACTTGTATTTTAAAGTTATTCAATCACTTTGCACTGATAATTTTATCCTAGTTTGTAAATAGTACATAGTGTGATATACTACTAGTCCAAGAAACCGACTATTTATATTATAGACAAAATGTTGATCATATTTAAACAATTATTGAAAATAATTGATGGCTTTATTCAAATATAATTTCACAGTGCACTTTTTATTAAATATCAGTGTTATAGAGATTCAAAAACAGTGAACATTTTTATTGGTTATATAAAGGGATTGTTTAAAGTAGTGAAACCTACGATAATATACAAGCTCGTCAACTATTGAGTAAGACTGTAAGCAGAATTTAAGAATTTTATTAAGTATATGTTCAGAATATTTTGATTAACTGATGTCAGCCCGATATCGTAACATGGAATTCAAGTACAAAATCTATGCTTCAAGTATGAAGAACATGGACTCTGTTACAAATAGCAAACAGTATCCTAACCAGATTTGTGGATATAAACTATGGCTTTCTAAACTATTTTCATTATATTATCACAAGTTGAGAGGTTACCGTATATGGACGGGGATTTTAGGATTACCTTTGATAAAGGCTATGCCCACCATACATTTGCAAGTGTTGTTAATAGTATGTATTTTCCTATGAATAATGAACTACGATGAGAATATTATATACATATATGGAGTCATAACAAGCATCTTGGACTTCTTACCCCAGTTTATCAAAGGTAATAGAAAATCTAGGAAGAAAGTTTTTATATGAATCACAGAAAACTCTTTCAAACCGTTTGTTGTTTAATCAGTTTGAAAGTTTTTACAAATGCATAACTACTGATTTTGCATACTACTATGTTTTATGTATTTTGTACTATAAAATAGGTCTCTTCATGAAATAATATGAAACAGTCGTTCATAAAAAACTACTTAGGCTGTATATCTGCTGCACTGCAGCGATTATTCGAAAAATGCACAAAAGATTAATATCTACGGCTATCCTAACCATTAGGTAAGTGTGCAAAATTCACGTTATATTCACATACCATGTTTCATTTTCCTAGTTCCTTTATGTTACAGTCAGTATCACAGTCAAATATTTAATGTGATTATAGATTCAGTTCTCAGTAAATTCCAACTATCATTTAAACCTAATTGCAGCTATTTCATTTCATCACAGTTACATTTGTAATTATAAAGCTAATCAAAGATCCCCCCTTCCTTTAGTATGTAGTTTCCGCTTTACCTTATTTGTATTATTATTATGCATCTACAACATCTAGAGAGAAAAAAGGTCATATTGTAAATTAAGCAATAGAATTCAATCAATACACTCGACAAGTAACTAGTAATTAAACATCAGATAGAACATTGACATAATTTAAACTTGACAACTATTTATCGATTGATAAAACACAATAACAGTTATATTTTGATGTATCTGTTAATTGTTGAATATGACAAGTAGACGTTTAAAATGTAATATGTATTACCTTCTTGTCTATATATCAATATTATTCACTTTATACTTGCTTGCGCTTTTTTCTTTTCCTTCAATAATTTCTTTAAATTTCATTGTTTAACTGTCAATTTTTCTTCAATATCATATAGTTAAGTAATTATGTTATAGTGTTATAGTATTCAGTTAGCAACAATATGACATGTATTCATTAATACTGTTATTTCTAAGAGAACATATTTTTTTCTGTAAATAACTTAAAGTATATAAACATTGAATTGTTTCCAATTATGGTGTGACGATCTTCTTTTCTTTTTTTTATGTTTTCATATTTATAAACTACATGAAATTTTCTGTAAGATAATAATTTAACGTTAATAACAATAATGGTTGACTTTTTCTTATCTATTAGATTTCATTATGGATAACATTCATGTTTTATATTTATTGTTATGGAGCTGAAAGTGATGAGTATTACGATGGTATGTTATGATATTTGTTTATTATTAGTTACATTATAATGTAAACAATTGAAATAATGATGTAATCAAACAAGTTTTCTTTATAATTTTATTGATATGCCTTTTGTGGAAAATAGATAATAAGTTCAGTTGCAACGTTGTATTATACATCAAAGAAAGTGAGAATTTTACAATTGGGTGTTAGCTACCTCATTGGGGCAGAGGGGTAATTGTTCAGTGGTACACCTGAATACCTCGGATTTGATTACCTGAGAGAATCGAGATTGCGTACTGCTGAGGGGCGCTATACTTAGAAGAAACAGCTACTTAGTAATCTCTGATTCTCAGTGCTATCCAACCAACAATAATCTGTGACAAACACAAATAACTAAATTTCCTATTTCTTATATTTATTTTAATACTCTGCTTCATCGTCGTGAAGGTTTCTTTGATGATCGTAGATTTATGGGGTTCTTACACTATAAACGCCTTCCGTGTTTCTTAAGCCGACATTAATACCACTCCTTGTATGTACAAAGCATCTTCTTTTCCCTGACCGGAGCACAACAGAACCTCTCCCTATACTAATGTTTGCAGCCTGGCTTTAAGCAATAAGTTGCAATTATTCGAAATTTCTCCAGTTCGAATCCTTCCTTAATTTATCTTGTATCCTACATTGTGGGAACATTCCATTTACCTATATTAATTATTGCTATGGTTGTTAGAAGTAGCCACGGTCTCGTGACTTCCAAGGGAATTCGCCTTTCATCATGAAGCATCAAAACACTTAAAAATGGAAACGTTTTAACTCCCAGGGAAAAGTCTGAATTTTTTTCTGGTTACCGTTTTTTTTGTCAAGGCTGTCTCTTACTGGCAGGGGAGTGCTAATTCTATACTAAATATCCTTTCTTTGTTCGGGCTTGCAGCAAGCAGTAGCCTTGGGGGGATTTTAGGTGGTGTTACAGTCAGAGTAAAATAAAGAACTTTAGAAGTAGTAAAGTACTTAGAAGTACACTTGTAATATATTGTATAGCATAGAATACATCCCGTATTAGAGTGAAAGCAATTTGGTTCCTGTATTTAACTGGAGATAAGTGAAACATCCGTTTTGAAACAAATATAAATACACAATGCTAATCACTATTATCACCGATGCAATTCACATGATTGTAAATGTTCATTGATATATTAAACTTTTTATTAGGGGTTGATGTCAGACAAAGAAGCACTAAAAAGCTAGGAATACTTGATACTTGTTTCACCATGGTTTTCTTCTTCTATAAACTTAATGAATCAACAAAATTACCGAAAATAAATAGGGAACCAGCATACCACGTGCAATGTGACCTATTTCACAGTATCAATTTTAATTCGTTGTTTTGCGATAGAGTGCTATCGTTATCTTTTGCCAACAATGAAAATTCCATTATTTCTTGGTAAATCAAATATATCTTGTTCATTTGTTATTTACTGATATAATTATTATGATTACTACTTTAGACATAATTGAAGAAACTCGACTGAAAGTTGCAATTGTTACAAAAGGAAAAAATAACAATCCTGTTGCACTGATTCGAAAAATGTACACACGATATTATAAAGGTATGTCAATTAAACTATATTTTTTTGTAAATTATATATCATCACTAGAACACATTTTGACGATGCTACTTTAAGTTCTTCAGTAGTCAGCACTGCACAAATCCATTTTAATTGAACACAAACACTTTATAAAACTCGATATAAATATCTCACTTAATCGACATAACATGAATTCGAATGTAATCATATATATGTATTGGATACTTATAGGTTGAATAGAAACGGTTGTATATTAACCACCGAGTGGTTTTTATTATTGCTAAATAATAAAGTTTGTTAGTAAAACGATCACTAAACTTGTCGAATACTAAGGTTGATTAAAAACAACCTTTGAAATTCGACACGTAGCAAACACAAAATGCTTAGTAATCCATTATTTGTTTTACAAAATATTTTGTGATAGTGTAATATCTGGTGAAAAAAAGGATGTTTACAAGTAACACTTTTAAATGGTAACCAAGTTTTGATTTTAGTTATCATGTCTAAGAAGGTTCTAATAAAATAAAGTGTTTTGAGCATAGTTTCTACATATTTTGACCTAATTACTGTAACTAATGATGGGTTAAGTATACTTGACAACAGTCATTACAATCATACACAGATACTGTAATGTTGATTGTCACAGAAAAAGTATTCTGTCTTTAGTCTACCAAATCATATCAAATAAAAGCCAGTTGGTTTAATTTAAGTTAAATTGCACTCTATATGACTGAAAACCTCTAAAGCATATATTAATCAAACAACAGACTATTGAGAACTATAATTATAAAATCACAATGTGAACAAAAGACCAGGGTTGGCATCCAGTACCCAGCATATCGATTTTATAATTTTACTGATTGTTCGAAGTGTAATTGAATCTTTCTGTTGGGTGGATATTTTTTTATCTGTCAAAAACTTGTTATTAAGCTCAGATTAGTTGAAAATATTTCTCTTTAATACATAACACAGTTTACTAGTAAATATTTGTTTAGCTTCATGTTTAGCTTAGATTTATTTGTTACATTTATCATTTCAATTGATCAGCTACTGATCGCCAGAAGTAAATGACTAAGATGACTACGAAACCAGAGTTAACATCGCTTCAGAATAAGTTCTCAGTAAACGTAACTACGTGTAAGGCGAACTCCATAATACCGCTTTCAAGAATATTACTGTTCGTCATTAGGTAAAGAAATATTTTTAAGAAACTGAATAGTTTATATACTCTCCTAAAACCAATTATTTGAATCCAATTACCATTAATTTCTCATTGGACAGATGGGAACACAGTATGCTAGAAAAATTGGTGAGGGATGAGAAAAAATTCTTATCTCTGCAATAAGTTTGTTGCGTATTAAAGGATTATCAGAGGTCATGGCATTAGGAATGTTATGACTGAGTGACAAGTTGATGATTCATACTGAAATAATTACGGAGCACAGAAAAATTTACAAGCGTCTATAGAAGCTTAGATGTAAGACAATAGTAAAATAACAAAGCCTAAATATTTAGTGTGCATACATTTCTATATCTATGCGTATCAACTTAATGGTAAATTGTTTTTAAAGTTCCCCTTCAAATGTGTTAGCACTTTTGTAGAATAATTGATTGAAAGCATTTTCAAGTTACAGTATCCAAGCTTATCAGTAAAATCTAGTAATTAATAAGATTAAAGTTAAAATGCTGTACTAGATTTATGAATACATCGTCTACTTTATAGTCACTATATCTTTACCTATTTGATTATCATTATTTTGGTCATATTGTGTCCTCTGAGCTCTGTGGTTTAGCAGTAGACGTTCTGTTGAATATTCTAATTCAAAAAAACACGAATTGGTCTGAGTAAGACAACCAGTGACTATCTGGGCATTCTCAGTAATACTTACTTCATGTATATGTGAGATGTGCGGTTATTCTACAAACGTGACCATAGTTCAAACGGAAGGGTAAATAACAGAAAGACTAATGAAGTAAATAAAACGTCTGTAGTAAGCCAATGATTTACAGATAACTTCATCAAAACAGTGTGAATGGACGCTTGTGCAATAACGACGTAGTTTACTTTTCCATGATGTAAGTGATGATAGTGTTGTTCAAAGCGACATTCATAGCGTTAAAAATAAAACATGAAACTCAGTGAGAATTATGTAATAAAAATCGTCATCATTGCTATACTATGATTAAACCTTAAAGATTTCAGTTTTCATGATCAGAAGCGAATTCGATTGAAGGAACTGTTTCCCAAAATGATTTTTCACTAATCAAGCTAAATTAATTTCA
Source organism: Schistosoma japonicum (assembly GCA_025215515.1). NCBI lineage: Eukaryota > Metazoa > Platyhelminthes > Trematoda > Strigeidida > Schistosomatidae > Schistosoma > Schistosoma japonicum. The sequence continues at coordinate 21,730,123 of CM046063.1, read as the reverse complement.
GCTATTATATGAAAATCATGAAGAGATAGATAAATTCAATAATCACGCGTGAATTCTTTGTAGCCTTTATACTTTTATAGCCTTCGAGTAACATTACACAAGACACCTTGATCCTCAGATTAGTTAATACTTTCTGAAATTTTTTACCAGTAATTGATTGACCATTTGTTGTTCAATTCACGGAGTATATCTACTTTATTACAGCAAACACCAATTAGGTATAAATTCAAATAAACAACAACAAACTACTCTGGCATAATGTTTTACCTCTTTCAAGTCTATCAAGACTTCATAGTCGTCATTATGCAAATCGAATTACCTTAAAATGTAAAATATGTAAAATTCTGCGTTTTTTTATGCTTTTAAATTATTCTTAACATTCAGTTGGAAACATATTCACCCTATTACCGACATACATTACAACTACATATAAAAAAAGTTAACATGAATTAATTTTTATACTAGTAAGTGTGAATATAAACGACTAACAATTCTGATGGCAGTAAATCAGAAAGTATGTAAAATATTCAACAGGAAACAGTTTGAAATAAAGACAAATAGAGCCAGTAACTGAACTATTTGTCTAGGTAAAAAGTAATATTAAATTAGTTAGAAAGAAAAAGTAGTTCATAATCAGAACAGTTAGTTCACTGATTCATCATACTAAATAAAAAAGTAACTTTAGTTCTGTAATTTATCCAGATCTAACAGAAATCTAAGTCATCCAAAGTGTGTATATCTTCCCGTTGATGTTCTTACAGACTAAAATTGATCAATCTCCGTTGCTATATGAGTATCTTGAGTGTATTGCCTTGATGTATTGATAATTCACAAGTATGATCAAAGTTGAAGTGTTTCTGGTAAGTAAGATCAATAACGATTTGAGACTTATCAGGTGAATGTATTTATATCAGTAGCGATGCTTAAACTAGAGCTCGAACTCAGTCTGCTCAACAGAGCAAGTTATCATGCTTGTCACTTAGTTAAGGAGTTCAAATAACTACATCTGTTCAACAGAAAGAAAACAGTACTTTCAAAATATATTTTATTATTTGAAATTTCCATTAGATTTGAATAAATTACGTACTCACATTTAACATAGCTTTACTTCGTTGTAAATGAATTCCCATGTCAGCATACTCAAACGATTACTTTTTAGTTTGAAAGTTATCTAGCTTAATTTTACTAAAAGTAATACTTTATTTTTACTTTGTAGAAAAGGCAAGTGATGATGATGATTTTGAAGAGGTCGAGGAAACAAAAACAATTATCTATGGAAAATTTAATAAAACTAACCTTAAACTTCCTTAGCTGTCCTGCTAGCATATGGGAGTATATATATAAACTGGAGATAGGAACATCATCAATAGTTCATCGTATTATCAATGAAACAAAAAATAACCACTTTTCTAATTAAATGCTTTCTGATTTATTTTGCATTGAATGTGAATATAATATACTCAGAAGTGATATGTACTGTCATAACTCATAAATGTAGATTTATTGTTCTGATAAGATAACATAGGTAATGGTTATTAATGTATTGTCACTATGAGGATTTACAGTTTACATATATTCTATTCTCTTTATTTCCGAAATAATTTTAAGCGAATATTTTTTATGTATTCTAAGATTTTACTTGAATTCTAATGGCAAAAGATGAAAGATTCTCTTACAAATTGTAATATTATTTTATAAGGTAAATAAATACCAACATCTTGGAATACCACAGTATACCACAAAGTATTTAGATTATGCAGTATACTAACAATATACAATAATTACGTTCATCGAAATGCATTTATAAAGTGTGGTGTATACTTCAAGATTGTAAGTAAAAAATCTGAAGACTTATTTGGTCTTCAAAGCGTGTTTCCATATGGGTTAAGATATATGTTACGTTATAATTAATTGAATTAGGTATTAATAAACTTCTTCGATAAAGCATATTTATCAATTAAGTATATTTATCAATTCAGTTAAAAAATTGGAGGCAAATGAGAGGCTCTGCACGTAAGTATTTAGCTTCTGACTGGTATTTAGTATCACGAAGAAATAAACTTTCCGTGTAACACTTGATACTGCTCAATTCGGTGATATCCATAACGTTCTTGGATAACACTTACTTAAGGCTTTAAGAAAACACTAAGTAATACTGTCTAATGGGTACAATACTAGTTGATAGATATAACTTAATCAGAAATAGGAACCAGACGACATGATAAACAATGATTTGTGTAAAGTATTATATGAATCTAGAATGATGAATGCATTGGAATTGCAAATATCCAATTAACACGTGAACATGATTTATCATAGTAACAGTAATATTTTTCATTTAGTGGATTTCCATCAGCTGTTCTAGCTGCTGGATTAAAATGGATGAATTTCTATTTACTGTAGTATTCAAGAAAACATAATATTCATTCATATAAGTTGATAACCAATTGGTTATCTGTAATGATTTCAAATATCTATGAAAATTGTTCCCTAAGTTGTACAAGGCTCATTCAGTTGGAAATGCAAACATGATGATTAATTTAACTTTACAAACCTTTAAACAAGAAATAATACTCATAGGGAAGCTGATGGTAAAGTTATCCAATTAAAATATTTCAGAAATAGTATTTGTTATCTTAGATTGTGAGATATTCAGAACTGCATTAAACAAAGTGAAAAACATTCTCCTGGTTAGTAGATTAAAGTTTCCAGAACATCCGTAAAAAAATAACTTAGCGCTAAATCAGAGTACATACATCAGAATGAATAGGTAATTTACCATAGACATTACCTTAGCTTGGTTGTGACTAATGGTTCTTATACAGATAACATAGATAACAAACAGGGTAATTAAAAAAACTTCATGTCATTTTTCAGTTGTGTGACTTGTATCAGCTTGTACTAATTTACTTACATTGAAACCAATAAAATTTATTCTTCATAATAATGCTGTTTTGTACAAAAATTAGGATTGTGAGAAAATTGTAGAACATTTGCTAAGGTAAGTTTAAGTGGACAGATCATACTGATTTGGATTGTGATAGCTAAAGCGACAATGAGATCGGTTTGGAAACGTGACTGAAGAACAAGCCTACAATTAAGGTGATTTGAAGGAAGTTGTTGCATGCTACTTAGTATCAGTTATTAACCCAGACCTACCATTTCGAGGGAACAGGTTCTCGTTAATAAGTTAGTACATAAGTCAAACAGTCTTACAACCCACTACCATTGTCCCTACGGTAATGTTGTTATGATAAACCTCCTGTAGAAGTGAGATGTCCACACACAAATGGTCACCTGTCACTGATCACTTTCCAGCTACCTCTGAACTAAGTTACAGTAAAACCATAGTGAGAATCATAGTTAAATCACTGGGACTAGTGGCTGTAATTGCGATATGGTTTATTGAGTTCTATCAGAACTTAAGATTAGACAAAAAATTACATCAGTCACTGTCAAGTAATCAGTCATTTTAATAGTTCCTTATGTTCAACTTCTATATTAGACAAAAAGGATAAGAGAATTCTTGGAATTAATTAATAATATGATAAAATGCATGAAAAGGAGGTTAGCATTTCAAAACACCAGTACACCAGTGCTTCTCCCTTTCATCTTTTGATTAATGTAAGAGAACTGTCGTTTTAGGCAGTTTTTAAATTTTTTAGACGATTTTTTTCATCTAGGTCTTACTATACAACCAGGGTTTTAAACAAAAACGTTTCTTGTTATAAACGCAGTTTCATCTATGTCTAATATCTTCAACTTGTCTGTAATTTTTTTTATTTTCTTAAAACACCTCGAGCAGTTTTCCAGTTTAGATAGTGTTGCCAATGATATGTATAGCTGGATAACAATAGCACATTAGAGACTAGGTTGTACCATCATGATTTTTTCACAAGTCGTACCATGATGGTTGTTGAGATGTTGGAGTACATTTTGAGCTCAAAAAGGTGGGTTTAGCCAAAGTGCCTCCATTCGGCTGAATGGTTGATTTACGAAGCTTTGTGGACTAATTTATCAAAGTAACATTTTGGACAGAAGTGATTTAACAGAATGCTTCCACAAAAGGAAACTAACATATTTTTTTTGAAAATGTTTTCGGAATAAGTAGTAATACAATAAATAAACTGTGGAAAAATTAAGATTCACCTAAATCATTCCTCGATTATTATTTCTAAAAGAGCATTGAAAAGATCATAGATGTAGAATTTTAAAAACTGGCGCAGGTTTCGTAACACTATAAAACAAAACCAAATAGCCACCAATAGTTCGGATGGAGAAAAAAGTATTTGAAACTATTAAGGGCACAAACAAAAATAATATACGTCGGAAGATTGAAAACTTGGATCATTAAGAATGAATAACATTAGTGAGTGTCTTCCTGAAAAAACGTCTTTTATCTCGGTTTGAATATCTTGCCAGCAATGATTCCTAAGCAGTTTAAGGTCGTTCGTTAATTTATTATTCTGGTTGAATTTGAGACGTTCACATAATATTTACTGTGAAGAAATTGCAAAGTTACTACATAACAGTAAACATCATTTTATTATAGTCGTCTGTTTTGTAAAATACATCTACAAATGCGGACAATAAACCTCAATCTTTTTCATCAATTTATATGCTTTAGGAAGTACATGTACATTAATAGACACAGTATGGTGTAAAATAAGTCAAGAGCTGAATTATTTGAATGTGCAACTCACTTTGTATTGTATACAAAGCATAACGTTTGCATACATCCATCTTAGCTTGATCTTTAAGTTATGATCAAGCGTTCTAGATATTTTTTGTTACTAAAAAGGTTTTATGAAAATGACAGTGATACACTCCGTTCAGTTCGTATAAATCATATGATTCGTTGTTATGTTTATTTGCCGATAACCTAAATCAAGGGGTAATTACTGTTTATATGATAGCAATTGTTCATTCACAACTAAGCATTCTGCTTAAAATAATCTTTTTAAGTAAATTAACAAATTGGGTATTTGATTAGTCTGCTACCTAGACGCAAAATCTTATTCTTATCTTCTTCAGATAACCTCGGGTTAAATTTGGACTTCGACTTAAACATAGAGAAAAGGCCTCGAAGCACGAAATAAACACTTTATTGCAAAGTTATTGTTTCTGTGCATAAAAATGAGGGTATTTAGAGAATTACAAATGACCTTGAGTTTCTGAAGAGTTCCAGAACCCTACTGAATATAGAAGTCGTATGACAGAATATCCAACTAGAATAAAGGTACATCATTCTGTATTTTCTAGATGTTTCTGCAAAGGTTCTTTCCATCGCTGATTGGATGAGACGTTTCTTGGCGTTTCTGAACGATATTTTGGGAATCCTAAGCAGTATTCATTGGCAATGAACTCAAATTGTTTTTTTCATATGACAGTTATGAAAGTCCTTTGTGGCATCGTTATAACATCTTACATGTTACTTAAATTATGAGATTCTCTTGCAATACACAACAAAGTAATTTAACACATAATGACTATGAGAAATTCCGAGTGTAACAGTGTACCAATTTAGGTTTCGAATGAACACAGCATTACTAGACAAAATAGATTTCAGAAATAAGTCGATAAATGATCGTTTAAAAATCCTGAAGCCTTATTTCTAAAAGGATTACAATCACTTTACCTATGAAATCTACTACCATGCAAGTTTTAATGTCTAGGATAAACAGTTAGTGTTTATTTGAGTATTATGAGTTTTTTTTCCTTTTATTATCACCAAATCTCAGTAGATATCCATTGTTAATAGGTAGTTTTGTTAAGATTATTATTCCCTACTACACTTTAATTTATACTTGGCATCGGATCAAGACAGACGCTTTAATACCGTTTTCTTTATTCAAAGTACTGTCTGATATTCTCAATAGACAAGAGACGAGTCAACCATATAAAATATAGTTAAAAGTAGAATACATAAACGAGAAAATAACTACAGATAAACTATACACTGAAGTGATTTATACACAGGCTAAATATCAGTAACAAAACCGAAAATAGTAATGAGAATAAGCTAGAAACAGACTGAAATATGACCTTTTGAAAAAATAATACCTAAAAGTCAAGCATTAGATTAAAGAAAATAAAAATAAAACAAACAAAACTGAAAAAGCCTTTAATCCGAATGGTATTAGCGAAAGTCACATTATCGCCCTTATTAGAATTTTAGTCACTACCCTGTCACATAAATCACTTGTTTAACCCTATTAACTGATTAAACGATTGTAATTTTATCCTCATCTATTTTTGGCCACTTAAATAATTTATTCATAACCATACTGCTTGTAATATGATTATTTCACTTAATAATCTAAAGTGTTTCAACTGGAATAAACAATTTTAACATTTGTTTTGGACTAAATATTCCACCCTCGTTCCCCTCCCCCTCCTCCTCCTATTACATAACATTGTAATTTTCATGGCATATATACCCAATTTACTAATCTCCTGCTGCTCTTAGTTACTTAATAAGCAATAGTTACTAGATTATTGTAAAAAATGTAATATAAATAAGGTAATCCGATTATGGTATAAACATAATTTAAAACTAGCCACTATATATTTTGTTTTAAGTTAATTTAAATTTAGAAACTACCCAGAAATAAATATTACCTAATGTTGTTTTAAAATAATCGCCAATTATGAATGTCATTCAATTAATAAAAAGACTAACATATTACTTTACTGTTGTACTTGAAAGATTCGATGTGTTAATTTCATTTTATTATTACTACTTTATATTATTATTAACACGCTTATTTAAATAGTTGGCAATAATGGACAGTAGGAAAGCAATATATATATACATGTATAAATATTACCATTCTGTAAGCGAAATTAGTTCGATTATACGTAAACATGCTGAAACACAATGCTTATCTACAAAGATATCTGCTTATTCTAACATTAGTGATATACGAATTCCAAAGTCTAAACTGTTTGCCAACCTTTGATACAGAATGTAATGGTACACCATTTTTATTCAATCCAAATGGAAATATTTATTCACATACAGGCTATGAAAAGCAACTAACTTACTGATGGATTGATTCAGTGTTTTTGGTTAATTCAGGCTAATCCACAAAGTCGTATTGTTGTTCAGTCTGTAGATTTTGATCTAGCTGGGGATTCAGATGTGTGTGATGAAGATAGCTTGAAAGCTTATGAACCAGATGACCTTCAGACTAATGATATTACGTCTTCAGAATTGGATACATTTACCAAAGTAGTTGGCAACAATGCATATTGTGGAACAGCGGGTTTCAGAATAATGTCTAATTCTAGTCAGTTGTTACTAGTATTTAAAGCTCGATCAGCTGGAAAGCATAAAGGTTTTAATTTACGTTATTCATCATTACCGCTCAGTGTGGCAGATACCATAGAATCTTCATTACAGTCCTTTACAGTTAATAGAACATGCGACTCATCATATGAATGGCAATGTCCGTCATCACAATGCATTTTGAAAAAATGGAGGTGTGACGGGTTTTCAGATTGTCCTGGTTATGAAGATGAAATAGACTGTTTCACTCCACTTTCAAAGATACTTCATCAAAATGAAAGACGAAAACGTTCAGCTTTTGATGATGAGAAGAATTGGGGTCGTGTCGTTAATGGTCAACCAGCTGCTAAAGGTGTTTGGAATTTTATAGTTTCTTTACGTTTCTCCGGTAACGGAGGACATGTCTGTGCAGGTAGTTTGATTAGTGCTAGATGGGTGATAACAGCTGCACACTGTGTTCAATCAATGCCAGATCCAAAGAGATGGTACATAGATGTCGGGAGATACTACAAAAATACTGGAGGCCCTGAAGTTGAAAGGATTAAACCATCTCATATTGTTATACATCCATCTTATGATAAAACAAATTACGCCAATGACATTGCATTAATACGTCTGCAAGCTCCAGCAAATATAACCAATGGTCAGATTCGAATTTCTCCTATTGCACAAAGTTTGGAGCTATCCAAATATTTGACAGCGAATGTTCAATGCATAGTTGCTGGCTGGGGTGATACATATAATACAGGTTCAAATGATGTTTTAAGACAAGCTGTTGTTCCTGTAATTGATTATAACCTTTGCAAATCATGGTATCCTTACCTTGCAAAAGAAAGTTTCTGTGCTGGTTACCAACAAGGTGGAATTGATGCGTGTCAGGGCGATAGTGGAGGTCCACTTTTGTGTTACGTTGGTGGTCGAATAGTTCAGGCTGGAATTGTATCATGGGGTAGTGATTGTGCTAAGCCGAAAAATCCAGGAGTTTATACTAATATAGCCATGTTTACTGACTGGTTTGCCGGTGTTTTGTAAACCCTTTTTTAGTTAAAATTTTATTAAATTTTTTTCAATGTGCATGGTCAAACTTTATAAATAAATTTAAAGTCAAGAAAATGAATTTCTTAATTTTGCTTAAATTTAAATGATCTACAAAGTTCCTTGAATTTACGTTTCTGACAAATTCCCAACATGTCTTACACTTATTAATAGAAATGTCTATTCAAAACTGTTGAACCAATGTATTTAATAGAATAATAATGTATATGTATCAGTTGGTGTATAAAATTGATTACAAAGATTGCGTCAGGGTCTTTATGATGTGTATGTAGTTTATTCGAAAGTTGTTCTTTTATGCGAATAAGTTTAAAGGAATGATAAATGAAGGGATCATTAACAAACTATGTGAAAAACGCGTAAAATGCTTTAGTATCATTAAAAGATCTGTTTTATTGAGGTGTAAATAAGTGATTACTATTTCTTATATTAATTAAGCTACTGAAAATTGATGTAGCACACGGAAGTTCAACCTTTCAAAGTCATTGTTCTGAAAATTTGATATTACTTAACACTGCTTTCCGGTGATGTATTTATTCGGATCTATCTCATAAACTGTGTAGACTGAAGGACTGTGATTAAAGTTCATAGATTTTCATATGAAAATCTATGACAAAACAATTAGTACCACTCAATAAATTAAACGTTAAAAAGAAACTAATGTTCTGCAAGATAGATGACTTGTTATGGCAGAAGTTTATACGATTATTTATGTTTAACACTTATATGCATGCATTAAGTTTTTAGTTCTATAGTTGGCATATGCTATACATTTGAAGAGTCTAACAACCATTAAATTTGAAAATTTCTAAATAATGAGTTTGGTTAGAAAACTTACTAGTAACATGGCATTTACACATAATGACATTGATGGTGCGTTTTGATGAGTTTCTAATCGAGCGTTATTAGTATTTTAGAATGGAAGCCATTCTAATTTGTATGTTTCATGTATCATGTTATAAATCTGTTGTTTTATCATTATAGTTGACATTTTTTACAGGGCACAAATAAAATAAATTAAGATCAAGATGTTACTTAGCTGAACGTTTCATGCATCATCATTACAAAGTCTTTTGTTACTATACCTAGAACTGAACAGATAAGAATACCGTTCTTATGTATCATATTATCTCAACATTTAGAACCTTATTAAAATTGAATTAGCTGTCATATTACAAATAGGTTATCAGACAAGGTGATTAGAAAAATAAAAATAACATGCCTATGTTACTTAGTTCTGCTAGCAAATAAGTGTTTACCAGTGGTCATCGCTTTCATGAAAGTTCCTAGTGTATTATAAAAGTTATGCAATTTGAAACATTTTGTGATCATATTTAGCTAAAACAAATGAAACTACAAGAAAAACTGAACTACGTCTATATATACACTATTTTAAGTAAAACTTTATCCGTATTGAAGACTTGCTAGGTGTAGCTTTTTATTGAACCAAAAATTAACTTTGATAAATAATCATTTAAAGGCTGCATAAAAAAATAACAAGAAATTGGTTCTTTGAAGAAAATTGGTTTTCGACATTCTCATTTACAAAGCAGAACAAACACGTTTGTACAAACAAATGTATGTTATAAAGACGATAAAGAAATACTGAGAGATGGAAATAAAAACGATAGTGAAAACAATGTCATTTTTATTTAGAATATCATGGTAATTAGACAGAAGAATTTTGAAATCGAGTTGCGTAAATGTACAAGATTTCATAATAGATAAGAAGTAGTCATATGGGTAGTGCAATATGAGTTAAATTTTATATATCGTGATTGGAAAAGCCAACTCATTACGCAGAATAAGATGAATTCACTGTGATTTGATATCACAAATTTGTTTAAATTAGACGACCACTAATAACCAGTAAGCGTTGAACATCTGATTCGTGTTTTTATGATGATCATCAGCACTACGCATCCACGACCCCGCTATTGAGACAGTCCGTGATCTTTAGGATCCACGAGATACGTTTACTCTTAAATCATTGAGTTGGCGTCAAACAACTGACATTTCTAACTTGGAATTCATTTTATTCAGTTTATTTTACATCTGCTGCATGCAACCTGTAATACGATAAAATGAAATTCTAAACAAAGTGAAACACACTTATATTAATAATTCAGGTTGAAATTTAAGAGCAAGGCCTTTCAGTATAGCCTAAAATGAAATTATATCCAAATAAAGTTTAAAAGAATCAAAGAATACTGTAAATATTTAAGTGGTGTGGGAGGAGGTTAGAGAATAATAATCACTATAGTAAGAGGCATTTACATAATTGAAATTAACTGACCACTCAATAATTAAGTAGCAGACAAGTTGATGCAGCATGAGTTAGATTTAAAACTTGGTCTGATGATGCAATCTGGTGAATCAAATTTTAGAACTTATGTCATGAAATCAACGATAGGTTATGAAAATAAGGAGAGGGTGACAACTGCTTCCTTTTGAACATATAAATCTTGTTTTAAGCGGTCTATAAGAGCACTTTCGGCGAACTTTAAGAGTGAATGTTATACGTTCATAAATTACTTTGAAGAACCTCAGTATATTTACCTCTTGTTCAGTGTTCTCAAAGTGCTTGGAGGTGACACTGTATAAAGTTTTCATACCCTTTAACAAAAATTCTTTGAAACATGTTCTTTGAACCTTAGAAAACTTTTTTTAGTTCTACTAATTTGGTATTTACAAACAAATTTATACAGACAGTTGGCGGAAACGTACGGAGAATGTCTCTATACATTAAACTGTTTGAGCGACAATGTTGTCCTGTATACTATAATCAATTTCACGTTTGACAAAAACACTCTGCATCAGAATTTTCATTATAGTGTACGAAGCAACAATGTCTCTTTATTGGTTTAATGTCAACAGGTATCATTATCATGTTACTGCTAATTCTTTTGGTAAATTTACGTGGAACTGTCAAATCTGTTACATCGGCGGAACTGTAAGAAGAGTCTACTTTAGAATTCAGAGAACATGTTATGAAGAATTTTTGTTAAAAGGGTTGCTTTCATTACTTTTACAACAAAAACTAGTACATATTTCTCATACAATAATTACTGTATGACGTTTTTTCACTAATAAATTGCATTTATAACTAGGATTACAGTTCACAATAAACCGAATGAGCATATAAGTGTTACTTTCAACATTGCACATTAAAAGCATTTTAGCTATTTATATAATTTTCTACTTGTTCGAGAAAGATTCACAATATCAACAGAAGTGTATTATTTTTACTTTACAATCGGTCATTTTTTCGTCCATCTAGTCAGTGAATTTAGCAAAACAGAGTGTAGGGTTCATCAATGACCCCACAATTGTTTCTTATGAACAAGTAAGTGTAGTGCAGTCCAACACGTTGAATGTAAATCAGAAATAAAGTAACAATTACAAATTAGAATGAATACTTGAACGTACTGAAAAAAATGACTGTAAATACAGAATATATGATACGTTGTAAACAATAAAAATCTAACAAATAACCTTAATTCATTTCTTGCTAGCCTTTATAACAAATAGCAGAGATCTGTCACTGTTTCTTAAATTTTACTCTTTAAGAATTCCCTCTTGTTATTTAATAGTTGATATTAAGTAATGCTATGTATGTATCATCATTAATACTTTATGAACGGAATGAAAATCTAATTTGATGTATGCGAAATTAATTAATACAACAACTTGATTAATGTAAACAACATTAATTGTTTCATTCAGTTTCTTATTTGTTTTTTTTTTTAAATCTCGTTTATATAATTTGATAAATAAGCTCTTGAACATTGAATACTGGTCATTGTAATCCTATTGGCTGTTTATGAACCAATGAATTATTTATAAATTGTCTAATTGTCATTATTTTATCATTTAAATCTATTGACATAATGATCATGAATTTTAATGTATGAAGGCGATTGAAATATGAAAATTATTAACTGTGTTACAATTTTGAATTATATCAGTAATTCATAAAAACATTTTATCAAAGTTATTATTGCACTACTTATGTAATCAATTTGTTAAAATAAATTAGTAGAAGTTCACACTGACATCAAACTATATTGTGGATCTGTAGAATATGATTACGTAATGATATTATTGTTTTTATTTATGATTATTAATATCATGGTTGCGATTAAAAGTAACAAACTATCTGATCCAAGTAAGTAAAAGTGTTTATTATACAAATAACATTTTGTTACTAATGTTTATATGTTATAAAGTCTGAATATAACCATTTGTGGCTGATGAACTGGTCAACTTTATTCTGAATATGATTATTTCAACAAGATTCCTTAATTAGGACATGAAATACCTGATTGTAATGATTGGCTTTTTGCCAGAAGGTACTTCATATTCAGGGGAGTGCATGATCTTGAGCGCAAGAAATGGGTAGTCCGACGATTCAATAAGCACATTAGGTGCACTTAAATTTAATAATAAGAGGAATCGATTCAAATAAACGATGAAATTATTGGGAAACAATGACGACCTGATAACTGAAACTAGAAATCAAAAGAGATTTGAAATCCTTTACATTACCTGCAGGTATTTTTTGACAATTCACAATTTAGTTCAACCCACTTACTATGGAGAACTGATGGATAATTTATTCAGATTACCATGGCAACAAATGTAACGTTTAATATAATCAAATAACAATTTAGACTGAGTAGATGTTATATTAAACGGATTCAAACTGAGCTAAATTTGTCAGAATTTATGTGCTCTGCATTTCGCATGAACGTTGTGATCTCTATTTTGTAATGTGATGGGATAAACTTAGTTTGCTTGTATTTTAAACATGTATGAAATTATTAGTTATGGTTGTTTGGACGAACTGTTCACTTGTTATGATGGTTAAGCCTCTCTGTTTTTTTTTAGTTCAGCGGCATCTGGTAGCAATTGAAAAAGTTCAGTCACTTGCATTTCTTTACGTCTGTCAAACACTTTTTTCGAATAATTTCAATGTCCTAAAGTTTCTCAAAACGGCATGAGCTATTACTGATGATTTGATTCGTATTCTTTTGAGCTCCACAAAATTATTAGAAGGCCATCATATGTAGCCCAGTTGTAGAAACTTTTATTTCATCCTCCATGACGTGTATTCATAACGTGCGGAATAATAATGTCCCCCCATGCTGAAAGATAACCCCACACTATCTAATATTGTATCAGTTGACTGAAAATGAGACCAGTTATTAGCAAAGTTTATTTTATCACAGATTTTAATCTACGCAGATTTTTCCTTGGTCAAATTGTGTTATTATTCTGAATAATATGAAGACAAACAACTTCCTCTAAAACGTTCTCATCAGGCTGTACAGTTATAAAAACTAATTAATGGCCAAAAGTGAAACAGTCACTTCTATGACAAATGGATATTCAAATTGCAATGCATAAAGGTAGAAGTAGGACAAAAATGAATCCAATAATACAGAAATATGAGTTTGATATAAAGACTTGACCTAAATTAAACAACTATTGAAAGGCATGAAGCACTAAAGAGCTGATTTTTCATAATATGAAACTTTCCATTAACGTGAATCTATGATTCTATGATGAAATGGAGTCCAACTGTTTTAAATTTTGAGGTAACTGCTTAGACAATCGACCACTAAGCCGGTATCAAGAAGTTGATATTTCTAACTTTACCTAATATGCTCTTTATCTATCTATCTATCTATATCTATCTATCTATCTATCTATCTATCTATCTATCTATCTATCTATCTATCTATCTATCTATCTATCTATCTATCTATCTATCTATCTATCTATCTATCTATCTATATGTCTAGTTCTTAATCACCTGCAGAAAAAATCTTAAAGCTAACTTTTGTCAGAAGTTTGTACCGATAAAGTCGTTCAGAATAGGATTGATAGCACTGAAACTAAAATGTCCTTATGAGCTACGAATTTTCTCTACCCTCTGAAAATCATTTTTCTGATTTATAAGTTTCTCAATGATTAAATTACACATGGTTGATTGGAAAAATTAGGTATGCAATCATTAGTATAACACACACAATAATCAATACTGACGATTAATCATCACAATTAACGTGATGTGCTGTGAAATATATCGAAACATGCATTAATCAAAAGTTAGTACTTTTGATTCTTATTACAAGAGTACAAATTATTTAAATGATTTAATTTGAACAAAGTCTCAGCTTTCAAGGAAGTGATCTTTAAAGCTGTTTGTTTACCTGACAGTAGAATGTTGCTTTTAAATCTAACTAGAAAAAGTATCAGTTGTACTGTGATTTAACAATACCATGCTAATTCCATACAAATTATAATAAGATCATTTTCATTTGAATTAATAATAATGATGAGTATAATCATATCACCTAATCATTTGTATCACTATGTCGCTAACACAATGATTATAATAAAGTAACTATGAATGAAGAATGTTCTTTTCCATAGATTCTCATTAAATTCTGCATTTATAAAATGATTGTATTTTTTTAAGTGGATCTTCCTCCGTCGCCCATGGTGTGATTAGCAATTCTAAAATATTAGTAGAATTATGCTGTATGATGTTGAATCCATTCGTAAAAACTTTAATGAAAAGAATAAAGTACATCTTCTAAATGACTAATATTGTGAGATTAAAGCGGATAAAATATGTAAGTTATAAGATAATCTAGTGCAAAAATTAGAAAACAAGACACTGTCTATAATTTAAGCAGTAAACAGAAATACACACTACTGCCTAACACTGAATTCCTACATAGTAACACGATTCTGACAGTTTTCCCAAAGTTATTTGAATCAAAAAATAGGAATTATTATTCAATACCGTTAATTATCTTCAGGTAGTTGGATATGATCACCTGGATGTTAGAAACTCATGTTTTGTTTAACTTGATATATTTTTAAATATAGAAGAGATTTAGGCTCATTAGGATTGTAACCCATGTCTTAGACAAGGACATTACCATCAGACCATTTCGGTTAACAGAGATTGTGACAAGTGGTGATGCTAATATGAATTCCATGAAGGTAACAACTATCTTGAGTTTGGAGATGATGATTTCCAAGTAACTCAGACCTAGAATGGAAGTATTCTACCAGTTGATTTTAACCAAATAAATAATCGTCATGATTATAATGTTGCCTTTATTAATTTAGGTTAATTTTTGAAACGAAACTATCAAGTTTTGCGCCTAATGTGTTTCATCACTCCCATGTCCAGTATCTATTGTAGGAAGTCAATAAATCAATTTATTGACAACTAGAAACTAAAAGACTAATAAAATAACATATTTCTAACTTTTACAAACTTGAAAAATGTGTTTTAATTATAAAATGAAGAACTCAATGATCCGTGTGCATTAGTTACACTTGAAGACAGTTTTTGCAATTAATAACATGTAAAGAATCTACTGGATTGTATAATATGCTTTACTTACATTCCATTTGTGTTTCGAGGATCACGATGAGACACATATTTTGTTGTACATAAAATCACGTCAGAGAACCCTGAGATCACCAAATAGTTCAAGAATATTATCTTTTGAATGATTTACAAAGTGATGTGTATTAAAATCCATTGATATTCTATAAACTAGTTATCTCGAATCAACTTTTGCGTCAGTTGTTTGTTCGTTTTCAGTAGGTTTTAAAAAGAAATTAACAGTATCATTTTTTACTACTCTGGTTAACTAATATGATTTTTAATTTATATGTCATTTGGCGTCTTTCAATATTGATTTTGCCTAGCTGTTTATTGATATACATTGTTTCCAAATCACTAGAAGATATTTACTTGATTAAGTAGCCTAGAATACATGAAGAAATATGTCATTGGATAAATCTGTAAATTCTAAACCTAACATTTGACATGTTACTTTTTTTAAACACTAACTACCACTCTGGATTTACTATTACGTATAAACTTAAAGAATATCATCTTATTATATCACATGTACATCTTGTCCAACCGACATAGATACATGAATAAGTATCTGTAATAGCACATAACTTCATGTGCGTCTTTGAACGAGAATTAACTTCAAATTAATTTTCATGCATAAAATTAGTATATTTGTCTTGATATGTTGTAAAATGAATTTCAAAATTCAACATTTGAGCCAAAGTAACTAGAAATCTTTCTACGTGATATCTTTTATAATTTATAGTATCTGCTATTTTGTCTTATTTTTGCGCTAATATAACTAATTAATGAATCTAAACCATCCAGGTTTATCACTATGAACACGATTGTTATTTTCTTAATTTGCACGCAATATTATACATGTTAATTGTGAAACTGTACGATGTTGCTACCATGTTTCACCATATAAAGTTTTTTTGTAGTCATCCGTTTGAAATTCTAAATCTCGAAGTTTTCAGTTTTCTCACTGTTTACTTCAATCGTATAAACATCTTTAAAGGAACTGTTGACACTTGAAGATCAAACTATTTAGTCCGAATGTCACTCCTGTATGAAACGTTTTACTCACTAGTGGTCTAAGACGAGATGAAATATCTTTATACTGTGCTATTTGTAAACCATAGATCTTTTATACTTTTAAGAAATTACTGCATGCGTAGCTTTTACACTGAATAAGAAAGTCACATAGACATATTTCATTTTGAATTCATTTCATAAAAAGATAATAGTTATTTGGCAATCGTTGTTGTAAACGCATATTTATTAACAATTTATATACTACTTACAATTGCAGTAGTAGATATTCATTTGACAGCGACAGTAAATAATCAACTGTTTTATTCTATAAAATAGAACATAAATTAGCCTTTTATTTGCAATTATGTTTCATATTACTATAAATTTGCAAAACCGTTCTATACTACTGAAATTATTTATGTTTGATTTATTGCTATGCAGCATATTTTGCTTCTATATGATGTACATGCACCTATTGAATAGATTTTTTATAATTTTAGATAATTTATTGCACTAAAATGCCATTGATATCTTCCAGTATAAGAAACATTTTGTTTACAGGTGTATAAAAATTATGAGTATTTTTTATGAGTACCAATTCACAGATATGCCATAGAGTTAAAGATATTAGAACATAAGTTTATAACGTCTTGCAAACAGTCAACATGATGAATAGTAAATTTTACAGATACTAATTCTTCATCTGCATGATCGTTAAGACTGGAATAAACGTTTTTGCCAAAAATAGGTACTAACTAAAATATCAAAGTATTCTTGTATTAATATCGGTAAATGATATTCAAATGGTTCTAGACATTCTATATACACGCTGAATTGATGTATTCCATGGAAATAATCAAAATTTTCATATATAAAGTAGGGTTAAACAATACTGCACTGTTTAATACTATCACAATATTGGTTGAAGTTAGGGTAAACAAACGAAATTCAATATCCACTAGAAGTTTTATACAAATTTTATGATACTTGACTATTTTACTTAGGCAATCGTATATCAAACATCATATCGGTAAAGTACCTACTCTAATATATATATATATATATATATATATATATACATTCTAGTAAGTTATTTTAGTGTTATGATCTACACCTAAGGTGTTCTAACCTATGAAGAAGTAAACACTGTTATTGAATAAGAAATTACTATTGCCATAGAAAAAATACAGTTAATTTACTACGTTATTCGGAATAAATATACACTTTCATTCCTACAGTTATTAATCTTTCAGCAACATTTGTGCTAATAGACCATACAACTTCAGACTGCTTACATATATCACATGATTTACAGTATTAAATCTCCTACTAACCTAAAAGCTTGTGAATAAAAATCGATTTACCACTTAATAGTCTCTAGATAATACAAACTGTTTATCACTATTCAATGTGAACACTGAATAAGTGCTTCAGCATAATTCTGTATTGAAATTTTATTGAAATACACAGACTCATTTAATTTTCAGAAAATTGTTGTCATTTATGCTAATTTTTAAGACATTTGATTAAATATTCAACCGTGCACATCAACTGGTCAGTTTTCTACTTTTTTATACATAAGATAATCCACATGTCAATCAAGAAAGTAAATATATACTGGTTGATCGCCGTATTGTAACTACTGTGATGTTTGTCAAGTTTCTTTTTGAAACATTGAGTTATAACGCGGATACTAGTTAAATAGGCTACACAATGATCAACTGATGTATACAGTGCTGAACCACGATAACTCAGTGGTGACAGTCGTATTGTGTGAAGCTGAATGACCTGAGGTCAAAGACTGTAGGTGAGTCTTGATGACGAGTGCCTGATAAAATGAAACCTAAATTCAGGTACTCCTACTGACTACCACCTCAAAACAATCTTCAGAGTAATTATATGAAAATACTAATAATAATAAAGACTTTTACCTTGTTGAGAAAGAAATAAAGGCAATTCATCAAACAAAAATTCTCTTTCTATGATGTCCTTGATTACATCTACACTATCATATGTGAAGCGATTTTTATAAGATAGTAGTTTGCTAAAAATCAGAAAAAGATAACATCCCAATATATTCAAAAGGTCAGTTTTTTTATGATAAATGAAAAGAACTATTATGAAATGGCCGAAATTATGAGGAATTATCCCAAGATAAAGTAATTTACAGAACTGAAAACATGAGAAATAAGTATATATTTAACTGATGTTTATTCACAAGGTTACTTGCTACTGTGAAACATGCTATGCTAGCCACTCAAACAGAAAGCTTTGCAACCTCATCTCAGATCATTGCCAGACGTGGCTTTTATGATGTCAATATAAATCAATCTCTAGCTCACTGAAAGTGCCTTATCTAGTCTGATCACGCTACCCACTCCCTAAAATCTTCCTTCAGCATCAAAAATGTTTTAAAACGACTAGGTGTAGAGGAAACATGAATGAATAAATTATCACTGAAGCTTTTCCAATTCTAGAGGTTCCAGTCTATTCTTTTAATACACAAACAGCATGTGCGATTCCTAACCTTATTCTTACCTTATCATTTGTTTTACTTGAACTGAGGTGTATTTTGTGGAGTGATATAAGGTTTGATTGATTAGATTCATCACAAATTCACAGTGATAAGTTACTACTAGGAACCGGGATGTGTTAAATAAACCGTTTTTTTTTTCAAAACAGAGCTCCTCAGAAGTGATAACTGCTTTAATCCTGACAAGTCTAGACCCTAACCTAAAGGCTCTGGATTCGATTCCATATCATAATTGAGGGAGGGTGTACAACCTGCTGAAGAGTCCCATACTAGAACGAAACAGCCTTTAATTGGTCCTTGGTTTTCATTGGTACCCTACCAACTTATTTTATTTGCTTATTCATATAACCCCATCTGTTTGTTGGTTTCTTAAATTCTTTACATTTATTAATCAGGGTTGAATATACGTCTTTCAACTTTCTATGGTTACTACCATCTTTGTCACGTGTTTCGTCTTCACATCAGATAATGGATACTTATCTCTCATTATCTCTGGACTGTAAATTATTTTATCTCAGAACCATTTATCATCAACTGAACCATTTTTTAAATTTGTTTGCTATTTCTTTTGATAACTGAAACTTCTGAGTACCTTATGACGTAATCGCTTCCATTTTTTAAATAGACTAATATCTTGGGCAAAAACGTTACATAAGATTACGATATCGTTAAAAAGAGAATTTTGTTATCTAAATTGCTTTTATTTCATTCGTAATCCGAGTACATTATTGTTACTTAAGTAAAAAAAATAGCCTAAAATTGAAGCCAAACTTATTTTAATTATTATAAACTAAATACACTTTGAAGTAAGTTCAGTTTATTAAATTATGTTTAGAATACTACTTAGTCGACTGTATGATATAATATACGTTACAATCAGCTTTAAAGAAACCTTCCCAAAAATCAACCAAAGTAGGTTGTTGTTCATGCATATAATATGAGAGTCAAGGACAAAACCCAAGTTAAAGACTGTTTTTTTATTTAAAAATGATTACTTTCTAACTTATAGCCAGCTGCGGTCTATACAATCATGATGTTAAGATTCATATGCATACTGTATTAAAAGCTTTAGTCGTTGACGTTTCTACGTGTGCAATAAAAGTTTTTGAATAGCGATAGTTACTTCAACATTTTCTTGAAAATACGCTGGTATTTCTTATCTAATCAGAAATTCAATGTAGTCTTTATGGCATTTGAAGACATGTTTCAGGTATTCATTCTGTTCCACCACTTCCCATACTATATTTTAGTCCTTATATAATACTTTATATAATACAAAACTGTGATTTTCACAAATGTTAAAACAAACTATTGTTTTGTTGCTATTCTGACTTTATTTATTTCCCTCCCCAACTACTGTTTTACTTAGCGGCACAAAATATCTGAAGTATCAATCAGAACTTTTGGCAAAAATTTCAACGTTATGCTTTCTTCATGCTTTAGAGATGATTTTCCTACAATCATTTTAGTGATTATCTTCTCTGAATGTAGACCTGATTAAACTGACTTTAACTGTTATTATTAGCTCGATTCAATAACGATATAATACAATGGTCTTAATATTTTTCAGATGTGTCAATTATCAAGATTAGTACCAAGTATATTCACTTACAGTGAAATAATTGAAAAACACCAATATCAATATATTGATCTCAAAACATGAATAACACCGGACGTTAACATCGTCCCAAGATGATAATAAAACCGGGAGGGGGAAAATCTAGTGAATGATATTTATTTAAATAAATAGGACACACATTAAGGAAATTATCAAACTGCGTCACAAGACAAACACTTACTTGGAATCCTCAGAACTAAAGAGAAAAACGAAAACCCAAGAACAGATTGCATCGGCAGTTAAAGGTAGACATGAAGTGAATGAAGAGTACTTGGGAAGAACTGGAAAGAAAAGCCTAGGACACAGTTAGTTGGAAAATGCTGAGCGATGACCTATTCTCTTCATAGGGTAACAGGTATAAATTGACTCATTTTAATAAGTATCAAACTGTTTAAAACTAAACCCTTTAGATTATAAGAAACTACCCTTTTTTCAGTGGATGTAACTTCAAGTGTCTAACGTCTTAACATGACATGTTTTTACTAAGCTATGAGAAATCCGCTCAACAACCAACTAATCTATATCATTTTTATGAATTTCATACTGAAAAACTTCTGTCTATCAATTAGTAATAGACAATTGTATATAATCACTTATTTCCATTGATGTTCATCCCAAATGCCTTGACTAAGTGTAATTACCGAATAATACAAAAACAGAAAACTCAGTGAAGAAATTTTTTTCAATTAGTTTTTCATTAAAGCTCTACATTAATAAGTGATTTTCAGTTGAATATAAAGTCAATACCAACTAAATGACAGTGAGTTGGTTAACAACAAACTTGGATAAACTTACTCATAATTGCGTAATAACCATTTAGAAATTTTATGCAGTGTAAAGAAAGAAGAAGATTGCATTACCGTTTAAATAAAAATAAAAGAGAATAGGTTAATTGAATAAAAGTTGACGTTCATAAATTGATAATGAAATGGAAATTTAAAGCAGATCAAGTAAGACTAAAATAAAAACAAATTTGAAATAAACGCAGAAAGTTTTGTAGAAGATCAGGATGAATTAACAGGATGAACAAACTTCGTATGTACGCAAGAATTAGATTCATATAAATGTATTCTTACGGCTTTTACTGTTAGTAAAACGTATTCTTAATCCATAGATTAGGTAGGTGAGATTTTGTATGTGACTGTGAACCCCTGCTGTGCATTTATACGATGGCTTTTGACATCTATGTGTGCAAGGAAATAGCTTCAAATAGTCTTGGTATGCCTTTATTGGCCATGTAGAGGGATGTTCAAGAACACAATGGTTCGCTAATATAACTGGCTCCACAAGAACAATTACATTGGTATATACACATTAAGGTAGATAGTTGAATCAATTTGTCCTTATTTCTCAAACTCACAAATAGTTGGCTAAAAATTATTAACATACTCTTACTGAATAGAAAGTTTTCTAAATAGATTTTTTATACGTCATGTTTTTATTACACTTTCGAACTGTAATTTCAGGCAATAAAAGCTTTTTCTGACACTGCTAAGATAAATACGACAGTCACTAGAACTGAAATTATTGGTACATTTTACATTCAACTGGTCATTCATTATCTGAACCCCCTTAAAGTTGACATTTGAACAAAAGAACTTAAACTCAACACCTACTGTTTCGAATTCCTTTAGTTTTTTCTTTAAAGTGATCAATGTGAAACAAATTAGAATGAATTGTCTCTTAAAATTATGAATAAACATTTTTTTAATTCATTCAATTAACTAATGAATTATTCGTTATGAATTTTCAAATGAAAATAATTTCACTTAGAAACTGAAATAAACAGTCAAGTTATTTTGTTTTGTTTTTTTATGAAAGAAAAAAATAGTAGAAAAAATGAATATTTAATGACGTTGAAGAAAGCAAACAATTTGAATAGGTATTGATTACAATAATTTTTTAAAGGTTGAGTAGTTATAAGTAATTTCACTAATTATACCCAAAGTGTCTCATATAGCTTGACAGAAGATTAAAACCGGATTAGGTACGTGAATAAGTACAATTGTCTTAGGGAAATTATTCATTACGTAATTTAAATAAACAACATGATGTTTGCAACATACGATGACAATATTATCTTATATTCTATTCTACTGTAGAAATAATAAGTTCAGTAATTATTTATTTATAATTTGCAACACACTGTTATATAGTTTGCACTGAAGGCATAAACAGTTAATCACTTACAACTAATATGATAATAGAGTAACACGATTGAAAAATTGAACTATCAATGTAATACAACACTTCAACGATGGGACAATCATAGACAGTAAACGTTATCAATGAGTACAAACAGTCATTAAGAAGTGAAGTGGTGTTTACTTATAATATCATAAAATTAATGAAGATAAAAACTTTGGTATTTTAAATTATTACATAGTTTCGGATGAAAATTTTAGTCATACTTGGAAATTAAAAAGCCAACTGTTTAGTAATGCATAATTTTTTCAAGTAATACAATGCGTAATAAGCACTTTGTGTGACACTTATTTTAAGTAAATTTTCTTATAGTTGAAGCAAGGTGGTCTTGTGGAGAAAGGTATTAAGTTTAACCATTTATATGTGTCACATATTGATGTTGGTTTGGTACTAACGAGCACCGGAGAGCTCTA
Organism: Schistosoma japonicum; assembly: GCA_025215515.1. Taxonomy (NCBI): domain Eukaryota; kingdom Metazoa; phylum Platyhelminthes; class Trematoda; order Strigeidida; family Schistosomatidae; genus Schistosoma; species Schistosoma japonicum. The sequence continues at coordinate 21,706,579 of CM046063.1, read as the reverse complement.
GATAGTTATTTCACCTAAATATGAGAGTTCTCAGCAGTGGGCACCCTTGAATCCGTTATGGAATCAAATCTAAGGCCCATAAGTCTCATGATTAGCACTTAAAAATCTGCACCACTGGACGAGCATCTAATTTCAAAATTCACACTTTCATCTATTTGTAATAGAGGTAGACGATTAGTCAGTACTATCATCAATTATTGTCGCACTCCTGACACGTCTAAAACTTACACTATAAGCCTAAGAACACCTTGAAATTAATTACTGGTAAGCTTATTAGTTTTAGCTGAGTTGAATTAAGTATATTAAGATTGGCATTTAGTCTTAGTGATTATGTTCATCCTTGATCGATCTCAGTTGGGTGCAATTAAATTTATTTACTGAGACCAACCATAGGATATCTGATATACATATAACTTGAAAGCCATGCAATTAGCTTTGTTTATGACTGTGAACGGTCATTAGTAAGATATCTGAGACCACGAAAACACAATCTATTCATAATCTATTTTACACCATTAACACTGGGTGATCATCGAGCTATATCACAGATCGATGTAAGTGGGGATTTCGCCAGTGAACAACTCAGCCCCCTCCAATAGTGTAGATGGCTAAGCGTCTGCCGAGAGACCTTGATGAGGGTTTGAATATTATTCATGGTGAATTCTTACCAGCTTCTTTGTCTTTTGTCGTCAAATTGACAGCCAAAATCAATGAATAAGTTTAAGGTGAGTGTATATTTGTAGTACAATAAGTCAATTTACGAATGATATCAGAATATTGTTGTCTCCATTTGAAAACGTTAAAATGATAATGAAACATTTAGAAACTGGGTTGAGTTGTAGGTTAATTTTGAAAATGTGAATAAATTTTGGGTTGAATAGCAGTAATACAGAGTTTGAGAAACAATGGTTTAGCTATATTGAATGTCCTACTACATATCATGTGTAACATGAAGTGAAATGATTTACGCAGTAATTAATAAAATGGTATAACTACTTGACAAATTATTTATCATAGGACGAAAGAGGAATTAGTTTTATGAGAATACAGAAAGAAATTAGATGTATTCTTAGCGTTTGTTAAAACGAAAAAATATATACGGTGGTTGCCATGCAACTGCTATAACAAGACAAACACTAACTTGGAATCTTCAAGGCCATAAGAGAAGAGTAAGACTAAAATATACATTGCCCCGAAAATTGAAGGCAGACATGAAAAGAATAAACAGCACCTGGGAAGTAAAGCCTAGGATGATGTTGGTTGGAAAATGCTTGTCTGCGGCATATGCTCCAAGTGAAAAAAAATGTCATTGATTATTGAGACAATAGACTGTCTGGTAAGATTATGGGGATGACGCTTTTTGATTATGTTTTGATCGATCCTACTTTGGGATGTCATTACAAATCTAAAACTTTTCAATAAATTACTTATATTTCACTTGCCAAAGCTGTTCATTACAAAAAGAAAATTATTAATATGTTGCTCATTGAAATCATTATTATCCAATGAATATCACTTCAAGGGAAGTTTTGCAGATTATCTGACAGAAACAGAATTCATTGTCATATACGTTACTACTTGTTAGGCAGCAACAGCAAGTAGGATACAACTCGATGATCTAGACTTCCCGGATGATCTAGATCTTTTAGCCCATACACACCAACAAATGCAAGTGGAGACGACCATCGTAGCAGCAATCTCAGCATCAATAGGCTTCAACATAAATAAAGGAAACAGCAAGATCCTCAAATTCAACACACAGAGCACCGACCCAATTGAACTTGGTGGTGAAACTCTGGAAGAAGTGGATACCTTCACATACCTGGGGAGCACCATCGATGAACAAGGAGGATCCGATGCAGATGTAAGGGCAACGATCGGCACAGCAAGGGCAGCATTCCTACAGTTGAAAAATATATGGGAGTCCAAAAAACTGTCTACCAACCTCAAAGTTAGACTCTTCAATTCGAACATCAAGACAGTTCTGCTGTATGGAGCTGAAACGTGGAGAACTACTGCAAACATCCTCAGTAGAGTACAGGTATTTATCAACAAGTGTCTACGTAGAATAATGAATGTCTGATGGCCGGAAACCATCAGCGACAGCCTACTTCGGAAGAGAACAAACCAACTTCCAGCTGAAGAGGAAGTCAGGAAACGACGTTGGAAATGGATAAGACATACATTGCGGAAATCACCAGACTGCGTCACGAGACAAGCATTAACTTGGAATCCTGTTGGAAAACGGAAAAGAGAAAGACCAAAGAACACTGCGCCTGAGAATCGGAAGCAGACATTAAAAGGACGAACAGCAACTGGAAAAAGCTGGACAGGATTGCTGAGGACAGAGTTAAATAGAGAATACTGTTAAGCGGCCTATGGTCCTCTGAGAGGGGTGACAGGCGTAAGTAAGTAAGTAATAGCAAGCACAGTATTATCAAATATCAATAATTAAGTCAACTAAACTTGATATATGAATAACTGATTACTTAATATCACGCGAAGCTTTACATTTGAAAAATAATGATTTTAATGGGGGTAAAATAAAGATTTACTGATCAGTCGAAGCATTCTAGTTAAGTTACATTCTCTGAGATAGATAGCTGATTGTGAACTTTTCATTGTCATTTGATATAGTATCAAAAACGCGTAAGTCAGATGATAGCGCTTGTTAATAAAATATTTATAAATTAGTTACGGGAACCTCTTATTCACATTATCCTTCTTAGACATTAACATTTCAGGATGATTACAATAAAATGAATTAAAGTATCTTGTGTGGACACAGATAAAATAACTTGTAATTACAAGACTTTGTTCATTATAAATGCGTACCTGTTTACTTATTCATTCATTGTGTATTGAAAACTTTGAGTGAATTATCTTAGATATAAATATATGATTATGTAATATAGTCCTTACTGATATTGATTTCTTTCCCAACATAAATTAATTTCCTATAAATTTTACAATATAACAATTAATCATTAATTGCATTTGTAATTAGCAAGGTTAGTTCTACTCTATATACTAGCTTGTTAGGTATATTATATTAAATCATCAAAATATTACCGTGTTTAAGTATATCCATATTATTATTTGCACATTATGTCACCGAAACTGTTCTGAGAAAAGGCGGGTGTAAATCTAATTTGATGATGTTTATTCCCTAATTCTGAAGACAGTGTGGGAAATTACTGGTCGGGTTCATTTTGTTCTACGTGACATAAAGATAAACAAATAATTCAACAGAATGGAGAATTCAGTAAAAGTATAAGAAACAAATTTTGAATTTTATAACTTAGAAGTGCAAATACTTGAAGAGGTGAAAATATTTTAATCTGTAGGTTTTGTGAATCAGTCGAACTACCAATAGAATATTTGGAAGACAGAATATCAAAAAAAAATTTCATAATATGACATTTTTATGTTCAGTTATATTTTGAAGTTACTTATTCAAACAAACTTATATTTTGTCAATTAATATGAAAATATTACTTATTATAAATATTTTAGATTGTCGATGCTTTATATTTGATAGTACAATGCATAAATCTGGTATTTTTAAAACACCGAATTATCCAAAAAATTATCAATATGAATTGGATTGTTTATTATATCATTTTCATGGTCAACCAACTGAATTAGTGAAAATCACTTTTTCAACATTCAATTTAAGAAAACCTATTGAGAAAAAGTAAGTTTGAAATCATTTAAAGAGATTTGACAAATAAAGAATTAGTTTACTAAATTATGATTAATAGCACTTAAATGGTAATTTGTAATACATTTAAACTGTAATTGATGACGAATAAGAGTTTATTTTACAACTTTGTTTTAGTCATTGTAAAATTTACTTTTAAGATTCTGAATAACAGTCATTTACAAGCCCCTGAAGTAAACGACCTGTATACTGTTATACAAGAAACCTAGACATAATATAGTTTAATTGACGGTGGTATTTCTTAAACTACTGTTCATTGTAGTCTTTACTAAACTATTTGTAAAATTAGTACTCATCATCAAGGCGTACCTATAATCCTAAATGGAAAAAAAACAGTTATAATGCAAACTGACCGATAATATTTTTTCCAGTATTAAGGACTAAACAAACATAATATTTGTTGTTACTCAGTGACCGTTCAGTAAAAGCGACTTAATAAACAAAAAATGAATACAAAGATTCATTTTGATTTTTTCATTTCGACTGCATATGATGTGACCCACTGAACAAGGGTCATTTTAATTTTTCCTACTATTTCAATAAATTATATCTTATTAAAATATACAGAATCACTCTAACAGTAAGCTTTCATGTAAGTTTTAGTTAAACAAGAGATTTTGTAACGGATTTACGTTTTACATAAACAGATATTTTCACAAGTAGTGTCTGAGTTGGATTGTGACCGAAATGTAGGATGTGCGTTTTGTCCTACTTGGGACTCGTCAACTGGATATACCTGCATCCCAGTGTTGATGTTCAAACCGAGACTCTAACCCAGTTTATTCCGAGTTAAATGCCACCGCATTCACTTCTAAGTTATTGAGTTAGGACAGCTACACTTGTGCAATAGACATGTATATATAAGGGGAATGTATTTGGAACTTTTCGTTGACTTATCATGAACTGAAAATGATCAGTCTCTAATTCTAATTAAATATCCCCACATTTCAGAATCATCAATATTACTAAATAGTCTAGACCAAAGCTTTAGACGTTGGGGAAATTGTAAATAGTTACTTTCACTCTAAAATAATTTTTTTAAATATTAACTACGAGTTGTGGAACCCGGTTGAGGTTTCAATCGTAAGTTAACAGATCACTGATACTGTCATTATTCAATTGTATAAATTTTAGACAAAATAACTTCTAAATATTTTATTGTACTATTGAATTCATAGGCAATTTAATCTAAACTGGAAATAATTGCAAGTGTGCGTTTACTAAAGTATTTGCCATAATGTAATGTGATTTAATTTGTAAATCTGTATGTAACTAACTTTAAAATAAATAATCACCTGATGCTTAATCTTATCAGCTTTCTCTATGGTCTAAAGTTTTTATTGTTTTACTTAGGTGCATTGACTATTTAGATATGTTTACTACAATAGACTATAACGACTACAATACAATGAGTTACATCTCTGAAGGCATAAAGTTACCTCTGAAACCTGAACAAACATTGAAAAATCTGTCAACAAACTTTGCAAGACCAGCAGACTATAGACTATGCGGAGATTTAAATGATTTTCCACAAAACGATTTTTATTCAATCAGTTCTATTTTGCTGCTCATATTTCATACAGCCTCTAAGATTCCTGGGACAAAACGTGGACAACAAATGGGATTTATCGGTCAGTTTTCGTTTGATTTGAAAAGTAAGAATTGCACTGTAAAGTATCAGTTTTTCACAGTAACTGAAGTAAACAATTAATTGCTTTTAACTCTAATACTTTTATTGAAATCAAAGCTAACACATTACTGATTTGTTATGTAAACTTTGAAGGAAGATTATAAAGTCTATCTAAGTCGCTTATTTTTACTTAATTTTGACACATCATATGGTTTACTTATGGTGCTGAAAGACCTATTGTATACAAACGGTATAGCTATGATCCACGTGACATTTGTGATAAACACTTGTATATAGCGGGAAATTATTCTCAGTAATGGAGACGTATCTTGTACCTAGCGTCCCTCGGAATTTTAATTCCAGTATTATCTTGTATCTTTTATTTTGTTATAGATTAGGATTTGATTCGCAACTGACCTGTAAAACAAAGGAATCCTAGACTTATTGACAGGTGAAAATTTATGATACTTTATGGTTTTGTGATAACAGTTTATGCCATTTCTCCAAGTCACTCTTTCTCACTAAGGATTGGCTATAACAATCATTAAGATTCCAGCCAGACAGCCCACATTAACCAGAATTTCCAAAGTGTTATTCCTATCATAATCATCATTGTACGTAGTGACTAAACAATAACCAGATATTCATAACACATATTTCTGTCATAATTTCATTTTAAGCTTGAATTGAAAGCAAAGAACCATTTCGCCTACTTCATTTATTTTAAATTTGCAAAACTATCTGTAGAATTAATTAAACAAAAATGAAAACACTAAAATCATAAATTCTTAGCCATAAACTTGCTTTAGGATCTGAGTAATTCATGCAATTTTCTTAATATGAATTAAATTTACCATAATTCATCTAATAAACAAAACTTTAACGATTTATAGCATACTTAAACTAAGATTTTATATTACTTAAAGTTATTCTGTATGAATTATAATGTGCATTGATTAAATTCGTTACAACTCGTTGTCGTTTGAGTACCTCTTAAAACTATGAACTTCTAGATATTTGTTTCGTCCTAGTTTGGGATCCTTCTACAGTGCACACCGTTGATTTCTCAAGGGAATCAAACCCGAGGCATCCACTTGTCAAGGTGGATGTTCGACCATCTGCTCCACTGCACTGACAGGGTGCTCAATAGTAAAATTCCCACTTCTTCTAGTTCTTAAGTCAGTCATTGTAGTTGTCGGCAACTGTCTCACTCCAAACATGTCTAAACTTTACCTGTCACGACTTTTCACTGGAAACGCCTGTAATATCTTGAGCTCATTACTAGAGTTGATTTGAAGTGGTGCAGTGGAGATAGATTAATTCCGTAATTGTATTCATCACAGATAGATCTCTGTTAATGAGTCTCGTATCGAGGTGAAACAGATGTTTAGTGGTACACAGGTTTTCAGAAGTACTTAACCAATATCAAACTGTGACGAATATAATCAACTAAAATTTATACTTATCTCCACATGACTACCTCAAATTATGATTTTCCTTAAAAACTGTTTTCTTTTTTTGTACCAAGGTAATTATCAGGTTAACGGAAGACATAAAGAGAAAACATTTTGTGATTATGAATTTTTTAATAGAAAATTATTGAATGGTACAATCAAACATGGAAATTTTTTTTCACCACTTTATCCAAGCAATTATCCACCAAATATTAAATGTCGATTCATTTTTAAAGCAGATAAAAATGAACGAATTATTTTAACATTTCGTTCTATTCGATTGAAACCAATGCTAAATGATGATTCCAAAAGTAATGTAGAAAGGTAAGTAAGAAGATTATCAGTGGCTTACTTCATCTACATGATAGTTTTATTCGAATGACAATATAATAACAATACAATTACATCACTAGATATTTTGTTGGAATTAGTAACTGGATTTACATTTAATCACTTTAAGACTAAATTAGGTGTAGATAACTCGTCTTTCAGATTACATCACTCATTACATGGGTATATTTAGGGTTTTTAAATTGAATTCATTTTACGGATGTATGTTTGACTAAAACAGACGTAAATATCTGAAACTGGTAGTTAAACGACTTTGTTTCATACAGAATAAGAACGAATTCCATTATAGAGATAATATAAATTTAACACAGACTGGAATGATTGATAAAATGGGAAATACTATAGTTCTTCAACTCAAATTCTTGGGATAGAATACCATCATATTTGCGCTGGGCATGGAGAAATCAATATCAATTGGAAACTTACCAATAGAAAATAGATAGTTCGAGACCATAGGGTGAATATTCAACCACACAACAAAGTATAAGTCATTTAGCAATAAAATTGAGTCAAGAATTGTGTTTCACTCGGAAAGTAAACAAGCTCTAAAATCGGTTACTGAAGAAAAATTGTTTTCTTAAATAAAATGTATGTTGTTCAAGTAGATAGATAAAATTACGTCACTTTTATAATTTACACAAATAATAAGAAATAATTAGTATTGTATGTTGAAGGAAAAAAATTATAAAACGAACAGTATACTGATTTTCTTTAATGCTTATCTAAATAATAAATATAAAGAGATAATAGAAAAGATTCATAACTCAGAAAAATGGTTTTAGCTACAATGTATTTTCTGGGGCGGAAGATTTAATTGCGGAGTTTAGATAGTTATTCTGAACTTCATAGGCGCTAACTTGCAATACAGCTGAGAAGACCTCATGGCAGTTTCTAATCAGAGTTCGCCTTAATGAAATCATTCAGCATAAAGAAGAAAGCTTTGTAGTCAGTTATCGGTTTTAGAGAAGGCAATAAAAAACAGAAATAAATAAATCATATCTGACTCCATAACGATATTATTTTAAATAATTCACACAACTAAAGTTATATAAATCCACCCGTCTAAACCTTAAAGAAAGATTTCCTTGTTTAACTTATTTTTTAAATATTGTCTTTGTCTTTGATCAATTAAAAGTCAGCAGATTTGGAATTTTGAAAGAGGTCTAACAGCTACTCCTCTTTATACACTCCATGCTTTAATTTGATGATTTAAAAAATGTGATTTATTTAAGCCGTACATTCTAAAAGATCTTATCATTCTATTTTTTATCAGGACACTTTAAGCGTAACGACAAAAAGAACTAGTTTAGGTCAGTTACGTAAAAGTCAAATAACTACTCAAATATAAAGAGTGACATGAAATGGAGAGGATAAATGGTCATCACTATAACTGAAGATTACCGAAACAATTCTTATATTGTAACAGATTGCATTTTCACGCATAAAACAAGAATGTTTCCTCACATTACATTTTTAAATTATAAAATGTGTGTTTAAGTTTGTAAAAGTAACATAATTTAGCCCACTAATCAATCTTCAAGATCCACTACGATACTGCTTATCAGCTTACAAACTACAGTGTATCGGACTAAATATAAATCATGTTGACAAACTATATACATCAGATAATCCTTAGTCTGACAATCTATGTGAATATTCCTATGATAACATTTGGGAGATGATATCTTCAATAGTTTACTGCTGCGACAATATGATTCAAGTGGAATGATAACATAATTTAGTAATGAAAAGTAGACTGTCTATCCTACACTTATGTTATTTCAATATGTAATCAATTAGTAAAACAAAAAACCAGTAGGAAATTATAAATAGTTGGTTTTTATAATTGTTTGTTTTGGTTAAGAAGTTATCTATTTTCACTTAATGATAAACTTATAAATCAATTATGTAACAAGAAGTATTTTGATTGGTATCTTTCTATTATGATAATAAAACTATCAGTAAATTTTAGTATGATTTATTACGTGATTAGATTATTGAAAGAAAAAGTAATTTTTTTATAAGATAAAGAATTTATTTAGGTGTTAACCAGTTTTAGGTAGTTTCTTAAATGTTTGTTGATGTACCTCTACGAAATGGATAAGTGAATGTAAAGCAGAAACTTTATTTTTTGACTGTACAACGTCACTTTATAATCAAATTCATTTAAACAACAAGATATGCCATTAGGATGAACTTGTATCTTCTCGTTGATTTGTTATGGACTGAAATTGGTCAGTTGCTGTTGCTATATGTGCATCTTTAGCGAATCACCTTGATATACAGATTATTCACAAGTAATATTTAAGTTGTATTGTGATTGACAAGTGGAATCCAAGACGCACGTTTCACCCTGCTTGGGACTCGTTGGCGAAACTTGCGTCCTCGATTCCACTTGTCAGTCACAATCCAACTTATAAAAATATATCACAAAGTTTATTTCAGTGAATTGTTGATTAGATTGTTAGTTGTACTAATTTACTAATTCAATAATGATTAAGCAACATTTATAGTCTGTTCAGTAAAAACATAAGCCTTGACTATAAAAATTTTTATCTTACAACCTTAAAGGAATACACTTTTTGTCCACTTCGTAATGATCCTCTTTCAGAACATTTCTAAAATTACTTAGAAGGTAGGTTTACTTTACTAGCACAATGTGCATGCAATAGTTACGTTATTAGAGGTAGTTAACGGTCGTTTTGATTATGTATACATCGAAATATTTGAACCACTTGAACACAGCTGTTTCATTTAATTCAGTATCTTCGGTAACCACCAACATACGTTGCGTTTCTTAGTTTGTGTGTTTACCAAAAAGACAATATTTACGAGCTTAACATAACATAAGTTATAATTATGCTACTCGTGTATCATCTTATAAAGTAAAATTACGAATTTTGCTAACTCACGGACGAAGAAATTCTTTGATGGGGTCGTCTTTTTGACAAATTCGTCGTTGAAAGATCATATTCCTTCCAAGGGTGTGAGAAGAACAGCTACATGTTCCATTCGTGGATATGTAAAATATCACAAACATTTATCCGACTCATATATTGATCTACTAAGATTTTTCTATATTTGGCTTCATAAAAGAGAAGCTGTGGCTATTTATTTAATGAAGCCGAATAATTTTTTTTCAACTTATTTGATTAATTGTTCAAAATATTTGTCGTTTTTTGCTTAAATCATTTTCCACAACCTACTGAATTGTGATTGAGTGCTACTGATTTTATTTTATTTCAATCTCTAAAGAGGCATTATTTATGAAGCATAAACATCTTGATTATCTCAATTTATTAATAACCTGTTAGCTGTGCTTCCACACTTTTCTTCAAATTAGCGACAAAAAGGTACACATGCTTATTTTGTACTATTATTTTAGAAATTATATTGTCACTTTTCAAATCCTTCTACTGGATCATCTTGCTTAATAATTATTCATTTGTCCTCTACGGAATCGTGTTTTCAAAAAACATTCCCGAATTTATACGTTATTGTACATTTTGATAATGAACTCATTGAAGAATGGACCCTTCTACTGATTTCGTCATTATGAAGTCACGAAACACTTAACTGGTCGCTAGATTTTGTTTAAAGTAACAGTTTTTGATATTCGTATTACTCTACTCTCTAAAACACATAGGCAACATAATTTTGATAGTAAATATCACTAAATAAAATACTAGTGTAGTTCAGATTCTGCTAAATGTAAATGCCATATGTAGATTAATGGTGCTTTTTCATTTAACTGAACAGATGTGATACAAAGAAATCTATTCCAGCGCAAAATGATTTTATTTCCATATCTGAGATACATGAGGATAAATCAAGAACTCTGGCATATTTATGTACTAATCTCGTCAATATTCAACTGGTTTCACACAGCTCCATACTAAAAGTGGACTTTATTAGTCATAATCCTATTTATCAAGGTCAAGGTTTTCATGGAACATATGAATTCGTTCATGAATCCCAAGTTTTGCCTTCTCCATTTATCGAAGAAGATCACTTAGTTGATACAAGTGAACTTGAAGAAAAACATAAAAATTCTAAAGATCACCTGGAAAACTCAGAAGCTTTATTAAATGCTAATAAATCTAAATTGCTCTTTGCTGATGCCGGATTTACATCTGTAAGAAACATGCAGTTTAGCGAAGGTAAAGTAGCTAAATTTATTACATTTATCATTTTAATGCAAAATATAATTATGTTTTTTTTCAGTAAAATCTAACTGATAAGAGTTGCATGGAGATGCACTCAATCAGTAACTCTTAGTTAATCCTACCTCACTTAGTCACGACACCCAAGGCCATACTCAAGGGCATGTTCATAGTACATAGTACTACATGAGTGTAAATGATATGTAATGCATTTTCCATGCAGTTGCATCCCAGATCTATGTCAATAGCTAATTCAGGAGTAGGATAGTAACTGTAGTTAAGTATTAACTCACTTAAAATTTGCATGACTTTTATCCAAAATTAAATCATTGTTAAGAAACACATTGAAATTTTTCGTTATCATTGGTTGATTTTCTTTTTCTAGTAAGATTTTCGCCCTTTATAAGTATTTATTATGTTTATATCAAACGACTCTATTAATACTGAAGTGTATATTATGCCAAGTTGCATAGACTCACCTATATTTTATGCGAATAATTTTATTCTTGAGAGTAAAGCATTAATTTTCAAGACGAATGATTTGATATTTTCCTAATTAACAACAATACATTTCGTTCTTTCAGTTGAGGATTCATCATACTCCGACTTTATGAACACCCAATATTCTCATCAATTCAGTAATGAAATAAAATCAAGGTATGTACACAGAAAATTAATTGTATCAAAAGGTCCAATAAATCATACTGAAGGCATAATTCATTCACCAAATTTCCCGGAAATTTATCCACCTTCAACTATAGCAATGTATACATTTATAGGTCAACCTACAGAAAAAGTTTTAGTAAAATTTCTATTTTTGGAACTTGGAAATTCAGATAGGTAAGCACATTTTATATACTATGTTAGAATACTCTTACTATGTACATAACTGTAACTATTCGCGTCTATCCAAAAGATACTTTGCATTCATCGTAGTGTATTTTCAAATGTATAGGAAAGTCTGGAAAAAAAAGTAAAATGAATGAGTGAACAGACTACTCATTAAGCACATCAGGTGTACTTATAGTCAATAATAAAATTAATCGACCAAAATAACGAATGATATAGGCATGAAACAATGAAAACCTGTTAATTCGAAACTGGAGAACAAATGAATCTTGAAATCCGTTACAATAACATTTCTTAACAAAACCATTTGAATACTGAAATAAATTTTACTGTTGAATAATTAATTTATTTTAATTGAAATGGTTTTAATGAAGATGAAAATGGAGTTTATTTGACTGTATTTGTCATAGAGTGATATTGGTCTGGTAACTTTGAAAACCAATTAGCACCGGAGAGCCGTTTCGTCTTAGTATGGGACTCTTCAGTTGTGCCCACCCTAGATTCCACCAAAGTATCAAACCCAAGGCTTTCAAGTTAATTACCACTTAAATCTCTGCACCACTAAGCGAGCGTCTAATGGCAGAATTACCACTTGCAATAATATGTGAAATAGGGCAACGATTACCCGTTGTCGTCGGTTATTAATGTGTCATTCCATGTACATCTGAACACCACTAGTATTACCCAACCAAGGTCAATCTACAACAAGCACAAATAACTAAGGTTATTTTTTTCAATTGAACAAAATTAATTAGGTAATAAATCACCCCGATATAACGTAAACTAGTAGGATTTCAGGGTAATTAATAAACTTTGCTGTAGGGAAACTAAAGTGTAAATTGAATTTATACTCTGAATTAATAGAGTACTATGAAAGATAACATTTGATTAAAGTTATTTTTAGCTGCATAACAAGTACATAATGATCTGGTTTCAGTGACTGTTACATACTCAATTTGTCAAGTTCCGATATAGCTAATCGATCTGAATTAGACGATCATTAATCACCTAAAAAAGCTGAACTGCTGTTTCGTTCGAGTATGGGACTCTTCAGCAGTGTGCATACACGACCTCATCGAGGATCAAACCCAATACGCTCCGCGGCTAACGATTCGCTATTAGATCACTTAGTCTGTTCCTAACGGTTTATATTTCTAATCCAGTCATTTCGTGATACGTTTACGCGACCCCATCCTTGCCATCGGTGGGCAAGTGCCTCACACTCGACACGGTTAAACTCTACTTGTCACATCTCATTAGAACTCCAGGAATTACCTCAAGAAGTTAGTAATTAGTAAGCTGATATTGGTTATAATTAGGTATCTTGGAGACTGTCAATTTTGATATCAACCGTTAGGAGCTGACTTAGCGGTCTAATAGCAAAGAATTCGCTACGAAGCCAGAGGGTCCTGGCTTCGATCACTGATAGGGTCGTGTACATCCACTTCTGAGGAGTACCACATTGGGACGAAACAGCTGTCCAGTACTTCCAGGTGATCATTGGTTTTCTAATTCAGACCAACTCGTGATATCAAAATTGACAGTCAATAATTTCCACAATGCCTAGTTAAATTACATTGGCAAATTAATTTAAAACTTTATACGGATTATAATCGTTGGTTAAATCTAATTAATTTCTAAGCAATATTTCAAGTAAAATACATATACAATATTTATAATATGATGCAGAGAATAAGATTCATATGCTCAACAACACTACTTTTTAAAATTGAATTGTGTTTATTAAGTGAAATCTATTGTCCTATTTAGTACTTGTCAGCTAGGAAAAACTTGTGAGCATTAACACTGCGATGAACGTGTATCCGGCTGACGAGTCCCAAATCATGTGAATTCTTCATTCTATATTCCACGAAATTTATGAAATATCGGTACAACAGACCAAATATAGATCTATAATTTCTTACTGGATGCCTCTGACAACCTAACACCGTAAAGAAGAGAATATTTAAACACACGTTTAAAATATTTTCTTTATACAGACTAAATGATCATTCGTTAAGGCACTTCTTAATACATATCATCTATGAATTCGTGTAATTATTAGATCTCACTGTTAGTGTGAGGATTTCTCTACTTCTGAATTTATTCAGAAAAGCCAAGAATCATTATCATACTAGTAGAAGATAAGCAAAATGGATAAACGAACATAATAAACACCTTTTAATTTTTTAATTTTCCCATGAATATTACCTAAAGTGTACAAAGAAGAAACGATTGATTGTTGAATAATGACAGAAAATCAAATAAAATGAACTGGGTTGATATTACAACTCTTTCTTATCAAGTTGAAAATATCTAAAATAGCAAAGAATTCAAACATTAGATAAAATAACCAACACTTTATCTGATGCTACAACTTGAATGATGGAAAAGATCTCCTCTTCTTTACAAAATTAAGACAATAGGTTTAAGGTATGTAGACAATAATGTCTTTAATAGTATAAATGATTCTCCTGAAAAATTGACTCGTGTCAAGGAACAAGCAGACTTCAGATAATGACTTACTAATAATCTTGTAAAATTTGAGAATCCACAGGTTAGCAATGGAAATATGCATATTACTAAATCTTGTCACATGCAATAGAAAGAAATTTCTTACATAGCAACCAAAACGGACTACGTATAGAAATAACTACAATTAATTTATATTGAGTTGGATTGTACCTGATAAGCGGAATCCAGGACACTTATTTTGTCCTATCTGGGACATCTGAATGTACGTGCATCCTAGTGTTGAAGTTCGCACCGGGACTCATACTCATTTCGTTTCATGCTAAACGCCACATGCATTCACTTACGAGGCTGCTCAGTCCAGACAGTTGCGCTTATACAACATGGTATGTTTATGTATAATTGGAATACATCTGGAACTTTCCAGTTGATTTGTTATAGATTGAAAAGGATCAGTCTTTTTTGCCATCCTAAGTAGGATCGTCCTCGATTTAGCAATTGTTTACGAGTATTAAACACAGTCTCGTTCTGAATCGCTTTAACACATATAACATTGTTTCAACACTATTTAACATGATTTTTGACTGTTCTAAATATTTTTATGTTGATTTTGTTTCTTTTTCTATTTGAAGTGGTATTAATTCAATTTAGTTAATTATTTATCCTTTCTAGTTGACTGAATTCGTCACAGATTTTGATTTTGGTAGGCCACCACTGAAAACAAGGGAGCACTAGACAACTGCTTTGTCTCAGCATGAGACTCCTCAGCGGCGTTTGCCCTAGATTCCGCCTCATACGCTTTAGGTTGACGAACGCCTAGCCCTCTGCATCATTGGCTTGACATCTAACAGTAGAATTCCCACTATGTCAATTTGTGACTTCAACTATTGAGACATCAAGAATTACATTTCTACTCATTGGAATATTACAAAGAGATAATTCATTTTTCATTGACACTCACTTCAGATAATCAAAGTTTTAATATGACTTTCCATTGAAATTATTCTGTTTCTAGATTAGTTAACTTAGAGAACAATTATACTGACTGCTTTTAACGTAAACGATTGTACTATTTCATGTTTATTTTACAGTTGTACAAATCAAAATAAATCAAGTCGGGTGATCGTATACAGTTATTCGATGGAATGCATACAGATGATCCATTAATTCTAGAATATTGTGAAAATATTGTTGTATTTAATAATCAACAAAATATGTATACAACATCTAAGCCTGAATATATATTTTCATCAGGAAACTTTATGGTATTACGATTTACAAGTGATCAAATATCTAGACCGAATGAATTAGGCTTCAAATTGTTTTATACTTTTGAACAGCAAAATGAAAATCAACAACAAATTTATGACAATGAAAAAGACATACAGTTAATTAGTCAAACTCGAGTCATTCAACATAAACTGATTAACTGCTCGAAGTTTAGTAAGTTAACTAAATGTTCTGTTACTGAGAAACTTACTATAACCATTTCGAATTAAACGAATATATAAATCAAAACAAAGACACTTGAACGAATAATATTCTTTTTAATAAATGCTCATTAGGTTCTATAATAATGAGTTCAAAATTAATAGTCACAAAAATAGCCAGTTTCTTTGGGGGGGGGGGGAGGACAGTAGATACAACATCATTCAGATATCAAGGATAATTGGATTATTTTTACTATATGGAGAAAAATTTTAGTTATCAATCACTTCATTTTACAAAATCTTACCTAGTCGATTTCATTTTAAGTAGAATTTAGCATATGACCACAAACACTCAATCTAAGTGTATTTTTGTCATCAACTCATCTCCTATGTGACCCGTGTACAAGGATGCCGATATACAGTTTGAGTAATGATCTTGTTTATTCCAATTATCGCTTAAGTTTACCAAGCTACGCGTTGACAATTATTTCAACAGTAACATTCTAATTTTACAAATAACTCGGAAAATTTATATTTAATTATCCTTGATATTTAAATAATGTTGCATTCACCTCAGAATTGGCTATTTTCGTAACTTATAATTTTGAACTTATAAATGTAGAACCTGATGAGCATTTCTCTAAAGAGTATATACAAATATGCCTACACATTTCCAATAGAATAATTATCGATTAACACCATTTGATACTAACCCATATTTACAGTGATTACGTGTATAAGAGATAGTTCACATCATTTGTTAGTGTCAGATTTTTTTATTGAAATGCTACACTAATGAATACCGACAAGCTGAACATTGACTTCACCTATTATATATGAAGTAAGCTGGTATTCGGAAAAAAAAATATAAGTCTTGGAGTGACTGTATTCGACATCAATAAACATTCACTGTTTATATTCATGATTGTTTTCATTAATAAAGTTAATACGTTTACCTTAAAGATTTATAGGCGTAGCCTATTGTTAGTAAATGAATTATGGAAATTTTTCAAATTAGATATCAGTGATTAGAAGCCATGAATTAATACATACCCAGTCACTGTAAAGTGTATCGCTCCTATTGTTGGTAAGCAAATATTTTATATAACAAAGAGGTGTAGTGAATTCATTATTTCATCCAGACGTTCTCCAAGAGCAATACTTTGATTGTTATTAACTAGTTTACGTTGCATAGCAATAATCATAACAGTTCGGCTATATTTAAGTTGGATTGTGACTTGGAAGTGGAATCCAGGACGAGCGTTTCGTCCTATTTGGGGACTCATCGGCTGGATGTACCTGCATCCCAATGTTGATGTTCACACTGGGATTCGAACTCAGTCCGGTTCGTGTCAAACGCCACCGCGTTCACCACTAGGCTACTGTGTCCAGACAGTCGCACTTGTGCAACGGGTACATATGTAATTCAGAATAGGCGCGCGTCCTGCATTCCACTTGCCAGTCACAATCCAACTTACATTTAACTTGTGTAATACCGCTATATAGAGGCGAATTGCTCAGGATGCACATATGGCAACAGAGGCTGACCAGTTTCAGTCCATTACAAATCAACGGGAAGATACAAGCCTATTCTGAATTGTATAACAGTTCGGTGTTTTTAGTTTAGCCTTATATATATTAAGACTCATTCATTCGTAACTTACAAAAACGGCTGATTAAAGAGATTGTATTATGACTGTACAAACAAACTACTTAGCGTTTTTCTAAAAAACCAAATTACTACCTAACCTATTTGACACTGTTACTGGATACAACAAGGTAAAAATTCCCATTCAGACATTTAGTAAAAAATTGATTAAAGGGAAGAAATATCTCTTTTCAATTAGCTTTTTATCAGGCCACTACTTTAATATAAATGGTTTAAATTAAGGGAGTAATATTTTGAGTATCATAGTGCTATTTAATAACAGTGAATATAATTTTGAGTTGTTTAACTACGTTTTTGTAGAGATGTTGGCAAATCTTTCATCTTGTTGAAAAGCATCACACGGCTTGATTGACAAGGAACACTTAGGTGTGGTTAAAAGCTCGATTCTATAGTATTTAATGGAGACTTAAGAAAGGAATGTATTTAAATACAGCCTTTGTAATAATATATCGTATCTCCTGTAATATGCCATATGACTTATTAATTCGTTCTATGCACACAGCCGATGCTATTGGTATTCATATCAACTAACCTGGACCTTGGTGTACAGTCAGCTTTTTTACTTTGGCCGTCTCCTTAAACTTTACATCCCTATTAGAGTTTTGCCTTATAAAATCATATTTATTGTAATTTGTGTTCTTACAAAGTTTGCTAGTTTTGATTTCAGAATCTTTAACCTTACGTAATTATTCTAATTAACTGACTTGCTATTAAAACGTGTTTTGCAAGTTCCGTTATTAATTATTATGTAATCAGTTAAACCACATTGCAGTAGCTAATTTCTGTAATTGCTTCATAACTCATTTTTAGCCATTCTATGTTTCCATAAACACGTGCTCAAACAATTGAAAATCATAATCAGTGTTGTTATGTAACACTATCTCACATTAAATATTACTCCTTTACTGTAAATGATATATACTAGTGTAGTGGCTTGATGAAAAACTAATTGTAAAGAAATCCTTCTTAGCACAATATCACTTTTTACTGATTGTTAACAGGCAGGAAAATCACCTAAATTAAACACGATATATCATCTTAATAAAGAATGCATTTACCATCGTTTTCTTGAGCTTAAATGCTAATCAAAAGGTTAACTATTTCACAACTTTTGATGTACAATAAGACAACTTGTAATTAATGTCGATGCTTATATCACATAAACTGTATACTGAACTTGAATCTTTTGGACTATTTCATTAATCAAAATATTAGCAATAATAGTCAATCTTATTATAATAATTTTTAGTATGCGTACTCAATACTTAGCATTAAGTGAGTGTTTTAAGTAAAACTGTCTAGAGTAATTTGTGTAAATGTTTTATTTCCTTTGAAATTGTATTATGCATTACTTATAATTCAATGTATCTTACAATTTCTTCAGAATAACTGATAACATTGAATTATATTCTTTTATGTAATTATAGCATTAATTACTGAGATCAGTTTAATTCTACCGATAATCATATGTTTCCAGATGAAAGACAACAGGTAATGCATTGAATACTGCTACAACTTTGATGATATTAGATGTTTTCCTCTTATGTAAATCAATATGCTAACTATGAAAGACAAGATTAAAACATATAAAATATTTATACATACTTCTTAACTTTGAATATATAAAAACAACTGTTATTTTTTACTAGCTTCGTCATCAGTTATACAAATTCCTGAATATTCTAGATGAACATCATTCCTCACTACTTATATTTGTTACATTGTACATTAACTAATTTGTATATAATGTAAAACAATACACAATATACGTCTCATTTTGTCTATAAATACAATAATTGATGCACATATCTTGTAACCATTTATATTTTCGAAATACATCTGCATGGAGTAAGAAAGGACTGTTATAATTTATAATAGGGAAGATGCTAATACGTATCAAATAGATTAACTGACAATTGCTATTGGATATTGACTTGACGAAATGATAATTATGATTTCAAATGGAAAATTTCCATTCTACTTGAGTTGTAAACCTACTCTTGTTTATCGAAACTTTCTTCAGAATTTAGTCAGTAGAGTAGTTTGAAAATCCTTTCTTCCTAAACGAATAGTTCATATCACAATGCAAGGTAATTATCATAAGAAGACTATATACATTTTACAAATGGATGTTTGGAAAAATAGTTATTCAGTCTTCTTGCATTTAATTACTTATTATGCTTAGATTGTTGAAGAACAGAAAGTAACTGTTTATTATTGAGATTTCCAAAGTATAAGCCTATGACATATGTGTCGCCATTTGCTTTCGGTTATGTAACAACTCACCATTATAAAGAGTAAAAAATCAAATGTGGAATGATTGCAGTAATATGTATGTGAACAAATTGCTGAACTTCTGATATTCAGTTATGACTGGTTAATAATAATGTTGAATTGATATAGATGAGGTATAGCTAAAGTCTATGTCTTCGGTTTTGTTGAGTTCTCTGAGCTTAATTGTTTAATCGATAGGCTTTTGTTGCTGTATCGAGTTCATTTAGAAATATGCTAAATATGAAAGCACATTAATCAAACAGAAGAGTTGCAGATTGATAATTAGCTTAGTATTCTCTTCATAATAAAACTTTTAGCCAAAATCATCGGTTATCATCATTATGCGTTTCGAGTTCTTTGTAGACTAACATAGTGCTATGTTTTAATATTTTGATACTTTTATCTAATTTTATCTGAAAAACAAGGCTGAATTTACAACAAACACATTGATAACACACAATTGTAAACATTAAATCACATACCATCGTAGATAACCTTTCAAAGTAAAAACATAATAGGCTAAAATACTATGAACGTACTGGACTGCTGAACTCTTAGTTTGTACTGTTGCCAGTCAGTAGGACAAAAGGTTTAAATTCAACTGTCTACAAAAATAAATAAGCCCTTATCATAATTACTTAATTAACATGTGCTACGTTCAAGTTTCGATGTGAACTTCAATTAAATGGTAGTTCAATCGATTACATAGATTTATACCGAGTGATACGGGTGTTTTGCACATCAATTTCTAACGGTAATTTAGATAATAATGAAAAATGCCGTTTAAACATAATTATACACGTAACTACACAATATTCAACACATGCTCCCTGAAGACAATAATCCATAGAATATAAATGGTAAAGTTAAGCAAACTGTATAACGCAATCAATAGAGTTTCTTTCACTATATACTTTTTTGTATATAAATATCCAAATAAATTTTTATTACCAACGAATTGCGTTATGTAGCGTTAAGAAGGATTCATAAACACAAAATAAATCACTTATTATAAGCCGATAATTTTGCTTTTAATTAGTTAAGACGTAATGCTTTATTCCGTCTCATTAATCTTATTTGATTGAGTGATATAACTTTTATAGTTAGTGTATTGAAAAATATGCAGTATTATCATGAACAGTTTCCATGCAATAAACATAAAACTGTTTCTTTTCTTCACTGAAACTTGGATTTTGTTGTTTCGTGAGATCTCGTATTAACTATGTCATCATGACAATAAATTATTGTACATTTTTTACAATTTACGGGAAATAATGCATTTGATTTTCACAAGCATACATCATAACAAGTGACTGTGTGCTGTATAAAACAGCTTCTTAAATTTTATGCCATTTCTTATGTGATCCACCGTATGTAAAATATGCATTCTGCAAGCAGAGATCGAAACTGAAGCAACATGTTGAACTATTTTGTTTAGTCATTATTCCATACTAAATTAAGAAAAAAATGTCCAGGAATATGACAACACTCTACAATAATGCCTCTGTGTTCACTTTAAAATCAAAAGCACAACGAAAACAGAAAGAATGAACAGCCTATCATTCTTTTTTGAACACGAGAATAAACGTTGTCGGAACCCTTATTTCGATGTACTTTTGTGAACTAAATCAAAGTCGTACTTCTGCTTTTAGAATACCTGCTGATTAGAAATTAGTGGCGCTCCTTAGAACATTCTGTGAAACTGTATGTTTATCTCTAACTGTCAAAGAAGTTATAACTTACAGTCTATTGGATTACAATAAAATGATATTATGAATACATATTGCTTACAGACGATTTAGAAGACATGACTACAAAGATCGTAGGCTACAGTTTTATAGAATACCAATGATCATTATGCTTAACTGAGTACCATTATTATGTCAAGAAATAAGACCTTAAATTCCTAGTGACATGGTATCGTGGACGGAAATATTTGAGAGGTTCTTTCCTTAGAAAAAACAACTGCTCAGCACCAGTCTAGTGTTTCCAATCGTTATCTAACTCAGGTCATTTAGTAATGTCAAATTTAATTTAAACAATATTTATAACACCCAGTTAAAGTAACGAAGATGGTACATCTGTTCATAACACTGATTAACATTTACTAAAATTGAGTCAACTGCTACATATGTCACTTGTAAACAATGTTATGTGAAGTAGAAGATTTGTGATAAGGTTTAGCTATAAGATATTTATATATCGAGATAAATAATTCCTCAAGCCTGAAGTCATCACCATCTATCGGGATACAGACGACCTGAACGACTACTGTTTTCAATGCTAAGTTAGTTGTATTTTTTGTCATTACTGTCACGCCAGATGAATTTGCACGATATTAAAAACTGAATCCCAGGGGAAGCATAAATATCTTTAAATTCAACGTGTTTTTCAATTAATCCCACAATATTAGAATTTTTGCTAAATATAACAATGATTGTTGCAGGATCTGTTTCGCTTAAAGTGCAAATGAGAAGTTTAACGTTTACTTCAACAGTTTAACTACGAATGTTAATAGCATATTATTACCAGTTATCCATTCTGAAAATGTTATGCAACTGAATATAATTCACTTGACAGTAGTAAGTGCAAACTAACTTTAGTAAACATCAGATGGTCCCAGAACATGATGCGGTTGAACAAAGAACCAGTAGATTTGTACACTTGTATGTTGAAGATTTTTATCATGTCAAAACTGAAAAAATATACATTTTACGTTTTGTTACCTGAATAAAACACCTTCCAGTTATCTATTAATTTAACATCTGAGTGTTTCACATGGATTGATTATTTCTAGTGTAGCTTAAGTAAACATTTAAACTATAGAATCATAGATTAGAAATTCGATTCAACTATTTCCTTTATGGCATTTAAAATAATCACATCAATTACGTTAAACCTGTACAAATTGACTTTCTGACACTGTCACTATCATTAAGTCCTTATAAATTTTGGACTTTATTCATCATTCGGTAACATATTTTACTGTTGATAACTTGTGATGAAATGTATGCAATGAATAGATTGACATCCATTTCGATGTACCTACTATTATTTCACACAGTTAATTATAATACCTAATAATGACAACATTTCATGACTGAAATTTTAACAACAGTTTGCATTATTGCAGAAAGCTGATAATAATGATGTCGTTGATTGATTAGACCTTATTCAGCATAATATGAATAATTTAATTTGAACAAGCTTCAGTAATGGTTAAATTTACTAAGTTTAGATCTTTCTGTATAAACATTGGCGAATTATCAAATGAAATTCTTTTTATCATATTATATATCTAGACTGCTCGTCAGTATTTTATAGCTAATTGATTCAGAACAACGATAAGTAAACTTTTGGAATATTCCGAGTTGTACATCGAAAATAAACGTTTCGTGAAATTTGTGAAAAAACATTTACGCTAGTTATAAACTGACTAACAATCTGAACAAATGAAGATAAAACTGATTGTGCTGATGAGTTTGTTATTAATATTAGTACAATGCACTAATATTCGAATTCATAATTATGGTATTTTAGTATCTAATTCTACAAAACAGTTCAAAAGTAATGTTCCAGTAATGTTATCACTGATTTCTTAACAGTTCAACAGAACAGCATCTTGAAATGTATATAACATGCAATGTGTCTAATGTCGTTCCTTATGCCCATGTTTTATTTGACAAGCTTAAAAAAATTTTGACTTAAGTTTGTTGAAATTATTTTCATTAAATGTAAGATCTATTTGCCTTAGAAACAGATTAACCAATAAACTTCAATTTCTTCTTGAGGTTAAGTCAGATAAAATTTGCAAACACATTTGGTGCTACAGACTGTCTCAATCAGTATGAAGCTATAAAGTATGTTGTGTTCAGGTCAGGTAGCATTTCTATAGTAGGTTCTTTATGTTAAACACCAAAAGATGATCAAAGAAAGCAAAATAAAATCACTGAATTAAAGTATTTAATCTTATTCATATTCTTTGTTATTAGTAGGTGAATGGATGATGAAGTTATAACACTATATACTGTTTTAAAGTTCCACTAAATGTTTTTCAACGTCAAAGAAATCACAGAAAACAATACTACTATATTAATTTATTACATTGAGTCACTAAGTCTTCTATTACAGTCATAGAGTTGTTCGTCTAGAAAAACGTAATTTGACATATGAATGTTTTCATTTAAATCGGAAACGTTTACTAATCGATTGATAAAATAATGTTTTTATTTGATTATACACAGATTTCAGTAAGTAATCAAATACTTTTGCAGGATAAATAGGATTCTATTAGTGATAAGTGATGGCGAAATCCTTCTTATGAGCTTAAAGAAATCACTAACACGTGGTTGTGAAACACAAAACGTTGCAAACAAATTAATAATGTTGAATTTAAGAAAAGATTGTTAATTGAATTGATGAAAGTTTGTGCTAACTTTAGGAATGTGAACATAGCAAGGAACAGTTATTTAGACAAGGATAATTGTTGATTTTGGGAAGTATGACTGGTAACAACTAAGGGCAATATTATACTGATAACAACATGTCATTATAGAATTGGTTATCCTACATGCTTTCAGGTGGTGTAGGCTCATATAAAATTTATCATGTTTGAAATTTATACCTTCCCTACTTCTTACGTTCAAGTAGCAGGATATTAAAATGCTATATGTAGAGGTGTTAAATATGCACGCATATAATTTTAATTTTTTGTCGGAAGTGATTAACGTATTCGTTACTGTAAGCAAAGCTAATAAAACTTGCAGTATCTAGCACGTTGATAGGCTATTCATCGAGTTACCAATGTCTGAATTCTCGTACAAGCGAATTTCGATTGTTTCAATTAC
Organism: Schistosoma japonicum; assembly: GCA_025215515.1. Lineage (NCBI taxonomy): Eukaryota > Metazoa > Platyhelminthes > Trematoda > Strigeidida > Schistosomatidae > Schistosoma > Schistosoma japonicum. Next base: position 21,681,716 of record CM046063.1, on the reverse strand, counting down.
TTGGCAACACGTCGGATATCCGAAGTTGTATAACAGCAATAACAAACAAATACAAACAAAACATTTACATATATCAAATTATGAGCATATTCTCAAAGGACCTATAGTCTTACAAAACATACAATCACTGACTTCATTTATCTGGAGTCATTTTGATTGTAACACTTTAACTTAAAAACGATTGGATCGTACCTGAATGTATACGCAACGCTTATCCTACAGTACCAAAATATTAGAAGCAAAGGAACAATAAATGTTTGACTGTGAGCTAACTTGTAGATATAACATGTGAATGTATTCGAATAAATCGGTAAACAAAACGGTCCCGTGTAATTAAGATTTACCATAGCCATTATAATTCAAAGACTAAAATCTGACGTTTGTAAGCAAAATGAATCAGCAATTAACCTTCAACATTTCGCCTTCTTTTATAGAAAACCTCCAGATAGTTGGCCACATGCAGTTGACTGTTACTAACGATAAAAGTATTATCGAAGTATCTCGAATAAAATGTCATCTCACTAGCCACTCGTTTAATTGTGGTGTTTTAGAGGTTTCCAATTAAAACATCTACTAGGACGAGACCTGTTGAGCTTCCTACACCTACACCAACCGTTTGGCGATTAATGATGCTAATAGTGTGGAACTATGCGTCTTCTGTATAATTGATTGCAGTTGTTTAAAATCTACCGCCGGTAGAGGTTGAAGGCAAGAATATTGGTAAATTATCTCCATATCTTCAAGAAGTGATATTTTGATCAACAAGGAATCAACATCACAGAAAACTATAGACCTACCAGCAATGCCAATATAGTTAAGTGTGTCAGAAAACTAGGATAAACCTTTTAATGTACATTTAGCTAGTCTTTGACTAATCAGTTCTATTTTCGCTGACTATCAACTTGTAACTTTGTAATAACGTGAACTAATCATTGACAAAATAGACTACAATAGAACATCTGTCTGTCAGTCTTTAAATTCATTATATTCTGCCTTATGTTATCATTTTTGCTTTCAATACGACTGAATATCTCTATGAACAATATGAAAACCAACACTTATTTTTCAATATGACCGATAGAAAATTACAACTTCTTCATATCCATTTAATATTGATCTAACAGTAGTTACATGGTAATGTTTTTAATCTACTGTAAATAAGAAGAGAATGAAGTTATTATAATCTATCCGATGTTATATAACGGTCACTAGTAAAAAGCACATTAAGTAATAAATCGTTTACATTATCTTGTTTGAAACTCTAAACTATACAGAACAATCATTCTATGCAAAAAATGATACACAGTAAGTTTGCACAGGGTAAAATAAATAATTAATCCGGCCTTTGCATACCAGTCGAGCAGACATTTTAACTAAACAAGTTAACATGTTTTATTCAACTAACGAAAAACATCGACCGTACCATTTAACAAGGACAATAGCCTCTCCAGCAAAGAAAATTTACTTTTCAACGAATTTATTGACAGTAGCTGTACACTAGTATTTGCAATAATTTATTAGATATATTAGTCTATTGATAAGAATTGAAAGTCAATTACATCATGAGGTGTTTAGAAAGTGTAAAGAAGGATTAAGTAACAAATTAACGAATAAAGAGTGACAGTATTGTGGAATTAAACGTTCATTTAACAAGTGTAGAAACAAGGGAATAAAAAATTTACATTGTATGTGTGTGGGGGGGGATGGTAATTAAAAATATGATAAGCAATTAATGATTGCAGAGTATGTTAAAAATTAAGTTTGTAAGGTCACTTTGGTGGAGTTATTATTCTACTCAGCTTGGTTGGTCATTATCTTCACAATCAAGCTTATCATTCGCAACTGTGTAAAAGTAAATCACTTTTTGGGCCAAGTTTATGTGTATCTATAAGTTCATTTACTCTTGTGGAGCATGATACACTAGTCATACAAAGCATTCGCTTTCCAAACGCAAAATTTCTGTTTTACTTTCTAATGAACAACACAAAAGCGAAAATACCCGATTATAGTTCATCTAGTATTCACCAATCGTAACGTGATACCTGAAGACTCTTCCAAAACAGTCTACAGTCAAAGGTAGCACAAATCAGTATCATGTGCATCGCAGAAGTGTTAGCCATTCATTATGTGAGTACACATGCTACACACTTAAAACCTTGAGACCAAAATTCTCTTTGAATATTCCCATTAAAACACCAAGAAAGGATGAAGGAAGCGAATAAATATATTCCTTTAAAGCTCTACACTAATATATATATGTATATATATAAATTTACAAAAGTCTTAAAGTTATTGCTGAATAATTGGTGGTGTGTTAAATAATAATTCCGTAAGTCCACAGGTGCTTGTAAAATGATTACCATTAATTAACAAAGCAATAAGGACATAAGGGTGAATGAGATAATTCTAGTTTTCGAAAACATAAAAATAACAAACGATATGATTGACAATTGATTATTACATAATATCTGTTGGAGGAAACCGATTAAGTAATTACAAGTAGTCTAGCGGTCAAAACTGATACTCAGGAATTAAGTGGTAATAAGTTATTTGTAAGCCATCCAAGTAATTAGCTGTAATGATGATTAAGACAACGAAAGAGTTTGTAAAATATCTAGTGCACACATAAGTCCGGTTTGAGAAAGTAGATGTCAATAACCTTAGCCATATGTGAAAGGCGTATGCGTAAACCATATGACAGGTTGAATAGGATTCAATAAATGATTTCAAAAGCTTTCTTCACACCTACTTGATGTTATAAATCAACTAAATGTGCAAGTATGGAGCTTATGCCATAGTTTACCTTTACTTAAACATTTTAGGTGATATTTAGAAATTCTAAAACAGACCTACGGATCGTGCCCCCAATATATATATTAATATATATATGAGATATACTGCTATATCACAACAAGTTTATCATAAGGTATTGACCAATCACATGTCTTCGTTCAAACGTGTTATTGATGTTTTTGACAACACTTCTGGTTAACCATGCTGAAAAATGCTCACTAGCACTGAGAAATTTATTCCGTGAGCCTCTGCCAAAGTAACTTACTCCACAACAGCAACTGAACTGATAGATACAAAGTTGGTTAGTAAAGTTAAGTATTTCATTTTTCATTTTTGGCTAAACAATCAAACTGACAGAAAACATCATCCGCGAATTTTCTTTAGTTGAATGTTCTTTGATTGGCTTCGAGTCACCTCTGAATGATAGTTACATGAATGTTGATTTTTCTTTCATTTCAGTCTTGATCGTCATATTATATACTTTACCTATTCAGTTTCAATGAAAAGTTGTTCTCAACTGGATGCTTTTCTAGATTCTTGAGAAATTTATTACTTTTTTCTCTTCCTTTTGATTAGTGATTTGTATAAGTTAATCCATGAACGGGACTTTTAGGTAGTCGGGTAGCTTCTGAACCGAGAATTTCTTGCGCATAACATGCGATGGTAGTTTTTTTAATATATGATTATACAGAGTTGATTTAGTTTATTGCATAACGCCCTAATGTTTTCCGATTAGAATATACTCGATTGTATCGTAGTGATTTATAGAAATACTTAAAGATACTTTTTGTGATAAGTAGTAGTTGTATTAATTTTTCAATACAGTGTACTTTACAAAATATATACAAAAACTCTAATCAACAATGTTATAATAACTAAACAGCATAATTTCAAGCTGTGTAAGTGCTGTCATTCATTCATTCATCCACTCATACATTCATTTAATCTGTTTTAGACTAATATGCATGAAAGGATCTTATAAATGTAGTGGTAGTATTAGTGAAAGTTTTCTATAAACATATTCATTTACAATTAGATCCATGTATAAACCAATTTAGTAAATGCCAAACTTATTTTCACAGTAAAGTATCTCCTGCTGTTTGTCAACAGTGATGTTTCCTTTTTTTCATAGGAAAGCTTATCTTCTCTTTCTCTACTTATGTCAAGATACTTTTCTACTGTTTATTTATTTACTGAACTTTGGTTTACCTGTTCTACAATACAGAATGAAGATTTTCTTATTAAACTTATTAGATGTTTCAAAGCTGACAATCATTCTTATTCTTTTTTTTTTGTATTCTTACTAATTGGTTATTTATGTAAAACATTTTCGTGTACTTGTTAAGTAGTCAAATGTTTAAGTGTAGACATTAAGTTTTCGTTTACATTATGTATTATTGGAAATAAATGAAACAATTTTTTGTCATGAATTTTTTATGCAAAAGTAGTGTTATACTACTGATTTTCTAAATACTTTCAAATTATCTTTTTTTTAAATGTACTTTGTATTGTTAGCTAATTTCATTGATAATGGTGATAAAGGGAGCAATGCGAACGTCTACATATTACGTCTTAACACTGAGGTTTTGTTATAGAAAGCACCCATTAAACGAATCATTCAATTAAATTGACTACAACTAGAAGTACTTCATGAAAAAGATTACAGTTGGTGTACTTATACTGACCTTAGTTACTTGTATATTTTCTACAGAAGTTTATATTAAGAACATGAGGTAGAAAACAAATAAATATGTTGTTTTTAATTAGCTCCCCAATCAAGACTTAACGCTAATATATAAGTCAGATGTGCATAAATAAATCAACACTACTATATGTTAACGAGTAAACAATAGTAATAAAAATGATGGCAATTAAACTAAATGTGAAAGTCGGTTGATAGGCAATACCTATACAAAATGATAACGTTGGTAATGATTTTATGCGCATTGCTGTTCGGTTTTAATGAGGAGCTAAGTGAAAATAAACATTTCTTGAATCAATCCATTATCATTGGTATCCGAATGAAAATGTTTTATAAATATAAGTAACAAATTTATATAAACTTACAGAACTACATTTATACAAACGATTAATAGACAATAATATGTGTATGTACTTAGTTATTATATTTATAAATATCAGGAGGTTGTTGAGTTCTGGTTGTCCTGCAGGATTTGTAACCGCGTTAGGTCAAACAACCATTTTTGTACTATGTTAATTTACCCTTCGTCAATCACAATGACTCATTCACATACAATGAACACGGGGTACGTGTATGGTTAAAAAGTCGAGAACGAAGATGCGATAGATATATATTTAAGCCACAAGAACCATAAATTAAAGACCACACAAGGTGTTACGGTTCAATAGTACAGTACAGCCTAACATTCTGCACACATATTGTCAAATGAATATGCAGTACATTATATTAAAGGGGAAGCTATGGCCACTACAATGTAACGTAGCTGAACATGATAAAAAATATCAGCTAATCATTTTCCCAGTCTTCCTCGAATGATTTCACCTTGATAATCGTTAAGTGATTTTAGGTTCCAACGACTGGTGTGGTTTTATAGCATAGTATTTTGTAGTAATTACATTGTAATAAGAAACTAGTTATGCAATGAAATATGTATGTACTAAAACAACAATTATACTTAATGGGTGACATATTGTTGGATTAGTCTATTTATTGAATTTTTTCAACTAGCCTATGTTCTTATGTTATTATGGTATTACTCATACAAGTCAAATAGATTCTTATGTTTTAATGAACTGCATTTAAACACAAAATTGTTAAGTGGTCACTATAGACTGGATGAAGAATTATTAATTAATGTATTTCAAGAATGTTAAATGTAAGGCACTTACTTAAAAATGTCAGCGATAAGTTATTTTGATATGCTGCAAATACAGTGAAGTTGTAGTTGAGCTTTTAAAACAATTTTAGCCAAAGAATACAGCATTTTTTCATGTATATATGATTCATTCCACCTTATTAGTTAGTAACTTATACACATTTACTAACCAGCTAGAACTTGTTGCTAAAGATGACTTTATTCTGTTCCACTGCTTCTCTTCAAAATGCTATAAAGAATAATATGAATAGTGACAAAGAATTAACATTCTTCAGTTACATAATTTAAGAAATATGCTCTTACCCGTAGAAAAAATAAGAAGCGACAGCAAATACAATGCATATTGTCAAACTCAACAGTACCTGCTGATGAATTTTGACAACACAAAAGTTTCACAAAGTAAGAGTCCTCGTGTTATACTTTTTTAGTATATGACTTTTTTAGAATATGACTATAAACAAACGAAAATTGTAGTGATTGTTGATAAATGAACAAACCTAACAATCATTTAGTAAATGGGCTTTACAGTAAACTTTTCTTTAAAAAGGAAAGTAGGTGTTTTTTTTTCAATTAGTCATATCAAAACTAAATGGTATTAATGGTTTTTATTCAATAAAATGAATTGATTGTTAGCTACTTTTAAACGTCTTAGAGATCCCCGGCCGTAATTCATTGTTATTATTTTAATAACAAACGTAGAAAACGCCTTCAGTAAGTGATAATTCTAAATACATATCGATAGGCAACTTCCATTTTAATGAATGATTAACTCCTATTCCATGTTGCATATTCTTCTATACATAGAACTATACACAGTTACTATATGATGAAATAGAAATCTGATTATATCCAAGAACAAATAAGTTCCACCATAAAGTAACATTTAAAATTTTCATTATTAATACACCCTGAGTTAGAGTAATTGAATATTTCAGTGTCTTAAAATTGTCTACTATTAATTTTTTGTTCTTTATGTTTTACTTAAGTTAAAATTAGTAACAGATAATAGTGAAAAAATTTTTGAAAATTATTTCGTACAATCATCATGAAAAATGTATGAATTCAAAAAAAAAAAGAAAAGAAATAGTTGTCAACAAAACATTGACAAGATAATTCATAGTTTATGTTTATGTTTTATCTTGTTTTAATTACTACGTTAGGGTTTTCGAAATCATGCTTTATAATGTAAATTATAACTAGTTTGTGTTAATCACCTTGGAATTCTTGTTATTGATGTATTCACTAATACTAAACTGTAGTGTATTTACATCACATACATGTGAACATGTCAACTCGAAGCATAAAATGTAGTTTAAAAGACAAACTGAAATAAAATAATATAAAGAAAATACAAATGACTTTACAAGTATATTTTTGCTCATAGTATTTAGATAAATTGATATTTGATAACATTATAATCGATTATTTTCTAAAAGTAGCTCCGTCTACATTTACTGGCTATCTGGTCTTCCTTTTAGCATCATACTTAATCGATCTATCATAAACAATCATTAATACACTTGATTTATTTCCTCTGTTTCAGTCTAATACATAGAAAAAGCTATCACAGAATAATATCATTTCGTTTAAGTATATTTCATATATGAGAAATTCACCGTTAGATTACGAGTACAGTTTCTCATAAAAATCAATTAGTACTTATCAAATATAATTAGCTTAATTAAGGATATTTATGAAATGATATTAGGAAGTTAAATATTGGCAATACGGCTCTATGTACTAGATCTATTTTCGATGAAACCATTGCATATTTAAAATATATTCTATATCTGGTTTCATCTGAAACATTTTTACATTAGCATATTTGTTAGATTCAAGTATATATTATGCATAGCATATTATTTGATAATCTAATGTTTTACTTTAAAAATCTTCTGTGAAATATGTTTTATCTTTAGATGTTTTAATATCTAAGCTACCAGAAAGAATCATTGACCGTTATGTATGATAAATGACAGCTTATCTATAATGAAAAGAAATGAAATGACCAGTCGTTTATTCATTTGTATTGTGGAATTAAATGTGACATTGACTATTTGATTCTCATGAGGTCTATGTTATTTCTACAGTACTAATTAGTACAATGTTAACTAATTGGACAAAATGACTACATTTTCATTAGGTCTATAGATCGAATTCAATAGATCTTTTCTATTTTAATTGTTTTCTGTTATTAAAACGATACTGTATTCTATAATAATTTGTGGTAGGTTATCTTCATTACACAAGAACTAAAGTACATAACTACAATAATTGGCATACCTGACTTAGAAGACGATTTATGAATGTTAAAAAATAATATTGAAAAATGCAAACAAACATAGAACTGTTAGCAAACGTAATAGAAAAAAATACATGGAGAAACCAAGGAGATAGAAGAATTGCGAAGTCTTTTGTAATTTGCTATACTAAAAACTATGTTAATTAGCTAGGTATTAACAGAGAATGTGGAAATTCATTATTGGCATAAGATTTCCTTTTATTAGTTATAAACATAAAATTTATGTGTGGACAATGCACTGTTGTAAAAAACACCATAGGTAACTTAAAAAGTTTCAATCAGGTTTGTGTCAATCACATATGCTAGTTCAAAGTTCCAAATCATATTTTCTTATTTTTTGCTTAACCACGGTAGTATTCACGATTCTCTGAGGGATTTGGTTCTCTGTACTCAGAGGTGAATACCTTCATCGATGTTTGCATTCACGATATTTGAAATGCATCAATACTGAAGAATAATATCCGGATAATGACGATAAGAATTGAACATTCATTAATTATTAACTTATTAAATAAAGTAAACAGACTTTTTCTTCATGTTCCGAATTGATGAAATATGCTAACAGAAATAAATGTAACTTTGTAAACTCAAAAATGTAATCAGTAGAATACTTTAGTAATAATAAATTCTAAGAAGTGTGTTTTACAGAGAATCATATAACACACCCAGTTCATCTGTGTTGAGCAATGTTTCGGCGTATATAGATATCATGTTCCAATTATTTCGCAATATAATTTAAATTCTTATTATTTATTGTTGTAGATAGTATTCATTTTGTAATTTCACATTACCAATAGACGTTAGATAGACAAGTACTGATAACCTAGAAGCACTAAACGACTAGTTAGTCACAGAATAACATTTCACTTCTTAACAGTTAAGTGAACTCTGAAATATCATGCTTTGTGGCAATCGCCTAATACTTGAACCTCATAGACAACATCCAGTTGTTTTCATTTCCTACTTCGATTAATTATTTAGTTCCACTGATGGGTAACAACTTGAAATCTAAAGCCATTAATCGTTTTTACACGATAATATATGACAATACTACAAGTTGACTATTAATGAGCATATTATGATTAACACTGTTTAGAAATGTGGACATTTCTAAATTTCTATGTATATATTTTTATATTGTCAAAGTTCAGATCATTATTATCACTGACCTAATGAAACTTCCCAATTTCATCAAAATTGACCGAAAATGCAGACGGAAATAATTATTCACTGGTTTCTACCTGGGAATCTTCACGCATTAAAGATATTTGGTGTAAGATATTTTTGAAAAAATTTCATTCTATTTCAAAACGCTTAGTTTATTCACTTAATTACAAATTAATTATAGTGAACAATACAATCAACTATGATGACCGTTCTGTTTCAGATAGTAAAAAATATCTACTCAGTTACAAAAATTAGTCTTGAATAGCAGTATTTTGTCTAGTCTTCCTCCCCTTCTTCTTATTATTACCGAATACATAAATATACCTAATGAGCAAATTTAAAGCTTTTTGATGTTGAAAAAATCTGAAAGCAAGATAAAAGTACTGAAAACAATTTTTCGCCGTAGACATAAACAATTAAAAATCACTACTTGTTCAAACAATTGTGATTCAGCAAAACTCCGAAACTTCAACAAGGCAAGACAAAGAAGGCATCGACATTCAGACTCTTTCTCTCCCATATATATATATATATATATATATATATATATATATATATATATATAGCTTATCATTTTCACAACATTAGGTATATAAATAATATTTACCTTCTTGTAAAACGTTCAGCTGAACGAGCGTATTTTCTAGATTAAAAGAAACAATTCAATGAAAAGAATTTCTGGAAAATTGGATTGTAGTTATTTTCAAATTAGATATGTACGAGCGATATAATTTGAATGTAGTTCTGGAAATAAGTTCGAGTCTCTGTGCAAATATCAATACTTGGATACAAGTATATCCAGCTGGTAAGTTCATAATGAATTGAAACATGAGTTATGAACTTCATTTTCCAGCCACAATCCAAATTAAATGTACAAGGGATGTTTACATAGTAATTAAGACTAAACTACTAAAAAGTTAAGGTAGGTTTTATATCCACAAACTTTTTTAAACTGGCCTAACCTAATTTTTTACTTAAAATATTTCTTTCATTACAGAAGAAACCCTTCAAATATCACATTTTCAACACTCACTGACATTCAACAAGCTCTTGAACAAACAAATATATCTCACTGTGAAGCACCTTGACTCACGATTACAAGAGTTTAACATGTTTAAACTTGTAATTTGATTGTATCACACTTTTTAATTTGTTCCTTTGTATTGTTTAAGCACAACTTAATGTAATATGGTGATTTGTTTAGTAAAAGAGCAGCTTACTGTAAAACTTACTGAAAAGTGGTTCCAAAAATATGGGCTTTATGGAATCTGAAGCACAATATTTGTGAATAAATGAATGAGGAAAGGCGTTCATTACTGAAACAGTAACATTTAATGAGATATATACAAGGTAGGAGATTGATAAAATAGTCATCATTCTGATAAGAAACGTTACACGTTTATAGTGTTTAATAGAAAACTGAAGCAGTATAGCCTATGATTTTTTTTTCAGGCGATTGCTGATAAGGTTTAAAGCCAGAGAGTGGCGCCCTCTTTAAAAACTCAACCAGGAGGTCTGAATGGACTGACAAAGGTTAGTCCTATACATGCTTCGTTCATTCTGCAGCTTCTTGTTATAAAATGACCACGAACTCAGACCGTCAATTTTGAGTGCAAAATGGTGTATACAAGTGTATTATTTTGTAATAAAAATTACTCATATTTGCTGATCAGTTATCATGTCTTTATATTTCCGTTCATTGACTGCGTTTGCATCGATTAGTCAGATTTTTGAATAACCATCAGAAGAACACCACAATGGCATGCTTCCACGACTTAATCATGAAGTCAAGTCCAGGATGTCCAGGTAAAGTAACAAAAAGCTTAACCGTTGAACAAGTTAACCGGTATTCAGTATTTGCTACTTCTAGTTTGGATTTAAACACAATGATCTAACAGTTAAGCTTCAGCAGTGAAACCTAAAAGTTCTGAACTCGATTTAGTGATTAGAGGGCGGGTGCGTGCTGCAAAGTGGTTCTATATTATGATAAAATGTCTGTTTAGTGCTCCTTGGATTTCAATGGTTGTCATGTCCATTTCAATTAGTGATATCCGAATTAAATAAAATTAGTTTAGTGATAAAAATGTACACCTATATGATGTTGCTTTCTAGTCATCCAAACAAATTTATCTATATTTTAGAAAAACTTAAATTTCATTGATCTTACATTACACTGATAATAATTTCATTCCTACCTTGATAGAATATCTATCCTTACAAGTAAATGCAAGTTATTTCAAGCTAAGGTTTAACTGCCGACTTAAATCGTCGTTTTAAACAACTAACTTAAGTTGTTGCTACAGTATTACTTTACGCTAGCGGAACATAAACAATCGGAATTAAACTTCTACTTATGACATAGTTTTCTATGTATAGCATATATTTGAAGTAATTTTTTTCTTTGTCTTTTTTAAAAAAATAGCATCAACCTGAAATAACTAGGCTCCAAATATATGTGCACAACATTTTAGCTGTGTGGAACAAAATAATTCTCATTCACTGTAAGAAAGAAGAATATAAATTCACTAACATTTATCTTTACTAACAAATACGTTATATGACCGAATAAGATTTTATTGCCGAAAAGCATTTTGTTATCAATATACTTTTCCTAATTAAAGAAGCTGAATACGGTACTTAAAGACATTTTGGATAAATACTAAGTTTGACCTGACTAATGTTCGTGGACCAAATACCTTAAATTAGTTAGTTACACACGATCTGTATATCCGAAATAGTAACAGTTCTTTTATCCAATCAACCTTTGTGGCTGCGCGAATAATTCAATCATAATAATGTTTGCATACTCAGTAATGATAAATACTGGTAACTTGTTGAATATCTATGGAGTCTGATAAAACAACTTTTCATTCAAATGTTGGGTAGCTTTAACGACGTTTCAGTTGGAATTGTTTTACAAAATGGGTCAGTCACTAGTGTCATGACTGCTACAACAAATAAAAGGGATTAATTCAAACACCACAGGTAATCAGTAGTACTAAGTCACAACTAACATTGACAATATAAGACGGTTATACAACCATAAATAACAGAAAAGGATTCCATGTGACAAATTCTGATTAGTTGCAAGTTAACAGGAACTATATTCTATTAAATTAGCACACAGTGCTGCAATGATTTCAACAAAAACTCCAATTTACCCTCCTTAAAAAAGTGCAAACAAACGTTCCTACGAATATGTGGAAATGTTCCGGTTGAGAATAAATTTGATACAAATGTTTTATTTGACAAATGAAAATGCAATATTAATCAATGAATCACAATGCAATAATATAATGAGGCCGATTGATGACTGTTATTTCTACCCTCTAAATGAATTAAGATAACGACCATATGCCAGTTTTTTCATCACTAAACACACAATGTAGCTGTACACAAAGTAGTAACTAACATTTAACATGATTAAATGTTATAAACAAATTAAGTTTATCAGGTGCTAAGTTTATTTATCTTCTAATCAACTTAGACCTGACTATTTATTACCATCCATCAGTTGTATTCTTAAAGATGTCACCTATTTTCTTAGACCGTGAATATAGTTAGTGATCTATTCTCTACAGAATACTTAGTTTTGATATTTGTTTCTACCAATCGTTGATATATAGTCTATCTAAATAGATCATGACTCATCCAAACCATCCTTCTCTTTTCCTGAAATGTATGATCACTTCAAAATCATTTGCATTAGTTGGGGTAAGATACAAATGCAATCTGGTTTACATGAAGTACAATACAACTCAACCTTCATCTAAAATAAAGTCACTTATATCGGACTCTCCAGAAAATTTATTTAAAGTATTAAAATTATAAACTGAGGGTTTTCTATTGTAAAACTGATAAGCTATTTTGTTCGTACTGTTTCGGTCGATCAATGAACTTTAATCAAATATAATTGTGGATTAGGCCATATTCAGATTAGTTATACGCTTAAATACTCAGTATCTGTTAAGTTTACACCTATCTGTAGTACATATTTACTTGTGTGGTTCATATAGAAATGATTTTCTACTGTGATGATTTTGTATTCAACTTTCCTAATAAGTAACTTGTATGAGTAAAGTACTTAGTGTTCTCATAGAGACACAGGAATTAGTTTCTATGACAACTAATCCTTCAAAATCTTATTATGCTAAAAGTGTTACAAATGTTGAAAAATTAACAGTTCTAGTTAATAAATAAATAGAAAGTCTTAAAATCTTAGTAAACTAATTTCAATAAATCAAATAAGACAGATTTTACTATTATCAATCACATTTATTGTTAAAATAATTAACACTAATGCACTTACGAAATTCTAAAAGTGATTGATTATTGTCTTGACAATCATTGTAAGAGTTTCTTTGGTTTAATTTTATAATTCAGCATCTTTTATATGTTTACTTAGTTCTATTATTCATAATTATGATTGCTTTTTAGGGACTGTGAATAATTCATCGTCATATTGAAAAAAAACTATTAGTTACTTATTTATGCATCATGAAAACTTTTTTGTTAGGATAACATCAATGATGAACTTAATCAAATGAAACAGTGGTTGTTTTTTTCTAATTATCAAATAAATTTGTTGTTATTATTGAATGAGATATTGTTTTTTCATGCTTTCCATAAATTGATCTTGGTTGACTACGCTGAAATCCAGTGAGCATAAGACAGTTGTTTAGTTCTCGTATGGAAACACTGAACAATGGAATTATTTTGTTCAAATAATTAACAACAGTCTTCATCTTGCTATCACATAGAGCACTTCGTAATTTTCATAATAACAGAATGAAGTCTAATCAAATGAAAATCGAACTAGTTGCAATTTCTTAAAAGTGAATTTATCAGAACCTTATTCAGTTAACCACGTAATGGAGAATAAATGATGTTTTCAAGTAGCTTTTTTTTAATCTTTGCTTCTAATGGAATCAATATCCAATAAATGTTTTAGTTTTAAAAATTCATTCTAACTATTGAGTATAATGATTCTTTTTTATCAGCATTAAACTTGAAAATGATTTGATCATGGGAAAATTATCCCTTTTTTAAAAAAATGAATATATGCTCTATTACAGTAGTATAAACAATATTTAAGAGAAAGAAAGAAGATAAATTTTTTGAGAAACTTGATTACAAACGTTTTTATCGAAATTTTATTCTCTTTTAGAAAACATTCAAGTTAATTCATTTTCAAATTATAGAATAGTTTTATTGAAAAACTGTAAACTATTTTACAAATGTTTCAGTAGTTAGCTGATTTATTGTTTGTATTCATCATACATTAATCTTGGTTTATTACTAACTTAAACCAAGAGATATTTCACAGCTGTTTACTTTAGTAATTAGTTCTATTCAACAGTTCTCATATATGACTATATTAGAGGTAGAATGCTTAACTATTAACAAAACTTCATCACATCAATCAATTCATGATATAACGATTCTCAGTTGTACTCAACCGAAAACAATGTGAATTGAATAAAAACAATAAAAAACATAATTTATCTTTAAAAAACTGTATAAACTTAACTATTTTATTTGTGCTCATACACTCTTAAATCTTCACTTTATGTAAATTTTCCCAGAAATTTTACGTAATCTTTACTATTATCTACATAGGTATTTTTTACGTGTGAAATATTTCCAGTCATCTATATGCCACAAAAAACTGAGGTCTTTAACTTCTCTTTATAAACCTGTATGTAGTGAAGATGCGCTGTTTTACAACAGTAATCAATAAATATAAGTTCCTAAATAATCTACACATAATTAAACATTCATTATAACGAATACTGATACTTGGTAAGATTTGCTAACTAACGTTGTAAGAAAATGCAGATATGCTATACATTAGTTAGCATGTTGTTTACTACTAATACATTCTACTTCGCTGTTAGATTATCAATTACTAGTAATGCTACCAACGTTAGAAAGTGATCATGAAATCTCTTCTTCTTAGAACCAGTTGCCAATTTATACTTTCCGATCTAATTATTAGATGGATTAAAGCTATCAGTAAACAATACAAAGTATAAAAGTGTCCAACAAAGATTGAAGTAGTGACATAATAGCCAGAGTATTCGAATCTCAAACTTTCGTTTCTTTCACTGTTCACTTAAAGTTTGAGGGCTATTAGACTTCAAAAGATTTCAAAGGAAACATCTGCGTAAAGAAGAGTAGTTTAAAAAAATTAACATAGCTAAATCACATTACTAGTAAGTTTATAGGATTCAACACTGTAAATTTGTACCATTGCATAGACCTTCAGTTTCGTATTAGCCCACATAAAGGAGAAAATAGATAGTAGACATAAAAGAAGATAAAGTGATAGGCGTGAAACTACAATTATCACAATCAATCAATCCCCAAAATAAAAAGATATATAAACATTAGTCATTGATCCTGAACTTTAATAAATATTGTTAACCGGATACGATCAATCATGCATCACTACAGTGTGGAAAGTAACTCTTCTTCTAAATAGCGATTGTTAACATTGCGAATACAATTACATTTAGTCTGCAACCAATTTACTTTCATTCACTTATACTATTGTCTTCTACCTGCTTATTGTTTGAGGTTTATTTATTAGAAATACTTTGGAAAACTGTGGATACGTTAAACTTGTATCCATCAATAATGACTTCAAATAAATGGATTATACGGACTATAATTTTGTGCGAAAGACATTAGTAACTAAATTTATTTATTCATTAAAACTCAAAATAATTTACTTCTAAGTTATCTTGACGTCACGTAACTTTAACTTCAACAAAGCATTAGATCACTATTAAAATAAGTTATTCTTTTTAGCGAGGTTGTTTTCTACGGGATAAGATTGCTAACCACATACCCAACCCACCTTCTTTATACTCGTTCTTGACTGACCATGGCTCTAGAAGGATTCCAGACGGATGACTTAGCTCTTCTATGACACACACAGTAACAATTACATGTAAAGACAACTAGTGTAGCCGCAACCACTGCAGCTGAATGACTCTCCACACATTCGAAAATGCAAGACCCTTAGATTTAACACAACAAGCACTAGCCATTTCTACAGAATATTCACATATATTCTAAAAATATCGTATATTTGGCTTCCTTAATGAACTTGAAAAGAGAATTAACAAACATTTTAGCAGAATAAGAGATATTAATTTTGTTTAGTCCGGTTCTCACCAGCCGCATACAACATATAATATTTCTTAATCAAAATTATGCATAAACAATAACATACTTTACAAGTGACACTGATTGACATCATAAAGCAGGATCATAATGAAATAAAGATTCATACAGAGTTAATTTGACTAAAATATGATGCATAACTCTGAAACATCAGATTTGTAAATAATGGTCATACAGCCAAAAAAATCAGTTTATCATGTGCTAGAGTAGCTGGTATTAAAGTGAAACAACATTCATTAACAATAGTGACAAAAACATAAAGTGATATCAGTTACTAAAAAGATTAAAAAACTGGTAAATGATGTAATCAAGATGACGGTGGAATTAAAAATGATGTAATAGGATAAGTAAAACCTTGCTGCGGCAAGGACGCACAAATTAGATTTGAATAATTTGAGAAGATTCTAGGAAGATCACTGCTGAACCACCTGCTGATTGTCTTAAGTGGCTTTAATACATCATCTGCATGTCCTGTATCAACTAGATGTCCTACTGTCACTCTTCTTAGGGGTTTTGATTCGTTTAGACACAAACGTTTGGCGATAAGCTGTTTAAATCAGACCTAGGACATTACTTTCGTTCTGCCAATTCAACTGCATTGGTAGAAACATGCAAATCTATACATGCATTTAGCGGTCACTTTAAATGGGTACCTATCGACCGCAGACGGTATTTAAGAATACGTTGTTTTGTGAACGGTTTCGAGTTTGGTGACAGGACAGGCTCTAGTTAGTGTACACTTTAGTCTTCTATTGATTTTCTCGGATAGTCGTTACTTTTTAATTAAAGTTAAATAAAAATAGGTTTTTAGTTCTGGTTTCTTATCTTCACTCTTCCTATATTTGTCGATAAACTTGATTGGATACTCATTGTTTCTTAGGCGTTGTTTCTTAACATGCATTAGTCCTTTTCTTCTAATTAATCATTCATATATATTCTTCCTGCTGTATGAAACAGTGTCATAAGCGAAATATTTTTCTAACTGATTGGACAGAAACTATTAGAATTTAGAAGAACTTTCATCTAACTATCCTTATGATAAACTGAATATTGAATAGTCCAATCCTTCTTCCGTTGTATTGTAACATCTGGAAAATAGAGCATCATTTTTTGCTTGTTTCATATTATACTTTATGTTATTGTGCATCACATTGAAAAACCCCAGAAGGTAAAGAATGTAATTCTGGTTGTTACTTACCATAAAGATATCATTAACATATCTTCTTTCAAAATGAATAGTTCACTCATGATTCTACACTTTGTTTTTATTTATATTAAATAAAACATTATTTGACTTGGAATACACTATCGATTCTTTTTTTACAATTTTGTCATATTTTCTAACATCTAAATTCAATAATGTTTGGTTTACAACAGAAAAAAAAGGAAGAAAAGTCTAAAACTGTTTAAATGTAAACACCATTTACATAATTTATGATGTAACATTTATGCATAGAAAATGTTACTATGTTAATTAAAAGTATTAGAATCATTGGTATGAAATAAGAGTAAACAAACTGTCTGATAAATAAAACTATCCAATAAACATTTTTTCTAAAAGAAACTACAGTACTACCTCATAAGTTAGAATTTATGCTTAGAATGTCATTCATATAAACAAATTGTCAATTGTAGTATGTTAGTAAGAATAAAATAATGATAACTACTCTAGTTAATATGCCTCATGTCAATCGATGCGTCGTTTATTTGTCATTGATAGTT
Organism: Schistosoma japonicum; assembly: GCA_025215515.1. Taxonomy (NCBI): domain Eukaryota; kingdom Metazoa; phylum Platyhelminthes; class Trematoda; order Strigeidida; family Schistosomatidae; genus Schistosoma; species Schistosoma japonicum. The sequence continues at coordinate 21,663,683 of CM046063.1, read as the reverse complement.
TACATAGTAATTTGTTAATAGTTTCATTTTGAATATTAGAGGAACTTGTTAGCTGAAGATCAAATAGATTATCAGAATTGATGAAGTATTGTATCTTCTGACATCACTGTAAAGTGTTACATTTTTCTTAGTTTATTCTTTTAAACTGACCTGTATTTACGTAAAAGTTTTGGATTTTTTATTTTTATATTGGGGTTAGATAAATATACTGTTGAGATTGGATAAGCAAACCATTTGTGTTTTACATGACTTTCTTATCGTTAGCATGAATTCACTGATATCATAACATGACCGAAGGAAACAAATAATAATGTAAAATTGATTTTGTTTTCTGTTAAATACAAATGCTAAGTAAGGTATGTTGAATGGCAGAAGTTACTCAATTTGATAATCTGTATTTTGTGTATATAATAATTAAGTTTTAGTTGTAAAATGTTGCAAATTTTAAGATTTAACTACATGTTTACAAAGGTATTTTATGTATATGCATCCAAGGAGTAGTTACTTAATGAGAAGAAAAGTTTGAAAGATACCCATTTTGGAAATAAACCGAATCCAGAAATTAATACCCACATAATAGTCCAATGTCTGTTCATTAAAAGATAACAAATGTTGAAAGCAATTTTTTGATATGCATCGTAAAGATTTATCATTTGTTACGTATGCTTATTTTCGTAACACAGTATTATGCAGTAAAAATTCATAGTAGTACGATCCATTTTAAATATCTAAATGTACTTTTAGATTTGCATTTTGTAAGCATCATGCTACACGCATATAATTATCAGTGAAGTATTTTGTATTTAAGTTATCGTTACAAATGCATTCCATTATCTTTGCTTCGTGATCACATCTGCGAAGTTGTTTCTAAAATACATGATTTCCAACCATCATATCACTGCAAACATACTCACAAACTAATGATCATATGGAAATAACTTACTTTGTATTTACTATGGAATACAGACAAATATTAACGCTGTCTTAAGCATCCCTCAACGTCGTATGATAGTGTTAATTATCTCTTGGAATTAGACTATGTCAACTGAAGTCGAAAAACGTCTAGCAAATATTGTTAACTAACCTAGATGGTAATATGTGTGAATTTAGGTGTTATTAAATTAGTTGAATGAAATTAAGTTATTTCAGGAAAGCATGAACAGTCAATTCAGTAAGTTAGATGTGAATTCACTTTACTTTATCCGTTTCTCTTCAGTTGAATCCAGCCTATATTATTTGTCCATAGAAACTGACATACTTTCTAAGTGAAACCGATAGAAAGTTCAACAAATGTACACAAGATGGAAACAAACACTTAAGTAAATTCAAAATGATTGTGAACATAAATATAATGCGTAAATGAGCATTTAATATTTCCTTTAATTCTAGCAATACTTCACCTATTACATCATTTTTTTTCTTATTTCGATAATATGATTTTGACTATTGATACTTCATAATTTTACTGTTTTTCTCACTGACTGACCTCAATTCATGTTATTTGCAATTACCTGTAATTCATTTTGTTCTACTATACGGCTATATAACCTACTAATTCTTTAATAATATGACTATGTTTAGCATATTTAATGTTTACTTACATATCACATTTACATACATCACATTTTCAGTTACAATAACTTAGATCTTTATTACATCATGATTTAACGTTTCGCTCCTAAACTAGTATCACTTATAATGTAGTCTGTTTGCAAAACTTTGAATATGAAACATTTTAAATTGAATGCGACTGGCGATAATCTAACGAAATGAAATGAGTTCACATCTTATCCTGTTCAATTCTTTGTTCAAACTCTCCTCAAGTTAGTGAAGGGAACTATGTACAAAAGTGAGTTGCTTAATGCAGACCAATCAAGCAATTTAAATCTATTTTTAGTAGTTGTTGTCAGATCAATAAATTGGAAAGTCACATTTTTCATGTGCTGACTATCTTGAGTAAGAAAATGCTTAGCAACTCTTTCATTTTACATCAGTGTATTTCTCGATGAGGTGTGGTATCCGATAGTATTGTCTTAATAATAAGGATTTTTAAGGATGTGGAATCTAATGGATGATTACTAGAAATTATTTTGTATTTGAAGTTAAACAATTAAAATTTATACTTTTAATATAATAAGTTGAATACTGAAATATTATTGCTACAATCACTACGATTATTACTACTTTCACTCCTGCATTTATTAAACTCTATTGAATTCTTATAATAAACTGTACTTATTCATTTTTCAAATATTATTATCAACTAATCAATCAATGCCTGTTACCCTTCGTGAAACATAGGCCACCGACCAGCATTCTCCAACCAACTCTGTCCTGAGCATTTCTTTCCAGTTCTATTCAAGTGCCTATCATTATTTTTATGTCTACTTCCGTTTCCCTGTATAATAAGTTCTTCAGTCTTCCTTTTTAACTTTGACACTGAAAACTTTAAGTTAGTATTCGTCTTGTGACACAGTTTAATGATTTCCCTTCCTGGTGTCAACAAATTCATTACTCTTATTCGTAATAAACCTTTTAAGCGATGAAATTACTTAACACGGATCAAAATAATGATAAAAATAGTAATATTTGCAGAAAATCAAAAAGATTAACACGAATTGTAGCAGCTATTTGGGACCAAACTAAGAGTACTGTACTTGAAAATATAATTTGTTTTAATTTTTCCATGCCTGTTCTTTACTTCTACTTTGATTCCTGTCGTTATGAATCATACGATAACTTTACATAATTTCTTAATCAAAACACAGATTTACGATAAATGATTAAATCATTCAACATACCTTTCTCTCTATACTTTAAATTTAAATAGGCACTTTAGCAAGCTGGGATTGTACTTAAAAATGCTTACATGAACTATTCGATGTTTCACTTTTGTACTTGTTTATAGTTGTGACTGAAACTTAGATAGTCCAACCTTTCAATAAAATTAGCAACCAGAAAAAAATCATTATTTCCGTTTGGTAAGTACTCATTTTTAAGACAAAAGAACAGACATAAATCAAAAAATCTATAAAGAAATCGATTCTCATTTTGGCGCTTTGAGTTGACGTCAATCTTTTAAACACAAAGATGGCTTTAAATAACGCATAACAAAACCTTCTTACCTTTATAATATTTCAACATTATCAATTTTATTTAAAATAAGCATATTCTACGTCAGAATATTTTCTTCATTACAGTAAATGCTATTTGTGTATGTCAGTTTTTCGGAAGAAGCCCGTTGAACACTAAATAATCGAAATAGTTAAACTTAAAGCATCTTCATGCTTAAAAACAATTAAGTGTTAGTGTGCAATGCACTAGTCACTACGTCACTCCGAAATCAGTCATTAGAAAAGAGTAGTACTAACGTCTATAGTTATGAGATAAGTTGGAAAATGACCGAATTTTATTGATAGATAAGACTGCCCGAAATTAAAGACACTGTTCTTAAATGCTTTTTTTCATTATAAACCCCTTAGTGTGTAAAGTAAAAAAAGTGGGTTTCAATGGTTTATCATTTTTTTATGTCGTTTAAGTGGAGTCTCAAAAAATTACCACCATTTAAATATATTAAGTCGATAAAAACTGTGAAGTTCAAACGAAGTGATTATTTGTAGTGTAAAGTGAAAAGTGTTACTAAAGCCACACAAGCGCTTTCTAAACTTATTCTTCAGTGCGAACAAGAACATCACGACTTGAATTAGACCAATTAAAATATTTAGTCATTTCTATTGTATCATATTTTATTGATAGTATACAAATGGTAAGTAAAGCAACAAGCTTATAGATAATTAGTAGTAAAGTACCCAGTTTTCGCAATAGGTTCCGATCTCTTTTCTCACGCATATCGGAAGATATAGATCTTTCACTTAATATTCATATTCATTGTATAAAATTTCATGATATTCATGTCCCTGTATTGACGAAATGAGATTTAATGTACGTTCACATTTTTTTGCCCATTATTTGGTCCCCCCTATTACATTCAGATCCCTTCCCAAATGACCATTAACTTGTTATGACTGGTTATTAATTCAGGTATTTCTTCATGGATACGTAAAACCTGATTTTTCAGTAGACCACTTAGACAACTGACATCAGCAGATAATAATGACTATGGTAATCAAATAAGATTACACGTATACGATTAATTAGTCATAGCTGATGAATAGAGAATGACATGGTAAGAGTTATCTTACCGAATAAGATATTAAGGACTAAAAATGTAATAGAAATAAAATGTGTAGGACATATGATATCCATTATATGAAATGATCTGAAAAATAATGCTTTGAGTTGATCATTGTCTTTGACCAGTATGTTGAGTCGAAAATATTAATCAATAGTAAGTTAAAGAAAGTTCTGTTTTTACGATTATTTTCTGGAAGCAGAAATCTAACAATTCTAAGTACCATCTCTGCTCCATTAACAAGGTAACAGAATTTCTTTTCAGAAACTGAATGCCTTTACATTTTTACCCACTAAAGCGATTCCATACAGCTTTTTGACAAATAATCTCATATGCATCAATTTCGTTTCCGAATAAAGTAACCCAAAAAAAAGTAAATAGAGATTATTGTACTCTATAGTGAGTACAGGCTTAAGTAGGACTTTTAATGCAGCGAAAACGATTGAATATTGAAATAAGAGATCATGTTACTTGAATATAAACTTTCTGGAACATAGTTCAAACTGATTTCTTTTCACTTTAGTTTGTATAAAAACATTCTGTTTAATGACTTTTTGATTAAAATGTATACTAAAGTGTTTACTATTTAACTGATTATACCGGTTTTCAGGAAAAATATGCATTGAATTTATATTGATGACCATCATAACGCTTAGATGTTTGCTAAATGCATCATTTATATGCAAAACATTTTGCATAGATTTATTATTAATCACATTAGTCATATAAATCACATACCTTTAAAACGTACCTTTAAGCGCTACCCGAACATTTTGTCCAAAAGGTAAGCGTAAAATCAACACTATTTTCATGTTCAAATTTTTATTCGGATATGGTCGTTTGGTGTGCTTAGAAACAAATTTGTAATTCGTCTGTAAAGTTAAACAATCAAGTTTACTAGGGTTATAGATTAGAATTCTTTGTGAAGTAGATGATTTATTAATACATCATTTCTAATTTTTATTTTATTTGTTGGATTTTAAGAAAATAGGATTTATAAACTCTGAATTTTAGAAGATGCTACTTGTATTTCTTTATTCTGATTTTTCAAGTGAACAACATTGTTCATTTCAATAAATTAATTTCATTTTACCATTTTGTATCAATATACTGGTCTGTTAAGTTGAGTTGATTGAATTCGCCACAGATTGATGTTGGAACAGTACCAGTTAAAAACAAGGGAACACTGGACAGTTGTTTCTGTCCCAGCATGGGACTTCTTAGAGGTTCACAACCTAGATTCCGTACCAAAAGTATCAAGTTAACGAACACCTAGCTCTTTGCATAATTGGGGTGGAATCCAATAATGAAATTCTCACTTCTACCGATTTGTGGTCTGTTACATAATTTTTGTAATCGTATATATGATAGCTAAAAACATTAACAATAAGTGTTTATATAGTTTACCACTACATGATATATGACTACAAATACGTTTATTCGCCTTTACAGAAAGAAAGAAGTTACATCACTAAATTATCTTAACTGTTTTAATGGGATTCATTAATTACTTGATTTTAATAAACATGACCATACTAACACAACAAAAATTTTAGGCGTTTAGTGAAGATGTAGAAATATCTACATTTCATCACAATAGACATAAGATAATAAAGCATGCAATAATCTCTGGTCAATGTGCATCTTAAGATCCATAAAGGTTCAATGAATTACAGAACCTCCGCACTTCGTCAAACAACTAAAAATAATTTATAATTTATGAATATTATATTTTTTTTGAAAATTTCTAACGAACTGAGGCAAAAAAGACGAGATGCTATCATACAGGTACATATACCTTGCAAATCTAAAACAGTTCAAAAGCTTTTCTCATAATCTAATTTTAATGAAAATTGTTAACTACAGCAGTATTGAAACGGTGCACTTATGTTCGATATATAGCAACAGAGACTGATCAAGTTCTGTTTGTAACAATATCAACGGAAAGTTACAAATTCCTTCAAATTGTAGTTATATGATATCTAAATTAATAAACCTTTTATAATTAGAATGTAGCTGAATCTTTCTATTGATTTATCGTGGATTGAATTTGATCAGTCTCTTTTGTCAAACATAGATCTTAAGTGGATTGTCTAAATATAATGATAGTTCACAGGTATTGTTTGAGTTGGAGTGTGACTGGCTGTTTACGATACAACAGTCTACTGGTGAACGAGGTGGTGTTTGGAACGAAAGCAAACCGAGTTCTAGTCCTGGTTAGAACATTGACACTGCGACGTAGATACATTCAGGTAACTAATCCCAAATAGGATATAACGTGAGTTCTGAATTTCACTTGCCAGTTACAATCCAACTCAAATAATATACCTTTCCATTAAAAAGTAATCAATTTATCAATCAATTCAACTAATTATTTTGTTTATATGATATAGACTGTAACGCAAAATATTATAATTTTTAAATAAATGAATTAAAAAATGTGAATAGCTGAGAAAGCAGTTCATTGAAATGTTTGGTCTTAACACCTAAATATAGAAGGCATATTGCGATTAGTAAATTAAAAATAGGTTAAACATTCGTAGGATACATTTAACTCTATTTCAAACATTACGAAGAAAAAATGCATATTGATACACTGTACACTGATTGATCACTATGCAGTAACTAATTTGAAATGTGTCAAGTTCTTTATACTGCTGATTAAATTTTATTAATCTAATTGTAATATGACCCTTATTTTAAGCGACTTGACATCACTACCATTATACAGTAACAGAAGGTAGTTTAAGAGTAGTAGGCGGGGACCCCTAGATCTGGGTTTCGTGCCATCTAGGATTTTTTATCTAGGTGTACCTGAAATATTTGAGAAAACTTACGCTCCCACTCGAATTCTATCTCTGTCGGGCCGGACCACAAAGAAGTGTAACAAACTTTCAGAACTGTGTTTTGAGAACATTATTTCAATTATTCTAACTGTCTGTAATGCAAACATTTTGTTTCTATTATTGTTACGTTCCTCTTACCCTAACCTCCCGTTTAGCATAATTGCTGTTATTAAACTGTCTCTTATTATAGACTACAGTTAATTAGTTGTGTACAAGTTGTTCCTATTCCCTACCACTATTTCCCTCGTTCTGTATTCATGTTAATTTTCTAATTGGTTTGCTGTGTGGTCTGATTTTATGTATATATAAATGAATGCTTGAAATATAATATGATTCTGCCTGGCTGATCTATTGGCTCGCATTCTTCTTATTTCGGCTTGGGACTAAGTGGGCACAGGGCAAACGCACAGCTACCGACTAGGCACTAGTGATTGGCATTCAGTCACCCACCAATCACCAAATTTCTCACGTCATAACAATCTCCAGTCACTTAGCTGCGACTGTTACCACAGTGTATTTTTCGAACTGGGAAAATATCAAGGAATACTACTCTTCTTTAGACCATTCGACTGATTAATTCAGGATACCATCTATAGTTTTCATAAGAGTTTGTTTCCGAATTGCCTTGTAATAATTCACTGAACACAAAAACAGTGAAACAAGCATCGAAGTTGTCGTTTCATTTACTACATTGTTTATCAATCAAAAAGAACAAACGAGAGATAATCTGAATCACTTTGTCAATATATATCAGAACGAAAAAGTATGTTTCAAGAATAAAAGTAAGAAAATATGATGATGAATAAAATCGAGTGGCAACTAGCGATTAGTGTAAAACATAAATATTATTCGTAATATTTGCAAGTAAATAGTTACTTTACTCTCAAAAACTACAACCTCATTATGTAATCACGAGAAATCAAAGTGAAATATACGTTTAGGATCAAGTTCAATTAACTGATTCATGTCTCCAGTAACATTCAGCTATAAAGGCTATGTTTCATTAACTCAGTGGATTAATCAATCAATGCCTCTTATCCCATGTGCAGCATAGGCCGCCGACCAATATACTTCAAGCCAACTGTGTCCTGATCTTCCCAAGAGCTCTTCATTCTCTTCATATCTGTCTCCGATTCCCGACGCAGTGTCTTCTTGGGTTTCCTCCTTTTCCTTTGACCTTCAGGGTTCCATGTTAATGCTTATCTTGTGACAAAGTTTGGTGGTTTCCTTAGTGTGTCTCCTATCTACCTCCAGCGTCTTTTCCTAATCTCTTCCTCGGCTGGAAATTTATTTGTTCTGTTCCATAGGAGATTGTTGTTGATGGTATCCGGCCAAAGGACCCGAAGTATCCTGCGCAAACGATTGTCTATAAATACTTGTATCTTCTGAAGAATGCTTTTCGTAGTTCTCCATACACGTTTTAGCTCCATACAACAGAACTGTCTTCACATTTGTATTGAAAATTCTAACTTTAATGTTGGCTGTTAGTTGGTTTTAGTTGCAGATGTTTTCAGTCGTAAAAATGCTGCTCTTGCCTTTCCAATCTGCGCCTTTACATCTGCATCAGACCCTCCTTGTTTATTGATGATGCATCACAACTCAACCTGGAGCCTTTATAGGGCTACTGCCGGTTCCAAGTCAGGATAAAGGAGGAGGGTTGTGCGTAGGGTTAGCAACTACATACCGTAAAACAACAACCTTGCTAAAAAACACTAATCAATAAAAACATTTTCAATACATTGAAGATAAATAATATTCTGACTATTCACTTATTGCCGAAATTACCATTTTAAACATTTTCTTGAATGAGATATGACAAGATGATTGTTACATTTTTAGGATAGCCCATCATAGTAAAATATTAATGATGTTTTATGATATATAATTATGTATGGATCATTCAGGCTACATGTCCGATTAAACTTTAAAAATATAAATCGTTATTACCTATATATATCGAGTTATAATCAAACTCAATTGTGTAATTTTACTTTATTCATAAATCCACAAACAATAGAACAAATGTACATTTAAGAAGTTAATAACGATGAGTTTATGTAAATTACATTCGAATTGAGTGTAAATCCAACAAACAAATATTTAAAGTAACCACGGTAAGTTATCAACCCTCAAGTTGAGTTCACTCAAATACTGAACTTACGTACTACGTACAATATGTAAAATATCATGTCAGAATCATTAGTGGCTGTTACATACTACAAAAAAGTATACCACAATATTTTCGCGTATTTTGTTGGTATTTTACTGAGATCATACTTCAAACTTAATCAATAAGTAAATCATAAATGTCACAAAAAAACACCTCTAATAAAAGCAGTAAGTTAGAAATAGAAACTGAGGTAAGATAACTTCTTGGGGACAGGTATTATGTTTTGTTGATTAGATGCGTCAAAGATTGTTGTTGGTAGGGCACCACTTCAAATTAGAGGGCACTAGACAGCTGTTTTGTCTTAGTATGAGATTTCTTAATAGAAATGATCAAATTCGTATGTACGCAATCGAGTAATTTTTCGTCATTTATTTCAACCAAGCCTAACAACCTTAATCAATTGAATAATTAAGGAATTGATTTTCTTGGCAATTTGCAATAATCAGTTTGGTTTGCAATTCCTTTATAAAGCATACATCGTTAATATTTAACAAAAATGCTTCAATTATTTTTTAAAAAATTGCACTTTTGTGACTAGACTGCAGTTACACTGCATCATTACTGATAAACAACAGTAGGTAATTTATGCAAAGTACTGCATTATTCTACCCTAATTTATCTTATCTTATTGAATGAACTAAGATATTTCACTTGATAAAGAATAAACGTTCTAATAGTTTTTAAATTGTAAGTCATTATCATGAATTTATTAAAACATTTTCTTTAGTTACAATTTTTACAATTTCTAGTAGAACTAATTTGCATTATAATCAATTCATAGACAGAATCATTAAAATTCATCTCATCATTATCCTTATATTTTCATTTATAAAAATGTCATTCTTATCAATTTGAATGTTTATCTTTTTAATTATTTTATCGTTTCATACACAAATATACTTTATGCAATAGGCATTAGATATAGAATATTGACAAACTTCATAGTTTACAAAATGTTGTTGCCTAATTATGAATCTAACATTGTAAAACATTATACACTTTAAGATGATGATCTCGACTAAATATCAGCGACATTTAAAGCCATTTCATCTTTATATGGCAATAAGCAACGTAGTTTCCTCTAGCAGATCTAACACATAACTTTTACGTCTCATAGTGAGCGTTTAACTATCTGTACTTCTCCATAGATGTTCATTGGTGAAATATTCACTTCCATCAACTTGTAATACAGTTCAGCTATCATCGATTATCTTTATTAATAAGTGTAACATTCCTGACATGTATAAACTCTAACCAATATAAATATATCATGAGTACAAACAAATAAACTTATAAGTTATAAATTTTTATATTGTTGTTTTATGAATAAAACAGTCTATTTTTACAGTACATAATACAATTTAAACAAACTTTGGTTTATGCAATTACACCAAAAAATATAAATAATAACACATGTTTTCACACAATTTGGTATAATAATCTTACATTGTAACTGTGAAGCCCACATATTTTATAATCAGTAATTCCACAAAACACAAATGTAGCTTGAATTAGATACAGAATTATTAAAAATCAAGTAAAAATTGACTCTTAACATGACATGCTGCAATCAGATTTATAAATCATTGAAGTTTTTATGAGATCGTAATGTTGAGGAGTTATGAATAATCAGATCTATTTACACTGCTTCTGTAAATGCAGAATGTGTATAAATCATGTAAATTACTTTTGAATAAACTATTTCTTCTAACTTAATTTGACCTATTTGTTATATTGAATTTTGTGTTTGATTTGATCATCCTTTATCCGACCATTATGGTTTAGCGATTATCATTTGTTTTGACCGTTTGTTTTAAAGTGGATAACTACAATATTGACGGACATAATGATATATTTATAATGTGTTGTACAGAAGAAGATTTACTATTTGGTCTTCATCCTCCTTTAGTTTTGGCTCAATTGGACCTTCTTTTGGAATTCGTTCAGACTTGTATTTTCAACATTCAGTGTCTGGATATCTTGGATTTGTTGTAGTGTAATGTAATTATGTTTAAGTAAACGGATTGTTCGTTAAACGGCATTTATGAATGATGACATATGATAATCAAGTATGTAAACATTTTGTTGAGGGCTTAAACACTATCAGTATACTATATTCGATGTTATCTTCTTACAAAGCTATTAAGTTGGTAGTTTTAAAATTCAATATACATGAATGCAGTCTTATTGCAAGGTAAACAAAAAAGATATTGACTATAATAAGCTTGTATCTTTCTGTTGATTTGTAATGGACCGAAACTAGTCAGCCTTTGTTACTGTACTTGCATTCCGAGCGGAAAGTCTCGTAATAGCTATCGTACACAAGTAATTCCTTAGTTGGATTGTAGCTGGCAAGCAAAATTCAGGACGCGCGTTTCGTCCTATTTCGGATTCAGCAGCCAGATGTACTTCCGTCCCAATATTGACGTTCATACTGGAATTTAAACTCAGTCTGCTTCGCGGCAAATGCAACCGGGTTCACCACTAGGTTACTATATTCGGCCGATGAGTCCCAAATAGGGCGAAACGCGAGTCCTAAATTCCGCTTACTAGTAGCAATTCAACTTAGAAATGATATTAGTTTGCAAACATTTAGATCTTAAACTGTACAAACCTATTCAGTTACACCGTGGTATTTGACTGACGTATCACTCTGTTAGTAATGATTTCTATACTTAAAGTATATACAATTGTATTTTTTTTAATGCACTTTAATATATCTATTATTCATTCAACTAACTAAAAAACCATATAGATGCGCCTTGATAATTCGATGCAACAAATGTTACGTAAGTAGGTGCTATTTGTGATTTTTCGTCTATAGTGTTTCAAAAATACATAAATTATAAACGTTTACTTGTTATTAGGTGGCCAACAGAAATTTGTTTTCGAATGTCAACACCTATTCATATGACACATATTCAACTTCATAAGGAACAATGAATATTTTTGCTTGTCACCATAAAAGTTAGATGATTTATACTTCAAAGTAAGAAGTCTACGTTAAATGCTAACACTTAATTAGTCTGATTAGATGAACATGAATTAGTAAAGAACATTTGTGTAAGCTTTATATATTACTGAACATTTCACCAAACAACTTCAGTCACTACCGCGCTTACAATACTAATGTCATTCATTCACTCGGAAGTTGTCTTGTATCACGATAATGATGACGACTTAGTGTTACATGACTTTAAAATGAAAACAGTGTCCGCATAATTTAGTTTTACATAATAAAAATGTGATTCATTAGGTGCTTTGATTTTCCACCAAAACTATGTTTTTATCGTTTGTCGCAAAACTTACAACTAAAATCACACTAAAATTTCAGATGGAGGTTAGTCATTAGTGTCAAAAAGAACAAACATGGATTCATAACTTCAGTTGATTTCTTTACTGCTATAAATGAAGGTTATTACTTTTCTCATGTTCACATTATATAAGGTAGACAATAAAGAAACACTTATATATTAGCTTTATTCTCTTTACAACAACCAACGAATTCGAACTTGTCGTCAGGTGATTAGCACAATCTTATTATTTTACTTTAAAGATGCAAATATGTATAAAGTATGGACATATTTCTCAGATTTGGATTCAATAAATAAGTCTTAAAAGTAAGTTCCCAAATCCTTTGTGTTAGCACTGTCTCTGTCCTCCCAACGTAAAATAACAAATACAACCGGAGCTAAATGGAGGACATCTGTTGTCAAATTTTGACCGTAAACAACTTTTTGTAGAGTAAATAATCATCGAATTAGCGTCGGGAAAAATCATTGCAATGTCGTCTATAATTAACAACTACTACAGCTTAGCAATATTCCTTCCCCCCTTTTACTTTGAAACCGATAGGCCCATTCGTCTTGGCAACTATGTTTTTGTTGAATCACATATGATGACTTAAAACGCGCTTCGATGAACTATATATATGCATAATGGATTACCTCATGACCTCCCACACTCACTTATCCAGTTCACCTTTAAATAAAAGTTGTCACTGTGATTATTATTGTTATTATTCAATAAATAAATTGACTACATACATGTTATATGCAACAAAATACTTTTACTTATTTAGATGGTTTAGTGAGTATGTGAAGAAATAACGTAAGGGAAATAACATCATTAACATTGGAGAAACTTAGTAATAAACCAGGACTATCATTATGGTTTAATTTATCAACAAAATGTTACCATTTGTGCAGATTTTACAGACTTCAAAAATTACACAGAAATTATTTACCGCTAAGATTAGTAGTTGATCTTAGAAATTCACCGAGATTGAATCTTGCGAAATGTAATGCTAAAATTATGGAACCCTATCAATAAAAACATGAAACACATGGTATAAAAGATACATTTGAAATAAAAGTTTGCAATATTGGAACTTTTATTAAAACAGATAAAATTATGGCAAGTTTAGATGTTTATTCCTTATCTACTAACGTACCTAACAAAGCAGCTTAAATTCTATACATGAATGTAAAGTATCTGACGGCGATCTGATGTTACATTCCCCGCTAGATACTTCTGATATCATCAAGTGTATAAAACTAAGCTTAGGTTCTATTGTATTTGTGTTTGGGGAGATCTGTTTTGATAGAAAGATAAGATAGTGTTGATTTCTCCAGGTTTTCATACTGTAGCTAATTTATGTATGCATTATGTAGAGATAAGTGATATCATTAGAATTTTTAAACCTATAAATAGTGTAGATACCGTATGTGGATGATATTTTCATCCTTTTTAAAAAAAAACATTGTTTAAATGTACTGTTTGAAAAGATCACTCAAATATAGGATAGTATTAAATGAAAGAAAGTGATTACATCTGTTGATCACAAACTGGCGTTCTTTGATTATTTGATTGAAAGTGGATGTGACAACGCATTCTGGGAAATACTTAGATTACATGTCGGCACGTTTACTACTCATGAAGGTTGATTCTACTAGAAAATCGATCATTGGAAGCACTAGTTTTGTTATAGTCAAAAGACGAGTAAAATAAAATAATCATAATTCTGGCACCACTGAGGTCAAATAACGACCTTAAAGAATTCTTAAAACAGATTGTGAACAATAAGAAAAGAAGTAAAGGATCAGCACATCTTTCAAGAAAGTTGAACAATACTGTAGTAATTCCATACCCTACAGAAACACTGGAGGAATCCAGGGGAGAATACTTAGCAAACACTATATAGTTTATTTTCATGAAAGGGAGGCTATAAAACCAGTTCTAATAATTTCAAGGATAAGATAGCTCGAAAAGACCAACAAAATTGTGCCTATGAAATAAAAGTGGATCGAGAGTACTACAGTTTATATGGAAGAAATATCCAGTCAGTTGGAAATTAGGATACAAGTACATAAACTTTGTCTAAAACATGTTACTAGATCTCAAAATTACTGAGAATACATAATCATATTATTTTAAGCTATAAGACTGTTTAAATAAGATGTCCTGTAACCGGTAATCCATATAATGTAGTTTCTGTAAAACCTTGTGTTATATATGATAAAATGTCTTGTTCATTAGTTTTATTACTTTGGTACAATATGATAGACTTCATTGAAACCATGTGTACGATACACAAAATCCACATACTAATGTTTGGTAGCCCGTTTAAACTTTTACCTAAACTATTTCTAATCTGCTTCAGATTCATTTTAATTAAAACGTCTTAGACGCAGGTTATTTGTTTTGTTAATAGACACTATATATCAACCAAAACATTTAAGTTGCATTGTTTACCTGCTAGTTTGGTGCCTAAAGAAACTGATGCGAATTCATCCTTAGAGAGTAGAAAATATGAAAAACTATTTGTAAATATTTCATATAATGCAAATAGTTTTGCTGCTAACGATGACTGATAGGTAAAGAGTACTGAAAACCACTTCTAAAATATATTTTTAAAGATAATATTTGAATGAATGTTGTAATGTTGCACGATTAGTGTCAAGAATTTCCCTTTCGAAATGAAATATTAAGGATTTAAAAAGATTATTTGTTTAACTCATTGAATATGTCATAGATTGGTGTTGGCAGGGTACCACTAAAACCCAGTAAGCACTGGATATCTGTTTCCTTGTAGTTCGGAACTCCTCAGCAGTGCGCTTCCAGATCCCGTACCATGGGCTTCAGGTTGACGACGATCGTCTAAGCATCTGCACTACTGTGTCGGCATCCAATGCTAGAATTCCTACTTTCATCAATTTGTGATATATAGTGCGACGATCATCCATTGGTGATAACTATATCACCCCACCCCCCGACAAATCTGAACTTTACCAATCACGACTTCTCACTAGAGCTTCAGAAATATCCTGGAGTTAATCACTAGTGAGCTGATTACTATAGTTCAATTAAGATGGTTATTTTTATAGAGATCGCTTATTTACTTGATTGAATATTTCACAGACAGTAAATTGATTTATTAACTCTTTAATTTAAAATATTCTTCACGATATCCTATGAGATAATAACAACTAGTACAACGAAAACTTGTTACATGTTAATGAGTTTAAGGATTAACGTCACATACTGTATATTTCATTTCTAAGGATCATCTCATAACATTCTACATTACAATCTATTAAAATTTATTGAATTCTAAAAATATCCAATTTAATCATTTGTATTAGTGCGGTATATTGACATTCTATTGTAATACAACAAATTGAATTTGATGTTGTTCACTTATGCATAGTGTTACAACTAAGTAAAATTGGTGACCGAAATAATTTCAGTTAAAACTCTGACATATTATCGGTGTTTAGGTAACTGTTTTTTCATTTAAATAAAACAAACATTATAGGCTGTCAAAATTATTTACAAAGAATGTAATTACATATCCGCATATTTCTTATATGAGCGCTTAGCGTAAGGATTAGTTAGGCATCGTTTACTATATTTTATAGGCTAAAAAGATAGTTTGAAACCTGTTTGACAGATAACTATACAATCCATTCATTTACAATTTATTATAGAAATTAGATTTTAAAAAAAACATCAACTGACTGAATGATAATCATTTTTCTAGAAGAAACAACACTATGAAATGCATAGAAACAAAAGGTGTTTACGTTGAATTTTTCGTTCCAGTAAACTATAAAAAAAATATAATAAATTGAAATTTTGTAAATATCCCTACCAATATTTTATTATTTTGTAATAAAATAGAAACTAAGCATTGATTTGATCGGAATGTTTTTGAATCTTCCCGTTGATTTGTCATGGATTGAAACAAGTCAGCAGATACATTCACCTGACGATTCCCGAATACAACGAAAAGCCCGTCCTAGATTCTGCTTCCTAGTTATAATTCAACTCAAAGAATACTGATTGGATTGCTTATATTCACAGAAATAATGTATTCATACTGCTATTAATAGGCAATTTTCTCTTTAGTTTCTTTCATTGCATGAAACAGTAACTTACACCATGTAACATAACATTTGCATTTTCAATACATTTAATCAATAGCATATTACTAAGTAATGATTCAGAACGAAAGCGGATGTGTTTATAATCGAAAACATGGAGTGATACAAACATTTGTTGAATGAGTACACATATAACGAAAAGATTTAGTATCTATTCATTTATTCGAATATTTTCAAATGACAGACATCATATGCATGACATATTGTTTATCATTTATGATTGTAAATATAAAAAAAGGTTTTAGACGCCTATCGAATATCGGTGATGAAGAATGATGGAAATATCTTTAACAGTTATTTTCTTAAACAATGATGACTATAGTTCCAATTTATTTTAAAGTATACATTTTATGATCTTTTCTGAGTTATATAAATAGTGACCATAGGTATTAGGATGAATCTGTATATTCCAATTAATTTGTTATAGACTCAAGTTGATCAGTCTCTGTTGACGAAACGCACGTCCTAGATTCCACTAGCTAGTCACAATCCAACTTAAATTGACCATAGGTGTTAATTATATTTCTTTTCATTTGATGAGATTGAATTAATGACACTAAGCGACTGTAATCTGAAATATAGTTAATTAAAACAAAATTCAAGAATGAGTAAATGTTTACTTGTAAGAATAAAAGCTTTTGGTAACATAATAAAACATCTACTAAATGTAGACGGACTGAGAAATGGTAATTTAATTGATATTGAAATTGTTTTCTATCCACTTAGCTGTAAATTAAACACGTGAATGAAAGTAAAATAAACAGGAAAAATGTTGTAAATCTTTATATGATTTCTTTCTTAATTCAATATGTATATCGAAACTTGTTTTAATTGTCTATTTGATAAAACATCTTTATTCAAATGTGTATTACATACAAATAAACAAGGGAAAACATTAAAATATTTAGTTGTTTGTATTTGTCACAGATTGATATAGGATAGGTGACATTGAAAATCAAGCATATCGAAAATTGAGGAAAGTTGTTGTTTTACTACTGAACGCTTACCGACTTTGTAGTGCATAAGGTTAGACACCTACCAATCTACAGGCCATGTATTCGACTCCCTGGAGAAATAGAGGGTGCTTACTCCCGTTAAGTTCTCTACTAGGATGAAATAGCTGGCTAGTGATCCGCAATTTATATTGTTACCCAACCAACATTAATTTGTGAATAATGCAAACAGCTAAATCTAATACTAGTCTTAACAAAACCACCATAATTCAATTAGAATATATATTGAAAAACGCTACATGAAGGTGTATGTATGAATTTACCTACTCATTTGAAGAGATCTGCAATAGATTTACGGATCGACAGATATCTTTCATCTCGGTTTAAAATGCATTCCATGAAAGTTTGTCACAAATTATAAATAATAGATATGCAGTAGACATAACTAAAACGATTAAACTATCTAGACTGAGTTCAGTCACGTCCCTCTCACATATGGCAGAAGTTATAGGGGTTTGGGTGCTCAAAGGAAATGTTTAGCACTTCTATGATCAACTTTAATGATATTGGTCAAATTTGAATATTTTCCTTTTCTCTATCTAACTGTGCTATAGAAATCCTCCTAGAAATCACACTCTCCTCGCGTAACATTTCAGCAACCGATCTTTTTTAGGAATCCCACTTGTTGACCTAGAATACATAGACAATATAGTCCTATTAGATGAAGACAGCGACAATATGCAGAGCCTTCTAAACACCTTGAGTAAAATTACAAGCATATAAGATGCGTCCATCTCCCTCTAATGCATAATGTTACTTCAACACCGGTCTGCATCATCGCCTAGATTTGCCATACTAAGTGAATCAACTAAGTGTTTTGACCACCACTTATCTCAGATGTTTCATTAGCCTTAGTGAGTTGGTGTTTGATTAAATCGCAGCACAGATTAAGTAAGCTCATTTGGGTATTTTCAACTTCTGTCATTAGTAGTGCAAGCAAGATATCTGTCTTTCAGTAAAAGATCAAGTGTATTTTGCAGGTGTCTACTCCTTATTAACATCTGAGTGTGAAACATGGGTCATGAAAATGGAAAACATACGTAGGCTCCAGGTATCTGATCATGAAATTCTACGTTGTATCACCAGTGTATCCTAAAATGATGGAATAAGTAATATTTATGTTAGACATAGAGTACTAAGGAAATATGGCAAATCAGTCGATGTTACAAACTTTCATCGACTGAGGTGTTTGGCACAGGTGTTGTGTATACTCTACCAAATCCTGTTTCGCAATGAAATGCTGGCTGAGGTAGTAGTAAGATGGAAGAATGGTAGGAGTGACCAAGCTAAAACAATGCATCACTCCATGGAGTCTTTTACTGTCTGTCTTAGCCATGTTGAAACATGCTTACTATCAGACTGAGGTTGGGATGATAGTCGCAATCAATCATTGAAGACACTAGGTGACATTGTTCAGAATCGGCCACACTGTTTATATTTTTCTAGATACTAGTTTCAATATTCTTCGGCGTATACGTATGCTTCATTCCTTCATATTGGATTGTTCTATCGCGCTAATCCTGCAAATTTATTTCTTAGTGCTGATGTGGTATAACAACTTAAATCAAGGTTCATACTCGTCGGATTTTACGTTGTTCATAACTCACGTATGAACAAAGTTCAGAAAGTCATTGCAATGTTTGTCAGTAACAGGCGACTATTATACAAATGAGATGACGTGAAAGAATTAGTTGATCCGAAATGAAATGAATTCCCTTTATACTAAAATGTTTATTGTTCCTGATTTGCAAAAATGTAATAAGGTGAGTGAAAATTTGAGTAGTGTATTAAGTATTTGTAATGTTGAAAAGTATAAGTCTATGATTATCAGTCTATCCATTTCATGGAATATTTGCTTAATAATGACACACTAAATAGGTAGTTGGATCCCTCAGTTTGTTTCCACCACCCTCTAAAATAGTTCTTGTTTGCGCGGAATTAATGGTCGAGCAAATAAACTTGATTTACTACAGACTGATCAGATTTGGATACGATTTGATCACCGTCACAGTTAAACCTACTTTTTTTAATTGTCTTGTTCACTCACTTAAAAATATTGAATGAAGCTGAAGGAAATTTCATTCTACCCTTAATTTTAAAGTGTACTGCAGTTTTATCTCGCTGACGAGATATTCAGAACGTTCGTTAATGAGAATACCTCAAAAAATTCTAAAATATTTACAATAGCTACATTAACAGAATTAAATGTCTATTGTGTTACTTATTCTATATAAAAGCATTACTGTAATACAAATATAAGTGTACTAAAACAACGACAGAAACACTTACTACTCCGTTTTGTTGTATACATATCTATGTCTTTTTAAAACTAACATTCATTTATTGAAAACTCTATTTGGAACAATCACATGTTTCTTTTCTCATAAAGGCAGAATATGAGATGTTTAAAAAAGAATCACTCCTCAATCAATCAACCTTGCTACAATATAGTCGATTCTGTTAACTACATATCAATTATTGAACGACTCCTAAAGATAATTATACTTAATGTATTGATTTATAGGTTTCCGATGACAATGATTTCATTTTTAGATTGTCAATTATATGTTAGTAAACTATATGAAAATCAAGCTTTCGCATCAGTTATATATATACCTGTTCATATACGATCGCTCACGATACATTCACAAAACATGGAACATGAAATGTTTACACTTAAGTTTATTATAGTTACTATTATGATATGAACATGTAAAAATTTATAGATTCTATAAATAAGGTATGCTGTAGTAGTTAACTCGTTGTAGAAACCAAACAGTATTATATAGTCTTTATTACCCAGTATTGAAATTCGTTTGCATCATATGATTATGAAACATTCATTTCGTTAGTGTTAAGAATATTAAACAATGTCTTCATATCAACCAGTTCAATAGCTAACTTGATAATTCATATCATTTGGTCTTTAGAAGACAATGCTTTAATTAGGATTTACAAACCAATATAAGTGTGTTTTAGACTTATTATTCTGTCTTCTCGTTCACATGCATATCAATAGATTAAAAGCATAATTTCTGCTTCAACTTAATAACAAAAGTCTACATGTACCAAAAGATTAAAAAAAAGGTATACTAAAATGTTTAAGTTAACTTAAATATCGTAATTAATTTCTGATTCACATCAGTTGATGAGTGAATATACATATCAACTATTACATAATTTACAAGTACTCGTTGTTTTCTTTTTCTGAAGTAAATTGAAACGTTACTCTATGCATACAATTGACTTGACATTTATGCCACTATGAATGTCAACATAAAGCTATTAACTTAATAAAAACAAAACTAACTTCAATTTAAAACAGTAAAATAATTAATCATTCCAAATATATTAGAAAGAAAAACTTACATACCTGATTTAGTCGACATTTAATGTAAAATAATAGAAACAAAAAATCATATGAATAAAACTTTTCATTGTGATGAAAGCAAATATTCTTTCTTTTTTCTTTACTTTCTCAGAAAATCATTGTTGATGATAAATTATTGCATTTTTCTTTTGAAAGAAAACTAAGTGTACTTACCTCTTATTGATGATATTCTAACTAAAATGTATAGTATCATAATAGGTTTATGGCTTAACTACCCATGTTTGAAAGTATTATCATGTCCAAGTTATTACAGTTCTGCTATAAATATTTTAATAACTAACTGGAAATAGTGATATTCAATCACTAAGGGATATTCAGTTTAATTCATTCAACTCGTGAATACGACTTAACTGATCAACAAGAATATGAACATTAAAATTTAAGTAAATAAAGTAAAAATCCTAGTTAGAACTTAATATACATTCTGCAACTATATTGTTTATATTACTTTTTCATAGAAGTTATTCATGATTGCTTTAAGGTGTATGTAACAAACCAAGTAAGCTTCAATGAATTCTGAATGTGGAGATGATAATAATTAATCTAATAAAAAACTAGGATCAAAATGTTTTACAAATTCATTTCTCTAGAAATGATCTTTCATTACAGACGTCGTCATGTGAATACGAAGCTAGAAAATGGTGTTCACAACATGAATGACAAATTTCTCTGTAGAATACAATCTCATGCCGAGATAATTTTATTCATGATAATATAGTTAGGATTTTAAGTTTTATATAAACATACAAATTATACGAATCTTCAATAGACACTGATTAAATTTCATGAAATTAATATTAGGTATCGTAATTATTATCATTGAACTGTGGTTGAGAAGTAAATTAAGTCGGCTCATTTAATGCCATTCCGAACTCATAATATAAATGTGTCTACATTTCAGTGATGACAGTTACAAATGAACTCAAATCTAATCTATATGTACCAATGGTCACAGTATTATCCTCTGAGCAGCTTATTTTAGACGTCTATTCTCAATGACGTCAATCGGAAGATAAAAACACTTTCAAATTACACTAAAAATATTAATTGTATCTGAAATAAACTCAGTGATTGAAATTTAGGGATTCTAACGTTCAACCCAGCAATGTGTTAAGGACTTCTTCAGAGTAAATTAGTCAAAATCAAAGTTATCAAGTCTACATATATAATCTGTCAACTAATTTACTTGTTCACTTGTGCATTGTAAAAATTATGAAACCGCTTTGATGCGAAAATGTGTATGCATATGTTAATGTGTTAATCTACTTTTATTGTTACTGAAGCAATGATAAATTGGACCTTTGGCTGTGAGGACGGAAATTTGAACAATTAGACGTATAATTAGAACATATGTGTAAACTGAATATGTTGACGATTATGATAGTTGACATCAATCACACAGTGCATAACACTGTTAAAAAAGTAAATAGCGATAAATTAAATACAATAACTGACTAATTAATGATCATTGTTATCTTGTTACTAGCGTAATTCATATTGCCGGTGGGGTAGATACTTACTATCGAGCGTTTCTGTTAGTCAGCAGTTGTAAAACTGTAGCTAACTGTTTTTATCCTCTTTTATTCAAGCTATCTCAGACCATCGATATATTTATTGGTTTAGATGCAATCGTCCTTCATAATCAGCAAAACCTTTCTGAAGTACTTAAAACCCATCGAAGTCAATTTTATTCCTTGTTTCTAATGAGTATGGTGAATTCGGCGAGCTATTTTCAAGCTTTTTGAGATTTTTTAAAGATCTAGAAATACATTTCAGGCAAAGTTTGTTTTCCTTCACCCTAACATTTAGCTGTCTGAAGTATTTATCCCACATGAACTACAATACACCCAATACACTTGATTTTACAGATACAATTCTGTTGTTTCCCTCCCGTAAATAATATTTAAACTGTATTTTATGGTATTTATGCTTGTTTTAATTCAGTTAACTTTACTGATTCACTAAGTAATAAAAAGTGAAATTTCAAAAATATGAACTCAGTTATTTTTACTTACCACGATTATGTTCACATGGATCAGAAGAAATAATCATAATTGCCTACTTTACATACGCGAATAATAATCTAGGTATGTACTGAATTTAAAACTTACTTTAAAATACTAAGATTGATTTAAAACAACTGATGACGAAATTCGAAAAAAATAAAAAACGTTTAAGGGCCTTAGTTCACTATCTCATTTGTTGACTGCTTAATTATTGAATTTGCTTTCCATCCATATTTTTATCCACTACTTGTTTTAGTCCACTCCTTCATCTTCTTTATATTTGTAAAATATAAATTTATATACATTCTGAATTCAACATACAGCATTGATTTGAGTTAGATAACCATCGGAAACCAAGAAGTACTAAACAGCCTGCTCGTCTTGGTAAGGCATTCCTCTTCAGTGAATATCCATAACCCAACGAGGGAATCGAACAAGTACCTTCAGGCAACGCGGTGATTGCCTAACCCTTAGACCACTAAGCCAGTTTCTAACTATGTCAGTTTATAATATATAAGAGAGACCCCATCCACTTTCATTGGTGGGTAAATGACTAACACTTGAAACAGTTAAACTCCATCAGTCACGCGTTCCCACCAGAACTCTAGGAATTACTTCCGGAAGTTAGATACTGGTGAATTATTATTGACTGTACTTTGGTGTTTTGGAAAATCCAAAAGATTCTAAGCTTGACTCTCTAATTAGGTTGCAAGTGAACAATACTGCAGTGTTCCATTCTGAGACGAAATAGCTATCTAGTGCTTCCTGGTTTCCGACAGTTGTCTGACTCAAATAAATTTGTGATGTCAAATTTAAATTCAGTAACCTCTACAACACCTAATTATTATTCCTTTTCCTTACGATTCGTAAATTATCTCTGTTCTATATGTTTTCTTCAAACATTAGCCCAATATGTAACAGCTTTTCGACTACTTGAATTTTTGAACACTTATGCATATATACTTTATTAATTATGAGTAAAAATCAAACTTTTAGAATTCCGCCATAAGCCTCACCTATTCTATTTGTGTAACCTTCAGTAACAGTCGGAATATTCTCTTAGTTTACTAACACGAAATTTAACATAAAATAAGAATTTGCAAAGCAATGTATTAAATACCTCATGTTTAACCTAATACTTAAATACTTAAAGATAAAAACACGTGAATGGCAATTATTCTATCACAATTTGTCTAGAGGTATCAAGGTCTGTATTATTGGTTGATAATTCATGAAAGGCAAATTATCGCTCCTGAAGTTTAAATCGAACGACAAACGATGATGTTCATCCGACGTTTCCAGAAATGTTGACAACCATTTGTGCTAAAAGTTTAAATATTTTACTTAACTAATATGAATCTATCTCTTTACAAATGATTAATGCCAAAGGTTTTACTCTATACTGAAGATGATATATCTAAGCATTAGCAGATAGTTGATTGTAATTACCCAAATACAATAATCTAAAACTGTCATATGGAACCAAAACTTGACCAACTTTACTCGTTTTGGTCGTTATGGAATACTCTGAAGCCAAAGACTGATTGTTAGCACGAATAAAACTGAATTTCGTAAAAAATAGATGACATAAAATGAATCTATAAGCATGGTTATTAAAAATTTGAACTCATTATGTGTACTAAATAACTTTACATAATTATAATATGTTTGGATTTTCCCGTTGATTTATCATGGAATTTAATCAATTTATATTGCTATATGTGCATCCTGAGCAGATTGACTGGATATAGCAAAAGTTCACAAGTACTTTTTGAATTTGACTGTGACTGGTAACCGGATTCCAAGAAATGAGTTTCGTCCCTGTGTAAACATCAACACTCGGATATGGGCACATCCAGCTGACAAGTCCTGAATAGGGCGAAACGAGCGTCCTGGATTCCACTTCCCAGTCACAATCCAAATCAGACATAGTTTGACATGCATGTTTGCATAAACTATACATATTTTAACATTACAAATCTAAATGAAGAATTTGATGACTTATATGATCATGCACAATAATCGTCTTTCTTAATATTTAGAAAACATTTAATATAGGATTCCCTTTCAATGAATTCATTTTTATAGCTGTATAGTCATATTTGCACATAGATACATGTCTGATAAAATATACTTCACTTAATAATTGTGTATTCCTTAAAATGTTGTTTCAGTTTTATGGTGTGAAGTTTTACAATATTAGTTATAAAAATCCACAAACAAACCGGGATTGAAAGAAATGATTGACAACTATGTTGTCAACAAATCAAACTTAGTATCAATAAGTTAAAGTGTAAGATTTGAGAATGAAAATCAATAATTCATAGGTATAGATAATGTTTTAAGTAATGATACTGATAATAATAATGCAAACCAAAAATGAAACGATGACTTTGCTATAACCATGGTAAAGAAAGGGATCTAACAAGTTGCTTTTTTGCATAGCTCAAGTTTTGAATTATGGTTACCTGAAGCTTATACTATATACAGTTCTACTGACAAGACATGGCCAGTAGAATTCAGCTATATTAGGTGTAAGTCAGTTACTCATCGATGATATTGAATGAGGCCGGGCAAACATCGTAAATTGACTGGATTAAACGTATCAGCAGTTGGAAGCCGGCTCAGTGATCTAATGGGAAAGCATTTCCTGAGAAACCTGATGGTCCCGGGCTTGATCCCTGGTGGGGTGATAGCTGTTCTCTACTGAGGAGTCCAATACTAGGAAGAATAAGCTTTTCAGTGCTTCTAGCTGTCAGTGGTTGTCTAATTCAAACTAATTTGTGATATGAATTTAGCATTTAACAATCCTCACAACACCTAATTACAATATAAAGAAAAGTTAATACCACCTGATTTGTTCGACTAAATTTCGTGAATGATGTTAATGGATGAACTTGTAAGTAGAATGTTGCGAGCCTATTACATGTTATATAATTAGCATTGTAACAAGAGTACAATCATTAAATAACCTATACTTTATCAGATTTATCTATTCGTATATGCTATTGAAAAGCTATCAAAATGAATCCTATGAAAAAGAATCAGCTGAATAAATTTGCTGCATGATAAAAATTTATGTATTTAGGTGTATTTTATTTTAAATAAGGTATTCATTGATACTGATTTATGTAACTCATTACCGTCATTTTTATATTAGTACTATTGTTTATTTGTATATATTCTGAAACAACAAGAAATCGACCTAGCAATGAAAATATCATTTCATCGCTTTCCTTCACAAATTTATAAGGACTACCTAAGATGCCGGATTAACTTTTCATAATTATGGTCTTCATTTTGAGAACAATAATCACACTTGTTTCACCTTCCATGTAGCGTAGTTCTAGGAAAAAATTTTTTTCACTTGTAGCGTACTTAACTTCCTTAGTCTTTTCTACGTATACTTAGTTATGAAACCTTATGGATTATGCCGCAAACAACATTTAACCATGGTTATTTTCAGCCCTAATTTAGTCCTCTGGACACTGTTGCCGTTCATATTTGAATAACCTGGATGTGAATGAATCAGCGTGACGTACAGTGATGCATAGACAAATAGGAATTGTATTAAAAAGCTGACCCGAGTATGCTTATAATTCAACACAAATAGGCAATAGAGATTCATAATACATTCGTTTCTGGAACACAGCCTGTATAATCAGCATAAAATTTATTATCTACGAATATTATCAACATTAACAGTAGTAGCTTGATCTAGTGTACTACTGTATATTACTTTATTCTGTTAACATTTGTTAACTGATTAAGTAAACTAATGTTTAATTACAGAGAAGCTTAATTAGTGTAAGGTTCCAACATACTATAGTCATTTTTACGTTTTCCTATGAAATGCAATGAAACAGTGACATTTTTAAAGCTACTGTAGAAATACCATTATTTCTGAACAATAAAAACGTAAATCTTTTTACCAGAATTCAACATATGACCATGTTGTATGATAAGTGTTTGTTGGTTAAAGATGTACTAAAACAAACATATTTTTTAGTGTCAAAAACAACTTAAACATCTTTCTGAACTAGACATGCTCATATAATTATTCTTGTGCTATCTTTTCAAAAGTACGATTAAACAGAAAGATTATCTGAACATTAGTGAAACTCCTGGCACCTTTTTCCACACCTCATTGAATCGTCACTTTCGTTTAGACACACCTTTCTGATAAAGCAAAACAAAGAATCTAAATGTTCTACTAATTATCTTTAGTCTGATATTGAATTTCAATACTGAAAATTTATGTTAACTAATAACTGTCCAAAGTGATGGCTTAAACATTTACCACGAAGTATGTGAATGACATTTTTGTTATCTGCGATAATACAACCAACATGAATAATATCAAGCATACTTTAAACAACTCACACTAATCTGTCAAAGTAGCATTTTATAAAAAATAAATTAAACTTACACTTCTTCTATGACAAGATGGTAATAAAATGCTGCGAATAACGATTTACAGAAAACTCTGAGGAAATATTTTACCGACTACTTTCTAAAGTTGAGTTCTCACTAAAAATAAGAGAAGTTTCATTAAATCATTTACCTTGAAAATCCAAAGTGTATGCACATCTGATGTTGTAGATGGACAGTTAACTCTCCTCAAAAAGAAACGTTATGAAAAACATCTTTTCATCACGATTTATTTCCTAAACCATAAATCTAAAACCTCCAACAGAACCAATAATCACCTCGCCAAAGCAGAAGCTGATTTTTAAGGCAATACACTGCACTGCATCTAAAAGTCAGAGATCCCAATCGTATAAAAATCTTTTGTTGCTTTAAACCTTAGAATTCTGTTTGCTAATCGACTTTTATTCAGTAAAAAACTCATCGAAGAGACATTCACACTTGACCTTTCAAACGTTCATTTGTCAGTTTTCTTGTTCCTGTGAGGATAAATATAATTGTCATTCAGCTCGTCTTCTGACCAAATCAGTTTCGAAACACTATCCCACCTGACTTGAAAAAAGTTGTTGGTGGTTTAATTAGAAGAGTAGTAATGAAACGTCCCATAACCATCAGCCACTAAATTAGATATATATTGTGAAGTAATTTATAAAGTAGAAAGTCGCCTGATAGATTCTTTGGTTCAGCAGCCAAACGCATAGAAAAGTCAGAATTAAGACTGTAAAACATTTCCATCCAATTATTTTGCCATGAACATGGTCAGTAAGTTTCTATATTAAATTGTCATATGATCTAATACTTCCCACATCTTTCTGTTATTGATCAGCTCTCTTCACTCCATATTATTTTCCCGAATTGATTTAACCTTATCTCTAGGTCCTTTTTGAACTTAGCTCATCTTCACAATTTTATCTTCACATATTTTCTACATAGTTTCTATTAGATTCATTTACCAATTATGATTAATAATAAAGTTTTATACGGCTGTTGTTGTCACTATGTTTGATCACCTGTAAGTTTACTTAATAAAATCATGTACATGAGTTTGTACAGTTCTTAAAGTAAAATCGTCAAAAAAAACACCTCTTTACTTAACCCAATCTATCACTTTCTAAGTTTTAATGACAGAGAGGTGGTAAAAAATTTGCATTTACTTGCAAAATATAAAATAATCGAATAGAATAATTCAATCTATCTACTAAGAGTTAGTGTATAGTTCTATGATGAAATCTGTGAAATAAACGATGTAGCATTTACAAACATTGAATAGTGGAAAGGAAAGGGTGAGGTATGTTTTCATGAATCAAAGAAATATATTTTTGTATATTTAATAATAGATGACATCATTTAATAAGACGATAACTTTTAGAAATTCAAATGAGATCTCATAAATGTAAAGTGTAATTCCATAAATACTTTACTATATCGTCTAGAATAACAGTTTAAATGAATGACATTTTACAGCACGCATTTTTTTACAGAACTAAAGAAATTCAATTCATACATAACTTTACTTTTAATTAATTGTAAGTGTTCATTATCTTATCATGTATAGAACAAGAAAAATAAGTGTAAACACATTGATTCCAGACACTTCGACTAGTAGAATGTCTGATATAAATGAATTATATCAACCGTATTAAATAAATTCAAAAGAGTACACCTTTTAATGCATATTCTGATATGACTACGCAAAATAGACATAATTTATATTGGAATTCTTTCTGTGCAAAAACATTACGACCTAGTGATGGTGTTAAGAAGTTTAAGGATTATACTTTTTTTGTACATATCCTTGACAAAATTCACGCATTCCAATGAACTTTTAATTTAAAATAATAAAAAATTGTAGTCAGATGAAATTCATTTTAACATAATGAAATAAATTATTACTCATGAGTAGTTCAAGAAGTATCTTTGATAATGGTTTTAAATTCACTGTAATATACTCATGAATACATGTACCTACTAGGTGAAAGTAGTGAACGTTAACACAATCATGCTAACTACTTTATCAGATTGTAGGTTATTGTGTAAATGTAGAAATTTGTTATATTGGAAAATACTCTTACAGTATTCTGAGAATTGTCATTGCATTAAAAATAAAATAACAGTTGATCTCATATCAAAATTAATTTATTTTTGAATAGGTATTTTCGCATATGTGCGAATAAACAAAGAATATTTACAGAATAACTACGTTTAACACGGTTGTAGAATTTATAGTCAGTGTTAACCAAAAACTGACAACATATTTGGCAAACTACTAATAATCAAAAACGATTAGATGCTACAGTTTCCTAATCTCAGATATCTTAATAGTGCCCATTCACAATCCCATAAAAGCCTAAATCCAAGTATTTCAAGTTACGTACAAAAATTTACCTTTTATACTTGGTCTAAACAAATAATTTCTGCTTTATAGACATTTCACTAGTTCATATAAGCATGTCACGCATTGAAAAATGAAGGTTTACAAAACAGAAAACTATTTAAGTTAGATTGTGACTGGCAAGTGGAATCCAGGACGCGCGTTTCGTCCTATTTGGGACTCATCGGCTGGATGTACCTACATCCCAATGTTGATGTTCACACTGGGATTCGAACTCAGTCCGCTTCGTGTTAAACGCCACCGCGTTCACCACTAGGCTACTGTGTTCAGACAGTCACACTTGGCACATATGGCAACAGAGGTTGACCAGTTTCAGTCCATTACAAATCAACGGGAAGATACAAGCCTATTCTGAAGAAAACTATTTGTTCATGATTATCAGGTGTCCAATATAACAGTTATTAGTATATCGAACACTATGAGCAATTACAAAATAAAATGAATATACAGAAGGATATTTCTTGTAGTGAACATCAACAAAGAATAGATGCTGTTACTTTTTACTCCGATCCTTTAACCGCTAGTATATCAAAGCAAACATTCTACTCTGTCATATTTCTAATATCTAATAATCCAACGTGGCATATTCTATTAGAGTTCAATATTTCGTTTTTAAGTTAAAAGCAGAAGTAAACCTAATTGAATTTACAACATAAAATGATGAACCGAAATTTATCAATAAATTACTAATCGTCTATTATCTACACTGCACAATTGAATGGGTAAAACAATCTGCATAACACTCAATTAAAATAAGCAACTGCTTACTAGTGAGTAGCTTTAAGTGGTATTCCCCGGAATTCTAATGTACAGACATGACTAATGGAGTTCAACGTAATCAAAAGTGAGGCAGTCATTCACTTCTGGAAGTGGATGAAATCGTCTAAATATTTTGCTAATTGACTGGTGCTAAAAATATCAGTCACGGAGAGCAAGATAACTCAATAGTTTATCGATTAGGAGTTCTATGTGAAACCTGCAAATCCCTAGCTTGATTCCTGTATGGAGTTGTGAATGTCCGCTCCAGTGAAGTCCAGTATCAGGAAAAATAAATGTCCAATTTTTCTTAGGTTTTATGGTTCCCTAGCTAAGATTGATTCATGATAATAAATTCGAATTTAATTATCTTTCCGATACCTAAATAAAACGAAAAAATTGCATGGCATTTATTATCAAAGACTACCATTACATTTGCAAGAAACGTTATTTACATCAGCATTGAAGAACAAAACCATCTTATCGGTCCAATTGTAGCTGACAACACGAAATAAAAACTAATGTATCAACGAGATGAAAATCACATCAGAATACTAATCAATTTGTTATTAATTAGCACTTTTTTCATAAACAATTTACAATGATTACAATGAATTTACCATACCGTGCTCCATTTTATTGCATTCTAAGTCTCTATTTCCATGAACATTTATTCTTATTATCTTTGAGTGGATGATCATATCATCTGACAAAATGGTACCTTTATTTATTGAAATATATACTAGACAACTAAAAGTATTTGAGTAATGAATAGCTGTAAACATAATTTGGATAATCACAGACTTGTAGTCATCACAGCATTCACCTATCAAGTATTCTTAAGTGTTTTTCTACGTTGAAATCTTTATACTTTAAAATGTGACGAAGAACTCTGCAGTCTGTTGTTTAAATGACAAATTGGGAAAATACATACTATTGTTAAAAATAGATTTTATCTATTTTATTAATTTACGTCAAATGATACATGAATAAATACAAGAATTATTAAATGAAAGTTTGAAATCCGATGTTACGTAATCGAATGTATTCAACTAAAGTGATCAGGGAAATACTAAACTACATGCAAACATAGTGTTAGCTCCATGGAAATGTATTAAATCAGATGTTGGTTGTGCAGCAGTTGTTTTATAGGATTTTCAAATACGAATTTAGTGTTCAGTTACAAGTAAATGATGATGAATGGGACTATTTAAGATACGGCGTTTATTTATCCTCAGTTACTGTAGCATGTGATTAGAGATGTGGACATTAACTCTCATTCCACTTCCTACAGAATATAAGGACTCTAGTAGGGGTATGTAAGTTAGCAAAATTAACCGGAAGTAATAAAGGATATAGAGTTTTATATTGCCATTTGTCATAACGAACAATTTATTAAAAAGTTGGGATTAGTGAAAAACCACATATGTTCTTTCTAAACCAGAACCTAGCCTGAAGTTGATCCTCTTGGGTATTCCACTACCATGGAATTTGGGTCGTAAAAAGATTGGTTTACTTCCAACAGGTGCACATTCCATTAATGGGATACTTGCTTTTTCACATTTGTAAATGAAACTGTGTGATCAACCATCACCTTTCAGATGGCTCTGAACTATAGATAGATCTTTTCAGTATTCTCTTCTCTCTCAAACCAGCTACTCTGTGCAACTGAGTAGTGTTATTATCAAGGCTTCTTTTGTGGTTTATGGTGTAGTAATTGTCGAAATTCGAATGAAACCAACTCCAAGTGACATTCAGTAACTTGGTCTTTGAACCTAGTCGTCTGCACTGTAATGTATGCCAATTTCTAGGAAGCAGAACTTATTATCATCTTCATGTTCAATTAAAAACGGTATGTTGTGGTACACATCATAGAAAAGATTCATTAAGTGAACGACAACTGTATGGTTGTTAAATTCAACGAATTCATCACTGACATACTTAATAGTTCTGTCTTATTAATTATTAAATTCACAATTTTTGGTTCTAAGTTGGTCA
Organism: Schistosoma japonicum; assembly: GCA_025215515.1. Lineage (NCBI taxonomy): Eukaryota > Metazoa > Platyhelminthes > Trematoda > Strigeidida > Schistosomatidae > Schistosoma > Schistosoma japonicum. The sequence goes on along the minus strand of CM046063.1, from coordinate 21,631,046 downwards.
CATGGATATCCGTTATGTTAGGACCAGACAGATTTCCCATGGCAACTCCAATTTGATGATAGTAAATATCGCTAGGCTGAAATTGTATATTTTTTAGTACACATCATTAATAGCCGCATAAATTCATCCTTTGGTGAGGAAAACAAGACTAGTGTGCTGACAATAGATTGTATTGTTTATTCAACCAGCCTTGTAGTGGTGATACATGAAATAAAATCATGAATACGAAATAACGTTTGCACAGTAATTTTAAATTATTAGCACCAAAATTCCAAGGTTGTGGTGTATCAGCTGAAATAAAACTGCAATGTAAAAAATTCACCGTGTTCTACTAGATTCACTGTTTTCTGTTCATATACTGAATTCAGTTTTTGTAGCTCTCATCTTGTTGGTCTTTAAACCAGTAGTTAATTTTCCAGGGTTACTTAACCAGTAACATGATCAGTTTTGTAGCACAACACATTTCATAATGCTCATTTTTAAACCAACGTTCTGAATTACGTAATTCATTAATAGCGCTTACCACTTATTAACTATATCATCGTATATCTTCAGATTACCTGAACACAACTTTTAGCATTTCACTGCGTTCTTCTTTTTATCATCGTTTGCATAAATAATCCCCTCGTTATTCAACAGGTTCTTATAGTTTTTGAAATTTAGTTAATTCTTGTTCAATTGGTTGGGATAATTTTCGAAAATGTAACTCATCGTGTCTACAGATTGCGATATGACCTGAGTATCAGGCTTTTGGAAAATTTCCGAATGCTTGGATTGCCTCTCTCCAACTTCATAATGTTCACCTGTTCTAATTCAAAGCTACATGAATCTGTATACAATGATATAAGTAAATATCTCAACGCGTGGTAGTAAGCTAACACTAATATGCAAAAGTTTATTGATTTTAATTTCCAAAGCAGTGTCTTTTATAAAAGCAACGGCTTATCACTCTGGCAGTTAGTTTTCTTGCCCTGTTCTATGGCGTTTTTTGGGGGTTAACACTTTACACTGTAGTAAATTGCTAGCCTTACTAACCTAATGACATTACTAACAGTTATACTGATGTTTACAGTAGTTTTACAAACATTTTGTCTAGGCATTGCTGGAATTTATCATAATCAGTAAATTGTTTAAATATCAGTGTCCAATTAAACGAAGTCCTTTCTGTAAAATAACAAAATAACGTAGCCTAACCATAAGCACGTTAGATATCTTCTAATGTACTGACTATTAGCTGTTTGATGTGGCTTGATTTGATTGCATGTTTAAATAATGTAATCTAGCAAAAGTCGATTAATTACGTTACGTTACTGCATAATTTTAATAGTTTTCCTATGAAAAGAAATTTCATACTTATGACGTAATATTGATGTGATTGTGTTACTTTTATTTCATTTTCTGATTTCATTCATTTCTCTTCTTCAGTAAAGTGTTTGTTTGTTTATTTATTGTCGCTACAAACTAACTTGTATGGATTACAATAAAAGCGTAATTTGTAATGATTCATTTGTCTAACGTATAAAATGAGACAGAGTTAAAACAAAATGTGTAAAGGCGTAATGTAGATCTTTTCAGTTACACTTTTTATTATCAACGCTACATTTTTCTGAAGTCCATGAAACTTTTGTTTATTTATGTCTGTGTTGTATTAAAAAATTTTTTGATCATTTACAAAATTCAAGTAAATGTATACGCAGTACTAAAGGTAAAATAGTAATTCGTTACTTCACACAGTAATTTATGTATGTACATATATCTACACCGCCATTCCAGATATTCTGAATGCCAACAAACTTCATAAATATGAAGAGTTCTCAAAGATTCAAGTGTAAACAACATGAAGATAAATTCGGCTACATACAAACGAAATAACGATTTATCTGCTGTAAACATTAAGCGAATGACTTCAACTTGTCTTTGAAGAAATGCATGAATAACACTTTACGTTCAGAAACTATATTTCACTTTGTTGTTTTTTTTAATGCCACATCCTGATACGTATTAAAAGAAAAGTCAACTTCATGTTTGCATGCTACTTTTCTTGTTTACGTACATTTATGTTTTGTGTATTATGGGAATGCACCATTACGAATGCAGATTACTGTGTTATTTTACAATTCTCATTATTTTTATTTAAATGAATGGCATACATGATATTGTTTCATGGTAGGTAAGTGAAAACCTTAACTTGTAGTTAAACATATCCTTATATTCATACAGTAAATCCATTAACAAATAATGTAACAGTCATTAATAGAAATGATTTTCGTACGTTAATGTTCAATCTTTTTTGGTCATTAGAGGTCACTTCAACTACTCATAAATAATACAATAGCAAATAGGTGTGTGAAATAAATCGTAAACTATCTACTGAAACAAATTCAATGGCTCTGATTTACATTGTGAACTACGTGGTTATATGGCAGTTTGTCATTTGAAAGTTACACTTAAGGAGAAGATTAACTTTATCAAGCCTTTTTATGAGAGCAAGAACAAATATTTGTGCAGAATAAGATGAATTCATTTTATTTCGTTGGTTTCTCATCAGCTGCATACAACCTAGAATAATATTTTTACAAAATTAATATATGAAACAAGTTTTTACATACTCATGAGAATCAGAACTTATAGTTAACTATAATTGGCATTGAAAATAATACAGATAGTTTTCCAAAGCTCATTGTTTACTCCATTTTTATTATTTTAGAAGTTTGACATAAATTTAGAAATTGCGCTTAGTATTTTACTAACTCGAATTAATTATAATTCAAGTGTTTTATTTTTTTTCGTATCAATAAGCACGTCAGTATATTGAGCAGACAGTAGCTCCTTTTTACCTTATGTCTATAAAACGTGACCTATGAAGATCGGGTCATAGAATTATGTAAAGACTTGGTTATGTGCATTCACCTTCATTAAGGTATCAACGTTACAGCTAACCGACAACTGTTAGCAAAGGCTTATTTATAGTAGTGAGTAAACTATATTACTTAATGTATGTTACTTAATGTCAACGTTTCTAGTAAGATCCAAGTATTTGGTCTGACTGATCATTGAGTAATAGTAATGTTTATTATTGATCACTACACTAAACCAGTTGTTATATTTCTATTGGAAATCTATCATTACCAACGAATAGACAAACACGACTATTGATGATATCATTACACGTACATTTTTTTTACTTGTCCTCATAACCGAAACGACACACAAAAGAATGACACCTACTGAAGAAATTCTTGACGATATTAGAAAGTTACACATCAAAAGGTAATTAAAAATGAACAGTGTTTAGTTACTGAGAATGCAGACATTGACAAAGCAATAGTCAATGCAAATACTTATCGTTTCAATATATACGTATATTATGTCATCATAGTATCATTTACAATGAATATTCAGCTTACAAGAAGTATATTTTAATAACGCATATTTGATTATACGCTAAATTTTTTGACTTGTGTAATAGTGATATTTAGTACTATTTTCAACTAGCTTGGTTATTTATAATTAACTGTTTCTTCCATTACTTAGTTTTATGTAGCTAAAAATGAATTTATAAAATAGTCTGAGTTACAATGATAACTACTTACTACAATAGACATCTATCTGTATATAAATTTCTGCCAATACGTTTTATGCACCTCAATAGTGTTTACTATAGTTTAAGCAACATTAATTGTGAATATCAAATTTCAGAATCTCAATTGATAATAACTCCCCCCCCTTTACCTCTCTGAAGATATTGTCAAGATAGAAGCAAAACAGAAAAACTAGTCACAAAAATTCTTTGGAAAAATATAAAAAATTGAATGCAATGATACACACAAACACACACCTATAGACCCTTCTCCCTCCTCCCTCCCCCCCGTTAAACATAACAACATTAGCCATTTTTAATTTTATGCTTCAGCTAACTTTTGTGTCACTTCACTAAACACTTTTAAAAAGGAATTTACACAGCAACTCATATCCTAGAAAACTGAATAAACAATTCATTGCAAAAAGACTTTTTTTTCTAGCCAAAAGTTTCTCAATTGTTTTTTTTTCTTGTTGAGATGTTTTATTTTATTTCACTGGTGTGAAACATTATTACTTCTATCAAATGCATAAATACTGCCGGACCTGCTAAATTTGTTTCATTTTGTAAATTATGTGATCAAATTAACCAACTCAACAATTGTTCAATTGTTCAATTGTTGTTTAATAGACATAAGATAGTAGGAAGCAAAAGAAGGAAGTTAAAAATTGTGTATGACATAGAGCAAAATTTAGCATTCACGGATAATAAAACGTGTTTTTATAGTTCACTACATAAAATTACTGACAAAAAACCTTTTCTGTAAATAAACCATGGCACTTTTAGACTGAAATTCATTCAAACGTGTATTGATGATCGCTTCACGATTTCAATGAATTATGAGGGACTTTAAACACAATGTGTCTAGATTGTAGCTGTTAAATTATCAAATACAGTCATTCTACCTAAATCATTGTAATTATTGCCAACATATTTTTAAAAAAACGTCTCCAACATAATGCTTTCAGTGTGATGGGGGTTTTTAAATTACAAGAATGGATACATTAAAACAACAATAATATTCTGTAAATTGATTTGTATAAATCTGCTTGTTCAGGTGCATGTTTAATTTTAAGTAATGGAATAATACCAATTGAAAAATTATTGATTATTAGGGAGTTTGGTATATCCTCATTATTCTCTTCTGAAGATTTTCATTAGCGTTCTTATGTAACCCAACCGCGGAAACATACAATCACTCAACTACCATGTTACTTGGATTAGATTATTTAAATCAGCCTTATTCCACATTACTTTTAAATGATCATTCGTTTTATAAGATAACCAAACGAAACATTTCTACGTACCACCTTCTCTGCGATTCGGACTTACTTCAGTGGTACACTAAGTAGCACTGTGTTGGTTCTACTGAATACCAAGATAAATGATTTGCAGATATGGTTAACTTGTATATGGAACGCTGCCATCTGATCCTAGCCTACAATTATCCAAGTAAACTGTGTTGTCCTTAACTCATACTACATAACTCAGTGGAATTATGATAATATACGATTAAAATTGTAATTGTTCACTGTTATTTACTGCATATTACTTACTCTATTTCCATTGACACCACAGATTCAATCAGGCCGTTTAGATGCTTTCTACTTCTTTGAATAAAATCGATAATCTAACATTGAAATTGATTTTTTACCCAATTCACAATTTCTACTGAAACTAAATGTACTAACTTCCTCTAAAATGTTTCATTCATAATGAAGTTTGTTTATACGAAAGTTCATATTGTACTCTGTTTTAAGATTCAAAGTAGAAACAGGTTTTAACAACAACAACAACAACAAAATGCAAAATTATTTTCATTAACTAATTGACTATTTTAAACAAAAAAAACTTTATTTTCAATGTAGAATGTCATTTGATAAAATAGTATTTTTAATCATTAAACATTTTGTTAAGTGAACTGAATGAAACATTTACAAATGTTAAACAATCATAATAATGTCAACTGATTAACTTCTTATGTCATTATGTCTTACAAATAATGACAAATAATACAAACACATTTGATTGAATCTATTTCTAAACTATAAAATCAACTTACTGTCAAATTGAATGTAAATGATTATTCAATGAAAATGTTAAAAATGTAGAAAGTAATCATCTTAGAAATAACAGTAAATTATTAAATGCTTATCTGTTATGAAATTTATGCAGCTAAAGTAGTTGTAATAGAAAAGTATAGGGTATTGATTCACAACAAACTTAAACAGCATGTAGGCGAATGCATCACATCCCATTGTGTCTATATGTGAACACACATACATAGGGAGGAGCAATCGTGATCTGTATGTCAGGGTAGCTGAAAACATACTTAAATTGCTCCAAAAACAAATAAACTCGAAAGGAAACAATAAAAGTACAGGATAAACAATTTTCATCCTCTGAGGCAAAATACTTAATTGAGACAGGTCACATAACTGATATCAAATCATCTTATATTGGATAAAATTGTTTTAGGACGTATACTAATGTTTGTTGAAGCCTTGGCTATACGGAAGTTCAACTCCCTCCCCCTTTGTGTGTTCAAAAATAATTTGTACTTTCGCTCAACCTACCTTGGTAGAGTGTGATTCACATTATTCTCTTTATTATCCCTGTTTACTTATCTTATACTCTTAATTGTCTGGTGACCTTTTATTATTCATACATAAATGCCATAACAAGTGTGTGATCAGATTGTTTGGAATGTATTGTGCAAATATATCACATAACTTTGATATACTTCGTCTTCTTATTGCATTATCAAAATGTCAATTACGTATTAGATATTATACTGTTGATAGTATTGACAACATAATTGATACCAAGAAAAAAGACAGTTAAATATATTTTCCATAAATTATTTCAAATATCTTCTTTTAACATACATCTAATCAAAAACAAAGACGTTTGAATGAAGAATATTCTTTCCGATAAATGTTCATCGGGTTCTACATCTATTAGTTCAAAATTATTAGTCACAAGAATAGCCAGTTCTGAGGTAAAACATTATTTAGATGTAAAGGATAATTGAATATAAAGTTTTTCTCCTCTTCGGGTTATTTATAAAATACGTATGTTAATGTTGAAATAATCATCATCATCATCATGTAACTTGTGAACCCTAAACGACAATTGAAATAAACAAGATTATTAATCGAATATGTATATACGTATCTCTGTATATGGGTGACATAGGAGATGGGGTGGTAGCAAAATACAATTAGATCAAGTGTTTATAGACAAAGGTCAAATCCTGTTTAAAATGAAACCGAATGGGTAAGAGTTTGTAAAATGGAGTGAACGATAATTAAAATTCGTCACATAGTAACAAAACAATATTAGGCATAATTACAATCAGTTCATTTGTTTGATCTTAAAATGTGATATTCACATTCATTCTGTGTACTTTGACCAATAATAATAATAATAGTAATAATATGGAAATGCACATTCAGAGGGAGAATACAAATGCATTGATCAAATTGAATCGTCGCATGATTTAGGTGGAGATTGGTTTAGTGGATCTTGCGTCGGCCATTTATCGAAAAGAATATTCTTCGTTAAAACGTCTTTATTTTTGATAAACATGAGAATTTTTAAACAATACATCTAATCTTCAATATCATCAAATGTGAAAAACAATTTTCACATAGATTGTTATCTTGTCTAACTGTTTTACTATTAACTCCATAGTAACTCCATAACTCCATAGTTTACTGTAGATCTTAACGAATATACGTGATAAGTTCAATTTATGTTTTTATTTGTATCAAAATAATGTCAAATTATAGTCTTTAATTCAATTTTAATCCGAAATGTCTACTAGCTCACGATTCAAACAAATTACTCAAGATTCTCATATATGTCATCAGATAGTAATCAGTCATAGTCCTGATCATGAAAGATGAGAACGTAGAGATATTTACATGTTTTGTAAATACGTGTCAGTTATACAAATATGCGATTTTGGATTCATAAATCAAGATGATCATTCGTTAAAGCTCGAGGTGAAAGGAATGAGTTCTAGTCCCGTTGTAAATGTAGAAACTGAAATGCTGATATATCTAATTGACAAGTAATAAATAGAATGTAATGCACATCCTTGATACCACTAACAAGCTATAATCGGATCAAGCTGGAGAAGATGATAAACTTCATATTCATCAATAAACGACGTGCTTTTGTAGTTTACAACAATTCCTTTTTGAAATTTTAAAAATGGTTATACTATATCATATAGTCTGATTTCGTCATAAATTAGAATCACCGAAGATGAACAACATCTATAAAATACGATGAATTCACTTTATTTTAAGGCTTCTCATCAACTGCAAGCAGCCAAAAACTACAATAAATAATGTAATCAAAGTTGAAGGTTTGACTTACTTAATTTGTTGAGATTAAGATGGTTATTTAGGTTGGAAATAAAAGCCACAATAATGAAAATGGAATATATGATATGCTTATAACCGTAGTTAGATTTGTCGTCTATTAGTATGGTTTAAATTAATGGGTAGATGCTTGTGGTATAGTTAGTAGGAGAAGGAACTGCATAATCACAGTAAAACGCAACAAAATGGTTTTATATAAGTATTATAAAGAAAAGGTAGTTTATTACACAATTATTCAATGCAATTTTAGGAAAAACTTAATTTGATTTGTAAACGCAGAAATGACTGCTTAAGAGACAAAATCATCACTAACGCAGAGAAAGGTTTATCACGCTATTCTTCTCCTAACAAAGACTAGGTCGAAGAGTTTGAAAGGAATTGTCATCGCAAAACGTAGTAACAATGATTTCGCCCTCCTACTAATAATTTCGGATGTTTCCGAAACGTTTACATTATACTGACTTTCCAGAAGATCAAAAATAATACACTTGTATAAGCTTTGCTGCCTTTCAAATATTAGATCTTAGGGACATACCCAGATTACTTAGTAGAAGTCATTTTGTCAGTTTTCTCTGTATACATTCTGCGTTTTCGAAAATAACTTGTGGTTATAGCGAAAGGGTACTGATCTAACATTGAATGGTTTACAGATTAACGAGAACTGGTGAAAAATCTTTCTTCAGTTACATCCTGATTCATTCATCAACTCTTTTTGAGTTCTCATCCCGCTTGAATGCAATACATAAAGAATGACCTTTACTTACATTAGAATTTTTGGTGTTTATTCCTCGATTCATCTAGTCTGTTGTCGATTGTCTATAAGGGTGTGTTTGATTATTGCCAACTTTATTAATTTTGTTGTCCTATCCAGACTATTCTTGTTCCATTATAGAACGTTTTTACTATAATCTCTCTGTAACTTTTAAGGCAAAAGCTACTAAAGTTTATGTAACATCAAATCCATGTATCATTCTTGCATACGCTTTTTTCAATTATTCATTCATTTCTCCTCTGAAAAAGGTCTGAAAAACTGATTATACCATCATATTTATGTCTCACCTTGAATTCGATGCTTCTATGAACACTATCGACATTATGAAGTAAGCAAAAAACACGATTCATATCATTGCAAATAATCAAGTTATCATCGACATACCTAGAGTAGTCTATTTTAGTCGTGATTTTAGATTTCAGAAACCTAGAATTATTATTAAAGTAACCTCTTGATGAAGCCAACCACACCAGTTAACTGTAATTATTAGTAAAACAAGTGTTAGAATAAATCTATAAATTCTTTACGTAGTGATAACAAATTAATCAGTTAGTTTGTTACCAAACTATTACATTTACATGACATCTTACTACTACTAATACTGACAGAATTTTAGTAGTATAAACGCATAAAAATAATTCGAATATGTTTGGATCTTCTAATTAATTTGTTATGAACTGAAACTGGTCGCTCTCTGTTGCCATATATGCATCCAAACGCATTCAAATTAAAAATGTATACTTGTTACACAAGTGTGACTGTCTGAACTCAGAAGTCTAGTGATGAACGACGTGGCGTTTGACATGAAACAGACTAAGTTTGAATCCCGGTGTGAACATTAACATTGGGATGCAGGTGCATTCGCCTGATGAGTCCCAAATAGAGCGAAACACGCTTCCTGGATTTCACTTGCCAGTCACAATCCAATTCAAAACAATAAATGTTTATAACGTTGAACATTTGGTTGATGTGTACAATAAATTAACTTTGTTTAAATAGTTTGACTAATTTTTAGTTGTTTTTAATTAGCTTAAAATTACTCAATCGTTAAAGTACAAACTTATTCATGTGTAACTAAACCCTAAAGGTCAGTGACAAATTGTGTGAAGACAAAAAAATTTGTAAAATTCACTGACCACAATACTTTTTAAAAAAAAACGTAAGACAGAACAAATTTTAGACTACTTACAAATTGTCTAAATAAAATAGTTGAAATTGGTTTTCAGATAGTTTTAAGCTTACAATAAGTGTATTGTCATCCATACTGATAGTGAATTACTTAAGATGGTAGTTCCAACTTTGCCTACACTATTCACTACCATTATAAAGAATTTCTGAAGTTTTAAGATAGAAACATTACTAACATGTTCATGAGATAACTGTTTGAAATGCATAGTAATTACACTATAATTGTAAATTATTCTACGTGTAGAATTTACTGAACAATAGTCATATAAAGACTAAGGGCAAAGAAGTTCATTCATTATAATCCATAAACAATACCTGATGGTCAGCTTAAATTCAAGATTTCTGTTTTAAACTAATTAGAAGCCGTTAGTTCAATTTACCTAATTCCCACCGTTGATTTTAATACGGGGACTAGAACTTAAACAGTTCACTAACAGGTTTATCATCGAGCTACTCATTTCAAACAACCACATTTTTTCAACGAGTATGTTTATATAATTTGTGTTTAACAGTAATTTTATCAATGCAGTGTTAACAAATACACTAAGTAATCTAGCTGACCTAATCAAGTTTAAAAATTACAACAATTCATAAAAATATAATACTCTAAATTTACTTGACCAAACAATTAATAGAACTCTAAAAAGCATAAGATAATAAATTGGACTGCACACAGTGAGCTCAAACCAAGTGCCTTTAACGTTTCATTCATATAAATGAAATCCTGGCAACCTAAACCTTACATGCCATCCAAATGAATCCTACTAGAGAAATTTGTAAGGTTAATAGTAAACAAATTAAAATCAGTTAGTAAAACTATTGAAAATATTCATCAGAATATAGCTTTATCTTTAATTTACAATAGAACACAAGAAGCATGATATGTTAGATTTCCGAAAAAACTGATGAAACTCAACAATGGTTTCCTTATGAAAATAAAACTTGAATCAGACATTGCCTAGAGTTTAGTAGTATTTGTTTAATGAGCCATAAATTTAGATTAGTGGAATCACTTTACTAAGCAGCTAGAAAGTTTAAATTAACAGAAAAACTTGAAACGTGTAACAACATGAAGATATTTCCGAGATAATTATTATCTATGAACATCCTTTAGAAAATATATTAGTGGATAACATCAGAGCATTACATTTAATTTGTCTGAAAATTGAGCTATATTTAAATCAATTGCTGAAGAAATAAAACTGTAAAGAAGCCTTACCTAAAGGCTGAAAAGAAATGAGAGATGTTATATTAACTGTAGAGTAAAAACCCGATTTCGTAGGATTTCCGACCATGCTATTAATAATCAGTGAGCATAAATACCCTAAAATATTAAATGACAAGCTAGGCACGGAATGATCAAGGCGCTGTATAGCGAATTGTTTGGTGTGGTAATTCGACCACTGAACGCCGCCCAACCTAGTAGTGCTGATGGTTAACTAATCATCATGAGATATGAATGCAGTTAATTTGACCCCTCGTTACAGAGTCCATAGAAGCCTATATGAGGACGAAACACCTTTCCAGTGCTCTTTGATTTTCAGTGACATCTAACTAAAATCAATTTGTGATGATTACAAATTACAGACAGAAACTCAATTTGTAAACAGATTTCGGTTGTACTGTGTTAGAAAACGCTGTCAATATTTTCGGTTTTAGCAATAAAAGTTATTGAGTTGCTAAAATATAGGTAATATTCGATAGTATGTATTTAGTCTATAACCTGATGTATCTAACTGTCCACAACTAGTCAGCCAGTAAATACAATATAGAGACGAACCAACAGTGTCGTTATATGATCTTGTGACTTTGGAAATTACTTCCCAACATTAAACATTATGAACTACAGACGAGCTAGTCAATTCCGACAACTATAAATATACAACATGGATGAGTCTTTACCCTTCTTTCCCAACAAAAGACTTTTTGTTGTAGAATGCTTCATCTAATCCATTCACTTGTTTATGTCACTTATAATCAATCAAAATTTACAAATTTGAAATTAATCTGAATGTTTTACTAAAAACTGACTTTATTAATTAATCAGTGAAGTGTAATTTATTTAATTCCATTGAATTAATTAAGACAAAGTCTATCATTATTTTATCTTTCTTATAAAATATAAATAATGTTTGATTTGCATGTTATTTAGTATAACAAATCAATGATGAAGGAACATCATTCATTGATTTATGCTTTGGAGTTGTATCCATGCCGCTTTTTTTCTTTATTGAAGCACAAGATATTTGAATAGAATCAACTGAAAAAACCATTATCTGTTTTGACGAGAAAAATGGAAAAGTGTCTAGACTAAATTTTGATTTTCTCGGCATAGGACATTTTATGATTATTCGCCTTATGATTTTTCGCTTGACAGTAGTACTTTCGAATTGATTGTGTCCTGATAACTTTGATAAAAGAAACTATTATGTTATATTGTTCTGAATATTAATTGTAAGGTATTTATTGCTTGATCTGTTCTTCAATGTGTAATAAATAGATTACATTAGCTTCATGTATATTTTTCAATGAACAGATGATGGGTATTTAAAATACTTGAAGTGTTGTCAGTAATGAAATGCAGACTGAGTGTTTAATCCTATTCACAATCTGTCACAGAGACTTTTCCTGTTCACAATGAGCCTGTAACTTAATCAGTTTTATTCCAAATACACAAGGCGATTCCTCGTGAGCTACCGAGTTTCAATAGCCGCTAATTTATTTGGCGATCACATATACAATATTATTATTGTTAGAAAAGGTTTCAATAATCTCACATATAGTCTAATATTTGTCGTTTAACTAGAAATTGCTATTACTTCAGGCAATCATACCATTCTAATCTATATGGATCATCCTATACATCTGTCAATTGCGACAGAGGTAGTACTGTCTATAAAGTAAGTTAAATGAAATTAGTGAAAAACTATGTAGGACAAAGTGGATACTTCCTCCTTCTCCTATCTACACATGACCACAGACTGACAGTTATAATGTATGATAAACTATCACTTATAGAAAAAAAGTGCAGACAGCTAAAAGCAAATACACTGGAAAAATTTCAAGATTTTATATCACAAAGATTCTATAAACTCAATAGAATTCTTAGAAATTTAGTAATCATATCAAATTGGCATTATTAGACACATTGATATAAGCAGATTCTATCAGCCAATATGAAAGTGATCAATCACTCACAGAATCAAATTGAACAAAGTGAAATACGACATATGGACGTGTTGAGATAATTAGGTCAGTCGGAAATACGATCACCTACAAATACTGACTTAATGCCTCCGAAGCAATCATAATGGACACATCTTTCTTAAAGTGCACTCTGGTGATGTTATCTAGAACGGAAATGAAACCTACACTGATAAAAAGAAATCAGTTCAGAGCCCAGCATAACCTAGGTTAAAAATGCTTGCTAGAAATTTTTGATGTCATAAGGAAGAAAACGCAAGATAAACACGATATCAAGAAGTGACCTAGTTGAGACAGCTATCGAAAATCAGGTATCGACACAAGTTGTCTGTTTCATCGTAATATGAGACACCTCAGATGTGTGTTGGTAATAGATGATATTACGCTACACATTTAAAATCGATTAAAGTTTGAAATATCAATCGTTAGCTACCTACTAGCATACTAGTCCAATGGTTAAGCTTTTTTGTCGAACCCGAATGTTTGGGTTAAATACTCAATTGGATCGTGGATGTCTACTGTTGAGGAGTCGCATGCTATAACGAAACAGCTGTCCGGTGCCACTTGTTGGTTTTCAATGGTTATTTGACCCAGGTCAATTAATCATATCAGATTCAAATTCAACAATTTTCACAACACTCAGTTACAAATAAAACCTAATACTTTTATTTTGAAATGAACATTTCTTGTGAAGTCACCTTTGTATCTGATTATCCAGTCACAGTCAAATCTACAGAACAATTTACTCTCGTTGAAGTAATCTACTAATGTATTTCTACTTTAGTTCAGCTTAAACTTATGTAGGATATACATTCATGACCTAAGTAAAACTTTCAAACAAACTATTATCGAGAACGTTTTATCATCAAAATTGAAAATAATTTATAATTTAATAAATAATCTACAAACCTATCAGAACATTTTCATGCTCATTTTTTTCTGATTTATTCAATATTGAAGATTGAATATTAGAAATGATAATGAAAATTAATTGGTCATTTAGTTTTTAATAACATGAAACTTGTCAATATTTTATTTTATTTAACAGAGATTAGTAAATGATAACAAACTGAATAGAATTTATTCCATCTCCTTGATTTCATTCGCCTGTAATGTATATATTGACTTTGCGTGATAACTTTGTTTTATTATCAGTAATCTTGTTAATAAACGAATGTGTCATGTATCATTTATTCATAATCAAGTGACCTCTTACAAATTCAGATTTTGATACAATCACTTACTTTTCAACAATATTCTATACTTACATCATGTAAGTCATGTCAGTTTTAGAAACTTATTTGAACATCAATTTGTGTTTCATTTTAAAGTGTAGTTGATATTAAGGCATAGAAATGTATATAGTAAAAATGATAAGATCAAACAAATGTGAGTTATCATAATGAGAAGTGGGAAATAGAGGTCAAAGTGTTACAGCTCGCATAAACAACTGACTACCTTAATAACAGACTTATTTATATGCATATTAACATATAAAAAAGGTAGTTTATGTTCATTGTACTTTCAATTGTGTGGGTATCGTTAATTAAATGTGACTCAATTAGGTATGTTGTTGGTTGGACTGTGATTTGTATGCTTTGCAAGCAGTAAATTGTAACTTGACTTCAGTAAATTACAGTTCTAGAATGATTAATTTAGATTACATTCGGAATCGATATGTCCGTTAACAGTAGTTTTCATGAAAGCAAATGATAGATTGCTCATAACTTCTAAGACATAACTATCGAATAATGGTGTAAAAATGTGACGATTGATACTGAATGAATCTAAATCATTTATGGAGTGAATGAAAAAACTCTCGCTGTATCATTATGCAATATAACGACAGCTCAGTGGGAAACTCTTTCTATTCAAGGAAGTCATTTATCAAGATGCAAAATCATATTTGAATTTGTTTCATATGTGGTTGATTCATCATTATTCACATTGACAGTTTTTCAAATTTTCACTGAGAAAACTTTATAGATAATTTTTGTTAACTTACAATTTGATTGCCACTCATACAATCAATACCTCTTGCCCCGTGTAGAGCCTAGGCCACCGACCATTATGCTCTAACCAACTCTATCGTGTGCTCTCCTTTTCAATTCGTTCAAAGTGCTATTAATACTCTCAATGTATGCTTCCAATTCCCGAAGCAATGAGTCCTCGGTCTTCATTTTCTCTTTTGGTCTCTGTGTTGAGGATTCAAAATCCCTAAAAATACAATTGTTCACTTAATCGAGTTGTATTGATGTTTTTTAAGCTTGAGTGTAAACGGTCATCACTTCAAAATTCCTGAAAATATAATTGTTTATTTAATCAAGTTGTATTGATGTTTTTTAAGCTTGATTGTAAACGGTCATCACATTTATTTGAGTTACTGTGAATCATACTCCCAAGCACATTTGACAACATTTAATCGTATTACTAAAAATATTGATAATTTTAATTTGATGAATGATCACTATGATTATACGAATATTTTGTATAAATACGCATGAGTTGAGTGTTTGTAGTCTGTCTGCCAATCTACCTGTACAATTAACGCCTCTTACGGACGTTGGACTTCTTTCTCTAGTTAGCTGGGGTGCTGCGAAATAGCTTGGCTACCTGTCGTTGTGTCGCTGGTTCTACGTTCGTTAGCAGGTATTGAGGTGTCTCCTTAATTCGCGAAACGTTAGCACTCTGGGGCTTGTCCTGTGACACAGTTTGGTGATTTCTTCAATGTCTGTTCTATCCACCTGCAACATCTTTTCCTAATTTCTTCCTCGGCTGGAAGTTGGTTTGTTCTCAGACACATATAGCTGTTGCAAATGGTACCTGGTCAACGGATCTAAAGTATCCTGTGTAAACAGCTGTTTATAAATCCCTGTACCTTTTGAAGAATGCTTTTTATAGTTCTGCAGGTTAGGGCCCTATATGATAGAAGTGTATTGAAAATATCATTACTATCACTCCTAAATGCTGTTTCTATATTATCTGTGTTATAGCTTTAATTCTAACTCCGAATGGCCACTTAACAACAAGCTAACCCTAACTACCAGTTTTAGTAGTCCATCAAGCTTCAGCTCTATTATAATAGAACTGTACAGAAGTTTGGATTGGAAATTCGGACCTTAGTGATGACTGACTGCTGTTTTGCGATCCTGATGTTCTTCACTTGTAGAAATTCTGCCCTTACCTTGTCGATTCGTATCTTAATACCGGTTTCATCGTGCAACACTACTTAGTTATTCTACTAAGGTTTTTTTAAATTCTATCCATCTTTTAATATAAATAGATGCAACAAAAGTTTAAAATTAAATGAATGAAAATTGATTAGAATCACAAATATGAACATAAGAGAAGAAATTATCAGTGTATTTCGGACTTTGACTGTCATCATAAATGTGACCGTTTGACAACTATATACATGTGCAGGACATAAGTTTTGTCTCACTTCAAACCCGTTAATTGAATGTGACCGGTACATTATATTGATCTTACGACTGGGAATCAGATGCAACAACTTCCATTCAAAGTTTCAAGGTATTATTCATTCAACCATTGAGTTTAGATAGCAACAATCTTATTTACTAGGTTTGATGTCTATAACATTATTGGTAAGCATCTATACCACTTGGTCAGCAAACACAGTATCACCAAAATAGTTTGAAATACGTCGCTATCGCTAAATAAACACAGTCTGTTCACAATGTGCATATGCTAACGAAGATTGATGCAATTTCAGTCTTACACATCGACAACTTAGTAATTCACGTACTTACTGAGGATAAAATTTACATATGCATTTTTAAAGAATTTCACTTTCACAGAGTCAATCAGGTCAACCACTAAACTAAATTCCCTTCATTGCTTTTAGTAAATGTCACTCTTAAGTAAGGTAAGTATTAAGCTTCTGAAGGTTCTGTTGGATGTTTTGATAAATTTTTCAAGTTTCGAAATGCACGGAATTTTCAATCAAGAACACTGTGAATAATACTAATATGGAAACATACTTTGTAGTATTTAGCTATTTGACTGATAGTATAAACATAGAATATCATTCATCATTTGGTTTACGATATAATTTTGAAGTTATTGAATAATCTTATTATGCAACGAACTTAAACACTGACTGGAGTTTAAAAATCATAAAATAAACACAAGCAATGTTCATTAACACTAAGTGACAATAACAAAACACAGTGCTACAAATAGTTTTATAAGATATTATTTTGACGGAAACAATGTGAACTCTTCTACATACTATTTTTGTTTTAAATATAAGTAAAAAGGTGAAGTCAAATACAATTATATTGCTTATATTGAATTCGATATAGCTGTTGTCAGAGAAAATCGAACCTAGACTTTGTGACAGTTCTTATTCATCAAAGAAGTGATAATCTCTATACAGCTAGAAACCGTGGTACTGTTTATTGTGTTACATGAAATTTACTAAACATTCTTGAACGCAGTTTTAAACAAAAAGAAAGATATAAAATCACTAATCATTACGGCTAGTTCGCGAATTGAGTTCAACAACCAAAGTTTTGACTATAATCCATGAAATAATTACACTTTATTTTGCAGTGATTGCATTTAAGAGTAAATTCAGATTGTATGGTTGCAATGATTTTTCGAAAACATCGGTCAAAAATAGCTATGTTGTCGAAGGGATGATAGCAGACCGTAATCAAATAAATTCGAATTTCATGATGAAGTATTTCCGTTGGAAAAACTTAAAGCTAAATTCTTTTGAAAAAGTTAAGGCAACACGTTTATGCTATCTAGTTCCCAGGCCTAAGCACTGTGTTGAATAATATGATCTTGTTACACAATCTATTTCTAATATATTATTTTTTGATTATAGTTGCACACCCCTGATTTTCAGCTAGTCGTTAATGCAGAGGCTGTTGAATATAATCAAGCAATATCCAAGTAATAGACAGACCTAGACTTTGTTAAAATTAATGTCGATTCAAGTCAGTAAGACTTATGTCAAAAAACTCATGTATTTACGTTAACTTTAGCTAACAAAAGTTATTTATTCAGAAAATGTTATCTAAATGGAGTAACTTAGGCCAAGATCTAAGGTAGTCTTAATTTGAAGTTCTGATAATTCTAAGTTTAATCCTAAAGAGATCTGTGAACATGAATTAATGAAGAATAATTCATCAAATATAAAATAGTTATCTCTTTTTTCGTCACATTTATTCAATAAGAAGTTTACTCTTCACATCAACAAATCAACCGACTACATTATCTCAGTTAGCAAATCGCTGTAATGAACTTCACCATTTCAGTAGTTTCATTGACAAGTGATTGTGTGAACATACATGTGGTTTTTGTAAATGAACATTTTGTAATAACTAGAAATAAATTTTACAGAAATAACACTAACCAGCAACATTGTTCCCGCCCCCCTCCTTCAAGAGATATATAAACTTAATAAACGATTCTATTGTAAGTCAATTCTTTTGGTATGATACACAATGGAATACAGGTTACAAATATTTGCAATTATACAACAGACGTAATAGACAAATAAATTTTCATGTGATTTTTGCACATTTATAACCAAGAAAACAGAGTGTAACGCGGACAAGATCAAAGAAATACACGTATATGTATGCTATATTCAACCATTCACCATTATGATTTTACAAGATATTTTTTATATATTTTGCGTGTAAACTAATGCATTCATTTATTTGGAATAAACTAATTAATCCACTGACGTGCATAAACGTCTACTATTTACTATTATATGGATTCAGACTATATACTCGACTTAAACAAAAAGAAGAATGGTTTAAGTATCATTTTTATTGTTTTAAATGGCGACATATTACTTATAATAACGTTTCTTTGAAGTTGTTTTTTCCTCATAGTACCACCAATATTAAATAGTAAAGTTTATAACTAGATATTTACTAGAATTTATTGAAAATGTAAGGTACATTTGCAATGATCTAGTTTCTGTCGCTTTCAATATTAGGTAATTTGCTTTGCTTTGATGTATCAAATAGTAGTTTCCTATACATCTTGAATACTTCTTCACTAGTTGAATTGAACACAAAACATTGTTACAGAAATATAAATTGAAGTAACTTCTATAATCGATTTTATTATAGGTATAGAACTAATATAAAAACAGCTTGAAAATTACGTATAAAAACAGTGAAATGATTATAAACATGATGAAAGTTGTTTAGTTTACGTAATTCAATGTAACATGAAGATCCTAAAAACGGACGAAATTGAATAAAGTTAAAATGGTTTTCAAAAATAGTAGATGAAACCATAAAATTGACTAACAATAGGGTCATTAGGATGAACTTGTATCTTCCCGTTGATATGTTATGGACTGAAGGTGATCAGCCTCTGCTGCTATATGTGCATCCTGAGTGAATTTCCTCGATATAGCTGTTAATCACAATTATTATTTAAGCTGGATTCTGCTTACAAGTCATAGTCCAGCGTAAATAACAAGAGGATCGGCAACATTATCTGCAATCATAGATATGATTAATAAACTTGTGTAGGGTTTGAAAAAAGATGGATTCAGTGGTTGAGGCGGTGATGCAAGTTTAGATTCAACAGAAAGTATCAGTTTCAATCAGATTTCAGGTATGTTTTTCTGACAAGTCCAACCTAGCCAAAGACTAAGGTGAATTAGGGTCAACCCCAAACATCAGTAAACTAATTTGAGCCAGATAATTTGTATTAAAACCCTAAGACTTTCCAGAGTAGATGATAAGCTATAGGTTGAGACTTAAATGTTTTAACTTTTAAGCCATAGCCTTACACTCAACAGATAAGTAAATGAATTGACACGAAATTGTATTAATTGACTTCATTTGTTTAATTAGACTTGTTGTTTGTATACAATTAGGATATTAGAATGGATATAGATAACAAATGTTACAGTGTTTCAGGCATATTGTATACAACATATATGCAATGCGATAAAACACCGATTAAGTTTATTTATTTATTTTTTTTGACGATGAATTACTTGCTGTGCACTTTACAAAAAAAACACAGTTGAACTCCTGTGGCGAATTTTTTATCGTCAGCTTAAAATGTACATTCTACAAGAGCTTAAACAAACTAATGACAGATTCATTAGTTTTATAAAGAATCCTTTTTATCTTCACATCATTTGCAAAATGTAACTGTAAAAAAAATCTAATGAAATAACACTGAAGATTGTTTCACTGTGATTAATATTTTCCTTTTTACAACGTATATCGATAATGAAATTCACTTCTACTGAAAGTATGATACAACTTAACACACTTACTTTCCAAGTCACACTCTATGTAGAAAACAAATACATAGAATTGATTGATGTATATAATATAAAGGAGTAAATTAGGTTTACGTTGTAATTATCATTAGTTCAATATCAAATACTTCGTTTTAACACAAACTATCAAAATGCTTTATAAGTGGATTTTGACTGCTAGCATGACTAAATTTGTTTAGTATCTTCTATTTATGGTAAATATCTTAATGCTGCATACTAATTTGAAATCCCTTAAACTATTCTATAAATCTCAGTGAGTGTCTTTGTTATAGTTGCCAAACGCTTTACCATTATTTAGTTTTATAGATAAGACATTTTTGTAAACGATAACGTACTTTAGTATATTTTAGTAAGTATAAATGATAAGTACAACATTAAGTGGTTGAAGGTAGTTATTTTGGAACTCTGTGTATAGGTTTTGTACTATATAGTACTCGTCAATAACTTGACTTTGTCTGGAATTAAAGAATGTTTTCTTGACACTCGTCAAATAGGAAAAACCCTATGGACATGAATTTCATGTTGACTGTGCACAAACACTCAAAGTTAACATAATAGTCTATGTGATACGTAGTCATTCAAAGTAGTGACAACATCCCAAGTGGATCGATGGCATTCAAACTAACTATAGAGGGCTAGACGAAGGATATGGTGATCAATACTTAACGATTAATCACCGGGGTAAAAGCAATAAATAAAGCATATCAGTTTTAATTAGAGGGAGGAGGTAAATATTTATTCATTCCTCTCAGGTGACGATTGTCATGTAGTGATAAAAAAGGAAAAATCTTTAAAAGCTTTTAGACTTCACTCCAACTATCCTCCCAAGCCTATGGAAGATAACAAAAGCTTCGGTTACCGTCTCAATAACGCTTGCTTCAATGTCGATAAAACTTCAAACAGTTCGTCAATAAAACATCAATAATACATCTATAGTCATGGATCACACCGTTCTTGATCTCATTTTTCTCATGTGGTGAGTGCACTGAAACACTTTTATCCTTTAGAATCGAGTTTGTGTTCAGATGATTTTGTCGGATTATTGCTGTTGTGATGGTATGTGTGAACTTGTTCCCCAATACACTCGAGTCTTCAGTTTTCCTGTGCTTGTTTAGGTGATTATAGAGTTTAAAAACTGTAGTATTTATTTGACTACTTTTCCAATGTACACTTTATAAAGTCAAAGACGTTGTTGATCACGCTGTAGGCACTTTTGAACTATCTGTAATTCAATAGTCGATAATACTGAGGTTTTTAATCTCAAATTCATGTTTGATAGAACACGTTACTAGTCATTTGTGAGGAAGTTCTCATAGCTAACTTACATCGAAAGTTTGAGATGAAATCGTCCAGTATGACGTCAGAGCTCGACAATTAAACCATGTAGCTTAGAAAACAAAACTCAATATATGTGAATTAGTGATTTGCTAGTTAACTGGAGTTGGAAATATGAACCTCTTTATCCACAGTCACTTACCAACACCATCTACTTTATAAGTACACACCACTTAAAACTCGATTACTTCTTAATTTACATATGGTAACAGAATAATTGGTAATATTAACTAACATATAATCTGTGACTGAGGTCATGGTATAAAAGTCAAGGTAGGATATTAGATACCAACCATTTTATAGATGATTTCAATGAGGAAAACGTTAAGGTGAGATTATAGATATTATTGCGTATATATTAGGGTTAATTTAAGGGTTATTATTAAGTTTCGCTTAAGGTATGATGTCAGAATGAGGGTTTGTGCTAGGGGTTTAGGATCAAACGTATAGTTTAGTTTTGAGATTAGTTTGTCTAAAGATTAATTCTAACCCTAAATACTAATAATCGATCTTAAAGATTTAGGTAGAGTTCATTAGAGTACAATGGATCCTATTCATTTAATCCTTTGTGAACTGTCCTAGTATTTTATACACATCATCCAATCTCGTTTACTGCTTTGTTATTAGTTGTATAATGTCCAGCTTATCATAGTCAGCAGTGTATGATACGGCAACCAAAATAATTCAAACCAAATTAAGAATATATAATGCTGTTTTCAAATTTACAATTATTTTTTTTCGTTATATGTAAAACATTTGGAAAATAATTGTTTGATTTGAATTGTGGCTGGGAAGCCGAATCTAAGACGCATGTTTCGTCCCGTTTGGGACTCGTCAACTGGACGTACCTGCATTGCGGTGTGGATGTTTTCGCCGGAACTCGAACTTACTTTGTTTTGTGCGAAACGCGTTCACCATTAGGCTACGGAGTCCAACGGGAAGATTCAAATGCATTCTAACTAAATATACATGTTTGTTGCACAAGTGTGGCTGTCCAAACTTAGTAGACTAGTGGTGAGCACCGTGGCGTTTGGCATGAAATGAACTGAGTTTGAGTCCCGGTGCAATCATCCACATTGGTTTCCAGGTCCATCTGGCTGGCGAGTCACAAATAGGACGAAACGTGCTCCCTGCCAGCCACAATCTAAATCAAGAAATACTTGTAAATCATCGCTATATCGAAACAATCCACTCAGAATGCGCATGTGGCAACAGAGACTGATTAATTACAGTTCATAACAAATCAACGAGAAGATTCAACTACATTCTAACTATTTAGTAGTTACACAAAATTCCAATGTCGTACCTCATGTTTTCTTATCACCTTTTTTGCTCATGACATACTGGTCTTTAACTTAAGTGTGTGCAACTTCAATAGAAATCATGAAGGAATTCTTACATTTAAAATTTTTATCTAATAACTACATGTTGTGGATATTTACTCTTGCTGTTTGTTGGTACAATCTGTAGTGAAAAATACAGACTACTATATTGGTATCCATTACGATAATCATAATTATATCCCCAATGATTTCAAATACTGCTATGGTGTAGAAAAAAAACTGTTAGCAATATCAACGCCAATGGGTGCCTAGTCCATCATTGTGTGTCTGCCCTATACCCACTCGGTCCCAGGTTAAAATAAGAGAACACAGATTTATGAACCAGCCATACATAATCATATTATATTTCAGGTATTTCTTTATATTTACATAAAGTCATAACACACAGCCAACCATTTCGGCATTTAATATCAATACAAAACAAAAGAGATAGCGGCAGTGAGTAGGGGTAACTTGTACACAACTAATTATCTTTAGTTCATAATAGGAGACAATATACTAATATACAGACAGACAGATACAACGTAGGACCAGGCACATAAGTGCATCGGTCCAAGTTGCCACACCTCAACAGCATAGGAAGATGATCACCGAATTCATAGAATCAGTTACTTTAATAGTAGTAATATATAAAAGGAAGATTGCATATAAGGATATAATATGTAGAGAGAGAAAAAAATTAGTTTGTGGAAAGAAAGTAGAGTAATTTTAGTCTCAAGGTGTACGTGAAGACAAAGAATGTATACACCTACGCCACTGTGATCGATTCTGAGCCATGTCACCAAGAGTCTTCAACCACTGGGTACGGCAGTCACGCGGACCCCAACCAGGAAGTTGACATCTACCAATGTGGCTCAGACCAGAAGTTAGTGATTTCAACGACTGATGCCACGTTTTGGTTTGGCCGCCCCTAACCCTTTTCCAACCCACCCCAATACTAGTCATCATTGAGCGACGTGGTAACCGGTGTTCAGACATACGTAACACATGCCCCAACCATCTCAGTCGATGAAGTTTCATAACCTCATCAACAGATTTACCATTATTCCCTAATACCCTTCGTCTAACCTCATTATTAGTTACCCGGAGATCCCAGCAGGTACGAGATATATTTCTAAGACATCTGTGATCAAATGCTAGTAACCTACGAGTGTCTTCTACCCTTAATGGCCATGTTTCACAGCCGTAAAGTAGAACAGCACGAACTGCTGTGCAATATACTCGTCCTTTAGTTGATAGACGGATATCACGCCTACGCCATAGATGACGTAAGTTGGCAAAAGCCAAACGAGCCTTTCGAATTCGTGCAGAAATTTCGTCAGATACCAACCCATTAGGGCTGATCAGACTTCCAAGATAAGTGAAGTTATCAACGCATTCAACTTCTTCACTCCCTATCCTTAGTTCAGGGGTTGACGCAGGCCAGTCCTGAAGTAACAATTTACACTTAGAGGGGGAGAAACGCATCCCAAACATCCTGGCATTGTTGCTCAGTGCGACCAGAAGACTCTGCATCTTATCAGTGTCTTCACCAAACAGGACTATGTCGTCTGCGTATTCTAAGTCGATGAGTGGACCTCCTGGAAGAAGATCAATCCCAGAAAATTCAGCTGAAGAAAGCGTTACTTCCAGTAGCACGTCTATGATAAAATTAAACAAAAACGGAGATAGTGGGCAGCCTTGACGGACACCTCTTGAGGTCGCAAAGTCAGATGACAGTTCGCCATAAGCTCTGACTCGACTGGTAGTGTTCGAGTAAAGAGCCTTCACAAGGTTTATGTACTTCTGAGGTACACCTTTTAATGACAGACACTGCCACAGAACCTCACGGTCAACTGAGTCGAATGCTGCCTTTAAGTCGAGGAAAACCACCATTGTAGGACGCCGGTAGGCGTGCCTGTGTTCTAAAACCTGACGAATGGTGAATATGTGATCGATGCAACCACGACCAGGTCTGAAGCCAGCCTGGTTTTCTCGTGTTTGTAGTTCACGAGTCTTTGTTAAACGTCCGATAATTATTGAGGCTAGTATTTTAGATGCTATATTAGTCAAACTAATCCCTCTATGGTTATCACAAGATGATTTTGGTCCTTTTTTATATATTGGGACTATTAGTGATTTAGACCAGTCGGATGGAATTTTATCTAGTTCCCAGACTTTAGCTAAAATACTAGTCAACCTAATCGCCAAGACTGGACCACCATCTTTGAAAACCTCTGGGGTTAGCTCATCTGGACCAGCTGCTCTTCCTCGTTTCAGGTTAGATATAGCTTTTTGAACTTCAGCTAGTGTCGGGAGGCCTACTTCAATGTTCCATTTAGCTTGAGTGGAAATGCTGGGTAATTGTAGAGTAGCTGAAGGCCAGCTAAACTGTTCCTTGAAGTGTTCGGCCCATCGTTCTAAACGTCTGGGTTGAGAGCAGATCACAGTGTCATCTTTCTCGGAGATAGTTTCACTTATCCTTGACTTCTTAATTCCGGTTTCCCTGATTAGTCTATAAAGCTGCCTAGTGTTGCCTAAAGCCGCTGCCTTTTCCATCTCTTTTGCTTTCGTTGCCCACCACTGCTCACGATCGTTTCGTAAACTTCTACTTAATTTAGACTTGATTTGTTTTCGCTCTTCATCGTGTTCAGAGCCTGACGGGATTAGTTGGCGAGAGCTCATCAGTGCCATAGATGTCGCAGAAATCCACTGGTTTTTCGTGCTCCTTTTGTTCAAATTACTAGTAGATGACGCTGCTGTTTCTACAGCTGTTTTTAGATCATTCCAGGCAACATCAGGATCAGCCTGGTTTCCAGAGTTACCTAATTGTGACCCTAACTGTTCTTGAAATTTACTTTTGACCTTCTCGTCACTCAGATCAATTTTAATGGGTTTTCCTAATGTGGCCTTTCTACGTCCAGTGAGGTGCAAGCAAATGCGTGCTCGTACTAGAGCATGATCAGAGTCTAAACATGTACTCCAGAACGAGCGGCAATCTTCTATCGAGCCTCTCCAACGATGACTGATGGCAATATGGTCTATTTGAGTCCATCGTTGTCTTGGTGAAGGGGGTCGCCACGTTAGGCGATGTCTCTCCTTATGCCTAAAATTAGTATTCGCTAAGAATAAACGATTGTCTGAGCAAAGTTGCAGCAGACGGTCACCATTATCTAGTTCTCTGAGCTGGAACACTAAAATACCCAGCCTAAATGTCTTTCTGTTTGGTCTAAACTACCTACTTGGGCATTAAAGTCACCTGCGACGACTACTATGTCTGAGTGCTTGGCTTTTTGAAGTTCACAAAGGTTTCTGTAAAATTCATCCTTCAGTTCGTCTGGGCTGCAGTCAGTGGGAGCGTAGGCGGAAACGACGAAAAGACAACGACGAGTGTCCCTATTCCTCCGAGTCCTTACAGAGCCGTTTAGTCGAACAGCACATAGGTGACTATTAACAGGGATCCATTCTAATAGTGCTTGTTCTGCTCTCATGCTTAGCGCTATGCCCACACCCGCCAGTCCACGAGAGCTGGCTATCGAGTCGCCAGATAAACGGAGAGTGTATCTTGTCGCATCGCCGTTTTGGCAAGGTGAGGTCAAGTGAATGACCACGCTAGGATCTTGTATGCGTGTTTCGGAGACACAGCACACATCAATCATACGAGATTCCAGGGTTTTAGCTAAGGAGGTCTGCTGACCGATTTGACATAGGGTGCATACGTTGAAAGCTCCAATGTGTAGTTTGGAGCGGGGTTTTAGTAGACCTGGGACATTACTTCGAGTGCTAGAATCGTCGGACGTGGTGACACTTGAAGAGAAAGTTAGAAGAGGAAGTTCAGAGTTGATAGTCAAGGTAGGAGCAATGATAGGGATTGAAGAGAGTAAATGATTTTGAAAACGGTGGTCTTGAGTGCTGTCAGAAGTATGAGGGCAGTTATCACTTCCCGGTTGCCCACACCGTGGAAGGGTTCTTCTGGAGGTACCTGAAAAGGAAATTGGATTAGAGCGTGACCGCAGGTGCCCAAGGGACAACTGCTTGAGGCCGGTCACACACGACCTTTTGGCGAGTAGTTTTAGTGTTAGCTCCGTACTTGTTGAAGACCTTATCACCGGAGACGGAAATCCGTAGGATAAGGCGAGGTGTGCATTTTTAGGGTCAACCTTTTCTAACCCCACCCCTCCTTGTGGGAAGGCAGTATCGCTGTTATGCTGGTTGTCCGAGGGAAACACCTTACTGCTGTCACACCTCTGTACAGTCGGCAGTACGACTTCGCCCTCAGGCCTTGGATCTGCTGCTTTTAGTCTTACCGCTCTTCAACCGACCTGCCTGGCATGGTAGGACCTTGAGGAACTATTGTTCTAGCCAGTATAGCTCGATTGGTTCATCACGATAGGCAAGCCCGACCACCACGTCAAGGTAGCAGCAACGGCCGGGCAATATACTAACAGCAAATATACTAAACTGGGGATAGGGTAAGACGGATGTAACAATGATAGAAATGAAACGTGTACACCACACACAGTTAAAGTAATTGTAACAGTATTCCATAACACAGTTCTGAGCGTTCGTTACTCTTCTTTCGTCGTCCAACATAACAAATACCATAACACAAAATATCTTACAGTACGCCTAGATAATTCATTATTTACACTCGAATTGTTGAATCTTTGTATTATCTAACACTTCTTATTTCTTGATTTCATTCATTTATTTTAGACTATGTATGATTTAATTAATCCTTTTATTATTACTCAAATCACTACTGTTCTGATTCTGTTTAGTAATTTGTTTGTTTTGTTTTCAACGCTAAGTGTAAATCAGTAAGCAGCTATGCCAGTTTCTATATTATCTTGAGCTGCAGTACACTTAACTTAGTGAATAACTTTACTCACTTATACATTAGTTTACTTCATTACTGATTGTATTAGAATAAGTGAAATGTTTTCAACTTGTATTCGTAAATTGATTAAACTGAAAACGACAACTATGGAAGCTCTTTTTTGTTTTAACCGCTAGATAAAACTTTCTAATTTACCGTCACCCAAAAAAAACGTCATTAACGTGATTACAATTTTCCCTGTTTTTCTTTTTCATTTATTTAAAATATCTAGAATATTTTATTTTAAATAGAATTTTGATGAATCTAAAGTAAAGGAAATAGCTATTGAATACATTTCATCTCGTGAAGAAAACAATGAAAAGAATACTAACATTTGTTACTTGTCATTTTTAATAAATAAACTGTCAATTATAGGACAATGTCATCTTTTTATTGAATAGATCAATGAATGAATGAATGAATACATTGAATAGATTTAACGCAAATGAAGACTTCATTTCATTTATTTCTTTTTATTTAAACTGAATAATGTTTTGTTACTGAGATTTTTCTGAACAATCACAGTTCTGGTTCCAATAGTCGATAATCACCAATTAATGGTTTTGTATTCTTGACAGATTGAACTCAGTCGAGTATTATTCAATATTCCCGGGGTGGGGGTGGGTGAAGGGGTGACTTTATCAATTGCTTTATGTATTCAAGAAAAAATATTGAATTATTGCAATAAGGTAACAAGTGAAATTAGTTAAAATGTAGTTGAAAAAACATTACATAACTTAAATACAGCTCATCTTCGAAAGTTATCGTTTAAGACAACTCAACTAGAAATTGTTTCATTTAGTTACTATGACATAATTTTCTCAATACTGATTAAGGCTAAAAATACTATCAATACATTTTTCTACGCCTGTCGTTATCATCATGTTGAATCAATTTCAACTGCATTATTAAAATCATATTTATGTATGATTCTAAAGAGTTTTACGGGTCTTATGTTCATAATTGTTTCGTTCTACTTCTTTATCATGTAAACTGTTAACCTATGGCTTTAACATCACTTCCTTCAATTGCTAATTGAATATCTATAAATAGCATCGAACATACTATTCTATCAAAATTGGCTAACATGCCGGCAAAAATAAAATATTTTGTCGCACGTGTCAGTTTTTGTCAATTAGAGGTACTACTGACGCTAAAGGTGCATCAAGTAAAGTGCATACCACATTCTCCGTTACTTCACTGTCTCAAACTCTATGATTTACTAAGATATTACTCATACTAAACAACCATCCTAATATTCGATCGTATTGAGGATAGTGCGTTTTTGACAGAGAATGTCATGTAAGACCTTCCCATGTCAATTTAGATCTCCCACCTAGCCTTGAGACCACCTTCTTCAACTTCGGATAAAACAATTACCAAAAAATCAAACTAATTATTCTAAAATAGCAATAGACTATTTCTTAGGTATTCATTACATGCTCAATTGTAAATCTGAGCGAAACTAATTAGAAAAGAGATGCTTCTTTACTCGACTTGTACTAATAACACGCAAATGGAAATATTTAGTACACTGAAATGTATAGCTTAACTTACTGAAAAGAAAATTTTTCTTCTGATTATTCATACTGAAAACATTTTTTTTCTCAAAGATAAAAATATGATTACCATTGAATTTTAACTAAATAGCTCCAAGATATTGTGCCAGTAGGAGGACTGTGACACTCTAGATTCACTTACGTGAACGATTGCTATACTTGAGTAAAATACCTGTCCAGAATTATTCGATTGCAGTGATTCCATAACCTATATCAGTTTGCTATGATAGCCTGCTGTACATGGAATTAATATTCGTTTACATTTAGTAGTATTTCTCACCATGAAAACACTTGATAAAATGAAATATTTAGGATCATATCCATCTTATTGACATTAACTATAAAGAATCATTTGTGTTCACCTTAAAGAAGCACAAACTAAGCTGAACGACTAAGGACAATATACATAAGTCATAAATATAAGTTTTGTACTGAAAAGAACGCTTCAGTAATCTATATCTGCCAACACTATTATTTATTGCTTTATTGAACTCACCGAACCACATAATGACTGATCAGAATTCAATTTCAAGTGTCAACAAGAGTATTTAAACACAAACTGAACATTCATATTGTACAAAACATACTATTGAATAAAGCTATTACTATTTATAAATAATTGTACTAAAACAAATGGTTAGAAACACTAGATGGCATTGTACAGGCCATGAATTTCTCCTAAGTATATCAACACTTGCATTGTACATTTTTCCGTAATATGCTTTTTCAAGGTATTATTGGACTACTTGCTTGTAAAAGACACTTCTTACCTGTCTGTTTGAAACGTATTCACTTACTGAATTATTCCAAATACACTCCTATCTAATTCTCCGCGTCGACTTCTTAATTTATTTACACTTGATCGACTGTACTTGTATTTGAAATCAATTGACATGCAAGAATTATATGTTCAGAGATTATATTTAGCTGGACCTAAAGCAACTCCAATCCAACACTGATAGTTTGTATAACTAAGCGTCTTAAGTGAATTTAGTTACGGTTCCATTCAAAAGCCCTTCCAAGTATCTTCTTCCAAAATTGCCAGCTTTAGGAAGAAAACAAAGTCATTCTTAATCTTTCACGAAATCTTGAGTTCTAATATTATCTTATGCTCTATATTCCCTTAATTCAGTACTACATATTAAATCATATTTGGTATCTTTAGTCTTTAGTATTCCATCTTAATTTCTTGGCAATTTTATCTTGATATAATAATCTATTGCACATTTATAACAGATCTTTACTTTTCAAAATAATTTACAGATAATCATGATCCTTGTTTTAATACATATGCATACTACATCAAATATCTTAATGTATAGTAGGTGTAAATATTCTTGACAATGTATTGAAGCGTAAATAATATCATGACAATTCATGAACTAGATTCTTTTTCTATTTCTCCACTTCAAAATTAACACTTCAACACATTTTGTTTCTTTTACTAATGTGAATTATTATGTGTTCTACTACTGAACACCTTCAACGAATTCAATTAATTTTAGATGTATAGTTGTCAATACAATAAAGTAAACAGAATAGAGAGGCTAATTGAAATAGTCTCATAGTATTACGATTACTACTATTATTATTATTGTCTCAATGTGATGTAATTAAACAATTTAATTTTGTGAATTAGAACTTGTTAAACGATACAAAAACTTACATACAGACAACAAATGATGCATAAATTTGAACAACTCAACTGAATGAAAATTCTAAATATTTCATAAGTTACTTCTTTTTTCTTAGAAAATTGTTTCTTCTTCTATTGTTATTGGTATGGATTCTTATTTTAGCCTGATTTTTAAATGAATGATACTTAAAATGAAATTTTCATTTGTTGCCATGTGTAAAATTAGTATACATTAAGTAACAGTGAAATATAAGTTTAGACTTATCGGGAGTGAGACAGTTATCACTAATGACAATGAATATTCGTCGCGTTATATGTCACAAGTTAATAGAAGTGGGAATTCTACCATTTGATCCCGGCCCAGTGATGAAGAGGGCTAAATGTTCTCAGACCTGAAGCTCCTGGGACGAAATCTAGAGCGCGCGCTGATGATGAGTCTCGTGCTAGGTAGAAATAGCTGTCATATACTCCCTGGTTTTTAATGGTACCCTGTCAACATCAGTCTGTGAAAGATTTAATCAACTAAATATAAGTGAAAAAATTTATTTGCTTCTATTTGATGAAATGACTTACAAACTGTTAACTGAAGTTGGTAAGACAATTTTTCTATGTAATAATAGTATTTGTAAGACACAGTAATAAGTGATGAAAGTCAGTGTTCTTCAGAAACTGACACTCAGTGGAGAGGATGAATAAATATTAAAATGCATGAAATACATTCGTCCACCCAATTAGGGAACTCGTCGTTATTACGTACCTATGACTTCTTCAGATATCCAGCTTTGTATCTTTAGTTGTTGTGGCATTCAAAATCATTCGATTAATTATACAGTGAAAAATAATTCAAGACTATTCGATTAGTAGCTAACTTACTCTTGACTTAGTTGAATTTCAACTTAATTTACTCATTGTTGGTGGTCATAAACCATAAAGGTGAAGGATGTAAGTTCAAATTCCACATGGAGCATCAATCACTAAAGACTTCATGTGAGCATTCCTGACCAGTACCAGAAAATACGAAACCAAGATCTAAGGCTTTCTCCCACACCACACATTCTCTTCAGTCACCATGAATCGAAAAAAATAATCAATACGATGGGGATTCATGTACATTTGTAATGATATTTTCACTTTATCAACAACATCAAATCGAATTTAAGGATCAAATAAATATGATATTGGTTAATACTCTGTAATCAATCCATGTTAATAATGAGTTCATGTATACGTAAATAAATATATTATAAGTTCTGTGATCGTTACTCTACAATATTGTATTAAGAAGGGTTATAATAGTAAAGCATCCTCATACACATGGGTAGGATCTTTACTTTAAAAGATTTTTCAGATTTTGTCAGCAGTAATTTTAAACATAATAGGCTACTCAATCGTTTTCTGTTTGCGTACAAAACTTACAGTCATCATAACTAAAAGTTGAAATAGTTACAGTATCCACTAATTCGAGTGTAAACCCACTTATGTATTTGTTTTTTAATGAACACATTTGTTTTAATGAACATAATATTCATTCAAAGTGTTTTTTTCCTCTTTCCTGGTGTTTGTTTCTTATTGGAGTGTGAATATCAGATAAATCATGTAATATTTTATATGATCTACTGACATTTCATCGGCATTGAGAATAATGAAACGTTACTTATAACATATGCACATCTCGCATTGAAAGTATATATGCATGTGTAATATAATAATAACTATTTGAATCATTTCAATCCTAGTCAATGTTCTATGTTTCTTACTAATTACATAATTATGCCATGTAATTCTGTGTTAGTAAGTTAGTTGGAGGTTGTTGGTAAGATACTTAATCCAATTGCTTCGTTTTAGTTGTCTCAAGTCAGTAAGGTCTAGTTTCAGGTAATTAAGTTGCATAATCTTTAACCGTTACTCCTGGGTTATATGGACAGTCATCTCCTGTAAAACTGAGATACATCGATTGAACTGTCACAACCTAAATACAGTAATAGATTACACACGATGTCGAATCACTTAGTCTAATAGCCACATTGCCACAGGGTCGAATTAATTTGATCCACTATAAAGACAAGTCATGCATAACGTATATCACTGCTAAGTAACCAGTCAGTGTGTATTTGTATATATTACGTATCATAAATACATTTTGGTTAGATTTACTTCCTTGAGCTGGACAGTTAAATTAATGAGCTTCCCTTGTCATTTTGGACCACTTCATTGGATCAAACTTTTGAAGATAATATCAAATTAGATCTAAAATTTGTATTATTATATATCCCTACCTCACATTTGATTTGGAATAAAGCAAACAATAAATGAGAAGCACCATTATGTTTAACAGTTGTGCAGAAAATTTGTAATAAGTAACGAAATGAAAACCGTTACTAGAAACATACAATAATTTCAAAAGTCATATAAAACATGATAATTTGAACATATATATAGACTTTTATTCATTTGATTTACTTTACGAATTTAAATGTAACCGAAAAGACAGTATTTGTACAACACAATGAATTCATTTTATTCTCCTCAGCAACATACAGGCTATTAATTGTAGCCAGTTTTAACTTAGTCAATATACAGTGTTTATCATGAGATATACAAGATTGGAATATAGATGAGATAAAAAAGCTTTTCAACAGAGTATTTATGGATTCAAATGAATAATAATTCTTGATACGATTCGAATTTAATTAGTTATGTAAATTGAAAAGGAGCATATTAATCTAAACTGCTAAGGAGTCAAACAGAACTGATACGTCGCTAAAATATCAATAATTAGCTTACATAACATAACTGAAATAAATTAGAAGCAACTTGATTGCAACATAAATAATGTAGACTGTTATGAAACGTAATGAGTTTACAGAAGCTTCATTTATCTCTGAGCAGAACAACTTTTAACTTGTACATTTATATGTTGAAATGTATGTTTAACAGGAGATTGAATATAACTGGATTTTGGAGGCCTCCTCGGTTTTCAATCACTTGTGTATTCTAACCAATTCCAACTACATCCCTATCTAGACCGTCGTTATTGAATTCTCATTGTATCTGTGATATGTCTATTGCACATGTATATAAAATCAGAGGATATGCTAGAAGTTAGATGCTCTGTGGGTTCATAAGTAACAAACTAAAAATAATCTGGTACCTTCATTTAAAAACTCACCAGTAAACTATAAGATCCATGTCTAGCATTCATTGGTAGTCTTAGTAAATTTTATTACTGCTCAAATGGGAAGTTGCTTAGGTGTAGTCGGCAAGGAACACTGAATTTAGATTTATTTCTATTAGATATCTGTCAGCTAGGTGTACCTAAAAATTTTGGTGCAATCTATGCTCCATATTGGACTTGATCTTCACCCACTCAGTTTCACAGTTAGCAGCCAGGTAATACTGAGTTCTATGGGCCATTCTGTGACCTAAATGATTTAATTCAATCAGCAATACAAAGAGCTTGAGAGATATTAAACTGTGATCACACAGTGACCAACCAATATAATAATAATAATTGCATATAAACTACTGTATACGAATGTGTTGCTTTGTTATAAAAAATGGCTCATATTTAATGATCAGCTTTTACATCTCCTGACATTCAATCACTATCAGCGTTTTAACTAATCAGTCGTATTTGTGAGTAGTTAGCACTTTATGGACGAATTTTATGTTAGGAAGATTTACAGCAAGCAAATGGAGAGTTTCAGCCTGTAAGAAAAATAAATTCATTCCAATCGTAGATTACTTACTCGCACTATGTTTATTTGCAAAGTCAAAGAGCATCCTTTTCATCTTTTAAATACGTTTACGTAGTTTTTAGATTTACATTTGGTATTAAAAAGAAATCTCATGAGATCGGTCAGAGAGACAAACCGTCCGCTTACGATCAATCATCAGTACAATTCTGCTCTCTATTGTAACAATTTTCAAACAGATAAAATGAAATCTTATCCATGTTCTAATATGTTCTTAACTAAGCCGATCACGATGTACAGAAATAATAACTATATTAGGAACCATTACAGTGAGCCAGGCAAAAAGACTCCTTGTTCTATACCCACACGTCTTTTCTGAGATTGATAGACCCGAAGCTGGATTACATAACAAGATAACTGAGTCCGAAACCAGAGATACAAGTTGCATTTAACTCATTCATAATAGTAATAGGAATAAAACGCCCAATTTGCATACATCCAAAAAAATCAAATGCTCCACTGAAAAACAGTTTCGAAAGTCAATTGTTCATTTAGAGTCGCTTAATATATTGCATTCTGATATCGGTGCACACATGGGCCTCTTGTTGGATACTATCCTATGTGCAAATGATCAATCTACTCCATGTTGGGCATGACGTGAAGTCACCAAAATTTAATAACAGATTACTATTATTATGTCAGTATTCTTTTCGTTACCCGTTCTATCTATCTTTTATTTATCTGCGCCAAAATAATACATTTCTCTGCACTCCATCCTTGCCGATGTGCATATCTGCATAATGCTTATCTGTTGGTTAATAAAGTGGTCATGCTATTCCCGTGCTCATAATTCTGTTGCAACTGTCAAATTATTGATAAGTAGCAGTTATTCTGTACTACAGTTCTATTAACGGAATTGTCTAATTCATCATCACTTACGGAATTTTTACATCCTACGCATAGTGATCATAATATAGTTAGTCATTTCACTGTCTAAGCATCAAATACTACAAATCATATATATAATCGAATTCTGCCAATAGTATTATAGAGTGTTATATCGGGAGACTGAAGACGAGTAACGAACTTTCAGAACTGTGTATTAAAACATTATTTTACTTATTTTAACTGTAAGTAATGTAAACGTTCCATTTCTATCATCGTTACGCTCATCTTACCCTATCTTTCCGTTTGGTATATTTTCAGTTAGTACGTTGTCCCTTATTATGAATTACAGTTAATTTGTTGTTTACACGCTACTCCTGTTCACTACCACAATCTTTTGTGTTTTTTATTAATGTGAAATTACTAATAGGTTTGCTGTACGGTCTGATTTCGTGCATATATAAAGAAGTGTTCGAAATACAATCCGTCTCTGACTCTGAATTCTGTCTGGTTGGCTGATTCATGTTGTGTTCTTTATTCCGGTTTGGAGACTGGTAAGTCTCACGTCAGACGTATATGGGCACTAATAAGTAGTTGTTAAGGTTACACGTTATAATTTGCCCCACAATGTAATTGGCCCGAAAATATTTAAATATAATATAAAGACCCAGATTTTCCCCTGGATATATATACTTTTGAATTGTACATTTCTTTATGCGTGTATTTTAAAGTTATGCTTCGACTCTTCGCTCTTCTGGGTTGTTTGAATCTTGGTCACTTTGTGGATTTTTTCTTCATACCGGTTTCTTCACTTACCTGTATATAATTAACAATATATGTGCATGAAGTCAATTTACGTCTGAAAATTTTATGCCCGTGGGATTTATATTTAGCTGAACATGACACACCCCCGCAGCTCTTCTAGAGTTGCTGCCGATCCTAAACCCGGGTAAAGGAGGAGGGTTGGGCATGGGGCTAGCAACACTATCCCGTAAAACACAAACTTTCTAAAAAGAACGCTAACCAGAATTAACAAACTTAACCATTTAAACTCTGCCCTGGAAGTGGAAGGAATCTACATGACGCTTCATGATGAAAGCCGAGATTCTTCGGAAGTCCTGAGGTCGTTGCCACCCCTTCTAACGACCAGAGCAAAAAGTTTTATAGGTACATGGAATGTTCGGACAATGTGGGAGACAGGGAAGATCAGCCAGATAGCAGCAGAAATGAAGAGATACAATTTAACTGTGCTCGGGATCAGCGAAACGCATTGGACTCAAACTGGACAGAAAACATTAGCCACGAAAGAGGTTCTACTATATTCCGGGCACGAAGAGAAAAACGCCCCACACACCCAAAGAGTTACTCTGATGCTGTCTAAGAAAGCGCGCAATGCACTTGTAGGATGGGAACCACATGGACCCAGAATCATCAAAGCATCTTTCAAGACAATGAAGAAGGGGATTACATTGAACATCATTCAGTGTTATGCACCTACCAACGACGGCAACGACGAGGACAAAGATCAGTTTTATGATAGGCTGCAGTCAATTATAGCGAAGTGTCCAGGAAAGGATCTGACAATTCTATGGGTGACCTAAACGCCAAAGTCGGAATGGACAACACCGGATACGAAAACATCATGGGACAACAGGGACTGGGAGAAAAAAATGAGAATGGTGAAAGATTTACAAATCTATGCGCTTTCAACAAAATGGTTATGTGTGGTACAATATTCTTCCACAAACGCATACATAAGGTTACATGGGTCTCACCGGATCATGCCACAGAGAATCAAATTGATCATATATGCATCAATAAATAAATTCAGAAGATTAATGGAAGATGTGAGAAACTGGAGAGGAGCTGATATAGCTTCAGATCACCACCTAGTGGTTGCCAAAATGAAACTGAATCTGAAGAAGTAATGGATAACTGGAGTAACAGCATTACAACGGTTCAATACAGCCTCTCTTCGGGATACTGACGAACTCAAGGAATTCAAAATAACTCTCAACAACAGGTTTCAAGCCTTACAAAATCTGCTGAACGAGGAAGAAACCACTATGGAGGACAACTGGAAAAGAATCAAAGAGGCACTGACTTTAACTTGTCAAGAGGCTCTGGCTGCAAGAAACACCATTATAAGGAATGGATTTCCACAGAGACCCTGAAAAAAATTTCAACTAAGGAGGAACATGAAGGCAGAAATCAACAACAGCCGAACTAGAGCAGAAAAAATCAAGGCACAAAATGAATACACAGAAGCAAATAAACAAGCAAAGAAGAGCATTAGAGCCGACAAACGGAAGTACATCGAAGGCATTGCAACGACAGCGGAAAAAGCTGCAAGAGAACGAAATATGAAACAGCTATACGACACAACGAAGAAACTGGCAGGCAAATATAGTAAACCAGAGCGACCGGTCAGGAAAAAAGAAGGCAAGCCAATCACCGAGATTTAAGGACAAAAAGACAGATGGGTAGAACACTTTGAGGAACTCTTAAATAGGCCAGCTCCACCAAACCCACCAGACATCGAAGCAGCATCTACAGACTTCAAGATAGAAGTCAATCCACCAACAATGAGAGAAATCAAGATAGCCATCAGACAGATCAACAGTGGGAAAGCAGCAGGACCTGACAATATACCAGCCGAAGCACTCAAGTCAGACATAGACATAACTGCAAGGATGCTCCACGTTTTATTCAAGAGGATCTGGGAGGAAGAACAAGTGCCGGCAGACTGGAAAGAAAGATATCTTATCAAGATACCAAAGAAAGGAGATTTGAGCAAACGTGAGAACTACAGAGGGATCACACTATTGTCAGTACCAGGGAAAGTCTTCAACAGAGTGTTATTGAATAGAATGAAAGACTCGGTGGATGCTCAACTTCGAGATCAACAGGCTGGTTTTCGTAAGGATCCGTCGTGCACGGACCAAATCGTAACACTACGCATCATCGTTGAACACTTAATTGAATGGAACTCATCACTGTACATCAACTTCACCGACTATGAGAAGGCGTTTGACAGTTTAGACAGGAGATCACTATGGAAACTTCTTCGACACTATGGTGTACCAGAGAAACTCGTCAATATTATCCGAAATTCTTACGACGGCCTACAGGGCAAAATCGTGCACGGAGGACATATGCATTTCCAATGAGGACCAGTGTCAGACAAGGCTGCCTACTCTCGCCTTTTCTCTTCCTTCTAGTAGTTGATTGGATCATGAAAACCTCCAAATCTGAGGGGAAACACGGAATTCAAGGGACAAGTAGGATGCAACTCGATGATCTGGACTTCGCGGATGATCTAGCACTTCTATCCCATACACAACAGCAAATGCAAGTGAAGACAACCAAAGTAGCAGCAACCTCAGCATCGATAGGCCTAAACATACATAAGGGAAAGAGCAAGATCCTCAAATTCAACATCGAGAGCACCGACCTTATTAAACTTGATGGTGAAACTCTGGAAGAAGTGGATACCTTTACATACCTGGGAAGCATCATCAATAAACAAGGAGGATCCGATGCGGATGTAAGGGCAACGATCGGCAAAGCAAAGGCAGCATTCCTACAGTTGAAAAATATATGGGAGTCCAAAAAACTGTCTACCAACCTCAAAGTTAGACTCTTCAATTCGAACATCAAGACAGTTCTGCTGTATGGAGCTGAAACGTGGAGAACTACTGCAAACATCCTCAGGAGAGTACAGGTATTTATCAACAATTGTCTACGTAGAATAATGAATGTCCGTTGGCCGAAAACCATCAGCAACAGCCTACTATGGGAGAGAACAAACCAACTTCCAGCTGAAGAGGAAATCAGGGAACGACGTTGGAAGTGGATAGGACATACATTGCGGAAATCATCAGACTGCATTACGAGACAAGCACTAACTTGGAACCCTGTTGGTAAACGGAAAAGAGGAAGACCAAAGAACACACTGAGTCGAGAGCTGGAAGAAGACATTAAAAGGATGAACAGTAACTAGAGACAGCTGAAAAGGATTGCTCAGGACAGAGCTGAATGGAGAATACTGGTGAGCGGCCTATGCTCCTCCGAGAAGGGTAACAGGCGTAAGTAAGTAAGTGAGTAAGAGCATAACACAACCACGATACAACATTTTTAGTTTGCATATCAAGCCTTCGCTAGTGGCTTTCCAGTCGTATCATAATAGCCATCGTGTACTCAGTTTCTGGCATTTCATCAACCCTTGCATTTCGGTATATGTTTCGGAGTCTGATCAGTTGCTTAGAGACACGATTGACTAAGATAATTATTGTGGTGGCAGATATTTGATACTATTGTAGTATCATCGTTTTCATGTTTTATTTTTGTGTGATGGTAACAAATATAGAATTAACTAT
This sequence comes from Schistosoma japonicum, assembly GCA_025215515.1. Taxonomy (NCBI): domain Eukaryota; kingdom Metazoa; phylum Platyhelminthes; class Trematoda; order Strigeidida; family Schistosomatidae; genus Schistosoma; species Schistosoma japonicum. The sequence continues at coordinate 21,590,921 of CM046063.1, read as the reverse complement.
TTTCCTTGTATAAGCATAAAATTGTTGTCAGAACATTAGAGATTGTTCAGTTGTTATATTTATACATATATTGAACACCTTGACTTCACATGTAACAATATTTAACTTTCGATCGCACGTTCGGTAGTTGTTACATTAATAAATATTTCATCTACTCTTCGTTCTGACTTTTAATGTACATCGATTGCATTTGTGCTTCGTCGATGCCAGTCAATGGAATAACGAAGCATACAGCTACAGTACACGAATCATAGCCTTCTCCCGTTGGCGACATTCACACTAAACTGTCACTGAGACATATTGTACAGTGTAGTATTGACCTGACATTGTGTTAGATCCACCGGAATAACACACTCGAAGTCGATAAAGTCAAAAGACTGTCTTCAGTGTTCGGAATATTTATATATTAGAACAGATATGTAAATACCTGATGTGGTCCTACAAAAAACAATTATTAATTTATTAGTAAATTACATTTAAAGTGATCTAGCAACAACAACAACAAAACGGTTACAACAATCTGAACCTCACGCACAAAGCGAAACTATGCCAAAACAAAATGTCTGGACAGATAAACGATGCTCTAAGCAATAAAAATAACGTTTAGAAAGTTTGGTTATAACTGACCATTGAAATGTAAGTTACAAATTGCACAATAAACACTTAACTACTCATGAGTAGTATGACAATTACAATTATATCTAATATGCAGCCTTCCAAGTAATTTAGTGTTATTCTTATAAACTTTTATTAGCATGTACCATTATATGAAATTGTACGTAAGTATATATATAAACCTTATATTTTAATATTTTGCTCATAAATATTTGTGTAATAATATAAGCTCTTTTAGTTACAATATCATTAATCAGTACCTAAAGTTCCCTAAACAACCTATGGTAACACAATACAAACCCTCAAATTGCTAAAACCTTGAAGTCACCACTAGAAAAAACGAACAGGTTATCAGTCGCATCAGAGATGAACATATAAAAGAAGTGAAGATGCTTTGAACAAAGACCTGAAGAGAAGGAAGAAGTCATTACAAGGGACAACTAAATCCAACAGATTCATCTCTATTCACAAGACATTATTTCGTAATGTATCTTCCTACTGATAAGTCACAGTTGGTGTCACTAAATTAATATACTTCTGTGACCATACTGGGATGGCGACATTCGCAGAACATTTTGCGAATTAACACTACCAAATATCCAAACTGCCATACAAACGCACATGACTCAAAATCAACTGTGACACCAGGTTAGTGTTTCAAAAACTGAGAAGAGGTAGGTTCATTATTCAACTGTGAAAAAGAAATCCGCTTCTGGAAGCAACCATTATTACCTACTTTTGTGCTAGGTGATTTAAAAATGCCCATTTTGGTAATTAGACTTATTGACATTAGTCCAGTACTACATTTCCACAAATAGGTTTAAACAATACGACAGTGTTGCTATAATACATCAATAATAACTTTTGTGCTCTTGGGCTTTCTACCGCTCAGCCCGTGGCTGATACCTGTTTTTTATACCAGTTTCTCAAATAACAGATGCTGCAATACAATTTGTCCCTAGCCGTGTTTCCTTTACTGATCTAGAGAATTAATGATTTTTTTCTGTAATTGTCTGAATCGATGTTTCAATATAACGTGTCAAGAATTACTATTTGTTAAACCTTCTACTTACTGCCACAGTTTATTGAGTGATCGACTATGGTTTAGGTTGTTAAATTTAACGAAGAACGTAATGTGACGTAACCAATGGGATTCCTAACCTGATCCAAGTTTCTTGCTCCTCCGAATAAACTATAGTTACACAAATCCTTAACGCGATTATCGTGATCATATTTCAACATTTGAATATTCACTTTGATGTATTAGGAACAAAGTATTCCACGTCCACATTACCCTGAGGTTTGTTTTCAGAATAGTGGTAGCCTGTAGAGGACACTTCAAATCTCTAAGTGCAGGCGGTCATGCGAACTAGAGGCCAGTTGCATTTCATTAAATGGTTTTTAAAATCAAGGATTTACTAGTCTAATTGGTATCATTTCGTTAGCATGGCCTCTGAGGAGGTTCCTCCTACATACCATGCCTTTTGTCCTGTGTTGCTACCAGCCTCACCGATTGAGAACGTTATAGCTGACTTAATATCTTTCGACTTCTTATAACCCACCGACAGAGCTAACCACATTAATTTCATCAACAGGCTAAGAAAAATAAAGAGACAGCAGATTATCTGAGGTCATATCTGAATAACTGATTATTTCAATCAAAGTAGGAAAACAAATTTTTCGGTATGGAGGACTTTCAAAATGAGTTCTGGACATAGGATTCAGTTTTTGGACAACTCCTAATCGTCTATATAGACGATCTCGGCAAAAAGGTATGCTTTCAATTATACTGTACTAAATAAGCAATCACAAGGAAAGGCTATAACTAAAAGATGGTTTGACTAGGCATCGAAATCGGGTAGATAAATGTAACTTCCTATCAACTTGATCAATCATAAGGCTCTACATCTGAGGCATGAACTATACGACAAACGTATTCCAAATAATACTCCTTTAGGAAATCCACTAGTAAAAACGTCTTAGATGTCTTAATCCCCCTATGAACATAAGCCTCACTGTGGCTGTGACAAAGATTCATGTGTTTGAACCTTACAACGAAAAACACGTATATCGAAATTTATGCTGCGTGAAGACGACTTGTGATGGCTTTTAAAACCTTTAATACTCCTGGGCATTTGTTGAGACACATATTTAAATTTAGCTCAAGAGTTGCACTTAAAAGGAACACTTAGAAATTAGTGATGTAATATAGCAGGCTGGACTGCGAACAAACTTTCATCTCCGTAAAAGTAGTCAATTTCTGCAATTACCAACTTGTTAGACAAGTGCAAATAAATACCACTCAGTCCATTGTGTGGACTTTTAAAAAAAACTAGTGATATTCTTTCAAGCTGAGTAAACTCCATAAAACTTAACTGGTACATTTCATTAAAACTGGCATTTATTTTCCTAAATGAAATAGTCAGTCACAGTGTAACATCCTCTCATTAAGTTTGAACTATACTCACTCTTCAAGAGTTCTGTACTTTTCTCAGTTGGTTAGTGCTCCTGAATCCACTGGATATTTTGTAAACCTGCAGTTTTTGATCACTTTTTGTTTACAGCTGTCAACACAGCCTATTTTAGTTTCAAGTTTTCAGTTTCCTTTCCTGCCGAATTGATTAATCTTTTAGCGCCTCATGTCTTCAATGGTCAGATGTATATTGATTTTCCAAACTATCATTATTCGCTTCACTTTTGAGTCATATTGCTTCGAGACTATTCACTATCAGTTCTAAAAATCTATGGCGACGCTCATCTGCGTTGCATACATATTCAGTATTGACACTAACTGATGATATCTGTGTAATTTGTATTTCTTGCCAGTAGTATCTGACTTTATTGTTGACTGACAGTTGGTTTGAGTTCCAGATGTTCTTCACTTGTAGGAATACTGCTGATGCCTTTCCAATCCGCGTCTTCACATTTGAATCAGACACTCCTTGTTTATCGATGACGCTGCCAGGTATGCAAAGGTTTCTACATCTTCCAGAATTTCTCCGTCCAGTGTAATTGGGTTAGTGTTCATTGTTTCTTATCGTAGTACCTTGCTTTTCCGTTTGTGTATGTTAAGGCCTACTGCTGCCGAGGCTGCTGCTACATTGTTCGTCTTCATTTGCATTTATGCTGTGTGTGGGATAGGAAAGCTAGATCATCTGTAAAGTCCAAGTCATCTAGTTGCATCGATGTTGACCACTATATTCTGAGAGCAGTTTTTATGATCCAGTCAACAAACAGCAGAAAAAGGAAGGGGCGAAAGTAAGCAGCCTTGTCTGACACCGGTCTCGACTTTGAATGAGTCCTTAAGCTGACCTTCATCCTCGACAGTGCAATATAGTCCGAAGTAAGAATTCCGTATGTTGTTGACTATCTTTTCGGTTCAAACCGTAATCTCGTAGGAGGCTCCATAATATTCTCCTATCCACGCTGTCGAATGCGTTTTCGTAGTCGAGGAAGTTGATGTTAAGTGGTGAATTCCATTCAATTGACTGCTCAACAATGAATCGTAGGGCAGCGATTTGGTCAATACACGATCGATCCTTGAGAGAGCCAGCCTGTTGGTCTCGAAGTTCGGTGTCGACTGGGTTTTACATTCGGTTTAATAACACTCTGTTAAAAACCATTCCTGGTATCAAAAGAAGAGTGATGCCGCTGTAGTTCTCGCAACTGCTAAGATCTCGTTTCTTTGGTATCATGATGAGGTACCCTTCTTTCCAGTCTGCTGGCACTTGTTCTTCCTCCCTAAACCTTTCTAAAGAGAATGTAGAGTATCTTTGCATTTTCTTTTATATCTGTCTTCAGTGCCTCAGCTAGTATATTCTCTGGCCCTTCTGACTTGCCACTCTTGATTTGACACTCTGATAGTAATCTTCATTTTTTCGACTGTTGGTGGGTCGGTGTTTATGGGAAGATCCGTGGCTGCTGCTTCAACGACTCGTGGGTCCAGGAGGGCTGGTCTATTAAAGAGTTCTTCGAAGTGTTGTAACCACCTGTTTCGTTGTTCATTTACTTCAGTGATTAATTTGCCAGCCTTGTTTTTGATTTGGCCATTATGGCCTGCTGAATTTGCAAGTTGACTTCCTTGTTGTATCGCATAGGTGTTCCATGTTTCTTTCTCTTGCAGCTTTTCCCGCCGTTCTTGCAAGGTCCTCAACATATTTCCATTTATCCGACCTGGTGCTTCTCTTCACTTGCTTTTTGACTTCTGTATATTCGGCCTGTGCCTTGGCTTTTTCTATTATTGTTCGTCTGCTATTAATTGCTAACTTTTGCTCTTCCTTTCTTGGATCTTGTCCAGAGTTCGAGCAGAAATCCATTCTTCATGGTGTTGTTTCTAACAACCCAAAAACTTCTGATATTTTGAAGTTATTGTTTTCCTTAATCTCTTTTCAGTTTTAATCCTAAAGTTCCTTACGGATCGCATTTGCATTATACAGATATTAAGGGAGTCTAGAGAATGATTCTACTGAAAGGTATGTCAAATCGAAGTTAAATAAGCTGTGAACAAATGAAGGAAACTTCTGTAGGCAGGCTCCTGACAGATTAGAAAGATGCTAGGTGGCTCATAAATAAATGTCACTCATTTAAAATAAAGTCTATTAGGCATGTTAGTGATCCGAAATAACTTGAGTTAGAATTCGTAAAGGATTCAAATCTGATATGCTGTTACCCAGTTAAATGCTCTGCAGTAACCGGTTTCAAAGGTTGGAATAGCGTTTAACAAGGAATAATGATTAGGATTACCTCAAAGTCTCTGGCTTTTTCTAATAGCTTGTCCTGGTTTTATACGATGTACTTCCGTTTTTTGTCATATATCAAAGTATTACGATCTGTTATAGTTTCATTTTGTAACAATCTTTGAAATATAGTGACATTAAGTCGAATATATATAAACCGTTAAAGATCCAGTTTCTATCCAATGCTCTTGATTTAATGTTCGCGTAAAATGCCACCGAACTTTCCTTGGTTCCTGTTTATATAGTGGACACACAAAGCCGAGAATATTAGGGTAGTACTCAAGGAAAAAGGCCGATGTAGGATACATAAAAACCTCTACAGATTCGTTCAGTCAGCAGTCACAATTAATAAGGCTAATAAACCTATGGACTTTGGAAAGAGCGATGAGGTATACCCGGCAAAAAAGTAAGTTTCTCAAATGGCTTGAACGTAATTCATAGATGTCGCATAGTTAATATAATTCATACTTCTTAAAACTTGAACTACCAGGTGGGTTAGATTGACAAGATGCATTGATCATTATTTTCACATATTAAGGGCCGAAATTATGTATTACACCAAACGTTTGCCTTACTGATATCTTTACTGCATTGTGTTGTGAGGTTACCAAAATAATTGAGCCCTACAATCCCCCCCCCATGGAGCTCTAGCTTATGACTGAAGGACGTCGTGCTGTCTGAAGATAAAAAGTCAATGTCAATAAAGGAAACGGCTGAATAATTGATTTGTCACGTACCCTGACTTTCATGCATTAAGATGAAGAAGCCATTCATAGCCCAACCCCTTTTGCTCATTTGGATCTTTTCGCGTTGTGCATTTAATGTTTTGAGCTTCGCTCAAGTGAAGATATATAAAACACCTTCAGGTCATCAATAAACAAGGAAATTTTGTTCAGTTAAAAGCAGTAGTACTTGTCAATAAAATACATGGTAAACAATAAAGATGCTATGAAGTAACCTATTAATATATTGAGGACGTGTGAGATATTGTCTTAGCATTATCACTGGAATACAATTTCTTAAAAATGAAAGTACTTTGTCACAGAGTTACCCTGACATGCTACAGAATTTTAAACTACATAAGAGAAACGACTGACGCATTTAGTTAATTGCCCATGTAGAAATAAAGTACTACAAATGAACAGTTTCTTATAGTCTTTATTGTATAATATAGTCGAAAAATTCTTTGAACAAGTCATGAAGCGTAATTTATATGCAAATCTGTGTTGGGACTTAATAATGAAGTTTAACTTCAACTTAGGTGAGCAATAGCGTCTTCTTTAATGACCGTGAATATGGCTTGCGATAAAATGGAGGTGTGATTCAGCTGGCAGGTAGTTTTCAGTATCAACGGAAGCACACTCTGATTATATTTCATTAGCACTAATCACGATAATCTGACATTGCACTTGAAAAATCTCAAAGCCACAAGGTAGTAATGTAGAGGCTTCTCAAGGTTTATCTCATTCCTCATCTAACGGTGGCACATACAGTTAACTTTTTGAAGAAGAAACTAAATGTGTATTCTTGAATAGATAGCACAAGCCAGTCGATGTTTTAAAACGTGGTATATATTAAAAGACACTTTCCTCCAATCGGTTAGTCGACATACTCTTCTTATGTGGTCTTTTGACAAACTAAATTGTGGGTGTACGCATGTACGATCAACATAAAACCTGACACTTGTGTGCATCTGTCCAAGTTGCTATATGCTAGAAGTACAGCAAGAATAATATCAAATCAGCTGAAGTGAAGGTTACTTCGATGATAATTATCACGAAAACTAAAAAGAGCGAACATTTAAAATGCAGTTCGAGGTGAAAGAATTGGTGCATGGAAAAAAAAAGTTGTGAAATAATTTTAAGCTCATGATTTAAGGAAGGACAAATAGTGGAATACACTTACGACTCTGTAACTAATTCTGATCAATGTAATTAATAGTTTTCAACCACTGTCTGTAGGCAATCCAGTGGACCCCAACCAAGCAGTCTGCATCTACTGACACGACTTAAACCAGCAGTCAGTGACTTCAGGAACTGATACCAGGTTTTATTGGTTTGGCCGACCCTAACTCTCTTCTATCATACTACAACATCGATCATCATAGTAGGTCTAGGCTAACGGTCGCTAAGCATACGTAATACATGTCCTAACCACCCCAGTCAGTGAAGTTTTACAACCTTATCAATTAATTTGCCACCTTCCTTTAATGCCTGACATCTAACCCCATTACTGCTTACCCAGTGATCCCGGTTAACGCAAGCGATGTTTCTATGACAATTATGATCGAATATCCATCAGGAACTTGTTAAAATTTCATGGATAAATAAAGTGGTTGACGGGCTCAGTTGCTTCACTTTCTATCTTTAACTAAGGTATTGATGCAAAACAAGTAATGGAGTTACAGTTTGTATTTAAAGGGGGAAGAAACTCATTTTAAAGCATGTTCGGATTGTTACCTATTGTTGTCAAAGGAATTACACTTTATTAGCGTTTTTATCAAACCGGATTATTTTATCCTTGTATCCCAAGTCAATAAGTAGATCCCCAGATAGGAGATCAATCCTGAAAAGTCAGTCGATGAGAATTCTACTTCCAACAATAAATCTGATATGTAACTAAACAAAAACAGAGATAGTGGGCAGTCTTGAAATACACCGCTTGAGGTTATAAATCTGGGTGACAGTTCGCCACACGCTCTAAGTCGACAAATTGTGCTCGAGTAGAGAGCCTTCACAAGGTTTATGTACTTCTGAGGTAAATCCTTCGATCATAGATGTTGGCGTAGAACTTTTCTGTCTACAGAGTTTAATTCCAGTTTAAAGTTGAGAAACTACCTATTGTCAGGATCCGAAAAGTATGTTTATGTCCTAAGACCTGATGAATGATGAATATTTCAGTCTGTATGATTGCAACCAGGTCTGAAACCAGCCTAATTTTCCAGCATTTAAAGATCACGAGTTGTAGTTAAACATCTGATAATTATGGAAGCTAGTATTTCAGGACGATATATTGGTCAAGCTTATTCCACTGTGGTGTAGTCACATCTGTATCGGTTATCAACTACCTACTGATTTCATAACTTTGTACTTTGGTTAGGGATCTGGAACTAAACAATCAACGTATTTTTATGCAACCATACTAACAAAATGTCCTTCCCGTCTGTGTCGTAGGCTGACCTTATACAACTAATATGTTTTCAGCTCCAGCCGTTGAACAGTCTAATCCTTTTAGTAGAACAAAACTGTCCTGTTTACACGACCCTGTTAAATTTCAATTGGAATGGTTATTTTTTGGCTGTTGGTATTTTTACTTAGTTGAATGTCATAGATTGATCATAACAGGGTACCATTGAAAACCAGGAGGCACTGTACAGCTGATTCAATCCACTGTGTAACTCCTCAGAAGTGGGCACCCAGATTCTACATCATGGGCTTCAGGCTGACAGCGAAGACCTGACTTTCTGCACCACTAGATCTGTATCTAACTGCATAATTCCCACTTTCACCAATTTGTGATTTATATATATAAATATGTAGCACAGCATTCATCCATTGTCATTGGTGATAACTATCTCACTCCCAACAAGTCTGAAATCCACCAGTCAAGACTTCTCATTTATAAGAAACAAAAAGCTATCTTTCCCAGCAGATTGTGCTCTGGATCCCAATAATATCCATGTGTTCCTTACAAATGATATATTTATTTATAACTACACTCTCTTGAGCTCTCTAACTCAGAATAGACTCGTAATTTATCCCAATTATCTTCAAAGTTAGTCGAAGTCATTTTAAAGAACAACTGCATTACAGTCAGAAATCCATCTTTGGCGATCAGGAAGTTCTGTTCAGTCTTGGAAATGGACACCTATGTAGGAATACATAATAATCAATTGAATTTTTTTGTGATTATCGACCAATAGTCCGGTTCTACTTTATTTAATGCAAGCTTACACTTCGGCCACAATATCCAGGGTCTCTGCTGCTTGACCTACTTTAGCCATGGCCATCCTATTCTACGATTAATGCGTACTTAAGGGCGATGACCGACTAATAGTATCCATTATATCATTCCACTGCTAGATCAAATCAGTGATTTTGTTAACCACTATCAATGTCGCCTTCGATTCATGATATATCAGTATTTAGGTTGATGGCTGATAGGATCTGTGATCTAGTGTTGCTAGCTAAAAAAGTTTATCAGTCAGTGGCTCCTACTCTTCTCACAGCAATTCGGAATTAGTTGAATTATTTTCTTTTTTACCTTGTTCCCTGAAATGTAAATTTTTAACAGTGACTGCTAAAAATTCTTTGAATAAATACTTTCTAAAAAGATGTTCATTTCTGATAGGGTCCTTGGTGATAGATCTAGTAAACTTTTGTATATATAGAGTACTCTGTATATAACAAAGTTAATCTTGTTACATAGGCAGAAGCTTAAACGCCCACGTACAAATAAGAACAAACAAGAGCACAGGGATGGATTGAGATGTATTTGATTATTAGTCGAGCTTAAACGGGATTGTAATGAAGTGTACCCGGGTATATGACCAAGTTACGCTTGTCGTACAACCAGAGCCACTTCTATCGATAAGACCCACTCTTACGAATGAGAAGAAATCAGAAGGCACTGAAGAATGGAAGCGAAATTATGTTTGATCGCAAACAGAGTTTCAATAGGATAGCAACGTCTAGGCTGGCAAACTAGAGAGAGATGCTACCCACGGTGGTTCGAGTCGTGATCTGGAGGTGATGCGTGACCGTGCGCCTTCAACTAGTTGTATCCGCCATAACAAACATGGTCAGCATCAATGTCGAGAGCATATGCAACTATTTATTTTGTGGATTATTTACCGCTACAGCTCACTCACCCCTAATGGGTTCGTAAGGACCCTTAGACGTACCAGCCAAAGAATAAAACCCAATGCATTAGACATTGGTAAACGTTCTTTCGATGGCTTGGGATGTTATGCAGCTTCTGGACGTCAGTCTCTACTCTATGGTGTATTGCATAAAATATTCGTACATAATAAATCTTTTTTCCTTCCACGTTCTTCTGTTTGTTTCCAGACGGCCTGGAAGTCGAAAAAAAGAAAATGTAAATCTGTGCATTTTGTATATGAAAAAATAATTGTTAGCTCAATGCGTCTATAAATAAACGTGTTGAACACTGACAACAAATAATCAAACGCTTTTTTTAACACGAAAATTTCTAAAATGCGCACTGTAAATTAAAAAAAATAACAATAATGGTTTTATGAATTTTTTAATTTCTTTTTGTTATTATTTCTTTTAAGACTAAACAAATTGTTATACGTACGTAGGTAGTGGGAATCAGGGGAAATTAGTAGACATAGTATTTGTTTAGGTGTTCTAGAAATCGCACATTTCTACCAGAACGCGTTGCTCTCGGCGTTATGGAGCTCTTCGATAATTCCATTTGCGTGTTAGTCATTGCCTGAGGCGTCGTGACTTCGTTCATGTCAAGTTTTGCTGGTGTTGTAGCGAATTCGACACTAAAAGGTTTACCTTCTAGGTAGGCTGCTTTGAGGTGGTCAATGCTGACGTTATCCTCGTGGCCATTCTTGTCAATCGTATGGTACTTTGTTTCACGTTTAAGAACCTTGTATAGCCCTTCGTAAGTTGCGTCGAGAGGTCGGCGTACAGCAGCACGACGTACGAAAGCGTGTGTACTATATTCTAAGGCGGGTTGAATAAAGGCATCTGTCGATTGTTGTCGAGTTTGAACTGGGTTAACTAAACGCATAACATATGTAAGCCAGTTTAAGTAAGAATTGAGATCCAGGTTTGCCGAAGTAGAAGCGGTTTCCACAAATTTACCTGGTAGTCGAAGAGTCGTTCCGTAGACTAGTTCGGCAACACTGCATCCAACATCTTCTTTTACCGTGCTACGAATCCCGAGTAACGTTAATGGTAAAGCGTCGATCCACTGAGGGATGTTTGTAGCTGAAAGTGATGCTTTCAGTTGTCGATGGAATCTTTCTACCAAACCGTTAGATTGTGGGTGGTAGGCGGTCGTCCTGAAACGCGTAGTTCCAAGAAGATTGGTCAGAGCGTGGGACAATCCAAACTCAAACTAACATCCACGGTCTGTTGTTACTGTGGATAGACAACCAAAGTTGGCTACCCATCGTTCAAAGAAAGCGCGAGCAATCGTTTCACTAGTGATGTTCTTAAGTGGAATCGCTTCTGGCCAACGTGTGAATCGGTCCACGCATGTCAGAAGATAAGAAAATCCATTTGATTCTAGTAAAGGTCCTACCAAATCAAGGTGGACGTGATGCCTAGGGGGCATTTATTATGCTGAATTACTTCGTTCTTCTAGCAGGCCATGCAAGTGCGCGCCCATTCTTCGATATCCTTATTCATCTTAGGTCAGCAGAATCTCTCAGTAATCAGTTTACTCGTAGCATGAACTCCAGGATGAGAAGGGTTGCGCAATGTGTCGAAGATGATTCGTCGATAACTCCTAGAGACGACTGGACGGGCTGTACCTGTAGAAGAATCACAAATTAAAGTGTTCTTACTTTTTCCAATCGTTTTAGTATGCAGTTGGAGCGTTGTTGCGGCTAACTCGTGATGAAAATCGATGTCTTCACATTGAAGTCGAGCTAGTTCAACAAGGTCGATTCCTTGAATAGGATTCAAAGAATGTATTCTCAATAAGGCGTCGGCAACTACATTGTTAGATCACCATATATGTTGGATATCAGTAGAGAATTGGGAAATATAGTCTAGACGACGCGACTCTCATGGAGAGTACTTATCTGAAGATGACTTTATCGAAAACGTCAGTGGTTTATGGTCAGTGAATATTGTAAATTCCCGGCCTTCAATGGAATATTGAAAACGTCGTACAGCACAGTACATGGCTAGTAGTTCACGTCCAAAAGTGCTGTATCTCGATTTAGTGTCGTTTAATCGTCTTGAGAAGAATGCTAAAGGTTGCCAAGCTTGGCCAATCGATTGTTGCAGAACTGTGCCAATGGCTGAGTCAGAAGCGCCGACCGCAATGCTGACGGAAGCTTCAGTATTGTAGTATGCCAGCATAGTTACATTGGCTATTGCCTGTTTAGCTGCAACGAAGGCTTTCGTTGATTCTGAATCCATTGTGACCACCCTTTTATTCCCACGAAGCCGATCCGTTAGTGGTTTCACAATAGATGCCAAGTTGGAGATAAATCGTCTGTAGAAACTTACCAACCCGTTGAAAGCTCATAACTGCTTAATGGTGGTTGGTTGCGGATACTCCAGAATAGCCGCCACCTTGTGTTTTTGAGGCTGTATACCATTAACATCAATAATATGCCCCAGGAAGTCCAACGAGGTTGTTCCGATTTGTCATTTCTGTATATTAATGGTAACTTCGTATTGCTGCAGTCTTCTAAAAACAGTGTCTAGATGTTTCATATGTGTTTCCTCGTCTGGGCTTGTTATCAAGTAGTCGTCGACATATGCATGCACATAGCCGAGTCCGCAGAACACGTCGTCGATGAAACGCTGAAATGTTTGTGCTGCATTCCTCAAGCCGAAGGGCATTCGGAAGAGTTCTTAAAGACCGAATGGGGTTGCAACAGCCGTTTTGTGTATGTCATTTTGGGCCATCGGTATTTGATTGTACGCCTTTAATAGGCCGATTTTTGAAAATACTGTCATTCCCTTCAACGTAGTAGTTAAGTCGTGAATGTGCGGTAAAGAGTAACGATCAGGCGTAGTTTGCGCGTTAAGACGTCGGTAATCACCAGTGGGAAGCCAATCATTACTATCCCTCTTCGGGACCATTTGCAATGGAGACGACCATGGGCTACTGGATGGGCGAATTATTCTAAAGTCAATCATATGATCGAATTCGTTTCTCGAGATCCTTAATTTTTCCAGTGCTAGTCGGTGTGCTTGGGAGGTTGACCTGTAGTTGTGATGTGATGTGTAACATTGCTGGTTACACATGATAACTTCGACGTCGCTTTATTCAGGTCCAGACACTTGTCAAGTATTGGCTAAAAATAGGGGTTACTTAAATGTGTAAAGCGAAGAGAACAAAAGCTACAACCTGTAGCAGTGGTTCCACGCACGTATAGCTTTGTGTTGCCATCAACTAGTCTCTTTTTGCTAGGGTCCACAAGCAAGTTGTGGTGGCTTAGTAAATCTATGCCTCTGATAGGTATTTTCACATCGGGAAAAGTGAAAATCCAGTGTATGGGTTTGCGCGAGCTCACGTTCAAGTAGGCATTTGTTTTCCGTCAGCTGCCTGTAGATCAAATGCAGCTTCATGTTGGCGATCAGATGAAGTTGAAGGAAGGACGCTGACTTCTGCGCCAGTATCGACGAGGTAGCGAGCCTTTGTTATCACATCAGTGATGAATAACAGGCTGCTGTTTCCACCGGCTACGGTTACCGCTAATGCGTGCCGGCGGGATAGTTTCCCGATGAATCAACAGTGGGTTTGTGGCTAGGAAAACATCAGGAGTCTCTACATTTCTTTGAGTCCCTTGCCATAAGTGTTGTGGTACCAACACCAATGTAAATTTTTCCTTCGTCGAGGTCGAGATGAGGATCTTTTTCGTGATAAACTTCGTTGTCGAGGATTGCTTGGTCGGCGTTGTTCCTGTAGATCGAGGAAACGAGAAAGAGTACTTGCACAATTTGGTTATTTCGTTCTCGGTCTCAAGAAGTTTTTCTGTAACGGAATAAACCTCCTTGTGGTGAGTTCTGATGATCTCCAGAATTCGATCAGCGGATGAAGGTAGTTCACCTACTGGGTTGTTGTTAAATGTTATCAATACTGCCTGCACTTGTTGTGATAGTTTTGATGGAAAGAGTTGACAGAAGAGACCTTCATCAAAAGTGCGTTAACCAATTACCTCTTTCATACGCGATAACATTTCCGTCGCTGAACAGCTAACAAGCTCAATGGTATGAAACGACTCGTCAAGACGTTGTCTGTCGGACCTTTTCCACGTTTGAGAATTGATCTTCTGAGCTGTTTGTAAGGTTCTAATCAGTCAAGACTGAAAAAAGAAGGGGTGACGTATCTGTTTAATTCACGCGGAAGTGACCTTACAACCGCCAGAAATTGAACGCGTGGATCTGTCACACTGCGGTCTCAAAATTCCGCTTCCGCGCAGCAGAACCGAAATTCTACATTATCTGACCAAAAAGGAATGAGCTGAAAGCTTGGAGGCGTAGGGGTTTTAATCCCAATACGCTTAGGAGTCTGGTCTGACATCATAAAAATAGTAATGTATGCAAATACAAAAATACTGTGAAAAATATGCTGTAAAAAAAATAAAAAAAACCAATAATACTCTGTTAGAAACTATAAAAAGGAACCAACTCATAGTAATGATCGTGTCCAGATCACGTAAGGCTAACCAATGAAGTGTACCCGGGTATATGACCAAGTTACGCTTGTCGTACAACCAGAGCCACTTCTATCGATAAGACCCACTCTTACGAATGAGAAGAAATCAGAAGGCACTGAAGAATGGAAGCGAAATTATGTTTGATCGCAAACAGAGTTTCAATAGGATAGCAACGTCTAGGCTGGCAAACTAGAGAGAGATGCTACCCACGGTGGTTCGAGTCGTGATCTGGAGGTGATGCGTGACCGTGCGCCTTCAACTAGTTGTATCCGCCATAACAAACATGGTCAGCAACAATGTCGAGAGCATATGCAACTATTTATTTTGTGAATTATTTACCGCTATAGTAACATTTATACTGGCTGACTAGAGGATGAGTTCCCTCCCACGTGATGTATCGTGATCTAGTGGTGATACTTGACCTAGAAACTTCAGCTAATCGTGTCCACTAAAACAGAAATGATCAGCATCAATGATGAGAACCTGTGCGAATATTTATTTGGGTAATTATCTACTGTTACACACATTTTTAAATGGCGCCAATAAAAACCTGGACCTAAAAACAGAACATTCAAGACACAAAGACAAAGAAATTAATTGATTTACACTAGTTCGCTGCACAGATATTGAATTCCTTACAGTAGAAATAACATTTTAGGATAAACGTTCAGTTCAACACCACACTTGACTTAGATTGACGAATACAAGGGCGGTGTGTTTCAGAGCTATCAGAACGAAACTGTTTACTGACTCAGTTTATTGTAAGTGTCTTGCGAAACTTATCTACTTTCTGTAGTATTGTACACCCTATCTACTTAAAATTTATTAGTCTTAGAGCAAGACGTTTACGTAAATTGGATACCAGTAAAGTATATGGACGATATCCGATTAATTTAGTTGTATCCTACTTCATGTAGTCAAGGTCGTGAGTTACACTGAGTTTGTTACTTATTAAATTAAAACCGTCCATCGTGAATGTGACTGAAATCTGATTAGTGATTGCTTCTGATGCAATCGCATATTCCGGAACTATTGAGTTATATCTTTTCAGGAAGTGATAGGAATAGATATTTTAAATGAGAATGGAGTACTAGTATGCATGAAGGATAGTATAGTACACTTCCCTTTACTTGTGATTCTCACGAGAGCAAAACTCATTTGTTGTGAAAGGGATGTGAGGAGTCAAGGGTAACCTGTTAAGAAATTAAATATTATGATGCATAACACCAAACAAAACTATTATTGTCATTTTTAAGCAGCGTGTCCTTGTTTCGAATATAAAATGGATGTACTAGAATGGCTTCAGCACATAGATACCAGAATGATACACCCTATATAGTTAGACTAAAGTGCCTCAATTCGTTCCCACTATCTTAATGTAGGTCAAGAGGTGATCTAATAATAGCTTATCGTATACTGTTCAACGATTCTGGTATTTATATGCCTTATAGTTTCATCTAGGGCAGGTCGTTTAAAGATGTTTCAGGAAAATTGAAAAAAAAGCTTAGCTCGTTTACATGAGAAGTCCCGTTCTTGGCGTCGATCCATAAGTTACTAAAATTTACCAAAATACAATAACCATTAGTTGTTACGTTTATAGCTGAACTGAACGTTCACAGCGCAGTTCCCAAGTATTTGTGGAAATTGTTTGACGTATTCATACCGCTAAATATTGACCTACACAATACGAACTAATATGGAATTAACAATCCTAACATCTATTATAACTGGAGGTAT
The DNA here is from genome assembly GCA_025215515.1 of Schistosoma japonicum. NCBI lineage: Eukaryota > Metazoa > Platyhelminthes > Trematoda > Strigeidida > Schistosomatidae > Schistosoma > Schistosoma japonicum. The sequence continues at coordinate 21,574,451 of CM046063.1, read as the reverse complement.
TGGAGTTTTTGCCGGGTGGTGTATTTCTCGGAGATTTGGTAGAATGGTAAGCTAAAATTATCAGTAACAACCGTTTGCTTCATATCAAAAGGTTAATATAAAACCGAGGTTAACTAATTCCCAGCTTATTTCTGGTAAGATGAAGCTAGTATTAATAGTTAGAACTGATCTTAAAATGGGTTGTGGAAAGATTGCTGCTCAGGTTAGTCACCCTTCACTTTCAATTCTTCTAATTCAAAGTGCTCTCATGCAACTCTTTCGTGCTACGAAAAACTTATAGACACAAATCCTGATATTCTAGAGACATGGGAACATCAAGGACAACCTAAAATCGTACTAAGAGTCGGTAGTTATGACGAAATGTAAGACCAATTACAGTTCCCATACCCTATATTCCATACTACTTTATGGTTTTTAGGCTTAAATTGTCCGATAAAGCCAAATCACTTGGTCTTGTGAACTCAATTATACATGATGCTGGACATACGCAGGTAGTTGAAGGTACTGCAACCGTTCTTGGGATTGGTCCAGGTTTGTGTTCTTAATGTTTCGCCCTATGATGCTTTTTCCTCCTTAATAGGTTTGGCTTCTGAGATTGATCGTGTTTCCGGTGATTTAAGGCTGTTTCCTTAAAGCATTTACAATATATACATTTACATAAGATTGAACATATTCCATTTGTATAAAATACATACTTATTTTTGTCAGTTATTCACCGATATTATTCTTTGTTCACTAAGCAGCTTCAGTGGAAAAAAGTGCGTATGAAATTACAAGTGTTCGCCTAATTTGCATGCGTAAACCTAACAGTATTTATCAGACTGAAATACAGAAATTGATATTAAAATTCTTCATATATACTAATAAAGTAAATCAGAGGTCAAGTTGACTGTAATCAATGAACCCTATCTTCATCTGACTTGGTAGAGGTTGATCATGATCTCATTTTCCTGTCAGCAAGAAAACGATGTAAAAACTAACGTCTCTCAACTACTTTAGTTTTCATATATAAGTAACCTACCGTATAAGAAAGGCTATATTATTCACCAAACAGACTATCTGCCTAAACAACTACAATCGGTTTTAATCAATTTTCACACGTTTAACATGTAAATTATTGCCATCCCACCACATTGCACAACATTCTTGATACTCATTCTGTCATAAACACGCACAATTGTGCATGACACGAGGCGACTAGCACGACCAGGTTTGCTTTTCCATATGTCTTTGAATGGAACAAATGCGTGGGTTCTTATTAACTTAGTACGATGCGCGATACGATATGGCTAATAGATCTAGAGTGGCTGGATGATATATATGATTCCCTCGATAGTCTATACCGTTAGTGGGAAACGTTATTTCTGATTCTTGTACTTTGATCGGACCCCACGACTTGTTTATTCCCAGCCTACAGTTACTCGTGGAGAAAAACACGAGACGAGCGTACAACATTAATGTGAGTGCTTTTATTTTTATGTCAATCAATTTACGATGATCAATAATCAAAGTGAAGTCATCACATTTTATTAATACAATTAAATGTTGTAGAACGCACTTCGAAGTATGAATCACTGAATTAAGTTAATGTAACAAAAGTTTACAAACTAAGGTTACAAAAAGTCATTACAACTCTTTTCGCTTTATTTAATGAACAATTGTATTTTCGGGAATTTCGAAATTCCAACACCATTATTGGCTTAGTTCCTTGTTATTTAGAATTCCGTTAACTATTGGTTATTTATCCTCTGGATAAGTGGTTTGTACCAAGTTACAAGACGTCAAAACTCCAATTTCTACTTATTTAAATATTAAAAGTATATTTATTTCTGTAGACAGCCAGCCCAATACATAATTTATTTGAAAATATTGGGTCAGACTTTCGTAATCATACAAGTAACCGACGTCTGGATGCTCCCCATAGCGTTCTATAAAATAAATGTGAGTTTACCATTATAGTTTTTGCAAAGCTCATATCAGATAACTTCATATCCTGTAACCCATAATTGTAGATGACGCTTACGTTTAGCTGTAACAGTGCTGTCCAGTATGTGCTATCATACGAATCCTTTGCGGGTAAATCTCCGCTAAAGCCGAACTCAGTTACACAGCCTTGTATCATTTTACACAATAATCCCCGTCGCTTATATTTATACTACCGGCTCAACGGTATTTGCAAGGTACCCTCCTCTGTGACTGTTTCACTCAATAAGTTGCCATCAATCAATTTTACATAAGTTTTGTTTGTACTGAGGGGCACGAAAGTAGTTACATGATTATTTGAACAGAAGTGTACTCGTAACATGTCCTGTAATAGAGCAAGATATTTCATGAGATACTTCATAGTCTCTCAAAGTGGAAACCTTCCTTTGGAGTTCAGCTGAAACATGATTCATGAAGCCTATACTTTTATCAGTATGTAAACTCAGAACGTACTTCCCCTTAGTATCTACTAGATTTTTTCGCAATCTCTAAATTGTTCCTCCATACAGAACTTGTGGTCTTAATAGTACTGTGGAGACGCAGTTTCCGAAAATACCCAACTACAGTAAACATAAAGATAGCGAAGAAACCCTCTGGTTACTAATTAATTATCGCTACAGGAATTGATTAACGCTTTCCGACACGTTAATTTTAAACTACATCTCTTGACAATTAACGAGAAATTAATATCATGATTATCTAGTCCTGGGTGGATCCCATTGATTAAGATGTCATACAGCCATTAAGTGGCTCGGAATCGCTGGCCCTATACTCTAGTGCTAAATGGTTGGCGAGAAACTCAGCGTTGCAATAATTATCAATTCTCAAGTTACAGGTCTCAGAAGAGCCCAGCACGAGACATTTGACACAAAAGTCAAGTGCATAAACTTGTGACTATGTCACATTATCATAGCATTCATTATATACATGCATTAATTTGGGATTTTGTGATTATGGTTTTGCTTAATACCAATAAAACTTTCCAGAGGAAGCATCGTTGATGTCACAGTACTTTGATCCAAACTAATGAAAGAAGCGCTTTTTAATTTGATATCACGAATGGAGCTGAATTAGACAACCACAGATTGTCAAATAGCACTACTGGACAGCCGTTTCGTCGATAGTGCGGATCTACGACCCCATGAGGGACCAAACCTAGGACCCTCTGGCTACGCGGCAAACCATGTACCATTGGACCACTGAGTCGACACCCAACGCTTGATATTTCCAATTAAGTCAATTCACGATACGTTTGCGTGACGTCACCTCATTCACATCAATTTGTGATATCAAATTAAAATTCGACAGTCTCCACAACATCCAATTACAAAGAAAGTACTGTAATAGAATCAGTTGGATTCAACAACAGAAAGAAAACATTCGGAGGCCTACATTTGTGTTATGCAGTGATTAAAGTTCAAAATAATGCTTAAACCAAAAATCTATAGCTAGTAAAATACTTTCTGAAGGAGAAAAAAACAATTATCAACAGTAAGAAAGCCGAAGAAGTAAACAAGGTGAATTATGTACAGAATAATGTAAAATATCACGAGACTATGATTTTGTTCGAGTGTAATAGGGTGATTAAAGTTTTCGGTCATTCTCCAAAAACATTACATGGTGCCTAAATTTGTGTACATAATTTGACTTAGTCGCGGTTCTGGAGCATATTTGTGCCTAGGATGACAAATATGTGTTAATTTTCTACTATTATTCAAGTGTTTCGAACAAAGGTATGGTTCCTGAAACTGAAGGATTACTAATTTTGTCGGTTCCATGCCAATTCGGCTGCCAGCAGCACATATCAAACGCTCCTCAGAAGCAACTATACGCCAGATAACACCACCACGTCCGGCCCCATCAAGTCGTAGAAGGTCGCGAATATATGCACCAGTCTGTTTATCCCATAATTTTACAGTGCCATCATCACCAGATGATATGATATAATTACGAGTTAACTGAACACATGTAACAGCTGATTGATGTTTATGAGGTCCTAACATAAATACAAAATTCAAAAGTACTGAATAATAGGGTGGGTTGATTTAATCAGTGTAACATAATAAATCTAGAAAAACTATACATACATAGGCTAATATACATGACCATTTAATCGCTTTAATCTTTACAGTTAAAGGGTTTCACGGTTTCATTTAACATAAAGATATTTTTCCATTAGTGGAACTGTGGTGGATACTACTTATAAGTCATCAATAAGTAGTAGGTAGCAGAGCGTCAAAGTAAATTGGGAAGGATCAGTAAACAGCAGACAAGACGAGTTGCGAGAGGACAAGAAGTGAAACATGATTGAAATACAGAGGACAGTCGAGAACAACTAAGAGAAGCAGGCTGAGACACGATACAGTGCAGACAACGCAGAGGATGTGCAAATTAATGCTTGAAAGTATTGTATGTATTATTTTATGACCTACTCTGTTTTCGCCAAATAAATATTGCTTACCCAATTGTTGTTCTTCACAGAACAACCTATTACGGTATAAATATGAACATTAGTATGAAACAACAGTACAGCTTCCCAAATGTCCACATAGTCCACTGAAAATTTGTTGGAATTGCTTGTACATCAGTAAATGCTTAGTTACAGAAATAAACTCGTGAGTATTATGATCGAAAGCTACCATCTATTTATAAGCACGTAATACGCAAATTTCTTCCCACAGCTACGCTTGGTAAAACATTTGTTCCTATGAGCGTGTTTGGCTTCGAGCCACACTTTAGGCCTGAGGGCTATGTGGACCACTTGGTTGCCCAAACTGAAGCAGGTGGAACGAGGTCCGAACATGCAACTTAGTGGCTGAAAGTAGAACGCCTCACTTACTGTTTTTAGTACAGTGAATGGATAAACTTAGTCATCATTAAAGCCCACTTATCTTTGCTACCGCTAAAAGTGGTGCTACGGAAGTAAAGCAACTTACAAGTTAGAGGATGCCCGAGGGTGATATACAATTAGTCATGTACAGTAGCACTTTGCATATATTTGCAGTGGTCCAAGTTACAATACATCATTAGCACGAGATCACATAACAAGACAAACACTATAATTTAGTTCAAAAGGGTGAATAAAACAGGTTCATATTAAAGAAAAATAAGGCCTAATATCCAAGACTTGAAGAGCGGGTACACTCACACCATTGTGACCGGTTCTGTTACTCAGCGTCTCCGGTCTACGTATGTCTTCTGCTTTTATAGTCCATATTTCGCATCCATAGAAGACTGCTAAGCGATACACTCCTTTAGTTTGGAGACGGATTTTTCCACTACGCTACAAGCATGGCGAGATCCAAGCAAGCTTTCTGAATTCACGGCCGAATTTCGTCAGACACCGACTTATCAAAGCTGGCGACAAAAGTGAGGCAATTAGCGCACTCAACGAATTCATTCTCTATTATCAACCTAGGCTACAATATAGACCAGTCCTGGAGTAACATTTTGCAATAAGAGGGAGAGAAATGCATCTCAAACATACTTGCATTGTTACTCAGGGTGTTCATGTAACTTGTCAGTTTCCATCGAATAGGACTATATCGTCTCCATATTCTAAGTCGAGAACGGACCTCCTGGTATGAGACCAATTCCTGAGAAGTTAGGTGAAAGTGTATTTTCGAAGAAAATATTCAAAAAGTCATCATCAGTAAAATGAATATATATACTTAACATGGTAAGTAGCTCATTTTGAACTTCAGAGTTAGAGCACAATTCAGCTTCTTAAAGAGTTTGAATAAGTATTACTGATACAACAGTCTCAATATCCATATATAGTGAAATATTGCATCTGAAGACGTTAAATTTCGTGATGAATATAACTAAAGTAAAACTTGTTGGGGATTCTAAATCTTATAATCTTACAAGTTTAGTCTTTTGAAGTAGTTGTGGGTTGGGAAGGAACAAATCGTGGTATCCGAATAAAACTATCAAGGGAATCATACATAGAATCTGGTTACTCTAGTAAATTTAGCTGTATCGCATCGCGAAACGCACTAGGCCAATAAGAACCCACGCGTTTGTCTCATTTGAGAGAAAACATTTCAATACCATGCTAGTAACATTCATTAATTATTCAGCGGTTAAATAAATAACCTGGGAAAAGAAAGCTGAATTATTAGAATAAGTGCCAGTCACTATAGTACATTCTGGATAACAGGTTCTAATAATATTAGTACTACTGAATTATTCACACAATATAAGGTCAAAGGGATCAATCAGATTGTAGGCATAGCACACATCGTCATTCAGATTTAGAATTTATGTGTTAAAACTACACTTTGTCAAATCAGTGAAATATCTCTGTTACACTCTAAAATTCGTTTTATATGATACAACTGAATTATACAAATTTGTTGTATAACGATGGTGGTGAAAAATGCATCAATAAATCTATGAAAATCTACGCCATAAAACTGAATTTTGTGAATTACAGCATGCCAGTCTGTTCATGCTAGCCAGTTGTATTCAAATCTAATCTAAATTTGGCTGGATGGAATTCCAGTGCATTTCTTTCGAAATGGAAAATCTTATATATCGATATGAGAAAATTTGATCTCATCCTGCACACTGTCTTAGGATGTTAGCGTCTTTACAACCGGTGTGGACAATGAGTATCATGACTGTAAAGGCAAGCCTACTTTTGTAAAAGCTCAATAAATTATGAGTCAGTGACAAAAAAACATGACGCGAAACAAGTATGTCTTGACCCAGGTCATCGCACTTCAAATCACCACTCCAAGGAGGAAACGAAACGGGTGAACAATAAAGTAGTACAAACAACAGAGGCGATAGTGATATTTTAAAAAATTTAAGAAATATTACTCGAAAAAGAACAAATCAAATCTTGGGATGGAAAAAATGAGATAATGATTGTAGGAATGTAGAACATCATCTGTGCCACTGTGATAGATGTTCAGCCATGTCACTTAAAGACCGCGAACTACTGGTTAAAATTATCATACAAACCCTGACTAGGAAGTTTACATTTTCCGTCGCGGAAAATAATAGTAGACTCTAACATCAGTAACTGACAGCATATACATATTAAGTTACTCCTGGTTATCGTACGATTATGATATGCATCAATGTCTATCGGGGTAGGCGATGGTTTGGCCTGTGTATTTCATGTTCATCCAATCAAACGAATTTAGAGGGCTTATCCGGTAGTATCCTCCATCAAAGTAAATACTAGATAGTAAAAATACACTACAGCGTAGACATACCAGCAAGGACATGTACACATTTTCCACTGTTCATATGCCAAACTCGTATTGTTTCGTCTGCGTTACTTGACACGAGAATATTTTGTTCAGATCCAAACGCTAATTCACTAGTCAGAGAACGATGACCATAAAAAGTTTGCTTCAGTGCACCAGTATGTGCATTCCATATGCGTATAGTTGTATCCAATGAACCACTGATAATATGATAACCATCAAACAACAAAGTATAAACACGATTTGTATGTGCACTGAATACTCGTAGACAATGACCTTGTAGTGCACACCATAATCGAATTGTACAATCATAACTACCGGAAACAATCTGATCACCAGTAAACTGAACACAACGTATTGCTCCACGATGTCCTTGAATATAAGTAACAGTAAAGTGGCAATTACAAGTATAATCATAAAATATACAGTTAATAAACTTTAGATATCTACAAAGCATTCAAAATAATAAATGGGAAATACACGTTTTATCCCGCTTGCAGAGGTTACTAAGATCAAACAATTTTGACCTGACCAATGCAGGCATAGAAGGTGTGATAAGCATCTTTCGCAACAGGTAATATATAGTTGTAGTCAAATAATTTTACCCTGGGCAAGCTTATTGAAGTTTACACATTAGTTCGATTTTAATTATGGAGATTTATCATAGAACAACTTACTATTTCCTATTTTGATCATATAATTCCCTATAATTTCAGTATAATTGTTACTAACCCCCCTACTTTACATGGGTAGCTCTTACCGTGGCGACCACTCAGAATCTAAATAGGCATCAACTTTATGTTTAATACAATAGGGGTTAAAGCCACCATTTATTTACATAAAATTCAGTCAAAATAGTATGGACTGTTCACAGCTTATTAATTGACTGAATGGTCCATATGTTACTCAGGAATCATCCATTCAGTAAAAAACTTGAAGGCCATTTCACTAACTCTATTTCAGAGAGCTGAGTAGTGTCAACATTGACTCTCAGTATCAAGTAAATCGATTTGGTAAATGAATTAAAAACATGGGAAAAATCTCGCTAACTGCCTCGCCATTCAATTACAACGTAGAACTTGGTACGTGCATGCATCAGTTCAAGTTGCCATGCCTTAAATAACAGATAGAGATTAAATCCCAGAGTAGTGGAGGTAGTAACAGAGTCAGTATTAGTGGTAAAGATTAGAGATCGAAGATAAAATTTAAGAAAATATATATGAGTTCAGAAATTTAGAATTTGGAGGAAGACAGAATGAATGCAACTGTGCCATTACAAACGATGTTGAGCCATGTCACCCAAAGTCTAACCATTTATTCCAATCATCATGCGGACCCCAAAGTCTGCACCCATTAAAATGACTTAGCCCGATTGCCAATGACTTCATGAACTGATGCCATGTTTTGGTTTGCCCCCCTAGCTTTCTTTCAGCCTACACCAGACAACATTGCTCGTTGAGGTAGGTGGTAGTTAGGTATACGTAACAAATGTCCTAACCACCCCAGCTGATGAAGACTTGTCACCTTACGAATTGATTTACCATACCTAATACTCCATTCCTAACCCATGTATCGCTTACTCGGTGGCCCCAGAAAATACGAGTAATGCTTCGAAGACATCTATGATCGAATAATGGATGCCTACGAGTATCCTCTATTCTTAACGGCCACGTTTCACATCCATAAAGTAAAACAGATCAAACTGTTGCTCAGTAAACGCATCTTTTGGTCGGATGAAGACGGATGTCAAGCTTGCGCCACAGGTGACGCGAATTGGCAAAAGCCAATCGCGCTTCTGCATACGAGCTAAGATTTATTCAGACACCAGGCTGTCAGGACTGATGAGACTCCCAAGATAAGCGAAACAGTCAACACATTCAACTTCTTCGCTCCCTATCACTAATTTTGGTGGCGAAGCAAGCCAATCCTGAAGCAACATCGTGGATTTGGATGGGGAGAATCGCATCCGTAACATGCTTACATTGATGCTTAAGGTTGTCAAAAAATTCTGCATTTTATCGGTATCTTCATCCAGTAGAACTATATCATCCGCGATGATCATAACAAATGGTTAGAGACTTAAAGTGATATGGCCCAAAATCGTTCGCAATGGCGCAGGTGCATCCACTCCTTGTCTTCCTCCAAATTTTAGGTTTTTGAGCAAATCATAATTTTCTCTTTACTGATTCACATATTTTTGTTTCAAATCTTATCTCTGATTTCTATACCTTTCCATCAGTACTTGCCCTATTACTGCCTCCCCTACTCTGGGATTTGATCCAACAATTTAATCTCTATCTACTAATTTGGGCATGGTAACTTGAACTGATGTGCGCATGTACCGAGTTCTACGTTGTAACTGACTGACTGATATCATCTGCATATTCTAAGTCAACAAGTTTATCTCCTGGCAGGAGGTCAACGCCAGAGAAGTTATACGACTAGGATTTTAACTTTAAAAGCATATCGATGACAAAGTTAAATAGAGATATGGAAAGCTGGAAACCTTTGCGAGTGTTACTTGAAGTAATCAATTCTGAAGACAGTTCGCCAAAAGCTTTGACTGGACTAGTAGTGTCTCAGTAAAGAACTTGTGCAGGGTTAATGTGCTTCTTTGTTACGCCATTCAACGATAGACATTGTCACATAACGTCACAAGTGATCGAGTCAAATGCCGCCTTAAAGTCAAGGAATACAGCTATTGTTGGACATCTAAAAGTGTGTCTATGTTCCAGAACCTGCGGAGAAAAGAATATTTGGTCTATACAACCATAGTCCAGGTCTAAAACCACCTTGGTTTTCTCGAGTTTGCTCTCCACGAGCTTTAGTTAGGCGTCGAAGTATTATTGAAGCCAATATTTTTGACTGCTATATTCGTCAAATTGATTCCTTGATAATTGTTACAAGAGGACTTTCTGTTCATTCTTAATGACTGGGACAATTTGTGTTCAAAACTAGTCAGATGAAATTACGTCCAGTTCCCAAATTCTAGATATGATCTAGGTTAATATCTGCTAAAACTGGGCCACCATAGTTAAATACCATCAGGCGTTAATCCTTTAGGTCCTGCTGCTCTCCGTTGCTTTAGATTCCCTATAGCCTACTCAACCTCACTAGGACTTGGGTGACCGATATTAATTCGCCATTCAGATCGCTTGCGGATAATGGGCAACTGAGATTACGCCGAGGGTCAATTGAACTGTTCTTTAAAGTGTTCTGCCCATCGGTCTAACCTTCTGGATTAATGGTGAATAATGGTCCCACCTTTTTTGAGTTAGTTCCATTTACAGCGGGGTTTCTGATACTCATTTCCTTCATAAATCTGGACAGTTGCCTACTGTTACCTATTGTCGCTGCCTTCCCCATCTCTTTAGCTTTTGCCACCCACCACTGTTCACAATCATTACGTGAGCTTTTAGCCAGCTTGTGTTTAAGTTGCCTTCGCTACTCATCGTGTTCAGAACCAGACGCGATGTGTTGCCGAGCACCTATCAGTTTAGTTGATGCAGCTGAAATACACTGATTCTTCTTAACCTTTTGATTTAGTTTACTAGCAGATATCACTGCTGTTGCAACAGCTTAGTAGATATCACTTATGTAGTTGACTAGTTGATTTCCTAGTTGTTTGTGAAATGTAATCTTGATTTTTTCTTAATTAAACTGAACTCTGAGGAGGATCCTTGCCGTCGATCTTTGACGTCCAATGAGACGCAGACTAATAGATGCTCGTACTAAAGCATGATCCGAAACTAAATATGTACTCAGAATGAGCGGTAGCCCTCTACTGAGCCTCTCCAACGATGGCTGATGGTGATGAGGCTTCGCCATTACACATCATGAGGAAATAGAAGACTTCGTGGGAGGTTTTGCTGCCAAAAAACTGAAAAATAAATGTACGCTTCCGTATATATTATTGTTCTGACTAACTCAGATACAGAGACATGTGAGTAATGATTTCTGTCAGATGAATAACTCACTCATAACAGGTTGTTTGCATATGTATTTCTCACTCACCATGTAGACACTGACGACATGCGGTGTGCCTAGCCTTGCATAATGTATAAGTAATCGTAAACTAGTAGGCAAGCGATTGTGGATAGGACTAACTAATATACAAATATATGAGTACACTGACATATGCAAAGAACTACATACGACCATTATTTACAAACATACAGGGAAAAGGTAGGATTTGGTAAAGACGGATCACCTTTCAAAATCCAACACCTCACAAAACTGCTCAGTGGAGAGGAAAACCAACTAACAAGATGTTTGAAAAAACACAGAGATAAAATAATAATATTAATTTCAATGAACGTAAGCATGTTTGGGATACGATTCTCCCCATCCAAATGCAAAATGCTACATTCAGGACTGGTTTAATTCGGCACCAAAGTTAGTGATAGGGAGCGAAACTATTGAATGTGTTAACCGTTTTACTTATCTCGGGAGCCTCATCAGTCCTGACAGTCTGGTGTACGATGAAATCTCGGCCCGTATACATAAGGCCCGATTGGCTTTTGCTAACTTGCGTCACTTGTGGCGTAGGCGAGACATTTGTTTACTGACGAAAGGACGCGTTTACTGCGCAGCAGTCAGATCCGTTTTACTTTAAGGATGTGAAACATAGCCATTAAGGATAGAGGATATTCGTAAGCTCCTAGTATTCGATCATAGATGTCTCCGAAACATTGCTCGTGTTTGCTGGGACCACCGAGTAAGCAATGCGTGGGTTAGGAATAGAGTACTAGGTAAATACGGTAAGTCTATTGATGAAGTAGTGAATCTTCACCGGCTGAGGTGGTTAGAACATGTGTTGCGTATGCCTGACCACCGTCTACCTCAACAAGCAATGTTGTCTGTTGTAGGAGTAGGCTGGAAGAAAGCTAGGGATGGCCAAACGAAAACATGGCACCAATCCATGAAGCCATTGACGATTGGGCTGAGCCATGTTAATAGATGCAGACTACCTGGTTAGGGCCCACGCGATGATCGTAACAAATGGTTAGACACTTTAGGTGATATGGCCCAAAATCGTTTGTAATGGCGCAGGTGTATCCACTCCTTGTCTTCCTCCAAATTCTAGTTTTTGAGCAAATCATAATTTTCTCTTTACTGAATCACTTTTATCTCACATCTGATCTCTGATCTATATGCCTTTCCATTAGTACTTACTCTGTTACTACCTCCCCTACGCTGGGATTTGGTCCGACAATTTAATATCTATCAGCTTATTGAGGCATGGCAACTTGAACTGATGTACGCATGCACCGAGTTCTACGTTGTAACTGACTGACTGACTGAATTCCAATGGAAAGCTGGACTATAAAGAAGACAGCTCAAATGAAACGAGTAAAGCTGAAAAATCACAAGTGTAAAGTCACTCTTAAAATGAATATAACTGCATTACTGTGAGCCGTTTCCAGTAATATTACTGTTCCGGTATTGTCGAATATATATACATATATATATATATATACATTGGCTGTTTTTAAGAAAAAAATTTTATTTATAGAAAGAAACATCATTTTATTTCACGAACAATGCATTACAAAGTGACATAAAAGAAGTGAAGATCCAAACATAGCACAAAAACCACTGCTTAATAAAATTAGATTCTAGCGTATTTAAATGTCGAGCAGCCAAATACCTGTATTCTCAGAATGCGAGTTGACCTCAACCATAACCTCAAAATAGATGTAGAGTAGGGCTGGATAGAATTTTCCGAGGCAGGACTAAAGGTTTTATATCAAAGAGTCCTCATTTTAACGAAAAAGATATTCATTATTTCCGATGTTCAATGGCGATTTGACTAAAGGTGGTCACTGATGTAAGCTAAACATATTATACTGTGCAATTCTTTATCAATTAAGCTTACTATCTGGTTTTACTAAGTTCCATCATCATTAATATTGAAATAAGTAAATAATTTTCGTAAGCAAGTAGTAAAACAAATAAATTACCTCGAAATTCTTGTAAACATTCCCCAGATAATACATTCCATAGGCGTAGAGTTGTATCACGACTACCGGTAACTACCAAGTAGGCATTTCCGACAGCTTGATGCGTTATTGCTATCCCTTCAATGGTTGGATTTAATTCGTCATGTGATATAGTAGGGTCAAACGATCTGTTACTAATACTACCATTATTGTTGCTTCTATTACCACTTGAAGCTGTTTTCCTCATAATTTTATCATGGTTAGGATTATTCCGCTTATAATTAGTAAACATGTTATGAGTTAATTCTCTATCAGATTCATCATCCCCGACACCACCATCATTATTATCATTGTCATCAATAGTGATAGTACCGTCATTACCATGAGTATATATGTCTGTAAAACGAGGATAATTAACATCAGAATTGGCAGCAACAAATCTTGGACTAGAATGCAATTTTTGACTAGCTAAACATCGTACAGTTGATTGATGCCCAAACAATGTGGCTATACAAGGCCATCGTTGACCATCTAGCTGCCAAACACGTGCTGTACGGTCACAACTACCAGATATAAGCAAAGGGTGCTGGCTAAAATTGTTTTTTCGAAGAAAGTAAATGACGTGGTATGACGGTCATTGACCAAACACCTCCGAGATGACCAAACAAATTAATTAAACACTGACCAGTATTAATATCCCATATGCATATACTCGAATCATCAGAACCAGTGATCGCCCATTCTTCATATACTTCTAAACAAGTAATTACATGATTCTACAATGATCAAATCAAAACAGATTAACGGAACAATGGACAATGAAGAATGAAACACATGATGGATTACCCAAGGTTCAATGGCTTTAGTCTGACGGAAATTTTTGATGTCAGAAGCCTACTTTTCTACTTCAGTCGATGTTGTAAATAAGCACGCACCTTAATAAAAATATTTACCGTCTCTATGTAAAAACTATCTTAGCATATCACTGACTATTATTTTCAAATCTTGTAAATATCATGGTTTACACCTGATGCTTACCAGTGTCATGTACCGATCTGACTACACTTAGGATTTCATCCACACAACTATTACTTCAAGTAAGCAGTGACTAAAAACAAGTAAAGAATGTTCATTAGCCTATCAGCTAACCGTTACTGGAGGTTCTGTTTAAACTGAATGCTGAAAATAAATTATGTGAAGCGATAGGTGACCAAATGTTCAGCATATTCATATTACCTCATGGTCAAATTGAAATGATTATTCATGATGTAAAGTATAATTATGGCTTACACTCTAATATACCTTCGAATATTTTGTGTCAATAATGGAGATGAGGGGTAATTTGAGGGACTAAGAACACCTTTTAATTACTTAACAAGACTATTGGTTATAGGTCACGGAGATGTGACATGGTCTTCCAAAGTAGTGGAATTATTAAAGAATTCAAAAACTTTAAATAGTTTGAACAATAGTGATTGTTGATCAGTGACTCCATAAGCTGCAAAGACAATATCTACATAATTCATATACCAGTATAGATCTGTATAATCGACACTGAGCCATATCTTATATGTGAGGGCTAGTCAAATTAAAACAAGTGGAGCGGAACTTGAATCTACAACTTAATGGTTGAAAGCCGAAGGTCTTAACCACTGAGCTACAGTTTCAGAAAGACACAAGCAAGATTATTAGAACTAATTAACGAGAATTTTTTTTCGCTAATTAGAAAAAAGTATCCACATTACAAGCATATAAAATCACGAAAATTACCTTTAAAATTCCACTATTAAAATAACAACAACTACAAAACCATGGCCATAAAAATACGTAAAATAATGATGAACTTACATGATGAGCTGGTACTATGACAGGATGCCATGGTCCACCATTTCTCCAATTACATTGAGTGTGCAGATCCTGACGATATAAAGACTTCCAACTAACCTACATAGATCAGAGAAATAACGAAAATTCAACAATAACAAACTCCCTGAAATAGGAAAGTAAGTAAGTTGAATGACAAACATTAAAGAATGAAATACTTTAAAAAATGGTTCAGTATGAAATTACCTTATTTATATGAAAACAACTAGAAGAATTGCCAGTATCTAATTCAAGTGACGTTAATTCACCGTCAATATGAAGAGTTTGAATATGATCAATTTTCAGATCGGCACTACAATCACGTAGATTAACGTCATCAGAAGCCGAAGAATTATCAATAAAGCACTTTGTCTCATTACAAAGTGCATCCGTAGATTTATTTAAGCATAAAAGACAATTCGGTTGAGTATCTAGAATATTTATTCGGATTTGGAATAAATATTTTATGGAAAATAGAAACAGATAAGCAAACACATTACCTAAATAAAAGGTTTTTGTAGACTTGTTGAATACGGAACTGAACAATCCACCACTTAAACATAAGTGATACCATAGTAAATTGTCATCACAAATACATCGCCAATTTTTGGAAACCTATGACGTGAAGGAGTGGGATGAAGAAATTATGAGAAGTAAAAACATAACTGCCACATAAAAAGTTAAATAATTATGACAATAACATATTACAAAAGGCGAAATTCTACAAACGACCGATTCAGTTCATAAAACTATATCTGGTACAAATGCAAATTAATATACGTTAATCCATCTTAAATTAGCAAAACGAGAGAGATTTACTATTTATACCTAAAAATCATACACCAAATTCCAATACTGCTTATTTATTGGTTCCACCATTCAAAAACAATGCGTCGAAGATATATGTAACTAACTTCTAAGTTGTGCATATCTTCTATCCCTATAGAGCAAGTTTCACATATATGAAATAATAAATAGTATATTGGTTTGTAGTACACCAGTACTCTGATAGACTGACGGATTAAGTAAGTGAAAGTTAATCGAAAGTCTTGTGTTCGTACTGAGATTTCTCTAACCGAAAGTGCTTCACGGTTGATGAGGTTTCTAAATGACGTAAATTAATAAACTTTCTGGACTACTTTGTTTCCTATAGTCAGACTAAGCATTAATGTAGATCTGTCTAAAAGCATTATTTTGCCTTTTAAATAGAACTCCTTCGTAAATATAATCCGCTATCACTCAGAAGCTTCTGCACTATCAGCATGTTTTTCAAATAGAACTGTGACACTCATGTGCTCTAAATCGATAAGGCAAGCCTTTAGGTTTGAGATCGGTTTCCAAGAACTTGGGAGAAGAAGGCGTTAATCATCAAAATCGATTCTATGACAAAAATAAGAGTGTTGAAGGTACCTATCTGTAATGAATGTAGCAAACCTACGAAATATGTGGCCGTAATACATGACCAAACTATTCTTTACTTGATTAAACAGTATTCTGTTGGTCAGTATATAACTTTGGGGCGCGTTGAACAGACAGACATCACCATGAAACCTGTTAATTAACGAAATCAAATAAAACCCCTCGATCAGGAAATACAGCTTCAGTTCGGACGGTCAGCTAAATTTCTAAACCATGACGAACGATAATTTCTTGGTTATCGCGTTCATATTAACGTCTGACGTTATTGGATTAGATGAGATTGAACTCTGATAAAGCACTGGATGATCATAGGAGCGCGTTGCATAAAATGATATTTGGTAGGTGATTTACATTATTATTAGTCAAAATGACTTCCTTGTGGTTATCACAGTAGGATTTCTATCTTTTCTTATATGGTAAGGAAATCTATGATTACATCTAAATAGATAGAATTACACCTAGCTGTTAGTCACAAAGTAATACCTTGATCAAACTAACTGATAGCCACCCTTAACACTAGGCTGCTTTGAAAATGCATCAAACAGTATTGAGAAAGTCCACCGTTTTCAAGTAGTGGAATGCACGCACAGATAACATATACGTGCAATAAAACACGAAATACTTTTACATGAAAAGAATATCATAAGATAATGAACTCACCTGAGCACAATGAAATATATCTCGAGGTGATAAATACTTTAAGATATGTAAAGAAACCTCGACAGGTAAATGTGTTATAAAATCTCGTTTTAACAAGGGCTTTATAGTTTTTTTGATGTGTAACAACTCTCCATGTGAACACTGATCAATCAAAGCAGATAGTCGTGCAAGACGATCATTACCACATGAAGAACTGTTTACACTTTCTAATTCATTTAAAATATTTGTTGAATTAGAATCAACTGCATATGGCGATAAAACGTGAATTATATCATTTGAGCTTGAACTATCCGATAGGCGAGAATACTTCAACTAAAATATGTTATATGTTGTAGTGAGTAAATTGATCTTACATCTTTTTCAAATTTCCTAGAATAGGGGTAATATAATTTATAAGTAATTATTTAAGACATACTCTAAACATACTGGTTGAGGACACCTTTTCTTTTTTATGCAGGTTGAAGAGATCTCTGGATAGGACATTTAAAATACCTAAAACAAAAATAAATCTAATGAAATGAATGTTATGAATTCAAAACAAGAGCATTTAGCAACATGAAAATGTTAGATTACAGGTACGGATAAATCATTTTCGAAATTCCACTTCCCACGAATAACTAACGATTTGTGACACAACTTGCTCGACACACAAAAAACAAAATAAAAATACATTAGGTAGATAAAAAAGTAGGGACAAATGAGCAGCGAAAACTCTAATTCTGAACGATACCATATTAACTATCGGTTTAAATACATACAATTTGGTACAAAATTTTGACACAATATTCGGCAACAAAAATGTATGCATTACGTAGAAACATAATATTGTAAGTGGATAAAAGATGGAAGGTGATCATGATCAAAAAGGTAAAACTAAATAAGAGAGCAGGGATACTACAAAAAAGGAGATACAGCTCCAAAATAAATACAACTAAGAAAGACTTCATTACATTGAAAAAAATTGTCACAATTCAATGTAGGTTTTAACAGAAAACTGAAGTGTGACAGTCACTGGGTTGCCCCATCTCTAGAACCCTAACCAGGAAGTCGAGAGGGACAGATAGAGACCAGTCTTACATAACTTTCATCTAACGGCATCATGCTACTGACAGATAACCGCTTTGTTCGAGTCCCAGTCGATAAATAATGCCTGATAAGTAAGCAACTGAGATGACGCTTGTAAAGTATAACCGAGCCACTGAAGCCAATGTTCTAAGATAGTGACACCAAATGAATCATCATCACTGTATCCGAATGCGTACTCACGAAAATTAGGATTACTAACATGATGTTACGACCTGAACATTGTCATCTCAGAAACTAGGTTTCATAAGCGTACAGAACTGCTCCCATCGAAACGTTGTAAATCAAACCTTTTGCAGTAAAATCCACATCATAAGAGCTCTAAAGGTGGCCTAGATTGGCATGAGCCTATGATAAACTGAAGCTGCACGGATGTTTTTATCTAAAAGATCCGATAGTTCACTCACAAACAGGAAGCAATAACATTACAGATGAAAACTCATCAAAAACTATCACCATCTAACGATCGTTATCAAGATCCTGACATTCAAGCTGCACCCTAAAAATTGTCTACAGCACCAAGAAAGTTGTTAAAGAACGGAGAGATGAGTGATGATTGAGAAAACTAGGGGTAGTAGCAAAACCTTATTCATCCCATAGTGTTTGGTAGTTTTCAGTATCAGGAAGGCTCATGCTCGAGTGATTTCAGACAAGAGTGCTTTCCAGTTAATCTATGAAACTGACCTGGTTATGAATGATATGGTAGTTTTTGACAACGCTAACATTACAGAAGTGTCTAGGAGCCCTAAGCGTTAATTTCTTAAAAATTCAAGCAACTTGAGACCTCGGTAAGAGCACATTGGTCAGATATTCACTTTCAGATTCAAGAACATAGGTACATTTATAGGCGTTCTACAGCAGAATTACTCTAGATTAACAGCACCTTTCGACCTCAGACCAAGGAGTCATTAAAAAGTGTACCTAAGAAGTACATAGATATTACGAAGGCCTTTTACTTGAACACTACCAGTCTTTTACTTAGTAGGGATCTTCCACATAAACAACTCACTACAGAGAACGATATAACGATTTTTATTGTACATAGGATTCATAGTGACTATAATGTCATCAAAAGCAAAAACACCTATCAGTAAACTAAGTAGCACCTTTGCTTTGTTTCTGAGGTCAGAAAAAACCACTGAATCAAACCAGATTAGGCAGAAGAGGAACAAAAGCAAATTTGTTAAGTTTAGATAATTATAAAAAACTACTCTAAAAGCTGAATTTATCACACAAAATATCATATGACTTATTCCGTGGATACTAATAGGACAACTTAGAATACGCTACCGACACTAACTAACTGCTTAAATGGGAAGTGCCTCAAATGTCACTTGTTGGAAGTCAGCTTGTCAAACCAATAGGTCACTACCTCAGTCTACGACATCAACAAGCTAGTCAATAATTCACATGATCTTTAACGGTCACTAGACAACTATAAGGGTAAGATGAATAGACATTTGTGGGTTATTTTCTTCACCAACGGTCAATTTCACGAACACAGAACACACAAAATACAGTCATTAACGTATGCAAAACACGATAACTACTTTTACCAGGTTGAACAAATCATAACTCACTTCCCAGTCAGTGCTGGATAGCTAATTACATTCACGACCTACATTACTGGTGTAACGATTTGCTTCTAATCAGAAGGTATTTTGTATTCCACAGTAGTATGCAGGACCATGTGTGTAGGGGAATCTAAAAAAGAGTAAAAGAAAAAAGGTGAGCCAATGAATCAGTGCACTTACATTTACCAATTGAAGCAATCGATCAAAACGAGGAATGATACAATCATGCAACACAATCTTACAAACAAACGAGATGTTTAAATATACTGCTATACATACAAGGTTAACAATCAACCCAATATCCAATGTCATTCGAAATACTAGTCTTCAAGGTTAACGATATTTGGTTAATGACCATTGTTTCACTTTGCTAATTGTACCACTGTGAAGATCCTATCTCGTATGGAAACTGCGTGTTTTAGTTGCGGATCCCCATAAATCACGACTCGATGCGAGAAACTAAACGATTTGATCCTTATTTTTGAACTTTCCTGAAATGTACTTCAATGGCCTGTTGTAGATGGACTATTTTGGTCCCTTTGCATTGGACCAGTTCTAGCATAATTAATACATGCTTGAAACAAGGACTCGCTACCTGAATTTTATATTCTAAATGAGGCCTCACATATCCATAATATAATATTCAGAGCATTTCTACATTCACATTCACAAATGTTGTTTTCGAATGGCCCCAAAAATCAAAAGGCTTTTTGAAGCGTTCATCTTTAGTTACTCATGATTTTGAGGTCTCTACCATCTTACAACTCTGAATTCTTTATGATCCCTAACTTTAGGTGATGGAATCACACTCACTTCGTAACTAAATACTGTCGTGTTACCAATATGCATTACTGCACTCTTACTAGAGTTAATTTCCAAATATAATCAGTTTGTCTAATCTAAAAGAACATTCAGATTCGCTGTAACCTTACTTTATCATCCTTGTCGTAAATAGTCCTCCAAACTTCTATGTCGTCTGTATAGAATGGAATTGATGAGGTCGTGACTGTGGGTAAGTCATTGTTGTAATGTAGAAAAAGGAGAGGGGTAGGAATTATTTCTTGAGAATTTTACTCTCTACTGACTCCCATGAAAATAACGCACCTTGCATACTCACTAAAAATGTCCCAAATCAAATCTCTAAGTTTACAATTAATTCTGAAATTTTTCTGATTTCATTCAAAGATTCTCCCGAGTGACCAAGCAGGAAACTTTCTTGAATCTATGGAAATAATGTCCATAGGACTGTTACCGTCTTCACTCTCAGTCCGGTCTTTTCCATTAACTAGGAGAACGGTGAAATTGGGGAAGTCTGCACGAAAGAAGTGCTGTTCTCTAGATAAAAGGTTAATCCTTCCCCCTTCACCGAGAACGACATCCCGAAACTGTTGGTAGTGCTTGCTTGCAGGGTTTAACTACTTGAAAGCCTACCAGCAGCAGATATTCTTCACCATTTTTTAATGAGTTACTAGTTGGAGTGAAGCCTTCTTTTTAATACTATCTTCTAGTGGTATATTCGGTTATACTCGAACATTTGTTTTATCATACAGCCGAGATGTAACCAACAAAAGACTTTGGTATTTTTGTAAGCCTAAGAATTTTTTAAATGCCTACATAGCCATGGATCCCTATTTTACTAACACTAAATAATTTCATAGTGTAGACTCTTCAAGAATTACTAGGTAATATACTACGGATAAATATTTCAGTTTCATCCAGTTCATGTTAATATCTTATTTTAAAATTGGAGTTTTCTGATTTACCCAGTTTTCTCCCATTAGTGTCACATTGGAGTCTGGGCATTAATTTCTATTTAGAAAGGAACTTCCGAGGATTAAATACTAGCTGTTTTAGCTGGTTTCTTCCATCTCCGCCTTTCCATCAGTCTCCAGGCTTCATATTTTACAATTATGTTAAAAAAATAAGGAACCGTTTTTGTGATTTGATGGTTTACCTCAGGAATAGTTAGATTATCAGCTTCTTTCAAAAGGTTGTAGTAGCCATTGATAATCCTGGACACAATATTCTACTAATTTTACATTCTTTTCTTGGTACGCATGTTACAGTATAAGTGAACAGAGGACCTTACCTTACCCATGCTTTTCGGCTTTGGTTTCCTTGGTTTGGCCCATTGAAATAAATTATCTCGTATCAAGTGATCTTTCGCCGTCTATATAAGGCATGGAATATTGTAGAATACTCAAGAGCTGGTTGCAGATCGTTATTGAGTTATGCGGGTTTATTTCATTTAGAGAGTCAGACATGTTAAGCATTACCTAATAATCGGGTTTTTTAAAATCTGTAACCAAAAGTTCCAATAATTCAGCATCGAATTGTTTTTCAATATTTCTACTTTCCTAAGGTTTGTTTGTCTGGTTAATTAACGAGCGCTACTGAACAAGTGTTTGCATGTGAAAACATACGAAATATTAAGTGAGCTTACTATCGTGCTTTTTTATAACTGACCATTTATAGTTCCTCAGTGAAGTAATTAGTAATAAATGAGGACTGACCTGTGAAGTATAGGGGTGAGCTCTCAATACAGCTTTCATCTTTTCAAATGTGAGTTAAATTAGTCACTTATAATTCTGTCCATTAGCAAGTAGCTAAGACAACACTCACGATTTGTTGTTTTATGTGCTTATATACATTTAGTTTTTATTAAACTGCACATAAGTAGAGTTGTGATGCACTAGGGTAAACTAAATTATGTTTGTACTCTGGTTCCGGGTTTTCGGCAATGTCAAGTGGGGGGGGGGGTGTTTAGCACTGGCCAAAGTGAAAATCAGAGGAATGAACAATTTATATTACTATGTTTTAGTCACTAAGAATATTTTCAAAGAAATTAATGTCATTATTCAATGCTTCCTTCATTTAGGTTCCTGTATTAAATAATCTGACACGAACCTCCTGCATCACTTTATTTTTTGTTTTATCTATTTAAAAATCTTTTCCGCTAAATAGACTTTGTACATACGTTCTTTCTGGAAACGTTTGAGTCAGTCCCATGAAGCCATAAAGTTTGAAAGTAGAAAGTAAAGAACGAATAGATACACGGGAAAGCAGAATCGACTAAAATCAAAGGGGATGTTCATAAGTAAGTTTATCTTACGCCTCACTCACTATTGCCTTTAGAACCCTTATCATTACTATGTCTACTCGCTAGATACAAACAGAATATGATAAAAGGGTTTGTCCAGGGTATCTCCCCAAACAGCATTACTATGAAGAAATGCAAATAAGAAAGAAGAATAGGTGCATAGGTATATCATGCCCCGAACTGCTGTATGTTCCGAGTCGGTGAATATACGTTTGTATGTGTGAACGATTATTTGATGTGTACAGTGTAATTTTATTGATTATTAGTTAGATCACACTGAAGCTAATAGGGGGGAGGAGAAACTAAACATACAACCAGTGAACTACTGAACGACCAGATGGAATACGACTGTGGCGTATCAATTCGCTCAAAATGCTGTTCGCTGTAAATAATCTCTTACGAAACTAAATACTAAATAGAACCTAGGGGGATGATTTTTCGGTGTAGAACCTAAAACAGCGCCCAAATTAAACTGTGCGAATTTCTTTAAAGAACCCCATACCTGAAGTGATACTAAAACCACCTTGATTTCTACTTTTGTTTTATAGATATAAAAAATTATTCTGTGTTACTCCCAGTCATTTTACCAATTAGTAAACAACGGTTTCACTTCTCAACTTCGGGAGAACATAATGAAAGCCATATATCTTGTATCTAGAACGCTTTCATATTGCATCTATGATGACCCACCAAAGTTCCATTTCGAAATGGCGATAAACTAATAAATTTGGTCTCGACATGTCTACCTTGCCTCCCAGAATAGGTGACTTAAAACACATTCCAAAAATGTTAATATGCCCAGAACTTTCATACCAAGCAGTAAATACGTACTGTCAATGCCCCAGATACTAAGTGATTTATATGTCACTAGACTTAGCTATCAACGGAAGACCTAGATGGCCATAAGGTGAGTAACCTAAGCCGTCACAGAAAGCGGGAACCGTCAAAGGTGAGAACCAATGTATTAACGAGAAGCACTTATGTTATTTTAACGCCTTGGTAAGTCCCGTTCTATTGATAGAAGAAATAAGGTTAATTGGGAAATGTGTCGTTATTTTTGTATCATGGGCAGGAGACAAGGGAGCGCGATACTAATCATTCCGATGCAAAAAACTTCTCAATATTCATTATTAGATAATAAAAAGTATAGCCCCTATTCAGAATAAGGAAGTATATGAGTACTTAGGCTTTAATGTTTCGGTGTATGCTTAAGGTTTGAAGTGAACTCTTAACTAACCAACCTAAGTTGTTACAAAACCTTCCATTATATAATCGAGAGAGGGGGAATGACTGGGCATTCGAACGTGATCAGTGCTGCAGATGAACTTTTAATATCTAGGTACGTTCCGTTCTATTTTAACAGAAGAAACAATAATCTTTGTTAATAGGTCTTTATTTGATATCGTGCACAGGAGACAGTTGGAGCGAAATACTCATCATTCAAACACACAATGTCTCTCAACATTCAATATAAGATAATAGGAAAGATAATCCCTATAAAGAATAAGGAAGTAAATGAATACTTAAGCTTTCTTATCTACATGTATACATAAGTTGTGAAATCATCTTTTAGCTAGTTAACTTAAGTCGCTACAAACTTACTGCAGTGTAAGAGAACCTACGTAATATCACAATTTCACAATGTAACACATATTTCTACATTCTGGTACATTCAACTAGAATGTAGAGTTAACACTTATCCAACTAGCCACATTTCATCGGTAACAGAAACAATTACAAATTCTATAGCAATACAAATGATAGGTAAGGTGAAGAATTTGCCTATATGAACAGCATGAAGCTTTGAACCACTGCTATAACGTTTACGCACTGACTTACAAGGAACTTCACTCCCCCCCTCCGACCATCAATGTAAAGATTGATTAACCCGTCTGTGTGAACTGTTACACAATGACACATACCTGGACAAATGAACTCAATGAAAAATCAGACGACAATAAATGTGTTTTCTTGGAAATCAGTGCGGTGCCTTAACCCAGTAGCCTGATTAGCTTTTCAAATTCTTTTCATAGTCTCCGTCTCCGAATGACATTAATTATAAGCAAGAACCTGTCTTACAGATAATATTGGATGCTTTACTCATTCCTCTTGTTTTTAGGACCATACGAGAATAGTCATTATGTCTGCACAAATAAACACTAGAAATTAAAGCCTCTGTCACAGTTACCCACAATCCGAAAGCCCTAGCTATTACTGGCGAAACTCCACAAACGCTGGTGGATACTGGCTGCTGGATACTCCAGCAGAGTAACGCCGAGTTTACTACTATGGTAACTCACAGGATTACTGAGCTACAACATGGCTCTTCAGAAAACTACATACAACAGTTGCAGTAGTTGTTTAATCAGTTAAGGAAATATGGCATAATTCCCACCGCTTATTTAGACCACTTTGTCTTTCATCATTTATATTTATCCTTCCTCCTCGCCGAACTTTCCCCCGCCAACATTCAAGACTTATATTTGACACAGTCTCTAGAAGCCCAGCATTGTTACTTCCCCCCCTCTGTAAACGTGATGCGGACTTCCACAAAGTCGGTTAGAGGATCAATCCAAAAAACTTATATTGGCATGAAGTGCACGTGGCATATGACCAAGTTACGTTTGTCGTATGACCAGAACAACTTCAACGACTGAACCCACAGGTATGAATCAGAACTATTCAGAAAGCACACGCAATAACACAGCAAAGGTCAAATACCCTGACAGCACTCAACATTTCAGTGAGGCGACTGGCCTATTCGGAATTCTCTTTTCATTATTGTAGCCTCAGATACATCACATAGCACTTTTATGAACACGAATAGTCCAGTAATGTGATGAATTCGAAGTGCATTCTGCATACAACTAAGAAACGCTTGTGGTACAGCCAGATTAACAATTAACCATCAAACACACATACAAATAGGAAGATATCAGAAAGTAGTGACGGATAGAGAACAAGGTATGTTTAATTGTTAGTAGAATGTAAACAGGATTATAACATCTATACTGGCTAACCAGAAGGGGGGGGAGTGCTGTTCTCCACGGTGCTTTGTATCGCGATCAGATGGTGATTTTAGCCCCAGGGCCTTCAGAAACTTATATCCGAAAAAAACATTATCAGAATCAATGATGAAAACCTATACAACCGTTTGTTCGGAGAATTATTTGCAACTATAAGTGTTAGCTCTTGCAGTTTCATCATCCTAAGTCCTCTGCACTCAGTCCCAAGCACTATCAAGTTAACAAACACAACTGGAGAATATTAAGCAATTGAGAGGTTAGAGCCCCAACATCAAATGCTATTAAAGACACCTGACTACGCCTCAAAGCAAAGCATTGAGGATAGAAAATTAATTGATCCATATTAATGCGTCATTCAGATATTGTATCCCGAAACAACAAGCCATTGAACCGACTCCTTTAATAAATTTTTACTCTTTTTTACCCCTGTGTTTGTATATTCAAATAATCTAGATATTACTTTATACCATAGGTTTGATTTGTTTTAAATAATCAAGTCAACTTATACTGACCAATAGTTGTTAAACACATTGGTCGATATTGTATAAGTGTTGTTGATCATTTAGTCGGTAGTCGGTCTGACTATGGAGAGGCTGAGAGCTTTAAACTTGATACATGGTCTGGTAGTAGTTAGTAAGTTGTAACCTGACTATTTTATATTTGGTAAATACAGCTGTACTGGCATGTGTCACGGGTGATCCGTCATCTGTGCTGTCCGATATCCCCTTATCGAGACCTAATGAAGGACTTTCAACAGCTTCGGATACCTTAACAAAGTAAGTCACACCAATATTAAGCTCACATCATATTAGAGAAGCAGAGGCAATCAGCTTGGATGGTCTAAGTGTAGAACAAATGAAGCAAGCCAGGGAACAAGCAGAAAGACGTCAGTTTGAGGCTGAAGTTGACCGCATGATGAAGATAATAGTTAACTCCTTGTATAAAAATAAGGAGGTAAATTTTCTATTTTTGTGATTGTGCAGATCTTTCTTAGAGAACTGATATCAAATGCATCAGATGCTTTGGATAAAGTCCGCTTTCTTTCGCTCACCAATAATGAAATGTTAAATGAGTCTGATGAAATGAGTATTCGAATAAAAGTAGGCTCTCTGAGTAACTATATAATACCCTTTCAAGGCTGATAAAGATTCACGGACTCTCCATATAACGGATACGGGTATAGGTATGACAGAAGCTGAACTTACCTCAAACCTTGGAACGATTGCTAAATCTGGGACATCTGAGTTCCTGGCAAAAATCTCTCAAACTAATACTGCCTCAGAAAAGTCTGATCTCATTGGACAATTCGGTGTTGGATTTTACTCCTCGTTCTTAGGTTTGTACACATAATTTGCTTATTTGTTAGTTGCAAGCAAAGTTGTGGTTGTATCAAAGAGTGATAAGGATGATCAACATATCTGGGAGTCTAATTCTACCTCATTCTTAGTTTACAAGGATCCACGTGGAAATACCTTAAAACGTGGAACTGAAATTATTCTTTACTTGACAGATGAGGCAGAAGACTATTTGCAACCCGATACTCTTAAGGGAGTTGTTAAAAAATACAGTCAGTTTATCAACTTCCCTATTTATGTTTGGTCGAGTCGAGTTGAATCACAACCAGTCGAGCCCGAGGTAAAGGATGAATCGAAAACAACTGATTCAGATTCTAGTGTAAGTGTCCTGTTACCTATAACGTTGTTTAGGTTGAAGAAGATAGTGGAAAGAAAAGTGAGAACAAGACTGTTGAAAAGGTCATCTGGGACTGGATACGTGTAAATGCAAACAAACCTATTTGGAAACGTAAACCAAGCGATGTTACTAATGAGGAATACAATGAACTATTCCGTGCCTATTCAAATGACAATGATGACCCTCTTGCTAAGATTCATTTTAGTGGGGAGGGAGACGTGTTATTTAGTTCGATACTGTACATACCAAAACATCCTCCTTCCAACATATTCCAGATGCACAATACTCATAGCGATAGGATCAAGGTAAGTCGATGCATATCCCGTGCTGATCTGTTTCTTAGCTTTACGTTCGCCGCGTTTACATTTCCGATGCAGCTGAGGATCTGCTCCCCAAATATTTGGCATTCGTTTTTGGTATAGTCGATAGCGATGAACTTCCTTTAAATGTTTCTCGTGAGATGCTACAGCAAAATAAACTCTTAAAAATGATAAAGAAGAGATTGGTAAAGAAAGTAATTCAGATGATTGGCGAACTCACTGAATCCCAGTTTAAAAACTTCTGGAAAGAATATTCAGTGAACATAAAACTTGGAATAATAGATGACCTTCCTAACCGCACGAAGCTATCAAAGTTTCTTCGGTTTTGGACTTCTAACAGCACAGAGAATCAATCAAGCCTTGCAGATTACGTTTCACGAATGAAAAAAGGGCAAGAGGAGATCTACTACCTTACTGCAGCATCATTAAACGAAGCAAAGTCGTCTCCATTTGTTGAACGACTTATAAAAAAAGGCTATGAAGTTATTTATATGGTTGACCCTGTAGATGAGTATATGTTGCAGTCACTAACTGAGTATGAAAAAAAGAGGTTACGAAATGTAGCAAAAGGAACGATTGAGCTTGACAAATCAGACGAAGCAAAGTCTCGTAAAGAAGAACTTCAGAAGGAATTCAAACCTCTTTTAGAATGGTTTAAGGATAACCTGAAGGAGTATATCGATAAAACTACCTTATCTGAAAGATTATCAAATACCCCATGTGCCCTCGTCGCCAATGAATTCGGATGGTCTGGGAATATGGAACGAATTATGACCGCGCAAGCATATCAGAGAGGTGAAGACGTATCATCCACTTACTATTCTACAATGAAAAAGGTCTTTGAAATTAATCCACGCCATCCAGTTATGAAAAAGCTAAACTGCCCTCATAAAGACCAATAAGGATGATCCTGCCTATCAGTCATACTGCGAATTTACTTTTTGATGTTGCAGTTCTTCGTTCAGGTTTTTCTGTTAAGAATCCTGTTGCTTTTGCAGAGCGAGTTGAATCCGTCGTAAAGAAAAGTTTAGATATTGACCAAAATGAAGTGTTGGACGAAGAACTCGACACTGATGACCAATCTGAGGAATCGGCTGCAACTGATGAAATGGATGAAGTAAGTTAGCACTTGAAATTTAACTTATACTTAGGAATCAACTTTAACCGAAGGTTCGACAAAAGAAACATTAGACACATCTCAAATTAATGTAAGTTCATTATCTGGTGCTTGGTTTTTTGCATGTTGATTTTCGGAATGCTAAACTTAGTTTTTTCATTTTTCCATGGATAGGAAAATCAACCAAGTTCACCAAAGGATGAGCTTTGAACGCATTTGTATTACCTCGCCGATCCTGTCCTTACTTTTACTTGTTTTCGGACTCATCTGCAAATTCTCCAACACTCTATCCGCATGTAAATTGCATGTTTTTTTTCTGGAAACGTATAAAACATCTGTTTTTTCGCCTCATTTTAAGTTTAGAAATATACTTTTATATTTATTATCAGCTTTCTGCCCCACTGATTTGGTTAATTTTTAGCGAAGCCTAATAACCTAGTGTAGATCAGTGAACTTTATTCAGTCACATGTCCTGTCTAAATAGTAGTGACAGTATTTGGCTATCGTAGTAAAATTTCGTGGAACAATCTTGAGGTTTCAACCTTTATGACGTTTATTAACATCGCTTCGTATCTTTTCTTGCCAAGCCGCACTCACGGTCTAATAACCTAACGTTCTAAACGAGGTATACATTCCTATGTGTTATGAATAAAGGGAAGCTTGGATTGTAATGTTTTAATCATTGGCCTGTAGGATTTCTCTTAGTAACTACATACGCATCGCTTAAAATAACCTGTCGAGCACAGTGCGTTATCTCTGAATTAATCATGTTTATTCAATATAAGCAGCAGCCTCGTAGGGTAGCGTATATGGAGCTAGTTAGTAAGATTTTTAGAAGATCGCTGAATTACATTAACAGTTAGTCAAGTAAAGTGGCGCAACCATTCTATGAAATGCTTGGTTGCGTGTTACGTATCAACTCCTAGATTATCTCTAGGAAGTTTCCTACAGGCCTCTGAACAGCGTCTGGATTACGGTTATACATGTACAGCGTGGGACACTGACATACGTAAGTCGGTGCACTCTGTCGTGCCACAATAATACAGCAAGAGAAATACTAAAGTGCAAGCCATAGTTGAATTAGTAGTGAAAAGATTTGATATAGAGATTGGCTCGTAAAAAGATTATTAGCTCGTGGAATAGAAGATTCCAAAGTTCATGGTTTAGGGGGATAGAGTAAATGCACATGTACTGATGTGATCAATTCTCAACAACGTCTCCAACCAGTGGTTGTGACAATCGCGTGTGCCCCAATCAAACAGTTATGGTGTGTGGTAATTGGAGTATTAGTTACAGTCCATGTTGGTATAAAAAGCAATTGGATAGAGCATTATTAGTTTATCTATCGGGAACAACTAACCGTCAATCTCGAAAGTGACTGTTAGAAGACCTAGTTTAATGCCGCTTAACTATTCTGAATCTGTAGTCAGTCGAACTCCTTTATGGAAGTGTAGAATACGGATTGAGTGTCCAAGAATAAATTAACGATATCTATGTTGCTCTAGTTCGTCTACGTCTCCGTTCCGTTTAATTGTTCTGAAATTGGCATAGTTTTTATTATAAGTCAGTGGAATATCCATTCTTGACTTATGAGTATGGTATTACGTTTTGTTTTTTGCTGGTACTGATGTATGGATAATCTAACGTTTACTGAGATATGAATATAGCTATATTTTTATCTCACGATTGATTTGTTCTAACTGATTAAGGTTAAAGTGGGTCAGCAATAGCTTATCTTCCCTTTATCGATTACCGAAATTGGCTACTGTGAATTCCTATGTATGTTCACCTACATTGTAAACACATTATTTATGTCAATGATTTGAAGGGAGACTAATTGTATTACTAACAAAAGAACTGATTTATCAGCACTTTCGACAGCTTTGTAGATTTCAAGTTAACGAATGTATTTTTAAAAAGATTTATAGGTTAAATTACAATATGATGGTGATATCACATAAGCTTCAGTAATTTTGAACGTATCTTCTTTTCACTATATGAATATAACAGGGTTTTCGTGTTATATTGAGCTGAGCTCTGATTATCTATATCTACCTGTCACAATGTATGCTGATTGTATCTGAGTCCCTTTGCATGCACTTTACTTTTATTGTGCATATATTAACATAAATAAATCACCTTATGTTTATATTATCTCATTTTTCCACCCAATAATTTGTTATATGTATTTTATGAACTGTCCTTTGGTCCGTATTAAGCACGTAATAATCTATTGACATGTAATAAACAGCTTTATCAACTAATTAAAATGTAAGTGCAACTCAGGTTACCTTGTGAATTTTATACACTTGGCTTCAAGTCTCATTTTATATGACTGCTAGTTATACTAGCCTAATGTCCAATCTATAGGTGTTGCTTTAGCTAATCCGAACTGACGAAAGACTGGATAAATGTGGACTGATTTAGTTACTACATTACTATTCCACTTAATTAAAAGTCTCAATCATTGTTATGTATCAGCACATTGCTTATTTTAAAAACCTTCACAAATATTTCCCAGTATTTCTATGCTGAATTCTGGCTTGAGAAATGAATTACAATAAGTAGCACCCATGATACGAAATGAAGTTTTTATTAGCTTGTTTTACTATACGTCAAGTATTGTTAAAAGTGCAATTATAAATTCCAATTGCAAAGCTGAGATTTTTAACCCTGTCTTCTGAAGTTATACTTTTTTGCTTGTTCGTTCTCATTATTATCGCTACTGCATTATTTCGACTTATTTGTTTACCATTATGCTGATTCGATTGTGGCGATGTGGTATAACAACTTTAGCTAATACATATTTGTGTCAGGCTCTACGTTGGTTATGTGATTGAGTGACCGACTGAATCCCACTTCTAGCCAATAGGTTGCAGACTCTTGCCTAGGGTCTCCTACTTCTGTTTGGGCGGCTACGTAATATAATTAGCCTTCGTATAGAATATGTTTGACAACCAAGTACGTGGATGGGTAGTAAGTAACTAGGTTAATAACAATACTCTTTGTAGCACTATCTTCCTTGTTGTATGCTAACCCGATTATATTCTGTTTAACAATACTATGGTTACTTGTAACCGCTTAAATGAAAAGGTTCCATCAATTTCACTTTATTACCGTATGGACATCTTATTTATGAACTTATGTGGACTTATGGACTTATTACTCGATTGGGAAGTCTGCCGAAATAAATTTTATTTGAAGTTAGTTTTCATTTGGGATTAAAGTCAACTGAAGAGGCATCAAAAACTATGAACCACTGAGTAGTTGTTTCATCTCATTTCGAAATACCTTGACAGGGTTTCTGTATAACCCAACACGGATATTAAGGTTTAGCTTCAAGGTGGATATTTTTGAATTATTAAGTCAGTATCCGGTCTAATATATTCTTATTTGTTATTTTATCAGTATAAATAGATGTCACAATTCTGATTTAGCTGAAATCGAGAACTAGGGAATCTGTATCAGTTTTTCATCACCTTGTAGCATATGATATTGTAAGTCAAGCAATTTTTCCTAAGCTTGAAAGTTGTTAACAACATCGTTGTAGTCAATCTGTATAACTTATATAGTGAGAAATAAGATTATTAAAAGTAAAATACTAAGGTTTATTAATAGTTTATAACTAATTAGAGTAATCTTTATTTACAATTAATTAGGTTTTCGTTATCCATTTAGCTTTTGGATTGTACGTAAATGTGTAGTGATTACAAAACATGAGGTGACCAAACTATTTTGACTTGTAATTCGCTCTGATTGTTATGGAAGTCATTTGAGTGTGACAGGTAGGTATAGAATCAGCTTATCTCTAATTTTCCGGCCAACAAAAATATTTTATTACTACACCTATAAATATTGTCGTTTATTATGATGTCTTAACCGCATGGAGGATAGCTGACAGATGCATTCCCAGTGAGGACCGGAGTTAAACAAGGCTGCCTAATCTCGCCTCTTCTCTTCTAGTGGTTGACTGGATCATGAAGACCTCCATATCTGAGGGGAAGCACGGAGTTCAGTGGATACGTAGGATGCGACTTGATGATTTGGACAGTAAGCCAGAACACACATAAGGGGAAGAGAAAGATCTTCAAATACAACACAGAGAGAACCAACCCAATATAACTTGATGGGGAAACTCTGGAAGAAGAGGATACTTTCACGTGCCTGGGAAGCATCATCGGTGAACAAGGAGGATCCAATGCAGATGTAGAGACAAGCATTTGCAAAGCAAGGGCAGCACTTCTACAGCTGAAGAACATATGGGACTAAAAACAACTGTCAACTAACCTCGAAGTCAGACTCTTCAATTCGAACGTCAAGACAGTTCTGACGTATGGGGCTGAAACGTGGAGAACTACTGCAAACATCATCAGAATGGTGCAAGTATTTATAAACAACTGTCTACGTAAGATAATGAATATCCGTTGGCCGGTAACCATCAGCAACAGCCTACTATGAGAGAGAACAAACCAACTTCCAGCCGAGGTGAAAATTAGGAGAAGACGTTGGAAATGGATAGAACATACATTGCGGAAATCATCAGACTGCATCACGTGGCAAGCATTAATTTGGAATCCTGTTGGGGAAAGGGAAAGAGGAAGGCAATAGGACACTGCGTTGAGAATTGGAAGCAGACATTAAAAGGATGAACAGCAACTGGAAACAGTTGGAAAGAATTGCTCAGAACAGAGGTGAATAGAGAAAACTGGTGAGCGGCCTATGCTCCTCTGTGAGTAGTAATGGGCGTAAGTAAGTATAACTGCACCGTAAAATCGGTTAGAAAGTACAACTGTTTATTTCGGGCAGCAAAGTTTATCCACTATTGAACGACTGGATGACAGTAGGACGTTTCAAAAGTGAATTAAGTAGAAATTGTAAATTCACTGCTTTCCTGTCTATCAGCAGCATTCGCATAATGTTGGAAGTGCAAATTAGTTTATGTGCGTTATGTGGGTTTCCGGATAAACAAAAGGTTACTATTGAGTTGAGCTATAATAGATACATTTTAGGTTTATTAGTAAGTTGACATCAATTACTACTAATTTGTTATTTGGTGAAGGTTTTCGAGTTGGTCAATCAAATCAGTCATAATTTAAATGCTAAAATATTGTGCTAATTTATTTCTCAAAACCATAATTATAAGTGGGTTAATGTTTAAATTAAGTTGCACATTAAGTTTGGAGCTTTATTAAAACACTGTATCAATATATTATATGACATCAAACATCATCAGTGTAATTTTATAGAGACTAGTAAAACATTTAAAATACTAGCTTCAATAATTATCGGAGCATTATCTAAAATTCTTAAACGGCAAACCTGGGGAAACCTATCTGTTATCATAGCTCATCGTAACTGCATACTTCAAACATTCACCAATCATGAGGGTTTAGGACACTGACAAAATTATAAACTTTCAGAAGCCGTTTCTCTCCACTTAAATGTAAATCTCTTCTTCAGAGCTAGTCTACGTTTAAACTAAAGATAAGGAATTAAATAGCCGAGTGCATCAACCACTTGAATTATTTGAAGGTTAAATTAGTCCCGATAAGTTGGTACCTAACTGACTTAGAAAGCTTGTCAGCTTACGTTACCTATGACGTAGGTGACATATCCGTCTACCAGCAAAAGCACTAATATACTGTCCTAGCAATTTACTCTATTGCATTGTCAAATACATTCATATCTTAATAAATAATTTCACAGATGCTTGGAAGTTGCTAATGTAATTCCAAAAAATTATTTATTAAATGCATGAAATTATTCTTTCAGAAGCGATCTCCAATCAGATTACTGATTCGATTAGCTTCCATCTGCTTGTTTGAATATAATTATTTTCTGCATGAGAATGTTTACTTTCTTACCTAATCGAAACAAATTATACTCTGACATTAAATTTTTACACTGTTAGAAATCAGTAAGTGTTTAAGCACATTTATAATTAATTAATATAAATTAATTGGGGTGACGATCGCTAGTTTTTAAATTGATTGAAGTTAAAGATCCAAACAACTGGGAGCCAACTTAGAGGCCTGAACGTGCTGAATTCGACTACTGATGGGGTGTGAGTACTCATTACTGTGAAGTCCTATACTAAGACATTACAGTTGTTTAGTACCTACTGATTTTAAATAGCTTGTTTGGCAATAGTCAGTCTGTAATTAAAAAAGTTAATATACAAACTTATGAAGACCAGTCACCTGAGTTAATTCAAACCACATAATCTTAATCACGGTTGGTAATTAGAAGTAATAATGCTAGAAGGTATCATAGTAAAATATTAAATGTTTCAGAATAGTTTCAACATGAAACGTCAACTAACTTTAATTGTTATAATGCCATCAATATAATAAAAAAAACAGCCTTTATGTGTTTTGGATTAGTGAATTAGAGATCAGACTCTTAATTTACTTAGGTGATTTTAAGTTATACTCCTTACATTGTTTTCAAAGTTACGAATATTACTAGCTTTAAATGCGAATGATAATATGTCTTTAAGCAACATATTCGCTTCATTTATCTGAAGATTAATCAGTTTCTTTAAAGTAACAGGTATTGTGTTTTGAAAAGTAGTTATAGTCACTAAATTGATATGTAGAAAGGTGTTGCCATTAAGCTTTCTATATTCTGTATTGAGAACAAATCTTAGTCCTCCGAGTAAAAGTGCTTAGTAAAAACACGTAAGAAACAGAGCTCAGTTGTACAAATATACATCTTATGCAGACAGATAACATTATTATATACAATAAAGGAAAAATAAATAGTGGCATTTCAGATATACGACTGTTAAGGTCAATTTGAGGAAGAAGCAAATTAAAAGTTCATAACTTAAATCATACCAGTTTTAGCTGATCAGACTCTAGCCTTATTTGCATCCGCCTTAAAAAAAATTACACTTATTATGTTAATGGTTTGGTCATCAACAAATAGTATAGCTACGGGTTCTCTATTCTTACCAAAATCACAGCATTAACATTAGCCGATTTTTGAAGAATTATAAACCTTATTAATCAATTATCGGGAATATCCCTAATTAAAAATTAATGACTTTACTAAGGTAGTGCTTACAGCTAGAGTTTACTCTAACCAATAAATTATAGGGAATATCTATAGCTCAGAAAAGCTTCTACAGTAACGTTGAAACCTCTTCGAAAAATATAGTAAAATTCATGAAAACGACCAATAAGAAACAAGATTACCAGAATAGACTGATGTAATACAGGTGATCATTTCTATTAGAAGTAAAGGGTTTGATAATATTTTCCAGAACAATGTAAGTTTTGGAATTAAACTATCTAGATGAAAGAACTCAACACTTTCATCAACCTGTTTGGTCTGCGACTGACCTCCTGTATAAGTCAAACGTATGCGGTGGTTGATAAATGAGTAGTGATC
Source organism: Schistosoma japonicum (assembly GCA_025215515.1). Classification (NCBI taxonomy): domain Eukaryota; kingdom Metazoa; phylum Platyhelminthes; class Trematoda; order Strigeidida; family Schistosomatidae; genus Schistosoma; species Schistosoma japonicum. Next base: position 21,538,055 of record CM046063.1, on the reverse strand, counting down.
AATGGAATGTTTGTCTAGTGACTCGACTTAAAATCCATCATGAAAAATTCGTTTTACTCAAGACTATATATATATTTTATTGATGTGCGCCAAAATAAGAGAAGAGTAGGTCTAGTGTTTACTTCCAACTACCTTCAACTAATTTAACAAGATTTTATTATTTACACCAAATTTAAAAGTGTTGTAAATTGTTGTTTAGTTTTGATAAATTAATATTCAATTATCAATTTTCAAACTAGAAACACAACCATACTAATTTCGATGACAATCAAAATATTTGGAGATTGAATGAAACGGAGGCTAATCAATTTTCGGAAATAAACCAAATTACTGAGTCGTTTAAACATCAAATTAAACCTGACTTACATGTAAGTAATTGTTTATTAAAAATTATAACCAGTTTAAATTCATTAATGTTATTAAGTGTTTTGACTGATTTTAATGTTCTTCAAACTGATCTGACGTAGACGATCATTAGGGACTAGTAAGAAGTGGGAAGATGCTACACTTAAGCATGGGACTCATCGGGAAGTTTCCCTCAAATCCTATTTAAGATCAAACATATGACCTTTAAGCCTTACTGATAACATATAGCTTCTAAACTACTGAGTTGTCACCCAGTCAGTCATGAATTTCGTACCCAGTATTGATTAATACATAATGCTTCACTAGTATTATTTCTCATAAACATGACGTTTTTGTAAATTTTCCGATCTAAATACTTTCACTTAGATGGATATGTAATTCTATAGTTTAACAACGACAGTACAGTGAATTGCAGGTTTACATCTTTCGATAGTTATCTCATGATATCTGTTTTTGTTTTAGAGAACAGTGCTACAAACTCAGCTTTATTTAGCCTTCAAATTAGGGGTTCATAGTATTAATTCAAGCAACTAGTAGCATAATGTAACTCAATCACTAATTATCTGTACGTGTTCCTTTGAGCAGGAATTTGTGTGTGAAGTAAATGACTCTAGTCGTTACTGATTTGTCATTTAATGTATGTACATGATAAACTTGAGTATATGAATTCTTTTCGATGTAGTGCTTTTTACTTCACAGTTTTCATAGGTAGAGTTCACAGCATAAATCTAAGAAGCATCTTCAATAAAAATAAGCAGAAGGGTGTAAAGTTGTGATGTTGCTCTTAAAGTAACTTCAGCCCTGATACCAAAGGTTGTGATAATTAATGGTCAATCTTATAGATTAATAGAGTAACATGTTATTCCAAGACAGTAGCTAAAGTATTTTTTACTATATAATATCACTATTTGAATCAAGTCAGTATGAGATTTCAGCTTAGTACCAAGACAATAAAGCGTTTCAAGTTCAAAAATGTATGCCTTTTGTATCTGATCGGATGGTAATAGTATGCAGTTTCGTGAAGTCCTGGATTATTACAGACTTATAAGTGCCAGTTAACTACATAATAGAATTGCACAGCTTTAGTAGACTATATGTTCATGAAGCACATATTCTCTTTTTTATTGTGTTATTTTCTTTTCAATATTGTAATGGGTTTATGTAGCCGCTGAAAGCAAATAATCTTCCTCTACACCTGATAGCTTATTATCTGATACCAGTTCTTTCTACAAGAAGTAATCTTTCAGTAAACTGTACTAGAATCCAATTAATCTTTTTCTAAAATGATATTCTTTAAAAGTCAATTTTCCGTCTTTATTTTTTTCCTCAGACAACATCCACTTGTCCAACATGCAGACGACTTTTAGGGTGTAGTTTACGCCCTAGAAATGATGAAAATTCTGAGGTCGATCAATCAATCAACGATTCCCAAAATGATGAGGACACTGATGACGACGATGAAGACAACTACAGTGAGGCTGAAACAAGAGAATTCATTGGTAGTGGTGATGATGATGATGACGATGAAGAAAGTGACATCAAATTTGGCAATCATTTAGGTGAGAAAATTTCTGAATCAAAGATTAGATCATCGTTTAGGCATATGCGTAAATTAGAAGAGTCTGTAGATAATAATGATGATGATGACGACCTCGACGACAATATTCAGTATAATGAGTGTATATCAATATGCGCTTCTAGGCATGGAAAAAAATTAGACTTAACAGATTCCATTAATCTAGAAGATGATGGTACTGATGAAGAAGAGGATGATCAAGTAAAGGGACTACCAGTAGCATCAGTTACAGAAAGTAAATCCGAAAACAAACAAAACCTTCCTAGTTCTAAAAATACACCTGAAATACCTAAAAATAAATTAGAATTTGACGTTAAAATTTTAATTGATAAAATGCAAACAAATAAAGAACATCACAAAGAAAATAATGGACTCCAAACAGGAAAGGCTACAAATGCACAAAACCCGGGTGAACTGTATGATGATGAGGATATAAATAATGATTATCAAGATGACAGTGATGATAATCAGGAAGATGAGGAAGAAGAATTTATAGATAGTGATAATGACGATAATGATGACGATGATCATGATCATGTTGACGCCACTAGAACACACAAACCAGGTTGTAGAAAATATGTTCAGAATGACCAACCATTAATACATGAAGACTCAAATAAGGAATACAATGAAGTCAATGATGATGATGATAATTATGACCATGACGACGATGATGATATCGAGGATGTTGTTAATGATGATGATGATGATGATGACGATGCCGACTTATCTATGCAGTCAAATGATATTAAGTCTGATAGAAAGTTTTCTAATAGTGAACAGCATGTGAATATCCAGAAAACAAAAGTTGAACAGTTAAACGATTATATATATGATGAAACTGACAATAATGAAGATAATTTTGATCTAGAGAGAGATATTGAGGAGGAAAGTGAAGATGATCAACCAGAAGATTTAGACTTGGAAATATCACCTGAAGAAGGTTATGAAGACGTTGATGATCCTGACTTCAGTGATTGGATAGAGGCTGATGAAGAATTAAATCCTAATTGGCCTGGTAAGCATAGTCAAATGTGGAATGTGGAATGATAATAGTACTTATGATAGTAATAGATTTATAGCTGAATTAATCACATTAGTCTCTATCAAAGTCATCTAACATATGTATGCTCGTTGATTATTTCAAATCATCTAATTTTAAAACTCTTGCTTGCTAGATTGCACGTACTGAAGCAAGTAAACAACTAGAGCCTGTATATTCTTGTGCGTACAACTTATAGTGTTGTCAAATTTTTACAGATAAATAATTATGACTTCAATATACAATGAATGGGATGAAAATAATGAGTACTAATAAACTGGAATGATTATGCTACAAGTCCGTTTTTCATGGTAATACAGAGTTCCATCGACATAAATATAACTATACAGTGAGATACCCAAACAAGATTCCACTATGTATTTTCGCCTTTATAGAGTCTTTTTTGTTAGTTTAGTCTTGACAGTTATTATTTGAATATGTTGTATATGTATCTCTTCAGGAATTTATTATTGTATCATTTCATTGTTTCCTTAAAAGCTATGATATTATGTTTCACATATGTTTTCTTAATAAAGCGAAGGCCAACCAAGAATGTACTTATATGTGTAGTAAATTTACGTTAACTAACCAAACTTATTTATGTAATATGTAAAGAAATCACTGTTTAACCTTGACATGCTGAGCGTCAACAACAAAGAGAAGCTTGAAATATATTCTGTTTGATAGAGAACTTCAACTAATTTATCATAGGATTCTATTTATAACTCATTATTACATTTACATGATTTATTTACTTAATAATTGAACGTAGCTCAACACCTTTCTACCATTTGTAAATAACCTTTCAACTAGACGAACAACAAATTTTAGAGAATGAGGAGGCTTTTGTGGAGATTGACGTTTATGTCGTTGTGTTTATTCGTCACATAATGATCTCATTTGAATATCCCTGAAAACCAGGGAACACTAGACAACTGTTTAGTCATAATATGTAACTCCTCAGCAGTATGTGTAAATACTAAAACCGAAAAGTTGTCCAGTATTCCCTGATTTTTAATAGTACTCAAACTAGATTAATCTGTAATAAATAGTAACAACTTTGATATGCATCTAAACTATTTGATGCTGTTTCATTTATATATCAGTATATATCATTGTCTTATTCATCCAGTTTATTTATGTATCGCTCTATTTTAGCTATTGTATTATAATGATTATGAATGCACTCTGATGATAAAGTTATTGAAAACAGCTGTTCGCCAGAACATTTTTTATTTCTAAATATATCAAGTCAATTAACTTATTTGCAAGGTGCATATTATGTACTTGGCTTATTACTTCATCCTATGTCAGTGAATTAATTATATTATTTTGTTACCCGAACCTAAATAAGTTAGTCTCAAATTTTTAATTTATTTGTTAAAAGTTGAACTCCTCCACAGTTTCATGGTACACAGTCAACTACAATAAATACTTTTAGCATTACACTGTAACAAGCCTATCAAACGAACATACTATTCAAATCATTACTGGTGATAATCAAATAGTTATCCTGGGAATAAATTATATTCATTTTACAGTCTGTGGTATATTATTATTAGTATTACTGATATTACTGAAGTAAAGCTTTACAAAGTAAATGTTGCTAAGTAATTATTATTTTACTATTAGTACAATGTTTCAATACTTAGACTAACTCATTTTTTATCACTTCAATAGAGGATTAACAACAATGATTCTTCATGATCGAAAATTTGTAGACTATGAATAATTAATGTAGTTGATATTACACGATTAGTTAAAGATTGATTATCACTGTTATGTATACTTATTTGAATGGTCTATTTCTTACCCCAGTGAAACACTTAAACTATTTATAACAGTAAAAATAAACGTTAAATATCTTAATAATATATAACAGGTTTATGTGCTCATTTTTCTTGCATATAATTTGAATGTAGGTGTAAGAAAATTAATGGTAGTTAAAACAACTACTACACCTGTTACTCCATCAAAATTCAAATCTCATTCGGATACAACTTCTGGACATACAAAGAATAAGAAAACGCCAACATCATCAACAACAACAACACATTCAAAGGTTAATTCTAAAACAGCATCATCCAAATCATCTGAAATTTCTAAATCAAAACAAAACAAAGATAAACCTTTGCCAACTCATCAGCATCAACAGAATCAACCGGACAAATCAAAATCTACAGCTTCAGCTTCATTAAAACAGACAGAGGATCATTCAAAGAAGACAGCACATAAAAGTATTCCAGCACAAGATAAATTAAAGGCACCTAGTGCAACTAACACTCAGTCTAAAACATCTACACATAAATCAAAACCTGTTCGGATTATTGGAAATATAAACGATCATGACTGTGATGGCATCCCAGATGATATTGATGAAGATATTGATAATGATGGTCTTTTGGATCGAACACAGGATTCCGACTGGGATGGAATACTGAATCATGTAGACGAAGATGATGATAATGATGGTATGAATATTTTTACTTTTTTTCGTCAAACTATTAGTAGCGTTTATCATTTTTTTATGATGTCCTGTTTCGGCCCATGACTTTGTTGTAAATGCACTCATTGTTCAACCGTCACTTCACAGTTTCAAACTTTATTATGATGATCCCTTGATTTTCCCCGTATTTAATATCTTCATATATTCTTATCCCCCTAAGTGTCTCATAACTGTTAGCTTTCAAAATGTTTGCTTTTTTTCTTCAACACAGGCATTCCTGATAGTGAAGATGAAGATGCGAATGGTGATGGGATTCCAGATTGCCGTTCTGATGTTTCAGACTTGAAATTAAAAGTACGATACAAAAAGAAAATGCGTAAAGTTGACAGTGATTTTGATGGGGTTCCAGATGATATCGATGGCGATGATGATGACGACGGTATTCCAGATATTATGGAAGATGAAGACAAAGATCAAATTCCCGACTTTCTAGGACTTACTCGTGCTGATTGTAAGTGAAGAAAGTTTAGCATTTGAAATACTGCTCTGTCCAATTGTGTTATGTTTTACGTCGCCAATTGTTATGTTTTACAACTTATGACCAATGACTGAGTAAGTTGGATTCACTTTAAGCCCGTCGCAAATTGTTATGTATCGTGAAAATACACAATGCTCTCGATGTTTGCTAATCACTATACAAACACGTTTGCCCCGCAACTACCAGTCCAGCAAGCCGGAATAGAGGAAAACAACGATTGATGAGCCAAAGAGAATCCAATCGGATCGAATCGAATCGCATTTCAATCATACCTTTATATATACACAAAATCAGACCATACAGCGAACCAATTAGGAAGCTAACATTAATATAGAACTAAGAAAATAGTGGTAGTGAATAGGGACAACTTGTACACAAATAATAAACTATGGTCCATAATAGAGACAAGAGAATAACAGCAAATATGCTAAACGGAAGGATAGGGTAAGAGAAACGTAACAGTAAAAGAAATGTAATGTTTACACTACTCACGACCAAAATAAATGGATCAGTTCTCTAAAACACAGTTCTGGAAGTTATTCACTCTTCTTTAGTGGTCCGACATAACAAATTGTAGTCAAAATGTGATACTATTCTCATATAACTCATTTTTCATTGATTCTAACTGTCGAATGATTCGGTGACACTAATTGTTATCCTTAGTGCAGTTAATAGGATTGGTCACTTATATAAAAACACGGGTGTTCTACATTTATTAGTACAGAGGATTTAAAAGTGACTATTCACATTTAACCCATTTATCAACCTCAAGTTTTTGTACCAGGCTTTAAGCCAAAGTTTTTGGTGATAGTTAATTAGTTATCTACACTTTTAATTTTCATTAAGCTAGCTGAATTCAGTACTGTTGGTCTGGTCTTCATTAAAGATTTCAAGTTAAAATTCTCAAAATATTCAGTAAAAGGAATTTATATATTCCCATTGATTTGTTATAGACTGAAGCTGGTCAGTCACTGTTGCTATGTGTACATCGTTAGCGGATTGCCTCGATAGAGCGAATATTCACAAGTATCATTTAATTTGGATTGTGAACACCAACATTAGGATGCAGGTACATCCAGCCGATGAGTCCCAAATAGAACGAAACGCGCGTCCTGGATTCCACTTGCCAGTCACAATCCAAATTAAATTCTCAAAATATTTGTTTCATTCATTCAGTACTTCGTGCTCCTCTATATTGTTATACCTATAGCACTCAATCGGAGATAACTTTAAACACTTAAAATGAAATATTTGACTGTCATCACGAAGTCATGTGATAGACGCATTTACTAAATGGTTAAATAGATTACCAAACGTGCTCTATTAAACACACTTATGAAATATTTGAAGCGTTGCCTTTAATTACTCATAACTGTGTTTGTGTATGAGTGATTCGAATCTGTTACTCCGTGGTTGAAAGTCGAGTGCTTTAACCATAAAGTTCCCACGTCAACAGAATATCGAATAACAAATTTTAAATACACTTTTGTTTGTTTGATTGGCGATGATGTAGCATGGTTGAATTTATATAATATAATCTAACTTAGAGAACTTTTCCATCTCGAACCAAAAATTAACGGAAATCTATTTAGTGGGTCAGTGCTAAGATTATCAAGCATAGTGACTTTATTATGAGTTTTGGATAATTTAATGGTATGTTTGTCAAGTTACTATGGTTACTATAACTATAATCAGTCACCTGATACTTTTTACTAAAAATGTCAGTTTAGTTAGATATCATAGTCTTAGTTTTCAATATTTTAAAGGATATTCTGGGGATGATGAAAATCTCTGCAAGCGAAACAAAGAGAAATTTCTTCTGGGTTTCTAACTTGCTTTACTAATTATTAGTTAAAGTACTATGTGATACGAACTACAAAATTACACAATATCCTCAAACCCGTCATATTTTTAACAGCGGGCTTACTAGTAACAAACTTTGTGAGTTATTGTCCCGACTTAAAGGGAAAAGTTATGAGCAGCACAGTTCAAACACATCAGTAAATAAGCATTAACTCACTAATGGTATTGGATGTCAGTTGTGCAACATGTTGAATTAACTTGGGTTAAAAATGTAAATCACTTAACGGTCTGAAGGTTAATTGATAGCCACGGGACCTGAATATTCTTAGTCTGATCTCTGGCGGCATCGTGGATGTACACAGCTGAGTCGCATACTAAGACAAGACAACTGTTCAGTTATTTAAACTACAAAATTAACCTTGTGATTAACTGTGTCAAATAAGTTCAATATCATACATATTTAACTAAAAATTTCTACTTATTACTTGGCCAAGTTATTATGGGGAATTTTTTTCATTCTCTTTGTTTTTGTTCAACATTTTTTCCAATATGTTATGCACAGAACATGATCGATAAAGTTACCATGAACGTGTTACAAGGGAAATGAATAGTTTAGTTTATTTACATGAATACCACACTTGCACTTTTGATGCAATATTATTGCAATTGCACCTAGACACACACTGCCACTCATATATACACACATTTGGAATGGAATTCATACCTTCGTTTCAGTAATGCAAGAAAACTGTATCTTTCACTTTTTTATTCATATAATAGGTGAATGAGAGTTATATAAATATAGAAGCCTATTTTACCCACTGACCTTGGATAATATGCCTTAGTTATTGGTCAAAATAGAAAGTGGGAAAAATAGTGACAGTTTATCCAATATTATTATCATCATCAACATAATATATCATTACCTTGTTAATTGTTATGCGTAGAGCTTTTTTTCTCCAATATTCAGTTGCCAGCAGAACACTTACTGTAATGAAGAAAAAAATAAAATAGAAACCATTAATTAATTCCAGAGATGAAGTTTTGATAAAACGTGGATGTATTCAAGCGATATATGTACATGTTAAAGACTACTAACACTATACACTTAACTTAGTCATATCAATCCCAGTGTGTTTTCGCTTATACTGTACGTATAATGTTTCTGTTTACCCAAATTAAGTAGGTGCAATCAATCAGCAAGTGGTATTTGGTTAATTGTATGTATGCATGTATCTACTATGGTCATCATGAGCGTCAGTAACATAAAAAAATAAAAGTAATTTTAAGTTAACGAGATGTGTGACTGTTTAATATACGTATGACGCAATATTTTGATGCATTACACAAATGGCTTAATACTGCTTAATTTAATGTTCGAGTTAACTATTTTCATATATGATGAAAACTTTTGAATTTCGTTCTGTGGGTCAAAGGTTAGAGTCCCACTTCCTCTACTTTGTTTTGACAATTAGGTCATTACAAACTCAAGTACAAGAAACCGTGGTTAGTCAGTGAATGAGTTTCAGTCAAGTAGATGAAATAATCTGTGGTTTGAGAATATTCACGTCATTTAAATGAATTCCGTGTCTTTAATCTAATTCTTTTAGCTTAAAACTAGCCATCAGTTTGTTGTTTGATGGCTTAATTAATATTTATTTGTTACAACAACAATATGCTAGATTTCTTTTACATCAAAACAGTTTGAAAAGATCAAATCAAACAAAGGTATGTGTGAAAGAATAATGGAGCTTAAGATCTAGAAGACGATAGAGAGTGAGTACACCTGCTTCACTGTGACCAATTCTGAGCCCCTTTCACTTAATTTCTCTAGTCACTGATCGTTATTATCATCATGGTTCAAGACAAAAATCAACAACTTCATTCACTAATGTTAGATTTTAGTTTGACTTCCTCTACTTTTATTTCGATTTACCCCAGTATCAGCCAACATCGTGAGATGAGATAGGAAGTGGTTGGACATACGTAATACTTCCGCCAGACGATAAATACATAAGCGAATGACAAATTATTTCTGATTTCAGTTCAATCCAACTTAGTGAGAACCTAACTAAATCTCATATCCTTCTTTTTTTTTTTTACCGTAATCTATTACTACCAGTTCATACCCATGTTATGTGCCTTATTTAGAAAGAATACCTATTATTTGATTTATATGGTTTACTTTGAATATCGTCTTTAGTTATGAAAGGTATCAGTATAAAAGAATTAAACAAACGGATGAGTAAACGTGGTTGGTATGATCATGATTGTGATGGTATTCCAGATAATCTAGACCCAGATGATGATAATGACGGATATTTTGATTCAAAACAAGTAGGTGTTAATAAATTTTTATTATTATTTTATGTGTACTACTGTTACAACCGAGTTAAATTATATGTGAATTCCGCTATGTGATCGACCATCTGGAGTTATGTTTAAAGCATGACCACATAATTGCTTGATTTAATAATGAATTTTTAATATTATGGGTTTTACATCAAAAAAGGAATTAAGTTAGACAACCAATGAAGACAAGGTGGCACTGAACTACCCGTGTATAGGGCACTTCATTAGTACGACCGAACGGCCTAACAAAATAATCGACTCCATAACCTACAGACCTTGGAACAATCACTTTACACTAAAAGTCTGGGCGCAGTAGTTGTTTTGTTTTTGTTTTTGTTTGTATGTTCTGAATCGTTTACTCAATAGAACATATCAAGGAAACATTTAGTAGCTGAAGATATTAATTCTACATGAAATTCAGTACTACCATACCGAAAAAGTCTCCAAACTAAAAAATGATATTAACCCAGTAATCCCGTATGCACAGTATCTCTTCAGTGACTCTGAGTTTACGACATATTCTAAATAGCTCTTGATGTATTTAAGAGGGGTCGTTACCTTTTCTAGTTGCTATAAGTTGAATCATCGTTAATTTTAATTCGTAATCCAGTAAATATAATCTAAATTAAAACTTTACCTTTACAAGCCACTAATTTCTGAACTTTGATTTTCAAATTACTGAAGTGCATAAAGATTACAATTTACCAAACAAGTGTGCATGTAAAACTTTAAGTCAAATTTTCTATTTGTTACGCTGAACAAAACAAGAAGTACATTTTCATTGTCTTGCTAATAATGTATTTGTTAAGCAATCTTAAAGTACCAGCCTCTTCGGTATGAATATATCTAACCTACATCTTGAACAATTGAAACGTAATTGAGAAGTAAAGAAAGTAGTAGCAATATTTACTGGCATATTTAAGTATTAAAGATACCAAGTAGACGATAAACTAAATTTACTTGTATAATATAATACGTACAAAGTTTTCACTATTCGAAATTCTAAAAATATGATGAAAGTATAAGTAATGAACACTGAGACTCGCATTGGATCATCCATTGTCAAGTCACTTATCATTCCAAGTTATTATGAACTTGTTAGGCATTCATTTAGAAGATTTTAATAAGTAGACTACATTCTAACAAACAATTTTTCAGTGTTGGCTTGTTTTCAATGCTCTATAAAATATATTTATTAATAAATATTGGGGTTATCTCATCTGCCGTTGGATGGCATTTGGTGAATTGGAAAGATAATTAGTTATGATGACATGTCAGCATAACTACTTAGAATTAGTTGCAAATTATGTTTTAGATTCTTGTTGAAGAGTGGGGGGATGCTGTAATAGCTACAAACTACACAACTTCAAGCATAATAACTGTTTACTAACAACTGATCTTCAGTGGTACTATAAATGAACTCAACTAGCATGAAAAGCAGCTGAGCGAATAGCCTAGCTGCAGTTTTAATAATTAATCGGTACACTTATACTTCAACACTATGACTACATTATTTGTTCTTAATACAAAAATGATATTCAAGAAAGATTTTTACTTTAAGTTTCCCTGCTGTGTAACCATATTCAGAAAAATAACTTCACTCAAATCGAAGTTTTAGTAGTAATAAAAATTCCGCACAATTTGAGAGCAGTAAGAACAGTGATTTGAATAAATAACATAACGGTCCATTTGACTTTTTAAAATTGTCATTAGCTACCTATTCATAACTTTAGGTTTCCCAACATCGACATTGGAAACTATGCTTAACAGCATTCATAATAATGATATTGGTTAGAATAAACACATCATAACAATGTAGTGAAGTCACTATTAATTGATAACTTAATGAACCTACTGAATTTCCCCAATCCTATTTTTAACTTCTAGATATACTATACTAATAAGCCCTGACAATCACAATACCTATGTTCTTTGCATTACTTTTCACTCCACTACAGTGAACCATTTAAACAGAATGAATGTGACAGAAAAATGATCTTTTTCACCTGATAGTCATTAAGTTATCATGTATGTAGTGGATAAGTATACACATCCAGTTAAATGAACACTACCTGTGTATATTTTACAATATTAGCTAGTTAGCTTAAACAATTAGTAAACTAGATATAGTTGTATCTGGTGACATAAATATACAGGTACCTTTTACATAATCATACTGTCAAAAATAAAATGTGTTTGTAATATGTATTTTTTTTTTGTGAACAAAAGAACATGAAGGTTTTACTTTATTTGAACTACTTAATCATTCATAAAGTTGGTAGATTAGCTCGTCAGAGAATTAAGTGAATATATAGCTGCATTTCCAATTCGCATGTGTAATTCTACTATTTTTTTTTTCTAACTTTCAGTTATAAATTTGCTGGTTTGTTAAAGTTAGGTTTATGATGTGAATATAGTGTTAAGTGGATAACTAATAATAAACTAGGTCGCGCATAAAAAGTCTATCATTTCTAACAAATAGATAAACTAAGTATCGTAGTGAATATGTTACATTGCATATGCCGATTGTAAAGTATTTGTATTCATCCGTTATAATCCACTAATATTTAAAAAATATGAAGATTGCTGAATTTTGTAATTCCGAACATTGGATGTACCTCAGGAAAACAAATATAGACCAGAGAGTACTGAACAGCTACTTCATTGTAATAGTGAAACCTCTTGGAGATGATGAGCACTCAATAATCTGCCAGGTCCTGGACACAAGAGATTTTAGCATGATAGTGAGTAAGAAACATTGAGTCTGCTAAGTTGTTATCTAGGGATTTACCATTTCTCTTCTTGAAGGTGTAGAAATCAAATAATAAGGAAAATAAACTGCTCAGTAAGATTACAATAACTCAGAGTATCAGTATATCAGACGTATAGACTTTTAAAGTATTTACCCTAGGAACCTTTCTAATGAGTGATTTATTTTAAATTATTTATCTAAGGCGAAACAGCTCAGACCATAGCCACAGAATGCTGTAATATCGCATACATGTCACATTCATCCTACTTCCAACCTAATATGATGATAGCTATTAGAAAAGTGGTTGAGACACAGATAACATATATTTTATCCACTCCAGCTATTTAAATTGAATAGCTTCACCAACTAACATCTTATTCCTATTAAATACTTGAAGTCAAACCACACAAATACCAACTCAGAAATCAATCACGATGACTAGATAATAAACACCTGTATTTTTCATTCTGGTGGTAACTTTTCCGGTTTTCGAACAACACATGGCACAGTATACCGGGCCCTGTATATATATATATATATATATATATATATATATATATATAAAGAAGATAATATAAAGTATCCATCATTAACTACACTGTTTTCAGTAAAATCAATAAGAAAAGTAGTCGTATCACTAACAATCTACTAAATCTTTCTTATTTTGAACTACCACATACACATTCTAAGGGAAAATGTCAGTATGATATGTGACTGACATACAATTCTCTATTTGTTTCACCTAATTTTTCTAACCATCATAATATTTATCTACCTGACTTTAGTGTTATGCAAGTTTCTCGCCATCTACCCACTCTGTGTAGGATTGTGTACCTTGCAAATAACTTTTGTATACCAATTAATTTCCTTTACCTGTGCTAATGACACAAAGTAATACTGTCCTCAAAACTTTTGGTATCCATTAGGATGTTCATCAACTGTAGTATCAAGGAAGTTATTTAGTACGTGAATATAATTACTATAGGTCTTTCGATTATCGCTGACTTCAGAGTTGGCTCACAGTTGAGGTATATTAGACTTATTCATTACTCATTACATACATAGTTATGAAAATATATCATTTAGTTGTAGAAAGATAGCAAGATAAAACGATAACTATTCTAGAATTAGAATATTAACCAGTTAGTTATAGGTTTGGACTAAAGTTAACCTGCTTCAATTTTGGTAAGTGGTAAATATATAATGTGGTTAAAAGACGAATAAACAGTAAGGATACTTGTTTATTGATATATCGGCCTGAGAAGTCATGATTGGTTTACTGACAGACAAGATAAGAGGCGAGTAGACTGAATACTTTGACCTATATAATTCTTAGTCCATTCTGCATTTGTGATTTACCACTTAGGAGTTGTGTCTGACTTATTTGGTTTTTGGTCGATCAGCTGAATTAATCTGCTTCCAATCAGGAGTTCTAAGGCAAGGAAAGGATTTCCCGTAAGCATAATGAACCAAATGAACAAGTAGCGACAGTAGGCAACTCCACATCTGTAACAGTTACCTAGTTATTTTAAAAATCTAGGACATCTAATTTTATGTGCTACTTTAAGTTGATTAACATAATGGTATTTAACTGTGAATAATAGGTTTCCGACCACCTAATAAATCACATTTACGTTTTTGTGAAAATCGTCTGTTTTGAACAATAATGTTGGCTAATCTAATTAAGATAATCCGAATATCCGATAACAGTTGCTTGGACAAGTTTAGAATCAATTTTATTGATAGTGTATCTATTAAGATTCAACTTCAAAAAGTAATCTTGCTGACGAATCTCAGTTTTGCAACAATTACTGCTATGTGTTTAGTAAAATGTGAACGTACATACAATTCACAGCATCAAATGACAATGACCAGATATGACCTATTTGTTTTCATCTTATTAAAGTTTTCTGCAAAATGCTAAATGATTCAGCTAACCATCATTACTGACTTATCAATCAGAACCAGTTTTATCATGCAACATCTATGATGGGTATTCTTTACTATACTATCAATAGTCGAATTTGTTATTCACTGCCTTAAGAATATCTTGGTCTTTCAAATAAAAATATACAAGAAATTAACTAGTTCGGTTAGAATCTAGTTACTAATTCTTAACTAGGATTATGAAGTTCATAACATATTGGATTTCGGCTGTGTTGAACTCACTGAGCTAAGATTGTGTACTTGCAAAGCTTTCGATGTGTCTTGAGCATCATCATCAGTCATTATACGTATTATCGTATTTCTAACTAGTTGTCTTCAAGGGGCAAACAAAATTTGTTTGTGAAATAATCATCAGGACAGATTGACTTAATAATTGTTGAATAATCGAAATGCTAGCTTCGCGTTGTCCTGAACAACAGCGATAGCTTAGAGACTAAGCCATGCAGTTTAGATGATCTATAAACCATTTCCATCTTTTAACACCGGATCTAAAAACCGCGTATAAACGGTCAATGCATTTAAGGATGGTAATAATAATAATAATACTGTGATTGTAGCCTATTCCATGGAGTTGAAAACAACATGTTCCTTTTCGAATTTTAAAGTTTCTGAATAATAATTTATGAAAGAATTTCAAGTAAAGTAAAAAAAAACCTACAAAAGAAAATAAGAGTTGGCCTTTTTCTGCATTCTTGTTAATTTGTAATGACAAATTCAGATAAATTGATATGAATATCGTAAAGTTGTATGAGGAATTCACACCGGGAGTAAAGAATAAGTGAATGAATGACATATTACACTTGTGATTAAATTACTTAAAATTAAGTGTTATAACACTTTGTAACATGGTGGAGATTAATAAAATTCAAATAGACACATAGTTGAAAAATACTACTGTAACTCATTTATGAAGTATAGTTTCTATACTCTGGTTCTGGCCACATGGTAATGATGTGAAGGTCATGAAAGCTGTCTAACTGACCAAATTAAATGGAGCGTGGTTCGAATTCGCTCACTTCTTTAAATTGTAAGCGAACCTACCTTCGTTTAATTTCTCTTTTATTGTACAAGAGTGAACGATCTAGTTCACAGTATGATTTAAATAGCTGTTCATATGGCTCATTAGCTCAACCGAGTGCTTACATTACTTTTAAGATACTGCAAATAAATATTATTCCTGTATAACAGTTTGCTTAGAAGTATCTCTATAATTTGGCATCGTCCTAGTAATTAGCACTGTCGTGATGAGATTACGTCAGCCTTCTAAAAAGCTAATGACTGTAAAAAAAATAAATAACTGCAGAATAACTTCGGCTTGATAACGTCACATTTTTATCCTATAAAAACGCTGCTAAATATTAAATTAATAATGTTCTTCAGTAAGAAGTTGGCTTTCATAACAGGTCGATGCTATATAAAAAAACAATCTAATAGTGTAAAAGTGCCGAAACAGTTGTTATTTTCTTGAGTGTAAAACTTCTAATAGGGTATACCTACAAGCCCACAACTTAGGAATAATCCGTTTCCGGAACAATCTCAATTCCGTTGAGCCTATATAATGTCCATATTACTAACTCTTATTACTTATTATCAGATATTTACTAGTGACTGGGTTCGCTAAGACTTTTCTAAGTTCTAGTGAGTAGTTCTGAGTAGTAGAGACAGGTGTTGGATGTGTGTGGCCAAATAGAGATTTATTTTTATTGTAGTGAACTATTATAAATCAACCTAACTATCTAAGTTCCTAAGCGCTCTGAAGTTATCTTACTTCTATCCCGTATGCGTTTCGTACAACTGGTAAGCTAGCACAAACCAGCCACTCAGGAATAAGCTTTTAACGAATAAGTTCAAAATGGTCAACACTTGTCAAAAGGAAAGGACATTATTTTTCCATTAACGTTTGTTTTCTTCCCTTAGGTAATGCATTAGTCTATTCTAGAGCGTTTAAAACATTATTCATTTGTATTACACAAAATTTCCTTTACTTGTCTATTATTTATTCAGGATAGTGATCGCGATGGTATTCTTAATGAATTCGATGATGACGATGATAATGACGGGATACCAGACAGTGAAGATCCTGATTCTAATGGTGATGGTATACCAGATTGTATTGTAAAGGTGACAATATATGTATATCATTTTATTATTGAATTTTATGTTATAGCTATTCATTCTTAATGACATTTATTTGTATCTTACACACATTTGTTGATATATAGGTGCTACTGCATGTGGAACTGATACATGTTTCAAGATGTAGACTAATGATTTCACTTAACTTGAATCCATTTCAATACTCCTGTGTTTCGATGTGCAAACAGACAAGTCTATATCACTTGTATAGAGCGATCACTCATTCTTTAAATTTTATAATGATGAATTATTAAGCATTGTTTTATGCATAGTTTATATAAGTTTGAGTATAAAAGCTCAACTGGTCTTTACTTTGAATAATTCAGTGTCTAGAACGTATACTATGGTTAGCAAATCATTAATATAACTACAAGTTTAGTAATCCATGGCGGATTAAGGTGTAAATATACCTATTATTGAAAAACATATTGCTGACGTTATATTATATTTTCTGCAGTTACCGTATTTGAATAGTTTATTTCTATGACCTTCATTATCGTTCTTGTCAAATTTGTGAATATAAACTTCGAATAGTGAACAGTATCACATTTTGTCTATCTGTTATACCAGGAAAAGAGAATATCGCTGTAGAAAATATTGCCAACCTATCGCAGGAGTTATATTCGTGAAAGTAACAGTAACTAAGACTGAAAGCGGAATTATTATATTGTTCGGTTGCAGCTTATTTATTAATACTAACTTTAAGGAATTAGTCATAATTCTATCGTAAATGTATCCTGTTGGACAAATAAATGTAGAATTCTTTTTCACATTATGATGCTAAATCATTTAAGCATGTTATTCTAGCCCACACTGAACTGCCTGAGTGATAAACACCATTCAACGTCGTTATCAGTTTCAATGACGCGTGATTTATAACTGACTAACTAATATTTTGGTTAAATAATGCTCTAGTATTTCAGTTTCCTTGCTGTTATGAGCTATAAATTATATCTCATCCAGTGGTATTACTTCGTTAACATTATCAAAGTGAACCGACGGTACGGTAGCTTGAAACCAAATATTGGAACAACAAGTTTATGGCTTTACATATGACTGTATATTTCTGTTAATCTGTTAGTCAACCAATGCATGATGCTTAGCTAAACTGAGAAACTGATATTTCTAGAATGAACATTTTCTAGATGAATAGTTTACTGTTACATGAAACTTTTTATTATAATCTATTACATGCATAAAATTTCAACTAAATCGGCTTTATTGGTAAGGAATATCATTGAAAATATCCGTTATATCCTATGAGTATGATAATTCAGGTTACATAATTTGACTACATTAATATTTGATCTGATAATGAACATGAAATTGTTATGACCTGGAGCTACTCACCCAAATCGAAATATTAACGGATGACTAAGTAGAATTATTAAATCCTATGCTCATACTCTTCAACAGAGCGTTCACTGTGCTCTCAGTATCTTCTTACTGTGTCGCCTAATTATCGAAAAGATAAACGTAACTTAAAAGTTCATTCCTCGCATCACGTAACACTGTTCCCTTAAAAGGGACATGAGTACTTCTATTAGAGCACTTTCGAGAATGACTCACTCAGAGTGAGTTTTACGGGATTTAATTCGAAGGTGTACATGCAATACGAAATTCCAGAGTAAAGTTTATTGAAAATTTCTTTTTTGGTTGACTCAAGTTGAATTTCTGAGAAATAATGCATTTCACAGCACATATAGTTATTCGATACCACCTCTGGAAGCTCTCCATCCTAACTCATATCATTGCATTCATCATGTTATAATCCTCAAATATTATTATTAAAGTCTAGTTAGTACATGAAATACAATTTATTGAACTTAGATAGTTTTGTGGAGGTGGATATAGAGTTTTATTGATTGAATTCGTTACAGTTGGTACCCTATCAACATCAGTTTGTGACGAATTCAGTCAGCAAAAATATAATTTATTGACTAGGACTTTGCTGTTATTTTTAGAATAAGCTACTAACTTTATTATACATTTTAATTGCCTAAGTATACTTATTGACCTATTATACTTTAAATGACACCTACTACTTGTTTGTGTATAAAGGCGTAGTCCTTAGTGAAATTTATGTACATATGAGTCATTTACAAACACTACTTATTATTACACAAATGATCATACATCTAATCGTTTTCATTCTGATTGGCTAATCTACTAAATGTTTTGCAAAGTTTTGAAACTTCAAAACTGAAAAGACTTAGTTAAATGATATTACGCATTGGTCTGAGTTAAATAACTATTGAAAACCAAGAAGCATTGAATAAGTGTTTCATTTTAGTATGGCAACCTTCAGTAGTGTACATCCACGACCTCATAAAGAAATCGAGCCCAGGATTTTTAGGCTTCACAGTGAACGCTGAACTGTTAGACCACTAAACCTGTTTCTGATGGTTGACATATCTAACTTAATCAATTTGTGACATATATGAGTGACTTTACTTGATATGGATCAACTCCATTGGTCACATCTTCCTAATAGGACTCTAGGAATTATCTCCAGAAATTAATCACTAGCGAGCTAATGTTAACTGTGATTTGCTGTTTTGAGATTGTTGCATGTCCTGAGTTCAACTCCACGGTGTGGTCGTGAATGTGGGTTGTGGAAGTGTCCCATACTTTAACAAAACAGATCTTAATCGCTTCCTGATTTTCAATAGCTGTCTAATCCAGAACAATTCGTGCTATTTAATTAAAATTCTATAATCACTAACATAATTGGCTTAATGAGTTAGATTGTCAATTTTAAAACAATAAATACTCTATATCAAAAGTAGAATAAAATATGAAAAATAAGAAAATGGCATTTAAAGAGTTGTTCCACTTTATGTACAGTTAACATAAGCATTATTCAGCAATTTTTATCATTCAATGTGAAATGTTAGTAACAAAAAAATTGGTTATTTAGTTATCCAATTAGTTTCACCTTTCAGTTCTAAAAGGAGTACTTTTTTGATACTTAAATGAAGCAACTTGTGAAATGTAGCTGTAAGATTGCTGTACAATGATATGTAGACTGGTATAGTAATGATTCAAGTACGCAGCTACTGACTACTTGGTTCGAAACCTGTCTCTAGTTGCTGTTTATAACATATAGCCCAAGAAAAGTTTATAAAACTATCAGTTGTTTGTGAATCCTTTTTCACAGCCATGTATAGATGTGTTATAGAATGCAATAAATGACGGATCTACTTACGATACGCTTTGCTTCAATTAGCAGTTATATTAATTTTAGTAATTTCATGAGTATTGAATGCTTATAAAGAAATATTGAAATTTCTTGAAGCTATTGGAATTTCAGTGATGACGTTGCAACAACCTAATACGAATGAAATCTTAGAAACTCTGAATTCCCTAGCTTGAAGTTGAAAAGACAGCTAAAGTTACACAATTAGTCTACCAAGCTTACAGGATACAGTACAACTAACTTCATTGCTCTCTTCATTAGCAAAGAGCCAATTCAAATAAAAATCTATACATATGTTTCCCTGAACTAATCAACGTCTAGATTATTCCTATCAAATACATTCAAAATGTTTTAATTAATAACGACTTCAGTGTGACATATTAAAAAGCCTAGATAATGGTAAGAGAAGAAAGTCTCTCACAAACAAAGGACCTCTTGTGTTAAGAGTCTCAAAGTAACAAAATTATTCAGTGTTGTAGACAAAAATAATTAAAATAAACAAACATTTGAAATTAAATCATCTTGAAATCCACTAATGACTATTCATCCAGTGTACAGTAATGATGTGTATTCAGAAGCATAAAAAGATTGTACAGGTGATCCATATTTAGGCATTTATTTTAAAGTCTAGTCCCTTAAATGACAATTTACCCATTTCGCTGAGTTCCTAGCTATGCATCAATCTAAACTATGATGAACAGCCTAACTAACCAAAATGAATCAACCTTATAATCGAATATTTATGATTCGTAAATATTCACTGTAATAAGATTGAACTCTAAGTAATAGTCAGTCAATGCAAAATATCTCAGTACTCACTACCTTCAACCATCTTAATGCTGATTCATTTGCTCCACTAACAAACAAGTGAACCTGGTTGAATGGTGACAAATCGTTTTCGTTTACTTTTTGGTTTTAAAATCATATCTGTTCATTTTATAGGATTCAGACGGGGACCATATTCCTGATCATATTGATACAGACGATGACAATGACGGTATACCGGATTTACAAGACCCAGATCATCCCATGTTTGATTATTTCCGAGATACAGATAAAGTAAGCCACAGTTATTACGACTGTTATTACGATTATTGTTAAGAACGTAAATTAGGTGTAATCTTTTTTATAAACTGTTTGCTAATAATTCAAAAGTCTATGTATACTGGGCAAAATTGTATTGAGAATAGAAGGACCATTCCTTAATTAACTAATAAGTCTTTCAACCGAACTGGAAATGTCGATAAGAAATTAGACGAATACTGGATTTTACATGTACACTTTTAAAATTTTTCCATGTTGCAAAGTTTGAATGACAAGACTTTTACATATGAGGTCAATTCTTAGCCTTTATAGACAAAGTAAAATGTTTCTATTGATTAAGTACTCAACAAGAAACATAATTAAAAATAGATTGACATATGTTTCATACAATCATAACTACGTATCTGAGTGAAACATTAAGCTTTAGAAACGGATGGCTAACAAAACCTGAACTTCCACATACCCTTAACATGGTTTCGTTTAAAAACATTAATGTCTGATATATGCAGATTAATTATGGTAGTTCAGTAGAGAGTTAAACGTAGTCTCTTGTTCGAAACCAAAATTAGTAGTCTAATGTTTTAGATCGAAATTATTCAGATTGCCTCAATTAGTACATTAGATATGGATTGACTTATCTAGTTGCAGTATTTCATAACTATGCTGGGATGAATGAATAACAGAACAAGAATTTTACTGAATTCGCCCCCCCCCACACACACACACAGACACATTAATACATTCTTGTTAATTGATTTCCTGATCACAAGTGTGTGTATTTTTTGACTTAAAGATGCAACACATCAATCTCTGTTAATACATGAGCTCGTTGAGCGTTGTCTTAAATACGATAATTATTAAAAGTGCATGATACTTGTTAACAGCGGAATTTGAGAAGCACGTTTCATTCTGTATGTTGTTTACAACTAGGATAAACCTCCTTTCAACTGTTAGTATTTACAGTAAAATTGAACGCTATACCAGTCTCTTGAAAAACGAGCACAATAAACTATCGAATTGCGACAGCCGCACTATGTTCTAAATGAATTTGATGTTTATTATTATTTGTAAAGATTCGTATCATTTTTATGCTGACAATCAAAAGAAGACAATTTCGGATTCAAGAGAAATGTAATAATTTTTTCTAAACAATGTTAATTACAAGTAATTGTATCTTCCCGTTGATTTGTTATGGACTGAAATTGACCACTGTCTGCTGCCATCCTGAGCGGATTGTCTCGATTTAGCGGTGGTGCATATGTAGGCATGAAGTTGAATTGAAACTGATAAGTGAGATCTAGGATGAGCGTTTGGTATCATTATTAAGGACTCGTTAGCCAAATTTACCTGAATCTTAGTAACTTAGTAGTGAATGCTGTGACGTTTAACACTAAACGACTTAGTTTAAGTCCTAGTGTAAAAATAAACACTGAGATCTAGGTTCCTTCGATTGATGAGTCCGAAACGAGGCGAAACGCGTGTCCAGGATTCAGTTTATAGGCCACACTTCAACTTCATCTACGTTTTTAAACATAATCTACCTTAATTCTATCCATTTTAATTGGAAGTGATTGTACACCAATTAAATGAAGCCACGTATTTTTACTTGTTTAACTATGATTGGTCAAAATGATGTTATTGTTATTGTTTTGTTTTGGTTACACCTTCACAAAAGAAATTTTTAAACTCGGTAATTTAGTGTAAACAAAACGAAGGGAAATGACAATAGAGTTCTACTGTTGTTATTTACGCCCGTAAAGTTCATCTCACTGCGTTAACCATAATCTTATAAGTTTCTGGTTATTGAACGGAGTCAGTTTATGTATGATTAAATTTGTTGTATAATGTGTTCTAAGACACGTATCTTGGTTTCGTTGGCTAATAAACATAAAAATTGAGTCTATAGCTTCTTCTAGATACTCTTGAACTTCATGCGACTAGGTGTAATTCTGTCAAAACATGTTTATGAAAGCTTGAATAGAAAATAAGTTAGCTTCTGTTAGCAACCTGTAATCATATGTAATGTATGCCTTCAACTATGTACTTTGAAATAGAATACTTATATACACTGAAAATCCAGTAATACTAGAAACCCTATTCACAAAGTTTATGGCAGTTTCTTAGAAATGATATTAAATTCTGTAAGCTACACATTTTACTCGTCAAATATTTCAATTTCAGTTTAGACAGCAGACTGAATAGTCACTCTCAGGTGTAATGATGATGATGATGATGATTATAATTCTACAGCTAGCCCAACAACCTTTGCCAATAGATGGAGCTGCAGCCACTGTTGAGAAAGGAAGTTACATTTGCTGATTATTTGATTATGGAGTAGGTGGTCAGCTAGAAGATAATTAGTCTTAGGCTTGTAAACATTTCAGAAGTGTCATGCAAATTCTCAGTTCTAAAATGCAGGAAATACGGGGGCATGTCAAATGGTAATTTATTACTAAGTAATTTGAAGACTGTGATTAGATTCCTTCAAGTTCTATTGAGCGACAACAGAAATATATTAAATATAGCCTATTGTTCGTTACAATATAGCTCTGAAATTCCAGAAACCGGCTATACTGAAGAAAATTAGTCTGGGCAAAGAAGAATAATAAAGAATCAATTAAATCAATATCAACTTAAAAGTCGCTTTATGTGGTCTATAGTTTCATGACAGATTATTCGAAATATGATTTACAATTCACAATTCTTCTGTCACTAATAAGCCAATAGTTCTTCCAGAAGTCCTACTTTAATGATGTGATTGCAAGCATACTGCTTGTTATATACAATGCAACACAATTAGCAAAACGTTTGAAGCTAAGATGAGATAATGACACTGATTAATATTGACTTCACAATAGAAAAACATTACTTCCCCTATACAAAATGGTTCTACTAGTCCAAAATATTAAAGAATCAAATTTCACTAATCGTTAACTCCAGCAACTGTCGCTAACTTAGTAAGCAGGCACTTTGCATGTTCTAGACCATACTTAAACCTTACTTCTGATCCCTTATTAGGAAACTCTCAGTTAGTGAAATGCAACTGATCTATTCGAAGGATTTCTTTTATCTGATTTCATATTCCTAATAATTACAATTTTTCCACCTTTGTCTACCGGAGTTGAGGCTGCACATAGTTGATCTAAATCTTCAGAATTCTGAACTGCTTTAAGACAGACAACTTTATGCCATTCAGTGAGCTCACCATGGTCAAAATGTTTCTCTCATATATGTCTCTAGAGTCCTTAGGCTTAGATCTCATTATAAGTCAGATTTGCTGCTAATGGCTATAAAAGGTGTAGTCAGGACATTCTTCTTCACTACTGATTATGTAGTTGCGACGTTCCTCAATGTGTAAACAGATTTAAACCATATATTCTGACCATGTAGAAGTATACGTCAAAATGTGAAGAGGAAGGACTTATACATTACTTCTCATTAGATTGAAATGTTGGTTTCTGATTTAGCCACTTCAAACAAAGTAATAATTTCAATAGAACTTCTACTACGCCAGTAATTCGAGAAGATCTGTATGTAAATCTAGAAACATTACTGAGAAAATTAACTAACTAAAAATCTTGTTACTATTGGGTGCTATGAAGTGTCGACGTTTAAAATTGTTTATCATCGCTGATAGTTGGAAGGCATATCACTGGTGAACTTCATTTAAACAATCAATGATAACCAAGAAGAACTGGATCATCTTAGACTTCTTGTTTGATGCCCCAGTGGTAACGTGAATGCACAGTGGCGAAATTTCCTAACTAAGACGAAACAACTGTTTAATGCTCCCTTATTTTCATTGATCGCCTAAATGAAGTACATCGGTGGTATGAAAATTTAGGTCAGTAAATACAAATCGTATTTACAATATTCATTATTTAAAAATATTTCAGAATGTCATCCAGTTACGGAATTTGTTAATATTAAGGTCATATATTTAATGGGAAGCATGTTTTCATCTTTCCCCTTTTAATGTTAGCTTAACATGTGTTGGATCATATGCTGGACCAACATAAATAAATCATAAATAATAACTCTTATTAACCCATGAAAACATTTTGTACGAGTTCATTAGGTCATAAATCACATCGTTATGCAACACTTGAATCAGTAGGTTTTCAATAAAACAATAATTTAATGTAATGGAATGTTTTATTAGAAAAGTTACCATAAGTTCTGATCATATGTTGTGAACTTTGCAAAAATCTACTCGTAAAATCTGTGACTTGTATAAGCAAATAACCGGGAATAGAAACAGTATTTGACAAAAGCTAAACTTATGGACTATTGGATTTCGACTCATCACAAAGCTTGAACGTGGAGAGCTTAATTTGATCTAAGATTGTGGAAGTAGACTGTCAATGGGTCCTGGAGAGTGACGAAACACCTAATCAGTACCTTCCGACTACTACCAATGATAGTTACCCTTGGATAGGTAAATAGTTAAAAATACTGAATAGCAACTTTTTAAAGCCCTCTTATTTACCTTTTGTTCCACTAGGATGGTATTCCCGATACACTGGATATGGATGATGATAATGATGGAATACCAGATAGTATCGATTTTGATTCAGATGGCGATGGATCAAATGATTTGTTTCAAGACATTGATAGTGATGGTGTTCCAGACAGTGTGGACGATGATATGAATAACGATGGTATACCGGATCATAAACAAGATCATGATTGTGATGGTATTCCGGATATTGTTGATCCAGATGATGACAATGACGGTTACTTTGACACAAAACAGGTAAGTGAAATAGTTGTTCTCGTAAAACGATTAATATCAAGTTGATGTGATTTTATTGCTATATTTACTGCTGATATTACAACTCCTACTACTCTAGCAATCATTTTTATAATTTTATGTTCCTGGTTTGACGTCGTATAGCAATTTGAATCGGTGTATAAGTGTATTTCAGGTTCTACATTAATTATAATTTACAAGATGAAGTCATAACACCTGTAAATTATAGCTGATTTAGTTTGAGTAATGATATCATTAATAAAAATAGTTCATTCGAATATTTACGGGGAAAGCACACCTTTTTCAATTGATTAAAGAAAGTTTCTTGTGGCCGTAGATTTGACTCCGTTGGGTGCCAATGAAAACTGTCGAACACTGAAAGACTGCTTCATCCTAGTATGGGACTGAACCTCACTAGTCACGACTTCACATTAAAACGTTAGGAATGTGTTGAAGATCAGATAATTTTGGAGTATTACAACTGTAATTAGATTGTCATTAGAGCCAGTGACTGATTTCACAGCATATCAAAAATTGATTAAAGTGGGAATTCCACCACTAGACACCCATCCAGTGATGCTAATTGTTAAGTGTAAGCCACGAGACCTGAGTGTTGTCGCTTCGATTCTACAGTGGGATAATCAGTGACAGTGCTGAGAGGTACTATCCTAGAATGAAACAGGTAACTAGTGCTCCGTGGTTTTCAGTGGTATCCAATCTACATCGACTTACGACTAATACATACAGCGAATTAAGTACCAGTCATTATAAAGCCATATCGATTATATTAATCGTCATGAAATAAAACCAGTATACATGTATTATGACGCGAAAGTCTTGAACATCCTTGAATTTGACATAAATGCAGAATAATTAATGGCAATAAGTACAGAATAATTTAAAATTACTCAGACAGTTACTTATTCATCTTTTGAATATATGAATGCTTTAGAAAAAAGCACTAAGAAGACCATGGATTTGGAATTTTGGAAATAGCAAAGATAATGTTAAAAATTATACGATACTGGGTAAAAAACGTTTAGATAAAAAAATCAAAGCCTTGAAATTAATGAGGCCAACTGACGTCAACTCTACACTTCTATGTATCAGTAGATTCTGTCATGCCAAATGTCATTTCCATCATAACCAGTTAAGAAACGTACTAGGTAACCATTGTCGCTGGGCTTAGGATCTTCAAGTGCCTTCCTAAAATCATAGGACGCTTATTTTACAAACACTTCAGTTTCTGAATTCGCTTCATACCAGGATCATTTGTGCACCCTACTGTGAAACCTGATGCTGAGATAAAGTAGCAATCAAATACTTCTTAATTTTCAGTGGTAGTCTAACTGAAGTTGGTGTTTGATGCAAATCGTTTTTAAATGAACAATGTCAACTAACCTATCATCATAGTAATAATCATCTAGTTGAATTAAACCTCGTTTATCGACTTTGCTTTCACTGTCATATTACCGAACACATTATTAACTGAGATAGTGAACAATATAATGGATTTTTATTACTATTTTAAATTTACATCACAGGATAGTGACAATGATGGGATACTGAATGAATGGGACGATGACGATGATAACGATGGTATTCCAGGTATGAATTTGTTCGTAATTTTCATACTAGTCGATCAATAAGTAGTCTTTAATAATTATTGGGTTCAACTGATCAAGTTACATTGTGCTCGCTAGTTTAAGTGACTCTGTATGCACTACGTTTTAGTGTTAAGTGGTCGGAAGTAGTAATTAAGATACCCTGGATTTTAGTTTCGTGCAAGGCTTAAGTATGATGAGCTGACTCATCAGTAGTAAAAATTCACAATACCATCATTTATCTTATCCATGAAGTGAAGTCTTTATCCCGTCAGCCTAACAAAATAGTAGCTAAAGATGTCGAACGTTTAAATTGTCATGAGAAGGAATATAAATAAGATTAGAGATAAACGAATTGAAATAATAGTATCCATAGTTGAAAGCTGAATACTGAAAATTTTCTTACTATTCTATCTCTTAAGCTAAATTGTCGTTCTAGTCAACACGGCCATTATAGTATCAGGCTAAGTCGATTACTAATTACACAATAATCTGTAACTGAAAAAAATGAATGGAATATAAAAAAGGCGAAAGCATAGTATTCGAAGGAAAATAAAGAGTGGACATATCATGCATTTCGTTCCATTCTGGACCCGTCGGCTGGATGTGAATGCATTGTTATCTATCACAGTTATTAATAGGCATCCAAATGTTCAATATTTGAGACTATGAAATGTTATCATTTAGGCAAACATATCGTATAATTGTGACAATTGATGACCTTTCAACCCTTTTTGCTTGTAAAAAGTGACAGTGACACTGAAATATACCATATGCAACAAGATTACACAGAATAAACGTGACAAGTATATGTTCAGCTAGCAAAATGTACAACTACGATAGAAATATAAGCAGCACACGAGGCTTATTGAGAGGGGGGTGAAAGAAGTAACTGATAATTGTCACATTCGCTTTACTAAAGAAGTTATAAAAATATGTTTTTTACTTCTATGTCAAAATAAGTAGTTTAAAGTAAAGGGTAGAGAGTGAAGAGACGGTGCTATGCATTAGGAAAAATGTATGAGCCGACAATAAACAACAGATATTTTGCTATACATAGATGATATAAATGTTAAGTAGCTGTACTGGCTGACAAATCACTCTTTCATGTACCTTATAATTTACTTCGCAGACGTAGATGATGAAGATTCGAATGGTGATGGAATTATTGATTGTCAACCACGTGATAGTGACGGTGATGGAATACCAGATCACATCGATGAAGATGATGATAATGATGGGATACCAGATCAACGAGATCCTGATTCAATGTCATTTTTACTGTATAAACACAAACGTTTCCTTGAAGCTATTCCAGGTATGAACCGAAAACGTTAATTATATATGAGGTGGTTCTATAAGTTTAATCCCTTTTAAAATTATTAATCTATATATGCGGTGCTTTCAGAATTTTATTCGTGATATATAGTTTTAATAATCAACACGCATATCTTGAAACCTTCATATTAATACCTTCACCCTTCAGTAATTGCAATTGCTTACGCGAAGAATATTTTTCATTCTAATAAATACACAAAACGTTGATAAACCCATATAAGCTTCATAACCGGCACAACAAGTTTATAGAATGTCATTTAATCGGAAAACATTTTTCGTCTGCGGGAAACTGGTTGAAACTAATTTTATTAAATTCTTTAGTATTGTTATATAAATGATCCTTATTGGTTAAAAACTTTGATTTTCAACCACCAGCTCATAGATTCAGATGCCACTTCGCCCACCTCATTTAGGGAAACTGGCTAATATTATAAGCATTCTCAAAGACGAATACACAGAACTGTACTTGATAAATGCATAACATTCTTCTATAGTCAGACACGAAAGAAATGGCTTAACCATTATTACAATGGAAAATGCTAGAGGTCAATTGTTCAAAATGAACAGTTCTGGACATAATTCCGTGTAAATCAAATCAAAGAAAAATGTAGACAGTGAATGATTGAAAAATTACAAATCTAAGAAATAACTAAAATATAACATAAAAACATCTGTCTGTTTGTTCGAAGTCAAATTTTGGCTAAAAATAAGTGTAACACATAAAGTTTTGAATGCTGTGGAGAGTATCAATTTTAGAGATACGTCTAACAAGGTTTGATGAATGGTATATTTACAAAACTTAAGCGCAGAATATTATTTAGTTTCAGACACCTAACATATGAACAGATAATATAAAATTCAAACTGAGATAATCAAGATGTCTATTAATTCAGTAGAATGTGTTGTTTATCAAATTTACTACAATACAATAAAACAATAGTTATGCAATATATTCATTTGATAATTGTTTTGCTAAAATAAGTACAATAGACACTGAATGAGATAAAATGAATTCCCTTCTTCATTTTTCATGTTACAATTCTTCAAAATGAACACAACATCATGTGAATACTTATAATGCTTTATAAGTGTAATGTTGATTACAACGTGCATGTTGTCAATTGATTTAATAGTGCATCATAACAATCACAATGGCAAGTTTAATTTATAAATGTATGGAATACGGGAGAGAGTGGTCATGATTTAGTCGAGTATAAGAAATGTGATAATTACTATGTTTATGGTGAATCAAATGCCGAAAATTGTTATTAAACCCCAAAATTAGAGATGAAGTAATCACGATCACTGTGATAATATTCATAATTAAACGTAGCTCAAGATAATATGATCACAGGGAATGATAAATTAATAAGAGGGTAAATATTTTAGTGAACAATGTAAAAAAATAATAAGATTAAGCTAAGCATTGAAGGTTCTTTTCTGAATACATAAGACTTGCAATGAAACATGATAACCGTTTACAAAGCAAAACTAAATGTAAGTACTTCTGATACATAGTTGAAAGCTGAAAGCAGGGAAGAAATGAGAATAAATTTGAAGTAACACGACGAATAACGTAGATGTTTAGTGTAGTTGTACTTACCTACTATTTGGAAGACAACATCGGGACTCACTAAATGATAGTATTTATTGACCCTTTGAAAACAATCATTTTTACTGTATTTAATCAATTTTTCTTCTCTAATTTTGCCAATTGAATCATTTACAAAAAATATATACATATTTCAGACAAACGTTTGCAAAATATTCATGTGTATATGCCGCTTTATGTGAAAAAATTTCCATATGGATTGACCGATCTTGAAGCATCTAGTGATGTACATTACGAAAATGGTGAACTATGACAATTACTTAGTTTAATAATTTTAGAGATGACATAGATGATGATTTCGTTTGTATTTTCACTATTTTTTTTAGAAATGTTATGCCTAGATTTTCTAAATGCATGCACAACAATGTAGATTGGTTGATACAATACGTGTATGTTTGTTTGTGTATACAAGAATAATCACATTTGTAGATTGGATTATTTTTATGCGTATAAACATCTTACTACTTATAAGTAAACACAGATTTCTTGTTACAAAGTTTCGTATGCTAGACAGAATTTTACGTAACATCGTAATAACTAAATCATTTATTATTTACACCTTTTATTTAAAATGTCAATCAATTACGAATCCATCTTTTCTACCAATGTGAAACTTGAGTATGTTTAGTATAAAGATCTTGGTTGTTTTGTGTTATCTAAGCTAGATAGATATTTTTTTCGTGGAGATTATGAACTTAGTCAGTACTAAGTAGATGGTGTTATCAGAAGTATGTCTAATTTACTTAGTTAAGTATTTCTGCATTTACCCAATTAGTTTTTAATTTGCATTATACTTCGTGTGTATGTGTTTCTATTTTTGGAACAATCTCACAGCTTTTTATTTTGTTCGTCTCGTTTATAGCTCATATTGCAAGACATGAGGCCAACTTACTAAACGTGGATTTAGGGGATCCAAATGATAAAGACTGTGATGGAATTCCGGATCATATTGACAATGATTTGGATAATGACGGAAAAATTGACAGAACACAAGATTCCGACATGGATGGTATATTAAATCATGTAGACGACGATGACGATAATGACGGTAAGAGTTACCGAGTAGTTTTTGCCTATTTGGCTTCTCACAATATTATAACTGAATCTGTTCAGCTATTCCGTGTAAATAACTAGGTGATGTATAAAATCCCAAAATCAAAACAAAAAACTTGTTCACATACAACCACATGATTAATAGATAACATAAACCATGCTGTTTACAAACATCAAATAACGAAACATTTAAGGCTATATCAATAAGTAGGTATACCTCTATAAAGTGATATAAGAAATTACTTACTATAACAATCGATAAACTGAGTAACAGCACAGAATTTTCTCAAATAAGTAAAAGGAGTCAACAAATTGAAATGAGAATTGTTCAAGACTAAATATTGAAGCTGTAACAAATAAATAAATTCCCTGAAAACAACATACGAAATGCGAATTGCTCACTGAGACTGGTAAAGC
This sequence comes from Schistosoma japonicum, assembly GCA_025215515.1. Taxonomy (NCBI): domain Eukaryota; kingdom Metazoa; phylum Platyhelminthes; class Trematoda; order Strigeidida; family Schistosomatidae; genus Schistosoma; species Schistosoma japonicum. Next base: position 21,506,077 of record CM046063.1, on the reverse strand, counting down.
AATGCATTTACAGTGATAGAGAGGATTAATTGTCAAGAATATATGTAAATTCCTAGTGACCAATGCATTCGGCACCATGGGCTACAATTTTAAAAATGAATAGCAATAACAAACTAGTGAATCTTAATAAGTAGTATCCTATGATACAAAAAAAAATAGCTAAATACATAAAACACGAAGATTAGATGTTACAAACAGAATAAACGAGTAGTTTCAAAATTTCGGGTTCGAATAGGTACAATTCGTAAACAAATTTTTCTGAAAGCTACAGAGAAGTGCGCACGTATTTCACTGTGGTTTGAAACTTAATAGCTGTGTACCTTAGGCTAATGTGTCAAGAACAAAGTGTCAACTTCGAACTGCACAGGCTAATCACAAACGAGTGATTACATTTCTACGGTAGTCGACAGGCACTTTAGATGAAATTAACATTCAGAGTTGAATATGACTATTGATAGATAGGCTGAAACTTGACTAGAACTTTGGTGAATCTATGTGTTATTAGAATGGTAATCGATAGTATACCAGTTAATATCCTCACCTGCTTTTTGTGTGGGTGGCCTCGGTTTCAAGATTTTAAAATATGTCACATCGATAAATTGTATCTTCGTGGCCTACAACAAAATATTCATTTAATTTTTGGCTATTCCGTGAGCGTGTTTTTAAAAAATGTTATGAGCCGCGCCACTAATTTGAGGATAATGAGATTTTCTTCACTCATGCTAAGTAGTTGCGACTGTGTACCACAGTATATGAACATGGGCTTATGATCATGACTTAATTGTTAGTTATTTGGATGAGCTGAAAAATTGAACCTAAATGGTAGCATGCTTCATTTTGTTGAAGTATTCTTTTTCAAAACTCAGTATTCCAAATACCAGTTACGAAATAACACAGTGAGAACTTGACAGTAGTAATAGTAGCACTGCTTTGTACAAACTAGGAGATGGAATCACAAGCAAGCCAATCAGCCTACAAACAGTCCGAAGTGATAATATATGTGAAACTGTGTCCTAAAAGTGAGTCATTCAGTGCAATGTAAAGATGGTAGATCATGTATTAAATACAAAGATCAATGTAACAAACTGATTTAGGCAAACGTACAGATAATGACATAAAGGGAGAGGATACATGAATTATAACAAACAGCAACTTTATTGTAGAAACACTAAGACTGAAAGTGGGCATAAGTCATATGATTACCTGAGTTTATGTGATCTCATTATTGGAGACCACCTCACGATTACCATAATCTTGAAGTGGTAACTTTAGCGGTCATGGTTAAATGATAGCCTGCAACATGTATCCTCTATTATTCGAACTTAAAAACACATGTTTATACACATCAAATACAACTTCACAATATATCATAATTAGGAAATCTCAGCATGTGCATAACTTGGTCGATTGTGATGCAAAATTGATTAACAGGTATATGATTAACTGTAACTGATGTGCTCTATAGGAAACATCACAATATCAATTAAGTTAAATGAGGCCATCCTAGGTGATTTAACAGAACGTATCAGTGAAAACATTTACTAGGTCTGCTTATGAGAACAAACAGTCACGCTACAAATAACAGTGTATTACGATGTCTTTAGGTATCCCCCATGTTGTATTAAGGTCTTCTGTTACCTAGCCTGCTACAAACATGATTACAGTTCGTCCTCAATTCATAACAGCCCTGACAACCAAAGCCTACAATGAATCAGGTGTCTAGATTCTTGTTCAAGTGAGTTTTAAGTTTGTTTAATTACTTGACAATATACCACATAGTTCTGTACTTTAATTAATGGTTTTGGCTATGGAGTACGCTGTCAAGCTATTCAAATCTGCTGGCTTTAATTATATTGGCGGATTGTTATGTAATATGATTTCATTTGAACAACGGTTTAACTGCTTACAACTCAATACATTTCAATACCTTAACAGTATATTACTTGACTAAGACGAATGTATTGAGTAGTGTTCAAATTCCAGTTTAAATGAATTCGCATTATGCCTAAATGGTTTGACAACAGGCTACACAGTCTAAGCCCTTATTCATACATATTTCTATGTATACCTGCTTTGGTTTGTATGTTGGTCTGACTACTCACTGTAATAACCTACAGGCTATAACCATTAGTGGAGAATAATTTTCAACCTAAATAAAAGTTGATTATAATTTGTATTAAAATAAATCAATAATAATTTGAAACAGAAAAACTTATTTTTCCTGTTTTTGTTGTTTCCCGCGAAATTTTTAATTTTTGTTTAGGTATACCTGATGCATTAGATCCTGATGCAAATGGTGATGGCATCCCAGATTGTCGACGTGATGGTGGACTACATTACAAATTAGTTAAATCCCCTTCAGGATTAATTAAAAAAGTACTAAGAATACGTGAACCAACACAGGAAGAACAACATATGGCCTTATATGGTAAATGAGGCTAAACGTAAATTAATACGAATACGGGCCAAACTACGTGAACCTGTACCAAAGAATACAATACAGGCAATTCCATCAATGGATTTTGATGACATGAATGATAATCCAGATAATCATGAAATCAAAAATAATGCTAATGAGAAGAAAGTGAAAGTGAAGTCAGTCAACCCTAAACTTGTTCATTCTAATACCAATATGAAAAATGAACATACAACAACTACTAAAAAAGAAATCGGTGGTACAAATTCAAAGAAAACATCAGCACAAGGATTAAAGCCAAGTTCAGCTTCAAAACAACAGCAACAACTACCTCCTAAACACTCTAATGAACATACTGCTAAATCAGCTAATAAACGACAGAATCGTAAATTAGCAACTTTCACACCAAGTGAAAATATTGATTTATTAAATTCTTTGAATAATGATATCTTACTGAAATGCTGAATGTATTGAATATCCTTGTTATAACGCTGCTACTAATGTTGATGTTGTTGATGATGATACCGGCAATACAGTGGATGAGGAATCGGTTAATTTAGCTGAACCTAATCTTAAAACATCTATATTTGGCAGTTTTCTGTTACCTGGAGCAGCAGCAGCCAAATCAGCTGATGAAATAATTGCATCACGTAAAAAGGAAGCAGTAAGAATGAAACAAAATGAAGCTGAACAATTAAAATCAAGTGATAAATTAAGACTTAAAAAACAGAAGGTTAGAAGAGTTTCAAAGTTAAACTATTCATCAATTCAGTTTCTTATTTAAACAAAAATGTGTTAATAACCTTTTTTTACTACTAAAACTTGAAAATCTCAAATTTATCATTCATTAGTTTATGTTATTTCTGAACATTTTTTAAAACATAGAATTAAGTAGTTGTTCAGCTATAAACTAGTTTCCTAGCATTTATTCTCAGCCTACTTTATTTTATTATTTTCTTATTGATAACTATTCTTAATTCAGACTAGTTCTATCTTTTATTCATGTCTATTGACTGGATATAAACTATGTTTCAACTCTAGACAATTACAAACATTAATAAATATTATCAGTAAAATAATTGACTGAATCTTTTTTTTAAAAAAAAAGATAATACCAAACATTTTGGTGATATTATATTCTTTGGGATTATTAGCTTGATATTTACTATATTGTCATTGTCATCATACTCATGATCATCATAAGATCATTTCCTGTGTAGTAATAAAACTAAAGAATTCTCATTTAGTGACTAATGACACAGTAGAACTTGAAGTCTGAAATTATATCTAACCAAATCAATATTCAATAGAGACTTTCTGTTTAGCACTTTGACTAGAGGAACAGTGTATATTAGAGTGAAGTTTTTTAAAAAAAACTTCATTTAATTTACCAACTTTAATTATATTCGTGTTTTTTTATATGGTATGTGTGGAACTGCGCTACACTGGACTAGTTTACAAAAGACAATCATAGATAATCACAAAATAATGAAATAAAATCATTCATGCAAATCTCATTCAGATGCTCAACACCTTCATCCTATATGAACGAGAAATTGACCAAAATTAATCGATAAGACACTCGTAGTGAAAACTGAAAGCCGTTTGGGATAATCTCAGCTAAGTCAAATGATGAAATCAGTTATAAGAAGCATGGTGAACTAACTTAAAGGAAACTGGTTACTTTTATCTCTTCATTTAGATACATTACAATATATCATGGTATAACATAATGATTAAAAATTATTATAATCGAAGACAAAAGTAATAATAAGTGCTAAATAGCCCATTGTAAAATAGTATAAAGTGAAGCATTTTGTATTTGTCACAATACTAAGTGTTACGAACAATTAATCAGTGTTACTATTTAATTATAAATTTTAAACTAAACATTTTCTAATGCTTATCAGTCTACTACCAGCGAACTTGGATTATGACTCGTAATGAAATCGAGAATTGAGAAATGCATTCTATTTAGGGTCTTTCAGATGAATATATCTGCATTTCAGGGTTGATATTCTTACTGAGATTCATACCTAGTACTTTTAACTTCAAGTGCCAAAGAATATGAGACCATAAATTTGTAATAAGAACTAATCCATGATGTTGGTTCTGAATCCACCTGATTATCAACACTGCGATATAAACATATTCATCTAATAAATCCTAAGTAATAAGAAACACCACTCTTACAATGTACTGCTAGTCACAGTTCAACTTCACTAAATTTCTCAATTAGACGTTAATATTGCGTAAATCTACTCATATGAACCTATTCGATCTCCGATGGGGTCGTTTTAACGCACTGCTGAAGAGTCCCATACTAGGACGAAACAGCTGTCCAGTGCTACTAGGTGATCATTGGTTGTCTAATTCAAATCAATTCGTGATATCAACATTGATATTATAATACAGACAGATCAACTGTAGTCAGCGATATCACAACAAGAAAACTCAAATTAAAAGAAACGAGTGAAATACCTAACTCCATCGGCACTCTAGTTTGTTACTTTATATTTTGTTTGTTTTAGAATAAAATACTTATCCGTAAGAACGGGTTATTGATTATTTTATAGGCGGAAGTATTAACGCTCTACTTTCAACTACTAGGTTGTAGATTTGCGTCTAGAATCACCTACTTATGTTTAGGCAGTGAATTTATATCACTTGCCTACAAACATAAAGTGTGGCTCAAAGCCTAGTACACAAATCCGTATGTGATAAGTCAATTACATCAGATAGCAAACGGTTTGCATAAAATCATTGTTCATTTTAAACACTCGGATATCATTTTTAGTTGTATTAATAATCGGAAACCGATAAGTTAGGAGACGTTATTGAATTTTCAAATCTTCTGACTTTAAAGGTGCTAAGAAGTTCAACTTACCAACATCTAAACACAATGAAGAACAACGTAACTTGAATATGAACTAGTAAGAAATTTATACAAAACTCAAGATGGCCAAAATAAGAAAAAAATGATATTACAATAGTGGAATAAGTTTTATCGGTACAGTTTGCAAAACTTCTGCTTCCATTATTATTCACTTGAAACGGCTATCTCTAGCCAAGTGGGCTGGTTTTAAACCTTGTTGTCAATGGTCGTGTTAAATCTTTTTTTATCTACTGGCTCTGTATCATACACGTAATTACTAATCTCAGTTTGTAGACATTTTGAAACCACTTGGTTACACTCCAGTTCATCGACCGTAGTTTATTTGACACTTGTGGATGAAAAATGTGCTTAGGAAGTACATCAACTTGTTGAAGGTAAATTCATCATATGGTGTCAATCGAGTCACTGTCCTTAAACAACCACCTCCAAGCCTATGTAAAATATTGTTCGATAGATTTACATGCGATACTTATTTATTTTGTTGAAGATATGTACTTGAAAATAATCCATTCTTAATCTCACAATTTTAGGGATTAACCAAACCAGAAATTCTCTCATCAGTTCGAAATATTTAGAGGACGTAGTCCTATACAATAAAGGTAACGACAAAATTCCGTTGTCTTTACGCCGTCAATAAAAATTTAAGAACACCTGAGATACATTTATCTTCTTCAAAATGCGATGTTACTTAACAACTGGTCTATTTGGATGATAGGCAGAGAAATACTTCAGTTTGCTAGTAATTTATTTATTTTCAAGGTCATCTTAGCCATTGTAAGTTGACAGCACACTAAATGTCAACACCGACACAAAATGTTTTCATACTTTTTATCCACTTATATTACATGTAGTATAAGAAAGATGTTAGTTTGTCTCTATCAGAACCAACAACCTTGAACAGCATTTTTTCGTAACTTTACGTTTGTTATATCATTCAGTATGTAAGGTCACAGACTAAGAGTTAGTGACAGTCACGTGTCCTTGATTAAGAGCAGAACCTCCGAGTGAGTAGTGGTGAATTTAGACGTAGGAAACAATATAGTAACAAAAAATCAGTTAATAAACCCGTTTATGTGGGCACAGTTTTAACTCTTAGTATTATACGATGAATGGCATAGGAGTAGGATAGAGGTTTAGAACAGACGAAATATGGCATGATCTTACTTATTTAACCTACTGACTCTTGGTCTGTTGTAAATTTTCTGACTTAGTTCACAAGATAATTGCAATTTATTATTATAAAATTTAGATGGCATGGTTTTGACATAATGTACACTTTTTCAAGTGTGTTTATTCCCTAACTTTATTCAGATTTTAAGCTTAATATCATCTCTGGCATAGACGCTTCTTATCTGTTGCTTACATAGTTTGCTAGCTCTGTGAATATATATATATATATATATATATATATATATATATATATATATATACAGTTTTGTTGCATTCTATATTTCTTCTACATAGTCGTCATTAAACGATAATGCTCACACAAATCTGTCAACCAACTTTCAAAATGAATATATTCCTTGTTCACCAGTCAATTAAAACAACTTTAATCTGTAGTTTTACTTACAGTATACGTATAGTAAACCAGAAAATGAGATACCAAACATTTTTTAAGCCTTTAAGTATAAATTCTATAGAGAGGTATATCTGTTGTTTAGTAAATGATAGCCCAAATATTTTTAGGTGGAATGGGGTGGGGATTGTTATTTGTTGATAACTCCCCGAGCCTTTATATAAGCAAGCCAACAGAAATGTGATATAAATGTGTATAAAATTGATGTCATGTTTATATGCTGTATAGTTTCAAAAAGCCTATTTCAGTGTTGAATTATCCCTCATAGTGACAATTCTAAACTTACATGTATCACTATATTTCACTTGGTATATTATTTACCTGCGTGTTTTTTTGTCCTAGTTTCAACAGTATTTAAACATAATTACAAGGAATTTAGATCAAATTTGAAATACAAAAGTATTGACTAAGGTTTTATTATTGTGCTAGTAAAAAAATGGAAAAGCCGGAATTATCTGCAACTGATGCTTATGAACAGTTATAGTGTAGCACAGCACAAAATGCTTGATTGAAAACATAAATACGGTAATCTTCAGGACTTGAAATAAATTCTTCAATGAAATTACACTTTGGTGTGCAGTGCACTCTCATAAAATAGACAAAATATTACCCAACGTTCTGGGTACGATGATTTCTTAATGAGCATGAAAATTTCTCATGTAGACTCAGCCAAGAATGTTTGTTGACAAACGCAGTCATATTTTAGTTAACAGCATTTACGAAAGTCACTTTTTAAATAAAATTATAATGTTTGTCACAGATTGATATCAGAAAGGGAGTTACTAAAGAAACACCCATCATTGAATAATCTTTGACTAGGCGACTCCAAAATTGGACATACCATAGATACTTTCCGGAATAAAAATCGTTACTATTAGATTTCATCGCAAGCATGGTAACATTCAGATCATCATTTGATCTAGCGGATAAGTATTATGACATTGTCGTCTAATAAATGAATAATCTAAAAGTTTGATACTGTAGCTCCAAACTAGTAGCGGATAATATAAAAAAATCACTGCTACCATAGTAACCTTAATTTACAATTTTAGTGTGAAGATGAACTTTTAGCTACTAAAGCATTCAACTAAAAGAAAAGTACAAGTTTAAATTACTTTTTATTTTATTACACACGTATAGTCAGATTCAACAATATCCTCATTGAAATGATAAATATCATATAAAGTAATATCTAAACGTGGATCTCAGTAATAGAAACTAATTAGGAAGAAATCATTGTTCTGCTTTAAATTATTAAGTTTCTCTCTAAAAATCATTTCTACTGAGTAATTGAAAAACAAAGTATCTATTTTCACACAAATTTATATTGTTTGTATTAGCTTGAAAATAGTTGAAAAAAACTAATTTTATTCAACTCTTCAGATGGTAGTAATTGGGTGTTGTAAAAAGATGTTAACTTGATATCCTGAATCAGTCTGAATTAGACAGAGGATCTTGCGTTCGGTTTCTGGTGGTATTGTGGATGTGCACTGCTGAAGAGTCCCACGTAAGGACAAAGCAACTTCCCGGTGCTTTCTGGGGGATCAATGGTTGTCTTATTCAGACCAGTTCATGATATCATATTAGTTTTTATATGGTAATTGAATTTAAGTGTTAGTTTACTAGAAACATACCAATATTTACTCCAAACGACTGTATGATTCTTAGGAAAACGCAGTTTAACCAACTATATTCAAAGTAACTGATCTATTTTGTAATTGCATTATTATTATGACTAATAAGATTGATAATTTGTTGAGTTGTTAGTTGTAATAGTACTAAATGTAGCAATTTGTAACACTTCAGTATAGTTTATGAATTAACAGACGATTGTTTTACATATTAACTTATATGAAAAGGAATACCATTTAAACACTAAATTAAAGGAAATACAATGATTGTTTCTAAATACATTTTACAATATTTCATAAACAATTAACATTTTATTCAATTAAATATAAACCAATATTCATTATTTTATGCTAATTATTAGCAGGAAAAAGAAAATGACAAATCTACACACTCCATAAATAGTAAACAATACTGTGATGCTGATTCATGTCAAAAGACAAAACATCATCAACAAGGAAACCATTTCAAAGAACCTCATTCTATCACAAATTATTTACAAAATCATGATGGTGACGACGATGATGATGATATAAATAATAATGAAGATGAAGATGAACCGTCATCAGATTCAGATGGAAATGGCATACCTAACGACATGGAGGATGAGGATAATGATGGCATCCCGGATTATCTAGAAAGTGATTCGGATGAAGATGGGATACCTGATTACATGGAAGATGATGATGGAAATGGAATACCAAACTATTTAGAAGACGAAAATAAAGACGGAATACCGGATTATTTGGAAAACTGCGAAGAAAATAAAAGAAAAGGTAAGTTAAATTTGGAAAGAAGTACAAAACGAAAAACTAAAAATATAGAAAAACAAACACATGAACATAAAAATGATTATATAAGTAAAAATAAAAAAAATAAAAAACATAATTCTGAGAAAAAAGAAATTCAAATGAAAAGAAAAGGTGAACACGGAAATAAAAAACAGAATGATGGTGAAAAAAATACAAAATTCAAAAAAGATCTAGCTAAACAAGATAGCATTAACGATTACATAAAAGATGAAGATCAGGAATGGAATTCCAGACCACCTAGAAGGTGACTCTGATGGAGACGGCATTCCCGATCATCTAGAAGACGAGGATGGTGACAGAATCCCAGATTACCTAGAAGATGATGATGGTGATGGCATTCCGAATTATCTGGAAAAGAGACACGATCACAGAGCCACCAAAATTCCTAGGCACATCGATAAGGACGGTGATGGAATTCCAGACCACCTAGAAGGTGACTCTGATGGAGACGGCATTCCCGATCATCTAGAAGACGAGGATGGTGACGGAATCCCAGATTACCTAGAAGATGATGATGGTGATGGCATTCCGAATTATCTGGAAAAGAGACACGATCACAGAGCCACCAAAATTCCTAGGCACATCGATAAGGACGGTGATGGAATTCCAGACCACCTAGAAGGTGACTCTGATGGAGACGGCATTCCCGATCATCTAGAAGACGAGGATGGTGACGGAATCCCAGATTACCTAGAAGATGATGATGGTGATGGCATTCCGAATTATCTGGAAAGAGACACGATCACAGAGCCACCAAAATTCCTAGGCACATCGATAAGGACGGTGATGGAATTCCAGACCACCTAGAAGGTGACTCTGATGGAGACGGCATTCCCGATCATCTAGAAGATGAGGATGGTGACGGAATCCCAGATTACCTAGAAGATGATGATGGTGATGGCATTCCGAATTATCTGGAAAAGAGACACGATCACAGAGCCACCAAAATTCCTAGGCACATCGATAAGGACGGTGATGGAATTCCAGACCACCTAGAAGGTGACTCTGATGGAGACGGCATTCCCGATCATCTAGAAGACGAGGATGGTGACGGAATCCCAGATTACCTAGAAGATGATGATGGTGATGGCATTCCGAATTATCTGGAAAAGAGACACGATCACAGAGCCACCAAAATTCCTAGGCACATCGATAAGGACGGTGATGGAATTCCAGACCACCTAGAAGGTGACTCTGATGGAGACGGCATTCCCGATCATCTAGAAGACGAGGATGGTGACGGAATCCCAGATTACCTAGAAGATGATGATGGTGATGGCATTCCGAATTATCTGGAAAGAGACACGATCACAGAGCCACCAAAATTCCTAGGCACATCGATAAGGACGGTGATGGAATTCCAGACCACCTAGAAGGTGACTCTGATGGAGACGGCATTCCCGATCATCTAGAAGACGAGGATGGTGACGGAATCCCAGATTACCTAGAAGATGATGATGGTGATGGCATTCCGAATTATCTGGAAAAGAGACACGATCACAGAGCCACCAAAATTCCTAGGCACATCGATAAGGACGGTGATGGAATTCCAGACCACCTAGAAGGTGACTCTGATGGAGACGGCATTCCCGATCATCTAGAAGATGAGGATGGTGACGGAATCCCAGATTACCTAGAAGATGATGATGGTGATGGCATTCCGAATTATCTGGAAAAGAGACACGATCACAGAGCCACCAAAATTCCTAGGCACATCGATAAGGACGGTGATGGAATTCCAGACCACCTAGAAGGTGACTCTGATGGAGACGGCATTCCCGATCATCTAGAAGACTGAGGATGGTGACGGAATCCCAGATTACCTAGAAGATGATGATGGTGATGGCATTCCGAATTATCTGGAAAAGAGACACGATCACAGAGCCACCAAAATTCCTAGGCACATCGATAAGGACGGTGATGGAATTCCAGACCACCTAGAAGGTGACTCTGATGGAGACGGCATTCCCGATCATCTAGAAGACGAGGATGGTGACGGAATCCCAGATTACCTAGAAGATGATGATGGTGATGGCATTCCGAATTATCTGGAAAAGAGACACGATCACAGAGCCACCAAAATTCCTAGGCACATCGATAAGGACGGTGATGGAATTCCAGACCACCTAGAAGGTGACTCTGATGGAGACGGCATTCCCGATCATCTAGAAGACGAGGATGGTGACGGAATCCCAGATTACCTAGAAGATGATGATGGTGATGGCATTCCGAATTATCTGGAAAAGAGACACGATCACAGAGCCACCAAAATTCCTAGGCACATCGATAAGGACGGTGATGGAATTCCAGACCACCTAGAAGGTGACTCTGATGGAGACGGCATTCCCGATCATCTAGAAGACGAGGATGGTGACGGAATCCCAGATTACCTAGAAGATGATGATGGTGATGGCATTCCGAATTATCTGGAAAAGAGACACGATCACAGAGCCACCAAAATTCCTAGGCACATCGATAAGGACGGTGATGGAATTCCAGACCACCTAGAAGGTGACTCTGATGGAGACGGCATTCCCGATCATCTAGAAGATGAGGATGGTGACGGAATCCCAGATTACCTAGAAGATGATGATGGTGATGGCATTCCGAATTATCTGGAAAAGAGACACGATCACAGAGCCACCAAAATTCCTAGGCACATCGATAAGGACGGTGATGGAATTCCAGACCACCTAGAAGGTGACTCTGATGGAGACGGCATTCCCGATCATCTAGAAGACGAGGATGGTGACGGAATCCCAGATTACCTAGAAGATGATGATGGTGATGGCATTCCGAATTATCTGGAAAAGAGACACGATCACAGAGCCACCAAAATTCCTAGGCACATCGATAAGGACGGTGATGGAATTCCAGACCACCTAGAAGGTGACTCTGATGGAGACGGCATTCCCGATCATCTAGAAGACGAGGATGGTGACGGAATCCCAGATTACCTAGAAGATGATGATAGTGATGGCATTCCGAATTATCTGGAAAAGAGACACGATCACAGAGCCACCAAAATTCCTAGGCACATCGATAAGGACGGTGATGGAATTCCAGACCACCTAGAAGGTGACTCTGATGGAAACGGCATTCCCGATCATCTAGAAGACGAGGATGGTGACGGAATCCCAGATTACCTAGAAGATGATGATGGTGATGGCATTCCGAATTATCTGGAAAAGAGACACGATCACAGAGCCACCAAAATTCCTAGGCACATCGATAAGGACGGTGATGGAATTCCAGACCACCTAGAAGGTGACTCTGATGGAGACGGCATTCCCGATCATCTAGAAGACGAGGATGGTGACGGAATCCCAGATTACCTAGAAGATGATGATGGTGATGGCATTCCGAATTATCTGGAAAAGAGACACGATCACAGAGCCACCAAAATTCCTAGGCACATCGATAAGGACGGTGATGGAATTCCAGACCACCTAGAAGGTGACTCTGATGGAGACGGCATTCCCGATCATCTAGAAGACGAGGATGGTGACGGAATCCCAGATTACCTAGAAGATGATGATGGTGATGGCATTCCGAATTATCTGGAAAAGAGACACGATCACAGAGCCACCAAAATTCCTAGGCACATCGATAAGGACGGTGATGGAATTCCAGACCACCTAGAAGGTGACTCTGATGGAGACGGCATTCCCGATCATCTAGAAGACGAGGATGGTGACGGAATCCCAGATTACCTAGAAGATGATGATGGTGATGGCATTCCGAATTATCTGGAAAAGAGACACGATCACAGAGCCACCAAAATTCCTAGGCACATCGATAAGGACGGTGATGGAATTCCAGACCACCTAGAAGGTGACTCTGATGGAGACGGCATTCCCGATCATCTAGAAGATGAGGATGGTGACGGAATCCCAGATTACCTAGAAGATGATGATGGTGATGGCATTCCGAATTATCTGGAAAAGAGACACGATCACAGAGCCACCAAAATTCCTAGGCACATCGATAAGGACGGTGATGGAATTCCAGACCACCTAGAAGGTGACTCTGATGGAGACGGCATTCCCGATCATCTAGAAGATGAGGATGGTGACGGAATCCCAGATTACCTAGAAGATGATGATGGTGATGGCATTCCGAATTATCTGGAAAAGAGACACGATCACAGAGCCACCAAAATTCCTAGGCACATCGATAAGGACGGTGATGGAATTCCAGACCACCTAGAAGGTGACTCTGATGGAGACGGCATTCCCGATCATCTAGAAGACGAGGATGGTGACGGAATCCCAGATTACCTAGAAGATGATGACGGTGATGGCATTCCGAATTATTTGGAATCTAGAAATGATGTAGACGATGTCTTTGATTATTTTGAAGATACATATGTTGATCGTATTTTCTGATTATTCTGACAATGAAAATGATGTGGATTCTACAAATGTGTATGAACATTCACATACATATAAGCACTATCATGATAATAATCAAAATGGCATTCCGGATGTTTTAGAAATTGATCAAGATGGCGATGGCATTCTTGATTATATGGAAGACTCTGATAATGACGGTATTCCAGATTATCTCGAAGATTCTGATAATGACGGTTTTCCAGATTACATTGACAATACAATTACTCCTAAGCGTGACATTCATTTAAAATTTCATGATAAAAATAAAAATGGCATACCAGATCATTTAGAAAGTGATTCTGACTATGATGGTGTTCCTGATTATTTAGAAGATTCTGATAAGGATGGTATACCAGATTATTTAGAGGATACTGATTCCGACGGTACGCCAGACTATATGGATGAAGATGCTTTGACGCAGTTTTCACCAAGAAAAATTCGTGGTCGTGGTATCGGTAAGAAATTTGCTGATGCTGATAGAGACGGCATACCAGACCATTTAGAAGGTGATATTAATCATAATGGTATTATTGATTATTTGGAAGATATTGATAATAACAGTATACCAGATTATTTGGAAGATTCTGACAAGGATGGGATACCAGATTATTTAGATGAAGATTCTACAACAAAATTTTCTCCTAAAGTGTTAAGAACATTAAAACCAGTTAAACACTATGCCGATATAAATGATGATCATGTGCCAGATCATTTAGAAGAAGATTCTGATGGTGACGGTATACCAGATTATCAAGAAGATTCTGATTCGAATGGTATACCAGATTATTTAGAAGACAGTGATGGTGACGGTATACCAGATTACATAGATGAAGATGCTACAACGCAATTTTCACCAAGACGATATCGTAAATTACGTTCTACAATGAAATTTGAAGATTCTGATGGTGATGGCATACCAGATCATCTACAAGGTGATTCGGATGGTGATGGAATATTAGATTTTCTTGAAGATAGTGATGGTGATGGTATACCAGATTATTTAGAGGATGCTGATGGTGACGGTGTTCCCGATTATTTAGATGAAGACGCTAATAGTCAGTTTTCACCGAAACATTTCACTGATAAAAATAAAGATGGTATACCAGATCATTTAGAAGGTGATTCAGATGGTGATGGTGTGCTAGATTACCTTGAAGATACTGATCAGGATGGTGTGCCAGATTACTTAGAAGATTCCGATCATGATGGCATACCAAATTATTTGGATAATGATGTTGTTGATGTTGAAGTTGAGGCAGTTATTGAAGCATATGATAAAGATACTAATAATAATGGTATAGCAGATTATTTAGGAAGATTGGGACGGTGATGGTATACCAAATTATTTAGAGGATGAAGATCATGATGGCATTGTCGACTTCTTGGATAAGCAAGATAATCGCTTATTACGACTGTCTAAAAATAAAAAATCCAAACTTCAAAATTTGAATGACAAAAATGCCAATTTTATACCAGACTATGTGGAAGATGATTTAGACGGTAATGGTATTCCAGAATTTAAACAAGATTCTGATGGTGATGGTATACCAGACTATTTGGATGAAGATTATTTGCATAGCTTTCCAAAGGCATCGAAGAAGAAAAAAAGGAAACTGAACAAAAAATCTTCAGGTGAAAAAGCTATAGCTGCTCATGAAAAGCAAGATTCTGATGGTGATGGGATCCCAGACTATTTGAACAATGATGCAAATGGAGACAGTGTGCCGGAAGATAAAGGTAAATATGAATGTTTTTTAGCATTCTTTTATTGACAGCCATTTTCTGTGGTATTTAAATAAAGAAATTAACTAAAAAAATAACATTGCTGATAATAGTTTCCGAATAAAATAACACTGCTATGAACAAGCGTCACTTACTCTAAAAACAAAGTATGTTGAACTTCGTGGAAATGAGTTATGGTGCATCACATGAGAGTTTAGGCAAGGTCAGGAAAATAAGCCAATCACTCAGTATTAAGGGATGTGGTTCTCTGGCCTACCACTAAGCTATTCAAATATATAATGTCAAGAGTGTCTAAATTATAATTTAAGTAAATTGCCTCTATGCTCAAGTGGTTTGATAACATGCCTGATAACCAAGCATGAATATCAAGTTAATTTACATAAATTCTCTGAAGAATTCCAGTACTTTAGTTAATCACATAAAATGAAATTTTTTATGCTATACTTCTGAAATGTCGTTACTTATGGTTTATCATTTGACTGTTTTCTTTGTGAACGGACTAGCAATGAAACATGGCAGAATTACTGTTAGCTTTCTTTGACTTTTACCTGATTTTATCATACAAGTTACATCAAATTTTACTACTACGAACATATAAACTGTGCTTAAAATCTTACTTTGTCGTTTTTGCCTCGCTCAACGAAAGAAAATATTTTATACCTTGACACGACAGTCAATCTGTCACATATGTTGATTGGTTCAAGTCGCCACCATACATCATCACATCAGTATAAGTAACAAGGTATTACAAACACAAATCAAAAAGTTTATATACATAATAAGATACGAGAAGAAAGTTATACAATGCAATAAAAAGGTAGAAATTAATTCTGAAGCTCAGAATCCAAAGGAAGACAATAAGAGAGTGCATCTGAGGCATTGAAACCAATTCTGAGCCTTGTTATACTGCACCTCTTACTACTGTGCAGATCTCAGCCAAGTAGTGTTCACCTACCAGCATGACTTAGAACAGTGAATAATGGTTTTACCGACTGGTGTTACATATTAGTTTGGCTGCTCCTAGCTTCCTTCTACCTAACTCTTCCTCCAGTCAACATTGCACATCATGGTAGGCGGTGGTAAAGAATGCACAAACATATATCCTAACCATCTAAAGAGATAAAAATCCATAATATCGCTGGTTAATTTACCACACTTTCCTGGTACCTTGCATTTATTCTCAGTGTTTCCCATATTTCGATCCCTAAAGCTCCGCCATAACTATTTTGATTATAAAATTTCTCCATATACAAGGCACTTGTCTATTAATTACAATCAATAACCTCTCAGGTAATTCTAATTTAGTAACTTATTTTCATAAAATCAGCTACTGTACAGTATAAACAGTTGGTGAATAAAAAGTAAATAACTCATCGATTTTACTGCCATACAGACGATATTTTAAAACAATATGCAAAAAAGCAAAGAAAAACTTGAGTATACCAAACAACTTGAAATTTTTGACTAGTGATAAGTTTTGCTCCAAAAATTCTAACAGAATTTTCCTTGTCTAGTAGTATGAAATTGTTGATGATGCTTATCGAATAGTTTTTTCTAATGTTTATTAACAAATCTGTATCAAAGAGACTAGAATATATCTTTTATATTGTCGGGATAACAAAAGAGCGTAGATAGAATAAATGAATCCTAGGATATGTTTCTGGCAATATTTTGTAGATAAGTCTAAATTCACAACGTCAGTGGTTGGTTATACCACAAAGTGAACTGAAGGTACCGGTAAATTACCTTGGTTCTTAGTAAACAACTGATTTCAAATTCAATTTCTTATTAGTGGTAATTTATTTTAGAACATTCATGTGTTTAGTGTATTTGATTCATAAAAGCCCAGTTTGTGTGGTGTGAGTAAAGATTTCTTTATTCTATAAAAGTCTTTTAAACAGAAAAAAAGTGACCAGTTAATGTTTATAAAGAAAGACTGTGTACGACGGAATCGGGAAGTATTGGTTATCAAGCATCACACAACTCTTCCCCTCCTCCCCCTGCACTCGAAGGTTAACAGAATATAAAACGATAATAATTTTTAGGAAAACTATATTTAGGAGTAAGCAGATGTAGAGGAATGTGAAACTTTTAAATTAACAATCTAAAGGAAAGAGAATTTCACGTCGAACATTTTTTGAATTCAGCCAAGATCCTTCATTAACGCTTTCAGCTAGTATTGTCAGTTAAAACTATCAGAGTCAGCACCATTACCGACTATCTGATTATTTTAGGGAGTCATTTACAACCACATGTTTAATCGGAGATATTTGAAATCCACTAGGAATACCTTTTGTAATAGGATGATGCAGCATAGACACTAGTAGCAATCTAATAAACAAGAGTGTATCACTTTTTGAGATAAGTAATGAATGAATCGAAACAAATCTTTTTTATTTTCTAGAACTTACATAAACAATGGGAACATTTTGTAGCTTTTAATAGTATTAGGTTGTATGGGCTAAAGTTTAATCATGAATACTTTATTATCGTTTTGAACACCAACATTAGCGCCGGCTCTGTCAGTTCTTAAATGGTTCTTTTATGCTAACCTTTTTTAAGTTATTGACTATGCAGCTTTTTTAATATTCGTGTATATACTCAAGTATACGAACATTCACAATAAAATATATCTTTTCAATTTTTTTGTATATTTTTAGTTACAGATCGGAATCATAACGGGATCCCAGATCATTTAGAGATGAAAGACTCTGATAACGACGGAATAATTGATTTTTACGACGATGACGACGATAATGACGGAATCCCCGATGATCAAGGTACTTCGTACTAAAAAAACTATGCAAGCTACTTTGCTCTCCCGCAATCCAAAATGCTGTACCAACTATTACTGAATGGCTTAATAATTTATTAGTATGCATTTACATTATCCTATAAAAGAAGTATTAACTAATGTTGTGTGCGTGCACGTGAAACCACTTTGTTTGAAAATGTCTAAGATTATCAACTATAAGTCATCAGTCATAGTTTCCATTTAACGAACTTACTTCTCCACTCATCACCAGTTTCTTTTCTTTGTTGTTCATTTCCGAAGATGAAAAGAATACCAAGCTTACATTAGCTAGTACTATATATATATATATATATATATATATATATATATATATATATATATGGTATTTATATAAACTGTTACGTAACAGTTTCGGTTATTCTTTCCTGCCTAACACCGATACTAATCATACTTTGAAGAATAATCCCTATTTGACTTAACCAAACTTTTTCAGAATAGGTGATATAATTATTTGTTTCAATGAATTTTAAAACAGTGAAACTGCATGTTCTGTTGTCGTTGAAATTCCAAATGGTGTTTGTTTAAGCATTGATTTATATGCTAGATATATTCATCATTTTAATTTATTTCAATGTGTTCATTGGATGAAAGTAGGATAAAATGTTTTGCATGTACCACTACCTTATTATTATTATTATTATGGGCATCTTAATCAGAAATATTTTAGACTTAGTTACATTGCTTCGCACGTGTAACAGCGAACAAGCTTAATGTTTATTTGACTCTAGTTATTTTGTTTAATAGAATTTATTGAAAACACATTAGTATTTACAATGTTTTAATTAAACTATCTAATGCAAGTGATGAACAGTATTCTTAACTAACTATGGAATAGTAAGGAGTGTCATGTTTTATAGTCTGTAGTACTTATCTAATCTCGATTCGATCAGTAGTTTATAGTTGGTAGTGATTTATACAGTGTATCTGGAACTAGTGCTTTCTGTTATATTTAAATTCACATCATCCTATTTCATAGTTAACACTAAAATTGTATCAATGATCAAAAACTTGAAGACGCTTCATACCAATAACCTTCAACTTGTATGAAATGTAAGTTTCATAAATCCATGCTGATTGCTCGCAATCACCTTTCAGAATTGTTTCGTCTGTAAAATTACTCAGTCTTCTCTGTTTTCGTTTCTATTGAAGTAATAATAATAGACTTTTGCGTTGGAGCGAAAGTAAATAGTGTTTTTAGGCTAGATTTTTACTACACAAAATGAAACGATTTTGGACAGACGACGTCCTATCAGTATGGTTTATCACTTTAATAAAAAGTGCATGCAAACTTGGAAAAAGTTGCATAGATTTTTAAAGTACTGTCGAGTTTTCCAAGTTTGCATGCACTTTAACTGAAAATGACTGGTAGCATTTGTAGCTTAACTCAGAGATATTTCTTTAGATGCAACGAAAACAATTCATCTCAGTAATAACTGCATTATGAGCAAATAAGCGTTTTCCCAGATAGTAATTAATCCCCTGGAATAAAAACCTGTAACCCACCACGGTTGTGGAATCGAATTTCTAAACTTTAAGCTATACAGCTACTCACTACACTAAAATATTTTTTCTCAGTAATTATGAATTAGTTCGTGGGTCTATTACATGCACATGCTTATAATTCTAAACAAAAATTGTGCATACAAAAGAACTAGCTTTTTTTAGTAGCCAGTAGGATTTTGAGTGCTAAACACTTCTAGTTCAGATATGAATGTCAACATGGGTACACACACTTAGCTGACGAGTACTAAAGAGAATGATTCAGTTTGCCGGTTACAGAAAACTTCGATCAATAATCTGGAAAAAATGATCTTCCATTGTTTATTGTTAATAAACTTGCAAATGTTTCTGATTAAATTATTACAAATAAAAGTTGCTATTACAAAATCCTATATTGTATTGCTCCTTTCGAATTTTTTCTTCAATAAGATGATGATGATGATAATAATGGTATCAAAGATTACCATGAAGATGTAAATGATAACCAAATGCTGGATATCCTTGAAGCGAAAGACACAGATGGTGACGGAATTCCTGATTATTTGGACGACGATGATGATGGAGATGGTATACCAGACTGTGACGATGATGATGACGATGATGATGGTGAGTAACAGTGTTTCACTTTATTTTGGCAGTTCATGAACATTCAAATAGTTACATTAAATAATCAATGAGTGATAGGCATATCGATGTAAATATCTTATATCTGCAGGAAGTCGATCACAGCCAGAATAGTCCACTAGTTAAGTGTCAAACTGTAGAGTTCCAGTCTCACAGGAAAACATTAATTTTCCTAATGTGACTCGCATTTTAGAATTTTAAAACATCTATATATGTTGCTAGGTAATAAGTTTGTTCTTATTGAAGCAAAATGTATAAAGTCCCTTGAAGCTGACTTTATTAATTGTGTTAAAATTTCCGTAGATTTGTTGTAATTATCAAAGGATTCGTTTCCCGAATTCCTACATAATCTGTTTAGTGATCACGTTCATAAGTGTATTAACAGTTCTGAATTATCTTTTGTTTTATATTAAATAACCCATGCCAAAATTTTTATAAATTACGACAAAGGTGAGTAGAGGATCATAAGTCAATCAAGCATGAGCAGAATAGTGATTGGATAATTGGAATAACGTTCATCTCTATCCAGGTTATATACATTTTGATTTAAATAACGATGTGTTAAATACAAAGTAACTTGCAGATGTAGTACAACTGGCTTTTGAATATCTGGTATGTTAACAACCAATGTAAATTTAATTAGAATTCACTTCAACTACAATTCAGATACCTCTCCCAGATGAGAATACCTTTGCAACATGATGGATATCTAACTAACTGAAATTATGTAATAAGAATTTAACACATGAAAAACATTCTTGTTTTCAGAAGACTTCTTGTTTGATTCTGAAGTTATTCACAATATTTTAAACCTTCAACAAGTGTGTCGCATCTCCTTTCAGCTTTTCATCTATTTAGTGGATAAACGTTACGAAATGTGTTTAAGGTGGGGGGGGGGGGTAAGGTAATTGACATTAAAAAGTTTACTTTAAGCAACTGAAGGTATT
This sequence comes from Schistosoma japonicum, assembly GCA_025215515.1. NCBI lineage: Eukaryota > Metazoa > Platyhelminthes > Trematoda > Strigeidida > Schistosomatidae > Schistosoma > Schistosoma japonicum. The sequence goes on along the minus strand of CM046063.1, from coordinate 21,484,722 downwards.
CACAATTATCGGTTATGAACGTGCTCGGTGTAATGTAGCCCGGCAAGAGGCATGAAAAACACTAATATACTGAAGGCTAGCATTCGAAACCAAACCTTTAATAAAAACTACATATTCAGTAATCACTCAGTAAATGAATAGAGAAATGACCCGAGCTTCAGGGTACAACATACTTAGTGAATATTGAAAAAAATGTCACAGATAACTTTATCCATATTTGAAAATGGCAGTTTTTAATATGAAGATACATTTGAAGACTGTTCATAAAGAATAATGTTATTTTAAATTCATATTTATAAGTTGTATATCAGCCATAGTTACCTCACATATTTGACCCCTCATCAGGTTTATAAACCTTCAGTTTATATAATTAGAATATGCGTGTACCTTCCCGTTGATTTGTATCTGCTTCCATATGTGCATCCTGGGCGGGTCGCCTCGATATAGCGATAATTCCAGTGTAAACATCAACATCGGGATGCAAGTATATCCAGCCAATAAGTCCCAAATAGAACGAAACGCGTGTCCTGGATTCCGTGTGCCAGTCACAATCTTACTTAAATATTACTTCAATTATATTTAATCATCTTCAAAAAATCCATAATCACAATAAGTTTTGGTTGATTTTTAGGTATACTGGATATTCATGAAGATGAAAATAAAAATAAAATCCCTGATCATTTGGAAACTGATGACACAGATGGTGATGGTAAATTTCGTTATTTCAGCTTTATACATTTTTTTCTTAGGAATCATTGATTTACTTGACGTAGATGATGATAACGATGATATACCAGATCATTTGGATAGTGATTCCGACGGGGATGGTATTGATGATATAAAGCAAGATAGAAGACATCATAAAATTGCAAATTCAAAGGAAATTAATAAAAAAGGTAAATTCTTTTTAATCAATGATAATTTAACAATGATATATAGTTTTACTGAGGTTATATTTTATAAGAGCTTATAGTAATTATATTGATGACCGTGAAATCTGACGTAATTACAATTAATAACCACTTAATTAAGAGGTGGGCTAATTTGATAGCATATATCATGTGATCTACAAGTCAGACTTAGTACGTAAATTAGAAATGACATTAACTGATTGTTATGTAAATTGGGAAACTAAGACATGAACAGTAACTTAACCCTGACTCTACAATGATTGAAAATGACCCTATTTGTCTTGTATGCTGCTTATTAATATTAGTGTTGTTAGAATTCAAGTTAGAATACATAACCGATCGAGTTCAACCATGTTGGGTGTAGGCAGTTACATGTCAATGATAGTAGATAAAGTTGCGCAAACATATTACGAACTAAATGAAGTTTTAAACTTTAGCAGGCGAATGTAAGTTGGTTCAGTGGCCTAACAGTTAAGAGTTTACTGCCAAACCTAGGGGCTTTAAGCCCAATAACCAGGTGGGATTGTGGATGGTTGTTGTTGAGGAGTCTCATACTAGGACAAAACAACCATTTGTTGCCTATTTATTTTCAATCGTTATCTAACCCAGGTCTCCACAAAACCTTGTTACAATTAACATCCAAATGAACCAGAATCCAGACATTTGAAGCAATACATTCTAGCAGCCCAACGACTTAACCAATCTGTGAAGCAGTTGTGGTCAAAACAAACAATAGATACCACACAGTTACGGTACATTAACCGGTTGTCTTCGAAATTCGTAGCTAACATATTACTACCAAACTACTAGGTCTAAACAAATCACTTTTATGTAATAGCTTTATGTAACTTGTGAAGTGTATATGCTGCCACTCATTTCCATTGACAAGTATTTCCTTAATAGTGATAAAGGATAGCTACTTTTGACTAAAATTTCAGTCTATCGTTTTCGAAACTTATGCTTATCTGTCACTTAAAATTACGTGGATTTTCAAGCTATAGGAAATGGTATTCTAGATATAACTTCAAAGTATACGAACTTTCTCCGAAGATAGAAGAATAAATATACTGTCGTTTAATTGTTCATGATATCCAGCTTTATGTTTTGTCGACATCAAAGTGGATTGTTCCTTGACTAGACTATTGTATAGTGACAAAACAAGCAGACTCCTTTTATGGATAATTTTCATCTCACGACGGAAAGTAACTGTTCATCAACATGATTTCAGAAGTGTTAATTTGCAAAATAATGAACGTTCAAAACGTTGAGATCAGTCTTGATGAAGCTCAGTGACGATTTATTGTATAATGATTCGTTGATACTTATTGGTTATTTCTATATTACTTAGACTGTATTTGATCAGACCGTGGGACTGATGCATTATAATGAAGCATATAAACTGATTGATTCTGCAGAATAAGGATTGTACTGCATGATATCCTACATCTGTCACTTTGTATTAAATAAGTCAGTGTAAGTTACATAAGGCGCTTACAGTAAGTCGACTCCTCGCCGTAATTACACAACAACTGTCTCTGTTTTTTTTTTATGAATACTGCTGTGCGGGGTGAGAACAGAATGACAACTATTGAAAATTCCATTACTTGTAATTATCCTTGAATAATAGTAATAGATACTCAGTATTTGAAGAAATACTGTACAGTTTATTTGCTCCAGAATCTTTTTAATTTATTAGTAATGGGTAACAATTATCCCGTTGCCTATAAGTTAAATATTATCTAATATGTTAATTTATATAACTGCACTTTTTAATACAATAATCGAAAAAGAATTGCAGTGGCAGTACGCGAATCAACAGTAAAAGTAACCTTTACCTCTAAATGTACCCCAGCCCTAATAAGAAGTAATTGTATCATAAGGTAAAACCAGGTGTGCTGGATGGGATGTTGTCAATTCATTTAAACATAGCGAGGACTCACCTGAATTAGTATTAAGACACTCATGATTCAATATATTTTAATAGCTTAACAACATGTTATATGACCAAAGCCGATAATGCCTTGTCTGTAATAGCGAGAAATTGATTAATATTTTAAAAAATACCTATATTTACATATATTTTTTAAGTAGTATAAAATCTCAAAATATGATTCAGTGGTTTGTTCTTCAGCAGAACAGATCATTCAGTGTTTTCCCAATAACGTAATAGAACTAATCAATACCTACAGTTAAGTAAATTCAATTTCACTACCCATTAACCTAAGATATAGATTTCTACATAAGCCGTTACTTATGACTAGTATTCTTAATGAAACTGAGTTCATCAAATAACTTTGAACAACAAAACAGATAGCATTCTATTCTGTGACTAATATCAGTTAGCATCAGGAAGGTAGATCTTTATTTTATATTATTATCATCGTTCATGCTATCCATTTACTTGGTTAAAATAAACATATAAAACGGGAAGAAATTAAAATTTGTCTTATAGACAAGGTTAAAATAATATCCTACATAACATAAGGGAAAAGTGAGCAATTAAATGTCTTTTATCCATTCTACTATCAAGATTGAAGTCGTAGACTATTGATACAAGTAATCATTCCGATTAATTATCAACAACGTAGAGCACGTCAAAAATATGTATAGGTTGAAGTAACCAAAACACATCAGCATCGCGAGATGAAAATGTCAGGATAATATTAATAATCGTAATATCAGTGGTAATAAAAAAGTTTAGACATAAGGAACATGACTGTAGAGGATTGATGAATAGTCAGATAACCCCTGATAGCTGTTATCACTTAGACGATAAACAGGTAGTCTGGACTAATCAATATAATTAAAACTAGTAGTCAGTGACTTTGTGGATCGATGCCTGTTCATTGCAGTTTACTCTACATCAGTTATGAACACTAAGTGTTCAGGTAGACGGTGATTGGTCATACGTGATATATTTCCCAACCACCTCAGTGGATAAAGGTTCACTAACTCATCAAGCTGTCTTTTACAAATATATTTAAAATATGACGGAATTCATTATGAAAATAATCAAGGTTGACCTGTAGTCATTTGTCATTATTCTATTTATTTTTTCCTAGACAAAGAAACAAAAGTTGCGTTGAAAACATCTGTATCTAGATTTCAACCAACAGGACATTCAAGACAGAAATCTATGTTGAAAAAGGCCACCGAAAACGATGACGACGAAGATAGCGAGAAAACTATTAAGCATTACAACAAACAACCATTGAAGAGAAAAGATAGCGGTATCGCCAGTGACAATGACGAAAGTGATGATGATGATGACGACGATGATAGTAATGGTGATACGGATGATGATGAAACGAATAACGGTAAACATATGTCTAAAGCTAGATCTGTAGTGCTATCTATATTAAAGCGAATTGAAAATATCTTTGGTGTCGAAGGCGATGACGATGATATCGACCATGCTCATTATGTTGATGAAGATGATTCAGCAGAAACAACTCATGATCATTAAATTAAAATGACAATCTTTTTCGCTCTGATATTTTTTACAACATATAGATCTTATCATAAATTTAATGATGTTTATTCGAAGAGATAGTTATTTTAGAATCAACTAGCAGTACAAACTAATTATGATTACTATTTCTCTTTCATTTAGTTAACTATTTAAATGCACCTGCCCAATTGAGAAATATGATGTTTCTATGTATGTCTATATGTAGTTGTGAACTTTACTTAAAATAGAAAAATCTTGTCACATTCATAACAGATCTACTAGTAAACAAGAATTGAATCCTTAGAATACTTTATCTAGTAAATAGTTTTTAAATTTTCTCCAATGTTTTCACTGTTTTCTTTTCGTTCTTTTCCTTATTACTTCATTTTTGAGTCATGTTACCGCTCAAATTTGAAACATGTCCATTTTCCTTGTTCACTTTCAATCGTTTAGTAGAAGTAGAAAGGTGTAAACAAAAGTTGTAAAATGAATAAAACACATTAAGATAGTAAATAATAAGAAGTAAGAAAGGAAATCAGTAGAAAGTAGAGCTATCATTCTACAGTTTACGATTTCTCACTTCTTTTGTTTTATTGTAATTTTACTAACAAGATCCATGTCAACTTTCGTCGATAACATATACTACTTACACTTTTTCTAGTAGTGCTACTACTAATCTGTACTGAAATTTTTCTTGAATGTTTATTGTCACTTATATTCTTTTAATTTGCATCCCTTTCGTTTATTTTTCATCTATGATTTTCTTTCCTATTCATACACAACAGAAAATTTTTTCATGGAAATCTTATTTCCATTTAGACCGATTTATCTTGCCCTAACTCGTTAATTTGAATTCAACAGTAAACGCATCGAAACAAAGTACAATACAAAAATAAAATGGTACTTAGTTGAGTTTACTTATTACCTTTAGTCTCATTTTCAGTTGACCGAGTATACATGGTTTCTTTTTAAAACAGATAAAATTCATAATTAGGTAAAGTTTTATTGTAAATACCAATTGAATTCAATATATGCGTTTAATCATATTTGGGACTTGCAGCAGTTGGATGTATCATCCTTGTGTTAATGTTCATAGTGAGATTGAACCCATTATATGTCACTTCGAACGCCAATGCGTTATTCACTAGGCTACTATAGTCTGTTCAACTGCTGACTTGTTCAATTAGGCATGCAGAAATTGGTAAGGAGCTTGTATCTTTCATTTGATGATATTAAGTACTACATACACTTAGTTTCAATAGGAATATATGCATACTGAGCGGATTACCGCGATATTGACAGCTATAATGACAACATTGAGAAAATAACCCACTTAAGTACATGTGCTAATAGAGACTGATAATGTGAAGTCATCAATTTCAATAACAGGAAGATATACTTCATGCAAATCAGTCAAAACATATAATCTAATTTTTCAAAGAATTTATCATGGACTAGTATCAACTAGATAACTGTTAAAAACTTAGTAATCACTCCATACTAACTTACATTACTTTCTAAGTAATACTAGTCTATGACAAAAGTCAACTCCACGCTAAATATGTATCCCACATTAATTATTACGTCCGGATATGTCCTGAACTAATTGGAGTTGACAATATGTACTGCTAAAAGCCAACTTAGTGGTTCTTATGGTTAGAGGTTCGCTGTAAAGCTCCTCGACTCAACACCTGATTGGATCGTGGGACACTATACTACTACAACATGGGTATCCGGTGCTTCCTGATTCACAGTCGTACATAAACTGGAGAATATCACCAACTTACAATGTGTGTTATTTTCACTGGCTACCGTGGAAGAATTCTTGCACCATATACAGATTACATAGGATTAGCAACTGAAAATCTAGTTCAATAATCGAATTAGGATAGTTGACAATATGAAAACAGTTGTAATGAACCTGGGTTTGTGAATGGAATAACGGGCTATGGTGAACTTTACACTCTGAGTCAGAATAGCTTCGTAACTATATTCGACATTTGATCGATAAGCCTCGCAAATTCCTATATTCCCTAAACATCAATAAGCCAAACATGTCGTTACAAATAATCGTATGTTTTAGATTCATAATCACAGTTAACTCTTAATAATTTAAACATGTATATAGAGTATCTGGAAATGAACATTTGAGCAACCAACTGTTTTCAATAACTTCATCATCTAAAGTCATAGTTATAAATCCATCATTATACTACAATGGTGCAAACATGGCTCACACAAGTCACTAAACACTTCATCAGTGCAAAACGTAACAAGTAGAATCACCAGAAGTTGCTGAACAGTTCACCAGGATACTTATTCATCAAAGTGATTGCCTTCCTAAAAAGTGTCAACTATAAGGTTATAAATGCATATATTTTTGGCAGTGTTGAGTTCTCTGATATGAATTGTTTAATTTTAGTACTCTCATCTTTCTGGACAATATGTAGAATTAAATTGAATTAAGAACAGTTGAGGTAGTCTGGACAACGAACGCCTTGCAATAAAACTCAACATATCCAAAAATATTCATCTGAGCTATAAGTTTCTACAATTTCGTAAAAACCTACCTACAGTGACGAAGATTAGTTGTATTTGTAAACTGAAATGTCCTGGATTTAGTAAATGTATACATGACTGTTTTGTTTAAAAAGAAGGTATTTAAATGTTTGAATTACATTCTAAAAACGCTAATGATTTACAGTCGGTAACTTTAAAAGCATATAATTTAGAAACAAATAATGTTAAGGTCAATCATTTCTTAAATTGACTATTGGATGGAGCACAAATAGATCACAATATCGAAATGTAATTTGAATACTATTAAACCGTTTTGTGAAGGTAACATAGTACTAATCTCACTTGTCAATAACCTTTGGTAATAATCATTATTAGTTTGTAACTATTGGATACAATCCTGAACCTCACATCTCCCTTAACGCGTAGTTTTCACATATCTCAATTGCCAGCTCCAGGTTTGTGTAGTTGACTCCATATTACACCGTAAATGTGAGGACTGATGGTATCAGTCAATTGCCCAAAGTGAAGTAGCTGTAGCAAAATTCGAACCAGAGACCGATAGCTAAAAGTTGAACACAACCAACACTGAGTCATCATCTCAACTAAATATTTACATAAACATTGCATAAGAGTATTAACGATCAAATATTGATGCTTGAAACACTTTAGTATGTAAACATCAATTATCTTGATGTCAAACACACACGTGATTTAAATAGACATTAAGAAACTTCTAAGTAAGGTAAGAAATCATGAATACCGTGGATATCCTAAGATGCGAACAAATACATTACCAAACACACTCACAAAACTACAACATTTTTAAAATAAGAATTGATATATAGCAGTCATGAAATCAGTAAGGCATCCCGTGATGTCATAGCAGTGGTTAGAAAACACTCATCTACCTAGGCATCAAGTAATTTATGAAAGTACATGTTGAATTAATTCGTTTAAAACTAAAGTACCTTAGATGATTGGGAAACGCTGTAAAAGTTTCAAAAAACCACAAGAACCATACCATAGAATTTCAATTTTTCATTGTAGGGCAGAATAAGTTGAACATGATTTACTGAATGATACTGAAAGATGCAAGGTTAGTTAATTGAAGTTTTTAGATTTTTCGGTAATCCGAAAAGCTGCGTTTAACATACTCTTACTTTCTTGACTTATGTTACAGTGGACATATAGGCGAATGCATAGAAAGCCCACTTGACTAAAATTATGGGTAGACCGGTTGATAAACTGTGAATCGTTATTAAGACAGTTAGGATATTCCACGTATCCCCAACCATCATCTACCTCGAAATGCCATGATAACTACAGCAGAAGTTAGAAGAGGCAAAGGAGTGGCCAAACTGTAACTAAAGTCATGTATGTAAATGCAAACTACCTAACTGGGTATTGGGCAATAACCTTAATGAGTTAGATACGTTAGTAAATATGTTTCAGAATAAACAGCAGTGTAAAGGATGCATTTACTATATATCTTTTCAATTTTAAGCTTGAATATTATTTTGTACCTTCTATTTTTCAGCTCATCTCATCAATCGAATCACATTTAACATAGTAGCCCTGTAATTATTTATTTTTGAACATTTTGCTAAGTTCATATCATCGTGCTGGTGTAGTATGCCAGGTTTTATATTGATTATAATTAGGTTTGAAAGTAAAACTAATTAGTGTTCACACTAAATAATATACATGCAAAATCTCGACACAGGACTTTTTAATTCCTGACATTTCGTGGCTGGAAGTCGATTATTCAGTGAATAAATAAGCAACTAAATTATATTAGCATGAGTTTCATTAGTACGCAGAAAAAAATCAAAGGCTAATTACAAAGAAATAAGTGACAACTGGTCTGATCACACAAATGCCATGCATCCTGGAAGTGGAACAAAATTATGTGGACGAATTTGAGTGAAAAAGGAGAATACTAACTACCGTGATGTGAAAGGACAGAGTTAATTTGTGTATTTAAAATGTGCGACTTTTAGTATGGGTTAAGCGCATGTTATTAGAATATTATAACCTGTGTACCACTGTATTATTTCCGAAAACACTGCTAACACCTAAGAAACTGGATGAGTACCTACTACATTTTATTACTTTGCACATTACACAATCTCCAACTAAATTTTCGTTTGATTTGTATTTTAACTGAATATTTATTGTACCTCAATGTACTTATTTTAATGATGACTCTCACGATTTGAATTATAAACTGGAATCAACACTGAACACTAATCATTTTGACATTAACAATTTCGGATCCATGTCTTTCTTAAGGTTGGTCAACCACTTTGGATTATTGAGTAATATGGATTTATAAATGCAGAGCCTGACAAAGATTTATCGATGAGAATATTCACCGTTCACATATCTTTGTCTTGAACGAGCTTTTAAATAACCATATGATTGTTAGAAAATTGTGCAACTTGGGTGGATCATAAGACCTTTCCTATTTAGCGTAACTTGGTTGAGTAATATCTGAAAAGCTTAAGTCTTTCGAGTTTCCTCGTAGATACAGAAACCTTTTGAAATTATTTCGGAATTTTTATAATGAATCTTATGGCTGCTGAAAGTAGCAAGCACTGCCAGTAATTTTATACGTAGATTTTCGAGTTCCACAGGATTACCATGTGATCTTACATGTAGCTTACATGATTTTTGGCACGGATCAAAATATTGCATGATTTCCAACATAGAAAACATTACAATCAGAACACCTAATCTGTAGACACAATTCTGAGCAGAGGCATAAGGAACTTATTTCTTTACTCACACTCAATCATTACAAAGTGTTTGTCGTTTCACGGAAGCCTTTTACTTTGCGTAGATTTAGAAGTTGCAGTTCATCGGTTGTTTCAAGACGGTAGAGTAGGACCTCTCCACCAATCTATGAATTATCCTTCGAATTTTCGTCTACCAAAGGGTTGTATCGTTTCTACGTATTTCCTAACAATGTTAGTGGAAAGATTACTAATTTTTAAGATGTTAATCATATTCTTCATTTCTTATTATCGTCATTTAGTGTAAAAGTTCTCAACGTTCTCCTGAATAATCTAGAAGAATCTTCGCCCTGGATGCTTAAGATTAAAGTTTCTAAAAATTGGGATTTTACGGACTTATTATTCACTATAATTTAAACTAATGCTCAATTTATCAAGTTAGCCCCTGGTAACGACACCTATAATCACTGACTTGCTAACTACCAACTTTCATAACAAGACATCAATAAATTATTTGAAATAAGAGTGAATCAATAGGGGTAACTCTGGTAACTTAACTACACTAGACTTTTTCACTTGTCTACACCAACTGACAATTAATGGGAACAATACTTAATTTTAAAAAATAAGTTAATAACCTCGATAAATATGATCTTAACACTTTATATCGAAAATAATAAAATGCGGGTAATATAATAATTTAGCTTTCTATTGTTATGAAATCTACGATTTATCCAATGCTATTTAGATCTAAATAACAGAAATATCCTGACAAAGTAAACGAGGTTTAAAAATGAGTAACCGAATTAATTAAATCGAAACTATGCAAGAAGATCAGGGATAAGTAGATGCGTAGAAATGAACCATTCTAGATTGAAATAAAGTATGCGTACTTGGATTTTTCCGATCAAAGTTTATTGATTAACTAACCAATGCCTTTGTTAAAATGAAGTTAAAAAAAACCTTATTAACTGAGTCCAAATGCATTCCACTTTTAATTTGCACTTCTAACGAAACGTAATGGCTAACATGAATGGTTATAACTAACAAAAAAGATATATTCATATGGAAACAAAAATTAAGTATAAGATGAAAAAAGGCGATCTTTCCATTTCATTAGCATCTTTTTTCTGAAGTAATGGTGTTACATTATTCTTACATATAATGAGAGGAAGTTTACAAACATGTATTTATGCTCTGATCAGATTACACGGTGATTATAATATAAGCAGTTTAATGCTTAGGATACTAATACACCTGATGTTGACGAAGAAACTATTGTCTTTTTTCTCTGATCCGGTAGATTCTTTTTCACCGGCAATTCTAATCTTATGTTCAGCTTTGTATCTTTGAAGTTCACGACCTTTTTCTTCAAACTGTTTTGACAATGTTTCTATGCATTCGGACATCTAAACATATGTATTTAGAGAAATAAGATTTACTTTTTGCACACTAGCTTCGAGGGCTGGAAGGATATCTTTGACTTGACGTTCAATTAAAACATTATCAATCATCCGCATGCACTTCCGAGTAGGCTCCACTGACTGCAGTACCTTAATGACCATACTTTAAAAAAATGCAAAAAATAGTGTTATATTAAAATGACAAAGTAACTTACAAGATGTTGTCAGTATTTACGACACTTGATTTTCTTGTGATCAATCATTTTAACTAGTGGTTTTTCAGCGTAGTACATGATACAACGATAATCATAGTTTAAGTAACTATTCTTATTAATATCATCAGGACGTAAATATGGAGCGAAACGCATACAATGATGTTTATATTTCAAGTAAACCTAGATGCCAATCGATATATATTTTGAAATAAATGACGAAAGGTTTTGAGGTACTCATAGGTGATACAATGATACGGATTAACGTGAAACTGAGAAATAATAATAACGGGATAGAGATATGAACGAAATTATCAACCTAAGTAAACGAAGTAGATAGCAATAGTTCGCTGGAAGTTACGACTAAGCTATTGACTACTGCATTTATAAAACGATGAGAAGCCTATTGTGGCAATTACAACATGACTGATCATTTAAAAAATCGAATACCAAATCTTCTTCTGTGTAATAATCCAGACATTATCGATCACAATTGATGTAGTAGGTACAACTTTACGTATTTGTTAATAGGACACTAATTTCATTGATACTTTTCACCGAACAATTCTAATACACACTAGTAACGCTCAGACTATTCCGATGACAGACAGACAGACAGATACAACGCAGAACTTCGTACGTACGTACATCAGTTCAGGTTGCCATCAGCACAGAGACGCAACTGTCAGTTCAAATCCAAGAGTGATAGCCATAGTAGAAGTATTAGCAGTAATGCAGAAGATTAGGAAGCGAAGGTATGATTCGAAAAGTATAATTCAGTGAGATAAATTTGAAAGGAGAAAGATAGAGAATTCAGAGGTTAGATTTTGAGAGAACACAAAGAGTGGATGCACCTGCGCCATTGCGAACGATTCTGAGCCATGTCGTTCAAGGTCTCTAACCATTGGTAACTTTCGTCTCGCGGACCCCGACCACGCAGCCTACATCTACCAACATGACTTCAGTCCACTTGTCAGTGACTTCATCGATTTCTGCCATGTTTTCGGTTTGGCCGCCTCTAGCTTTTCTTCCAACCTATTCCTACGCCGCAAAACATAGCTCGTCGAGGCAGTCGGTAGTTAGACATGCGTAACACATGTCCCAACCACCTCAACTGATGAAGTTTCAATACCTCATCTATTGATTTGCCCTCCTTTCCTAGAACCCGTTTCCTAACGACAGGCATTGCTCACTCGGTTGTCCCACGATACTCGAGCAAGTGCTTCGGAGACACCTACTGATCGAAGACCAGTAACCTACGAATGTCCTCTACTCTTAACGGCCATGTTTCGCTCCCGTATAGTAGGACAGAGCGAACTGCTGCACGGTACACTCGTCCTTTCGGTTAGCAAGCGGATATCCTCGTCCTGCGCCATAAGTGACGCAAGCTTGGCAAAAGCCAATCGAGCTTTCTGTATCCGTGCTGAGATGTCGTCAGTCACCAGGCCAGTCAGCACTGATGAGACTCCCCAGATACGTGAAGCGGTCTACACGCTCGACTACTTCACTCCCTATCACTAGTTCAGGTGCCGATGCAACCCAATCCAGAAGCAACATTTTGCATTTCGAGGGGGAAAACTGCATCCCGAACATGCTTGCATTGTCGCTCAGGGTAGTCAGAAGACTCTGCATTTTGTCAGCGTCTTCACCAAATAGGACTATGTCATCAGCATACTCTAAGTCAGTAAGCGAGGCTCCTGGTAGTAAGTCAACTCCTGAAGAGTCAGACGAAGATAAGGTTATATCTAAGAGCATGTCTATGACGAAATTAAACAAGAATGGGGAAAGTGGACATCCCTGACGGACACCACTTGAAGTGAGGAATTCCGATGACAGTTCGCCATAAGCTTTCACTCGACCTGTAGTTTTAGAGTAGAGAGCTTGTACAAGGTTAATGTACTTCTTTGGTACACCTTTCAATGACAGACACTGCCACAGAACCTCACGATCAACAGAGTCGAATGCCGCCTTTAGGTCCAGGAAGACAACTATTGTAGGACGCCTAAATGTGTGTCTGTGTTCCAGGACCTATCGCAGTGTGAAGATGTGGTCTATACAGCCACGTCCAGGTCTGAATCCAGCCTGATTTTCTCTAGTCTGCTCTTCACGAGCTCTAGTTAGGCGTATAAGTATAATCAATGCTAACAGCTTAGAAACTATATTAATCAGACTGATTCCCCTGTGATTGTCACAAGAAGACTTTTGTCCTTTCTTATAAATTGGGACAATCAGGGATTGAGACCAATCAGATGGTATTACGCCCAGTTCCCAGATTCTACCTAAGATTTCAATCAATCTAGCTGCTAAAACTGAACCACCATCCTTATAAATTTAAGGGGTAAGCCTATCAAGACCTGCTGCTCTACCTCGCTTCAGATTTCCTATAGCCTTCTCAACTTCATAAAGACTAGGAGGAGTTAAATCGATTTGCCATTCAGGATGACTGGGGATCGTGGGCAACCTAAGTGTGGCTGAAGGCCAGTTGAACTGATTCCTAAAGTGTTCTGCCCATCGGTCCAATCTCCTGGACTGAGAATAAATTATAATCCCATCCTTTTCGGTGATAGTCTCACTCACATTCGGATTCCTAGTACCAGTTTCCTTGATAAGTCGAAAAAGTTGCCTACTGTTGCCTATCGCCACTGCCTTTTCCATCGTCTTCGCTTTCGCCACCCACCACTGTTTACGGTCGTTGCGTAGGCTTTTTATCAGCCTGCGCTTAAGCTGACTTCGCTCTTCATCATGTTCAGAGCCAGGTGGGATGAGTTTACGAAGCATCCATCAGTTCGGTGGATGCTACTGAAATCCACGGCTTCATCCTAGCCTTATGATTTACCTTACTAGCAGATATCACTGCTGTTTCCACAGCCTTTTTGATATCATTCCAACCTGCTTCCGGATGGTGATCGCTTACACGGTCGCCTAACTGTTTTTCTAGTTGTTCCTGAAATATATTCTTAGCTTTATTATCATTAAGTAAAACCCTAAGAGGCTTCATTGCAATGTCTTTCCTATGTCCAGTAAGCCTCAAACAAATACGCGCTCGCACTAAAGCATGATCTGAATCTAAACATGTGCCCCAGAACGAACAACAGTCCTCTATCGAACCCCTCCATCGGTGGCTGATGGCGATGTGATCTAGTTGGATCCAACGTTGAGACGATTTTGGGGGTCGCCAGGTCAAAGGATGCTTTTCCTTATGCCTAAAGTTAGTATTCGCTAGAAACAGGCGGTTATCTGAGCATAGTTGCAACAGACGATCGCCATTATCTGTTCTTTGAGCCGCGACACCATAGCATCCACCCAAGTGTCTCTCATTTTCACTTAGTCTACCTACTTGAGCATTAAAGTCACCAGCCATTATAACTATATCAGAGCGCCTAGCTTTTTGGAGGAGGTCCGAAAGCTTGCTGTAAAACTCATCTTTCACCTCGTCTGAACTGCAGTCAGTGGGGGCATAGGCAGATACGACGAAGAGGCAACGACGAGTGTCCCTATCTTTCCGAGTCCTTACTGGCCCGTTCAGTCGGACAGCGCACAAGCGACTATCTACAGGGATCCAGTCTAGGAAAGCTAGTTCTGCCCTACGACTCAATGCTATGCCTACACCAGCGAGACCCCTGGAAACAGCATCAGGGCTACTGGATACAGGAAGAGTAAGTCGGGCTGCTTCTTTGTTTTGATACAATGAAATCAGGTTAATGATTTTACTAGGATCCTGTATGCGCGTTTCCGAGACGCAGCATACATCGATTGAGTGAGATTCTAAAGTCTTAGCTAAGGAAGCCTGTTGCCCTATTTGACTTAATGTCCGTACATTAAAAGCTCCAACATATAGTCTAGAACGGGGTTTCAAGAGACCAGAAATGATTTTTCGTGAGCTCGCATCGTTTGCATTAGCGGTGCAGTGAGATGAAGGAATGTGAGTAGAGTTAGTCGTAGAGATAAGAGAGATATTATGGGGTGTAGAAAGGATATGATTTTGACCAATTTGGACTCTCGTGCTTTTGCGGGTATGAGGGCGGTTGTCACTTCCCGGCTGCCCACACCGTGGAAGGGTGTTTCTTGAGGGACCTGAAAAAGAAGGTAGATTAGTGTCGGTCTTACAGACCTGAGAGCGTGACCGCAGAGCCCAAAGGACAACTGCTGGAGGCCTGTCACGCACGGCCTTTTTATGGAAAGTTTTTTGATTATTAGCTCCGCACTTAAAAGCCCTTAGTGGGCACCCTTACCGCCGGAGACGGAAATCCGTGAGGTAGGGTGAGGTGTGACATTTTTAGGGCCGACCTTTTCTAACCCCTCCTTCCTTGTGAGAAGGCAGCATCGCTGCAGATGCTGGTTGTCCGAGGGAAACACCTTACTGTTGTCACACCCCTCTGCAGTCAGCAGTACGACTTCGCCCTCAGACCTTGGGTAGCTGCTTTTAGTCTCATCGTTCTCCAATCGACCTGCCTGGCATGGTAGAACCTACAGGAACATATGTTCCAGCCAGTATAGCTCGATTGGGTCATCACGATAGGCAAGCCCGACCACCACGCCAAGGTAGCAGCTACGGTCGTGGACTATTCCCATGACTAAAATCCAGAAGCATTACACCGTTTTCAGAATGTTGTCAGTGTTTACTAAGAGTAACATATTATACTGCTGCATAAAAGATTATTTAACTGCACCATATATGTTAACAGTGGGAAAATTGTCATGACTTCTGTGTTTTTGATATCTTGGATGACTAAAAATTATTGAATGATGGTCGACAGACGTATACTTAATGATACAATATAACCGAGTGACAACCACTCATGAGATACGATTATTGATGCGAATCCTCGAATAAATTGAAATCACAAACAAGATCATGAGCCAGAAGGGAAGAAATTTCTTACCGAATAAAACACAAAACATTAAATACAAAATAGCATAGCTAGATATCACGAATAATTGGACGGTATAGTTAATGTAGGTCCCGGCCGTTGCTGCTACCTTGACGTGGTGGTCGGGCTTGCCTATCGTGGTGACCCAATCGAGCTATACTGGCTGGAACAATAGTTCCTCTAGGTTCCTACCATGCCAGGCAGGTCGGTTGAAGAGCGGTAAGACTAAAAGCAGCAGATCCAAGGTCTGAGGGCGAAGTCGTACTGCCGACTGTACAGAGGTGTGACGGCAGTAAGGTGTTTTTCTCGGACAACCAGCATAACAGCGATGCTGCCATCCCACAAGGAGGGGTGGGGTTAGAAAAGGTTGACCCTAAAAATGCACACCTCGCCTTATCCTACGGATTTCCGTCTCCGGCGATAAGGTCTTCAACAAGTACGGAGCTAACACTAAAACTACTCGCCAGAAGGTCGTGTGTGACCGGCCTCAAGCAGTTGTCCCTTGGGCACTGCAGTCACGCTCTAATCCGATTTCCTTTTTAGGTACCTCCAGAAGAACCCTTCCACGGTGTGGGCAACCGGGAAGTGATAACTGCCCTCATACCTCTGAAAGCACTCAAGACCACCGTATTCAAAATCACTTACTCTCTTCAATCCTTATCATTGCTCCTACCTTGACTATCAACTCTGAACTTCCTCTTCTAACTTTCTCTTCAAGTGTCACCACGTCCGACGATTCTAGCACTCGAAGTAATGTCCCAGGTCTACTGAAACCCCGCTCCAAACTACACATTGGAGCTTTCAACGTACGCACCCTATGTCAAATCGGTCAGCAGGCCTCCTTAGCTAAAACCCTGGAATCTCGTATGATTGATGTGTGCTGTGTCTCCGAAACACGCATACAAGATCCTAGCGTGGTCATTCACTTGACCTCACCTCGCCAAAACGGCGAGGCGACAAAATACACTCTCCGTTTATCTGACGACTCGATAGCCAGCTCTCGTGGACTGGCGGGTGTGGGCATAGCGCTAAGCATGAGAGCAGAACAAGCACTATTAGAATGGATCCCTGTTAATAGTCGCTTATGTGCTGTTCGACTAAACGGCTCTGTAAGGACTCGGAGGAATAGGGACACTCGTCGTTGTCTTTTCGTCGTTTCCGCCTACGCTTCCACTGACTGCAGCCCAGACGAACTGAAGGATGAATTTTACAGAAACCTTTGTGAACTTCTTCAAAAAGCCAAGCACTCAGACATAGTAGTCGTCGCAGGTGACTTTAATGCCCAAGTAGGTAGTTTAGACGAAACAGAAAGACATTTAGGCGGGTATTTTAGTGTTCCAGCTCAGAGAACAGATAATGGTGACCGTCTGCTGCAACTTTGCTCAGACAATCGTTTATTCTTAGCGAATACTAATTTTAGGCATAAGGAGAGACATCGCCTAACTTGGCGACCCCCTTCACCAAGACAACGATGGACTCAAATAGACCATATTGCCATCAGTCATCGTTGGAGACGCTCGATAGAAGATTGCCGCTCGTTCTGGAGTACATGTTTAGACTCTGATCATGCTCTAGTACGAGCACGCATTTGCTTGCACCTCACTGGACGTAGAAAGGCCACATTAGGAAAACCCATTAGAATTGATTTGAGCGACGAGAAGGTCAAAAGTAAATTTCAAGAACAGTTAGAGTCACAATTAGGTAACTCTGGAAACCAGGCTGATCCTGATGTTGCCTGGAATGATCTAAAAACAGCTGTAGAAACAGCAGCGTCATCTACTAGTAATTAAACAGAAGGAGCACGAAAAACCAGTGGACATAGTCCTGTTTGGTGAAGACACTGATAAGATGCAGAGTCTTCTGGTCGCACTGAGCAACAATGCCAGGATGTTTGGGATGCGTTTCTCCCCCTCTAAGTGTAAATTGTTACTTCAGGACTGGCCTGCGTCAACCCCTGAACTAAGGATAGGGAGTGAAGAAGTTGAATGCGTTGATAACTTCACTTATCTTGGAAGTCTGATCAGCCCTAATGGGTTGGTATCTGACGAAATTTCTGCACGAATTCGAAAGGCTCGTTTGGCTTTTGCCAACTTACGTCATCTATGGCGTAGGCGTGATATCCGTCTATCAACTAAAGGACGAGTATATTGCACAGCAGTTCGTCCTGTTCTACTTTACGGCTGTGAAACATGGCCATTAAGGGTAGAAGACACTCGTAGGTTACTAGCATTTGATCACAGATGTCTTAGAAATATATCTCGTACCTGCTGGGATCTCCGGGTAACTAATAATGAGGTTAGACGAAGGGTATTAGGGAATAATGGTAAATCTGTTGATGAGGTTATGAAACTTTATCGACTGAGATGGTTGGGGCATGTGTTACGTATGCCCGAACACCGGTTACCACGTCGCTCAATGATGACTAGTATTGGGGTGGGTTGGAAAAGGGTTAGGGGCGGCCAAACCAAAACGTGGCATCAGTCGTTGAAGTCACTAACTTCTGGTCTGAGCCACATTGGTAGATGTCGACTACCTGGTTGGGGTCCGCGTGACTACCGTACCCAGTGGTTGGAGACTCTTGGTGACATGGCTCAGAATCGATCACAATGGCGTAGGTGTATACATTCTTTGTCTTCACGTACACCTTGAGACTAAAATTACTCTACCTTTCGTTCTACAAACTAATTTTTTTTCTACATATTATATCCTTATATGCAATCTTCCTTTTATATATTACTACCATTAAAGTAACTGATTCTATGAATTCGG
The DNA here is from genome assembly GCA_025215515.1 of Schistosoma japonicum. Lineage (NCBI taxonomy): Eukaryota > Metazoa > Platyhelminthes > Trematoda > Strigeidida > Schistosomatidae > Schistosoma > Schistosoma japonicum. The sequence goes on along the minus strand of CM046063.1, from coordinate 21,465,850 downwards.
TGATCATCTTGCTATGCTGTTGAGGTGTGGCAACTTGGACCGATGCACTTATGTGCCTGGTCCTACGTTGTATCTGTCTGTCTGTAATGTAGGTCATCCGCTCTCCGATCACTAAGGGCGTCCTTAAACAAATTGTGTAGTAATAATAGCAATAATAATAATAATAATAATAATAATAATAATAATAATAATAATAATAATAATAGTGTGATTTACTTAACAAAATTTCCCGAACAATATTTCAACAAATTACTCAGAAATAGTAGACAACTCATCTCTACCTATCGTCTATCGACGTTCTTATTCGATCAGCTAAGTGAAAGAATTTTCACAAGATAATATACTGTATCATCAAGATATGCAGTGTCATTCAACTCGACATAATCCAATAGTAAATAACGGGTTCACCAACTATATGCGTAATGACTACTGAAGATTACTAGGTTCCTGGAGGTGGTATAGATGGGATGGATTGTAAACCGTTAGTCAGTAACGGAAATTAGTGTTAGAATTGTCATATTACTGAGTCTATTCGAACCCGTACGATGGAATAAGAAATGTGCTGTATAGTTCGAACGTCCATGGGAGTTATTTCTCATCAGCCCCAATGGGAAATTTGATAAGACCTTTCAGTACGAAACTATTCCTCCCCTATAACCTGTTTGAGTAGTTGAATAAAAACGGTTGACTACTACTACTACCACATGGAGGCAATATGACTCGGAACAAACAACTGCAATATACGCCCCCCCATAGGAGTTCTTGAATACATTCACTTTCAGTTTACTTTGATTACTGTTCTGCAAATCTTGCCTTGCTGAGTTTTAGCGATAGGCATGACTTCTACGGACGAACCAAGGAGGAACGAAGGAAGCGTTTCAAGGTCACGGCGGACACCTGAGAGTATCATGTTGCCGTGTGTGTCCTAGATGTTACTAGTGATAAAAATTTCGTTATTCGTTTGAAAACTATGTGATTGCTAAGAAAGGCATTAAATTGTCAAGGTGGCAAGGAATTGACAGTTTTCGAAACCCACGGAACCCGAGATGGCTATTGCTTTCGTTGTATTGGGTGCTGGCGTGAAAAGTCCATTCGAACGGATTCTTTCTTTACTCGCTTCAGGTTAGAACTAAAACAAATCCTCGTTTTAATTATCGAATAGGTGATTGGGATTAAAATGACGACAGCCGCTTCACTCTCAGATGTTTCTGAAAAAGTAGCCATTCAGTGGTATGAATATTGTCGAGAAATATGTTCTGGCATATTAGTCCCCTTACAAATCCAGTATGGAGGACAAGGAAAAATAGTCAAAATCGACAAAGCATTGATTAGTAAACGAAAGTATAATAGAGGACGACAGGTTAAATAAGACTGGGTAAGTAGCCCCTTTTTCTAATGTTTGTAGCTCTTTGGTACATGGGACAGAGCATTGAACAAAGGAGATTGTGAAAGGATTCATAAAAGGCCGGCCACTACACTCCTTGGGTCGGTAGAAATATACATCCTACCTGGGACAATAATATATATTGTGACAACTGGAAACCCTGAGTCACTTTCAAACATGGGGTACGTACACAAAATCGTAGTGCATTAGAAACATTTCGTTGATCCGTCAAAAGGAGTTTATGCCAACAATATCGAATAAATGTGGAGTCTAGTTAGGTGTTACTTGCGACCATACTTTGGATCATAAGGAAGGATGCTACGGAGTCATGTGGATGAATGTTTATACAAAAAGCATCGCAACATTAAGTCTGGTGAGTTCAAGAATAACTTGCATAAGTTATTTGATGATATAAAAATAATAAATCCAGTATAACTTTTCATTTTCAAATATAAATAATTTATTAGAGAATGAGGATTTCCAATTACCTTGCAGGTTATAGCTAAGCCTTGATATTATCTGTATATCGTTTAAAAGAATGAATATTTTGTTGTTTACTGAATATTCACACGGAAGAGGCGTACTACAATAAGCCTTAGTTTAGAATTCTCTAATAAGTCACTAGAATCGGAGAAAAATCGTTAGTTCCGATTTAGAGAGCCATAAGTGATTAATTACAATTAAGACTTTCAAGGTCAATTTATAATCGCTGAAGTTTGGCCGTTAAAGTCATGTCTACCGTTATAGATTTACAATTGCGGAGTGTCAATTGTGAAGCCAATAAATGTACTCCATTATGATAACTTCGAAACTATAAACAATAAATGAACGATTTTTAAAAGTACTGTCATTAAAAGTGATAAGAAACAGATGACAGTATCTTCACTAGTCTACTCTTATCTTGATCCTAATCACCTTTTCGACAAAATGTGAGGTAAAAACATCTTTACGAAAGCTTACTTATGTTCCCTCTGGTCAAGTTCTAAATCGTTAATTTTGCTGCCGATAGAACGCTGTTCAGTAACGCAAACGATTGAACCCTTCTACTATTTCCTCTTCTGTTTGAGGCTTTGCTTTGCTAGAGGATGTTGAAGAAACTGGTCCAGATAAAGTATCACCAGTCATTTGTAGTGTACCGCCTACTTGATGTAGCGCGCGTTTATCTAGTATCCAATATTCTAGTAAAATATTAATTGAATTGCCTGACTCTTAATTTAACATCTTGAAAAGTATCCTTAGTTTCATTTAAATTATTATATAACTTTTTATAACCCGATTCAGTTCTGAAGATAGAGATCTTATTTGAACATCGATTACAACTGTGTTTGAAGATTTCAGTTGTTAATTATGTAGCATGAAAGCCAATAACACATAAATGCTTTCAGACTTGAAAATTACATTAAAATACTTTTATAACTTTACCATTGTATGATGCAGAAAAAGACATGCTAGATGCGAACCACGAATCTTAATTAAATGCTTTTGTAAAGTCGGGATATTTCTGGGATACAAACGCATTCTCCATATCTTGAAATCATCTGCGGACGGAAGAATTGAATGATCCAGAGCAGCAAGTGAATCATTTCCTAAACAGCAGGTGGTCAGTTAAATGCGACAGCTACATGACGTTTTAATTATTGTCATTATGTCACCATATAAGATTGAAAATCTGTGACTTCTTGAGATATTATGCCAAAATAGTCTGGTAGCGATAATACACTGAAAACATAGTTATGTAGGCTCTCGTCATTGATGCTGACCATGTTTCTTTTAGCGAACAGGATTAGTTCAAGGAGCTTGGTGAATCATCACAACCAGATCACGAAACTGACAAGGGAAGTCACATTCACACTAGTTAGCCAGATTAGACAGTAGTTATCCGATTGACACAAATCACAATCAAATATAATTTCTCAACCATTCCATACTGCCTTTTGATTTATTCTGATGCGTACTTATGGGTTCCATTATAAGAAATTACTGTGATTATACAACAACAGTTGCTTGATCATATACCAAATGCACTTCATTTGTGAGTCCAATATAATCTGATTACTATCACAATCGTGATGTTCGTTCTACTGTTTGGTTTATAACAAACTATTTTTGATATACTTATACTTTTTGCATATTTTTCACTGCACTTTTTATTTGCACATATTGGTACTTCAATGATGACTTGTCAGACACCTAAGCTCAGTTGAGTTAAGACCTCCACGCCTTCAAACCTTCAGCTCATTCTCATTTGGACAGAAAATATTGAAGTTTGCTTGTGCCTCGCAAAAGTCGGGTTTCTAGAGAACAGTGTTACAGATTCACGTGTTTACTTCCTTGTCATAGTAAAATCATTTTCGCATGAATTCGACAGGTACTTCACCCCTTTCTTTTTCAACTCCCACTACCTAGAACATAACAGCCAACCCAAAAAATCGATTCTCAAGCGCTGAAGCTTGTTAGACAAACAACGTCTTGATGAATTGTTCCACACCATTGAGCTTGGTGACGATTCGGCGACATAAGTTCTATTTCGCACGATAGAAGCTATTGGTCAACGCACTTTTAAGAAAGGTTTTCTCCGTTGAATCTTCTTGTGTAGACTACCACAACAAGCACAAGCAGTTTTACTAACATTCAATTACAACCCAGTAGACGAACTAGCTTCATCTGCTGGTTAAATTTTATAGGTCAGTAGAACTCGTCATAATGAGGTTTATTCCGCTACAGATAAACCTCATACGACCGAGATCGAAGTGATGGAGTTGTGCAATACTTTGTTTTGTTTTCTCGACTTACGGGAACGACACACGAAACAAGTCCTGACAACGAAGTTGATCACGAAGAAGATCCCCATCTCGACTTTGACGAACAAAAGACTCACATTAGTGTTGATATCACGATACTTTTGCTAATGCTTTGAAGAAGTACAGATGTCTGTGTTGTTTTTATAGCCATAAACATATCGTCGACGCACCGGGAAACCGACCCGCTGACACATGATGGCGGCAACTGTTACCGGTGGAAATAGCCGCCTGTTATTCATTACTGATGTGATAACGAAGGTTCACTACCTCGTTGATACTTTCGCAGATGTTGTCGTCCTTTATACAACTTCATCTGATCGTTAACATAAAGCAGCATTAGATCCACAGGTAGTCGACGGTAAAGAAATAGCCACATATGTCGTAAAATAAGCCTACTTGAAAGTGGTTTTACGGAAACCTACACTAGATTTTCACCAACTACGGTGAGAAAGTATTTATCATGCGCATAGATTTACTGAATCCACCACAACTTACTCGAGAACCCTAGTAGGTAGTGGCTGGTGGATAGCAACACAATGCAACTCGTTCGTGGGACCACTGTTTCAGGTTGTAGCATATGTCCTGCTCATTTCAAACGTTCAATTAACCCTTATTTTTGGTTGATACTGGACAAGTATCCAGATATAGATAAAGCAATATCAAAATTATCATGTGTAACTAGCAATGTCACACATCAACTCTTGACTACGAGTTGACGTCTAATCTCAAAAGCATTCCGACTTGCACCTGAAAAATTGAGGATTGCCGAAAATTAATTCGATCATATGATTGGCTTATTAGACATGTTCTGCGCTGTACGACATTTTCAACATTCTATCGAAGTCAGAGGATTTACTATATTCACTGACCACAACAACGCCCAATCTACAAACAGTGAGGATTCGAAAAGGCAAGATTACATTAATTTGTGTTTCTCCAATAAACAGATCCTGTTGGATTGTCCTCAAGCGCTATCGATGCTTTATCTTCAACAGTTTACACACAATCTCACTAATCCTGGAATTCGCGATACTATAATCTAATTACCCAGAGATTCACCTGGCAAGAGTTCAACTGGGACATCCAAGAATGGGCACACTTTTGCCAAAATAACAAGGTAGTTCAACATAACAAATGCTCTCTTTTGCACTGTTCCTATCCAAGACGCTCAATTTGACCACGTCCACCTCCATCTAGTAGAACCTTTACCAGAATCAAACGGATTCCATTATCTACCGACATGCATAAACTGATTCACAAGCTAGCCAGAAGCAGTTCCACTGAAAGACATAAGGTGTGAAAGAATCGCTCGCGCTTTCGTCAAACGATGGATAGCGAACTTTGGTTGTCTATCTGTAGCGACTTAAGTTGACTAGTTAAGAGTTGACTTCACAACTTTTGTATACATGAAAATAAGAAAGCTTAAGTAATCATTTACTTCCTTATTCTTTATAGGGATTATGTTTCCTATTATCTTATATTGAATGTTGAGAGACATTGTGTGTTTGAATGATTAGTATCCCGCTCGACTGTCTCCTGTCCACGATACGATATAACGACCTATTACCAAAGATTATTGTTTCTTCTGTTAAATAAAACGGAACGTATCTAAACACTAAATATCTTCAATAGCGACAGACCGTGGACGTCAGTTTGAGTCTGGATTGTTCCACACTTTGTTAAAACTCTTAGAACTACAAACTTCAAAACAATTGCCTACCACTTACAATTCAGCGGCTTCGTGGTAAGATTTTGTCGACATTTGGAAGCATCTACTTCAACCAGGAATATTTCTAAATGGACCGGCGCACTACCACTGACTTTATTAAAAATTCGCAGCACTATCCAAGCAGATGTTGGATGGATTGTTGTCGAATTAATCTACAGAACAACACTGACTCCCAAGTTAATTCGTGGTAACCTCACCATCTCGACAAACCCGGATCTCAACTCTTACTTTTATACATATTTTCGCATGTTTAAATATCTTTTTACTTTATGGGTGTTGTCAATATGTTGGGCGTTTTTGTAGTAACACCGAGCCACTTGATTCATTACTTTTCGTAAAGAGAAATACAACGAGAATTGTGTTTTGCTTTTTCATGGCGTACAAAATCGAAAATACAACTGCTGAAGAACAAATATATATTAAATTAACAAAATGTTTTATGCAAGTACACTTGTAGAGTAAGCGCAGGCATCCAGTAGCTGATACATATATGATAAGAAGTTAGTAGAAGCAATCTGAATGGTGATGTTTTCACAACTGTTTAGGATTAACAGACTATTATAAACCAAACAAGCTGCTAAAATCCTCTTTTACGTTAAACATACATACCAACATGGAAATAAACAATATATAAGTTATGCAGTAGGGTAATAATGGCATCTGTAAAAGTTACGACATATTGTTACAACTTATGGAACTCCATTAACGTAAAGGGTTTTGAAACCTATCCTATAGCCATTAGAAGTCATGTAGATCGACCTGACTCTTGGAGTTTGAACGGAGACAGTTCAAACACACCGTGGCCTTGAGACATAAGGTCAGTTATTTTGTTGCATTTTTATGCTGATTATTTATGTAGCCACATCTTTGAATAACTGTATTGTGGATATATTTTTCTTCAAATCACCTTAAGAGTCACCTAACTTTTATACCAATGTTCTAGTGACGTTTAAATGTGCCACCTGGCAGTAACGTTCTCAACTCTCCGTCCCAAACCAGTGACTATTTCTAAACAGTGACATCTATAGAATTGCAAATTCATCATCGGTGATTTAGAAACATATGTATTTCTGTAATTTTTTAACAGGTGGACATTAGTTCGTCCAGTTTTTTTCAATCCTTTTTAGCAGTCAATGCATTTATGTTCTACTTACTCGATACTTCCTACTCGATACACATGTCTGGATGCTGCTGATATAGTTCGGCAGGCGACCTGCCTATGTAAGGTAGGTGCTCACTCCTCCCGTGTTTTTGGCTCATCGCATTCCACTTGTTCGATACATATTACCAATGTACTAATTGGATGCTGAATTCTGTCATCACGAAACCTGTTCGTATGTAATTTCATCCCAACTAGAAGCTCTACGAGAAAACAGTTTTCAGTATCAAAACAAGCTGATTAGCAGGTTTTTTTCAATTCGAAGAGCATGTTTCGTCATGCAGCTTTTTTCAATTAAGCTGGAGCTGGTGTCTTCCAGTCGTTTGGTCTTAGAGGACCGGTCAAGCGACATTGACGCTGCGATACTTCTGGTCAACTAGCATTCCCTCACATTCAAACTGACATTCAAATACCACGGGTCGGAGAAATTCGATTCATGAGCTAAAGTAATCCTCAAAGTCAATATAACCGATAAACGTGTTTTCCGAAAATTGAGGCAACTTAACAAATATCCCCTCTGGTTTAGACAAGTTAGTTCCTCTGTCTTCAACGTGGATGCTAGCATATTCAGGGTGTGTTTCTCCCATACAAATGCAAAATGTTACTCCAGGACTGGTTTGCATCATCGCCTAGATTAATCGTGAGGAGTGAAGTGGTTGAGCGTGTTGACCACTTCACTTATCTCGGAAGTCTCATCACCCATAATGAGTCGGTGTCTGACGAAATCTCAGCTCGGATTCAGAAAGTCCGTTTAGCTTTTACCAACTCACCACTTGTGATGTTTGCAAAGTGTCCATCTCTCTGAGTATACTGCGTAATACTCCTCGTTGTCTTAACCTATGGATGGGAAACATAAGCTTCAGAAATAGAAGATACTTCTAGGCTTCAAGTCTTTAACCATAGAAGTCTTCGAAGCATCATCTGTATATCATGGAATGACCAAGTAAACAATACTCAAAGTTTGACGTTTGGTACTATGGTAGAGAATCATTTAGTGAGATTAAAAATCGTCATCGGCTGAGGTGTTTGGGACATATGTTACGTATGCACAACCATCGTCTGCCTCGTCGCGCAATGTTGGCTGGTGTAATAGTAGAATAGAAAAAGGCTAAAGGCAGCCTAACCAAAACGTGGCATCACCCGATGAATTCTTCGGCTGTTGGTCTGAGCTATGTTGGTTGTTGCAGACCACCTGGTTGAAATGTACGTTATAGTTGCAATAAATGCTTAAAGACACTGACTGACTTTTCAGAATCGGTCGTAATGGTGCAAGTGTGTTCGCTCTTTGTCTTCATATGCATCATAAGTTCTTTCATACACACCGTTACTTTATTCTTCCTTACTGTATTCTATCGTCGCGTTATTCTTGTAAATTTAATCTCGTCGTGTTAATGTGGTATGGGAACTTGAACCTATGAGCATATGCTAGTTCTTACGTTGTTAATGACTAACTTGAACGAGAGTGCTCTTATATTGGCGATTTCCATCAGTGGACCGTTCTCGCACCCTAAACCAAGGTGTGACTCCAGACAAATGGAAGCTTGCTCACACTTCCTCAATCTTCAAGGGAGGTTGATATATCGATTCAGCAAGCTAACAACTAGTGACTCCTCTCTATGCTCTCTAAAATAACAGAACCTCTAGTCTGCGAAAGCTTGCACGACTACCTTGTATCCAATAACTTCTTTGCACCCCAACAGCACAGTTTTAAGAAGGGGAATTCCTGTGTCACAAATATTCTATCTGAAGTTTATTACTAGACCAACATTATCAAAACATCATAGTCGATGTAATATATCTCGAATTCAGGAAAACACTTGACCATATGTATTATCTTTGCCTCGTTCACAAAACTGGCTTAGGCCTTATCTCAACCACCTTCCCAGGCTGAAGAATATCCTAAGGATATTCTCCATTGTTTAATCCTAGAACCTATTTTCTTTCGAGTCTATATAGACGACTTATCTTAACTAGTATTTTCCCAGTTACTATTCCCCGTTGATGACGATAAACTTTGAAAGAAACCCGCAATCTAAGGATAGGTTAGCACTACGGGATGATCTCACATTATTTCAAATCTGGGCAGCTTAAAATGTTATTACTGACTCAGAAATTACCTTGATCAATTTAGTATTTCTCATGTTTGCGTACAAATATTTCTGTATATTATAGCAATGCTTGATAAATATCACATTGAAAACAATATTGTTCGCTTACATGTATTATTTTAGTTCGCGTTTCGGGAACTTTTAATATTATATTATTAAAATGGACTAACTTTTAGCTCAACAAAGTGTAAAGTCCATGTACAGCACAGGACATTACACGTAAGCCATAAGATAGTCACTAGTAGAAAATTATTTAGGCGTCTTAGTCCCCTATGAGCTCAAATCGTATGCTTACTGTGACGAAAATATCTCCATAACCAATCTCATAATTTCGACAATAGGACTCTTAATGTAATTTTTATCAGTTTTATTCGTCCTTATTTAGAGTACAAAGATAGCGTTTTCTCCCTTACTTCAAAAAGACAAAAATATGTTGGGATGAATTGAAAAAAGCCGCTAAGTCAATTCATGGACTTGCTTTTAAACCAAACTAGGAATATTTGTCATCAGATTTCAGTCAGTCAGTCAGTTTCAACGTCGAACTAAGTACATGCGTACATCAGTTCAAGTTGCCATGCCTCCATTAGCAGATAAAGATTAAATTGTCGGACCAAATCCCAGAGTAGGGAAAGGTAGTTACAAAGTAAGTACTAATGGAAAGGCATAGAGATAAGAGATGAGATTTGAGATAAAAAGTGATTCAGTAAAGAGAAAATTACAATAAGCTCAGAAATTAGAATTTGGAAGAAGACAAGGAGTGGATGCACCTGCGCCATTGCAATCGATTTTGAGCCATATCACATAAAGTCTCTAACCATTTGATACGATCATCGCGTAGGCCCCAACCAGGTAGTCTGCATCTATTAACATGGCTCAGCCCAATTGTCAATGACTTCATGGATTGGTGCCATGTTTTCGTTTGGCCACTCCTAGCTTTCTTCCAGCCTACTCCTGCAACAGACAACATTGCTCGTTGAGGTAGACGGTGGTCAGGCATACGTAACACATGTCCTGACCACTTCAGGTGGTGAAGATTCACTACTTCATCAATAGACTTACCGTATTTACCTAGTACTCTATTCCTAACCCACGCATTGCTTACTCGGTGGTCCCAGCAAACGCGAGCAATGTTTCGGAGACATCTATGATCGAATACTAGGAGCCTACGAATATCCTCTATCCTTAAAGGCCATGTTTCACATCCATAAAGTAAAACGGATCTGACTGCTGCACAGTAAACGCGTCTTTTCGTCATTAAACGAATGTCTCGCCTACGCCACAAGTGATGCAAGTTGGCGGAAGCCAATCAGGCCTAATGTATACGAGCCGAGATTTAATCAGATACCAGGCCGTCAGGACTGATGAGGCTCCCGAGATAAGTAGAGCGGTCAACACATTCAATTGCTTCGCTCCCTATCACTAACTTTGGTGCCAAGTTAAGGCAGTCCTGAAGCAGCACTTTGCATTTGGATGGGGAGAATCGCATCCCAAACATGCTTACGTTCATGTTTAAGGTTGTCACAAAATTCTGAATTTTGTCAGCATCTTCACTCAATAGAACTATATTATCTGCATATTTTAAGTCAGTAAGTTTATCTCCTCGAAGGAGGTCAACCCCAGAGAAATCAGACGATGAAAATGTTAACTCTAGAAGTATGTACATGATAAAATTAAATAAAAATAGGGAAAGCGGACAACCTTGACGGACACCACTAGAAGTGATCAATTTTGATGACAATCTGCCATAAGCTCTAACGCGACATGTGATGTTCCAGTAGATAGCTTGTATAAGGTTAATGTACTTCTCCGGTAAGCCTTTCAGTGATAGACATTGCCACATAACCTTACGATCGATAGAGTAAAACGCCGCCTTAAGGTCAAGGAATACAGCTATTGTTGGGCGTCTGAAAGTGTGTCTATGTTCCAGAACCTGCCTAAGTGTGAATATTTGGTCTATACAACCACGTCCAGGTTTAAAACTACCTTGGTTTTCTCGAGTTTGTTCTTCACGAGCTTTAGTTAGACGTCGAAGTATTATTAAAGCTAGTATTTTAGACATTATGTTCGTTAAACTGATACCTCGGTAATTTTCACACGAGGACTTATGTCCTTTCATATAGACCGGAATGGTTAGTGTTTGAGACTAGTCAGATGGGATTACGTCTAGTTCCCAAATTCTAGCCAAGATCTCAGTTAATCTGGCTGCTAAGACTGGACCACCTTCCTTAAATATCTCAGGGGTCAATCCATCTGCTCCTGCCGCTCTCCCTCGCTTTAAGTTTCCTATAGCCTTCACAACCTCACTGAGACTTGGGGGACCAATGTTAATTTGCCATTCAGATTGTTTGGGGATGATGGGCAGCAGGGATGACGCCGTGGGCCAGTTAAACTGTTCCCTAAAGTGTTCTGCCCATCGGTCTAATCTTCTGGATTGATAGTGAATAATGAAACCATCTTTTTCGGAGATAGTTTCACTTACAGTTGGGTTCCTGATACCCAGTTTCCTTGATAAGTCTGAACAGTTGCCTACTGTTACCTACTGCCGCTGCCTTTTCCATCTCTAGCTTTCGCCACCCACCACTGCTCACGATCATTGTGTAAGCTTTTAACCAGCTTGTGTTTAAGTTTTCTTCGTTCTTCATCATGTTCAGAACCAGACGCGATGTGTTGCTAAGCATCTATCAATTCTGTAGATGCAGCTGAAATTCCATCGAGTTTTCTTAACCGTTAGGTCTAGTTTATTAGTAGATATTACTGCTCTTTCAACAGCTTTTTGGATATCATTCCAAGCTAACTCGGGATGAGTACAGTTTACGCAGTTGACTACTTGGTTTTTTAGTTGTTTCTGGAATGTATTCTTGACTTTTTCATCAGTAAGTTGAACTCTGGCGGGGTAGTCCTTGTCGTGGATCTTTTACATCCAGTGAGTCGCAGACTAATACGCGCTCGCACTAAGGCATGATCTGAGTCTAAATATATGCTCCAAAACGAGCGACAGTCTTCTATCGAACCTCTCTCTTACTGAGTTGTTTTGACGTTCTGCATTGTTGATGATGATGATTTAAACGGATGGCGCATAAATGGCTATTGACAGGATTCCACTTGAGGAGTGCCTGTTCTGCTCTCAAAATTAGCTTTATGCATACACCAGCAAGGCCACAACGGCTTGTTACTGAGTCTCTGCATAAACAAAAAGTATATCGTGCTGGTTCTCTAAACTGATTAGATGAACTTGTAACACGTTTATCTGCATTTGTACCATAGGATATCATTGTGATAAATAAGTATGATGTGAAATGTCAACACACTTGCAACTCTTTCAGTAAGACTCATTGATCCAACAGGTCATATATATATATATATATATATATATATATATATATATATATTTGTATTAATAATCCCTATCAAATTAGGTCTTACTACAACATGTGTTATTTCTTCTGGCTTTGAAATCTAATCTTCGTCAATATTCAGACGAATATTTTTAAATCAACGAATCACTAATGATAACTTCTTTTTCTTCACACCGAAATAATCATAAATGCAAGGAAATGGTGTCGACACTGAAGATAAGTTGTTTACTTTAATTATTCTAAAAATAATTTGAATGATATCGCGGTTCGACTAGCAATAAAAATTAATCAACATAATTTAGATGTCATTTAGATGAAATATGTACTAGAATTTAGCTAAATGGTGATTTAACAAAGCAAACAAACGCGATAACCGATAATATGGTTTATGACTTAGTAATGCAGGTGTAATAACGAAAGCCTTATTAAATGAGATGTTTATAGAGGGAAGCAAGTCAACTAACTGGAAGGTGGTTATAAAGTGACTCAAAAAGACCGGAATATAGCTTTGTCGATAAAAGCAGTTAAGACGTCCTTTTTTGATAGGAGGGTCAAGTCAATGCTTTTTAATAAGTCTATTCCAAAGCTAGGTTTCATGCTGTTAGGTAGTCAATCGGTGCATATTTCACAGTAATAAGTGGTAAAACACTACTCACTCACTGCTTTATTGGTAAAACACCACAACGAACGAATGTCTATTCATATTTTTTCTACTTTACCCATCAACTAACTAAGTAGTCTCTGTACAAAAACCGACTAGTGTTATATTAATGCTTTCACAGATTTAAGCAAAAGGTTACTGGGTGAAGTGTAGTTATTAATACTGTAGTAGTCTGTGATACATGTTAAGAGCGAAATTCGTTAAAGTATAAAGTAATTAAAAAAAGTTAGTGTTAAGCAAAAACTACTAGTGCTCAATGAAAATTAACTAGCGAATTGTTAAATCACTTTGTTACTGAATTTGTCTTTAGTCCTTCGTAACATAGTTCACATATCCTTGGTTTCATTTTAGTGCATTGATATTACCACCCTATCTGTATATGCTTTGAAAGCATAATCTACTACCTCTTTTATTTTAGTGGTGTTTTTTTAATTGAAAATTTCCCCGATGAACTAAATTTTGTTTCACGTAACTTATAATCATATTTATTCATTGATGCATTTTCCAACTCAGTTTTTCTTAGCAAATATATGTGTATTTTTTTCATTATTTTAGTTACCGTCCGAATTCATTTGTAGTTGTAAAACCTGATGGTATTTATATTGTTTTTTACTTCAAAACTTTGGAGAAGAGTTCTCAGTTACTTTTGACCTATAAACAAAAGATGTCTACGGAAAATGTAAATCACATTTATTCTCAGGGTAATACACGTTAAATGGTTTCATAGATTTTTCAGATAAACTTGTATTGACACAAAAGGTTAGTAAGGCGGCTCGTCGTCGTGAAAAAAGAGATGCTCTTCAGCGTGCTCAACAGACAGCTGCCCTAATGAATATACAAACGGATAAATCTAATAGCCTTCGATCCATCGAAATGAAAAATTTAGAAAAGCAACTTGAAGCTCGTCACCTGAGTTTATTTGAAGTAAGTCACTTATCTGCCTTCCAACCTATGACTTGTTGATTTAAATATTGCCGGTCATAAGGTTATACTGTAACTTTACTATGCAGCTGTTTGATATGAAAAGACTTATCTAAGGCACAATAGCAAAACGTTAATTTATGAAGTCCGTTGCTATTCGTTAACGATGTTACCTGTCACAGACAGAAACTTACCTAACTGATTAAAAGTGGAGTTCTTCTTTGATAAAACTAAGGGTCCAGTACAACCTTTTTCTGTAAAAGAAACGAATTAAGCTTGCTAAGAAACTAGAATTATTAATTCCACTCTGTTTCGTCGTTGATGGGATATCCGAGATTGCCAAACTGTGGAAATATTTGATTAGAAAGACAAATGATACTCAAAGTATGTGTAATACATCGGATGTTGAGTTTAAAAACATTCACCCAACAAATGATTTAGCGCTGAAGGCTCAAGCTGTCAAGCCACTACATGTATTTTTTGTTTTACATCCTAACTCTTCTCTCAACCTCAGTAGTCATTTACTCGTCTAGTATTATTATGCACAGAGAAAGTTATTCGACCTCTACACATTCTTTATTTTAGAATACCACAGTCGTGGATATATTTATGTAAGTAGCGTTCCTTCTCACATATAAGGCTACTGAATATGTGCTTGCTCTAAATTACATTTTATCAAATCTGTTTACACATAGTTCACACTTATACACTTGTATGAATTACACATAGGTTTGCACATGTTAGTTTAATTATGTTATGTCGCAAAAGTCTTATGACTCAAGCGTGAGACCAATTACTTGATTGGCGAATTAATCAGGGTTTTTTTCAGTCGTCAAATTGTTAAGACGTCAATGGAAGCTGTTACGGCTGATGCGTATGACTAATTAGTTGTTGTGGTCTTGTGCACGCGAAGTTACAATAGCACGCCGATGAGAGTGCCTAGCTGGTTATTGCATGTTAACCCGATACCCACTAAATTCCAGGCCGGAAATGGAAAGAACGCAAGATGATGAATCAACCAAATAGAATTCAATAGTATTTTAAACAGTGCTTTATATATACATTAAACCTGACCACTCAATCAACCAATTAGCAGATTAACATCAATACAAAATAAGAGTAACATTGACTGAACTGAAGAAACGTGTGCACAATTAATTAACCGTAGTTCATCAATGAAAAATGATGTACTAATGTTATATATTGTCCTACCCCGCTTAGTATTCTACGATTGGACAACGACCGCGACTGGATCCCAAATCAGAACAAGAGTAGAATAGGTAGCCAGATATATTGAGAAAATAACGGCAGGAGGCAAAAGGCAAAGTCAAGCAAAATGATTTACGCTACTGTTTATATAAACAATGGTATCAAGTATTCTAGAAACTTCCCGATTGGACGTTGGCTCTAGTTGGCTAAGAATGGACCAATCACAGCACAGCTTCGTGAGCATGTTTTGAGCGTGCTTTAATCAGGCTCGTTTCGTGCCAACAACTAACAATTGATGGGAGAACAAGGTGAACGTGATAATAATCAGAATAAAATATCCACTTTGCATGCAACCAAAATAAATAAAATAGCCTACGGAAGAACAGTCCTAGAAGATAATCAATCTTTTTTAGGTGCTGACATATCATAATATCCTCAGTCTGTTTGGCTCAGATAGATAATGACCGAGGTTTATGATCTCGAAATTTATGCTACCTGATATTTTCTTATTTACCCAAATATATGTGTATTAACGTTCCTACCATTTCAAGTTTTCATAGAATTGTAGAACGGTGACTCAGTCGTTGAGGCGTCCAACTTTCCACCAGCTAGTCGCAGCTTTGAACTACGCTCTTACTTTGATTTGATTACCGAGTAGTATCACTAACTCTCATACTTAGAGTGTAGATCGAAGTCGAGTACACATCTTTCCCCCTTAAATAAGTTAATAATAGTATCATGAAATAAACGTCTAACCATTTCATTCTAGATAGGCCATTATTGTAAATGAGTCTTGTTTGCGCGTAGTTATTTAGCAGTTTGGAATAAAATTTCCCAGTTATTTACTTATACAAATTAGGGTGAATACATCCCCAATAAATTTGGTATGTACTTTGTGGTTTATACTTATAAAACAATAAATTTTGTGATGAAACCGTATCTTAGGAACTTCTCGTTTGTTTTGCAACTGTAAATTAAATAACGTTAAGGCCATACCTTTAATTTTTGAGCAGCTTACTGAGAGAACTAATACATTTACTAAGTGTTTTGATGTTTATTGGGATGCGAACACTTATCAAGTCCCGAAAACCCATTACTTACATTAAAGATTCTAATCTTAATGACTATAAAGTACTCTCTAGACGCTACGACGAATGTAATAGTAGTAAGTATAGTTAGTAGTGATTTATATGAGTAATGACGTGTTGGTTAAAGTACTTGAGCTCTTCAGGTTAAAAATTCATTCCATCTGGTTAGTGTCATTAGTTGTCTCAAGGAAATATTGCTCATAGTTGAGAATACAAATGTTACCACATTGTAGATATCCTACCTAAACAGTAATTTGTATTGATATATTAACTATCAGAGAAGGCAGCTGTTTCAAGTCTTCCTGTCAATAATTCATTCACTATTTTTATACTGTTTGTTGTCAGGTTCCTTCAGATGGAGATTGCCTTTATCAGTCTATAGGACATCAATTAAAAATTCGAGACTATCCAGTACATACTTTACTGGAAAAGATTAACATGTCTAATGAAGACAGTTTTGGCAATATTCCTACCGACCAGTCAATCAAACAGTTAGTACAGATACTACGTCACCTTGCTTCATATTATATTCGAAAAAACATGAACGAATTTTTACCATTTTTGTTCAACCCAAATTCTGGTGAACCAATGAGTATAGGTATGTCAATTTAACTGACTATTTTACTATATGTTTCTAAATAGTTTTTTTTCAAAATTACAATTTCTCCAAGAGGTTTATTGAGATTAGTTTTGTTAAAAATTGACACCAGCTGTAGACATGTTAAAAACAGTGTTGAATAGCCATTTGTCTTAATTTAGGACCTGTCACAGGTACGTATCCACAACTCTATTGACCAGCTTATGTCCTGAAGAATATCATCGCTTTAATGATTCGTGATAAAAAGCAATAATTTAGTTGTGTTACTTAACGTAAATACGATTACTTCAATCCGACCGATTTTCTCGCCATATCACTCATTATCTCCAAACGCATAAAATTTTCATCAACTGCAACCACAATCAGTTTGCACTCATCGAGATCGATTCCGATCAACGTTTTACGCCAGGACTTTTTCTACCTATCTGTAGCTTTCCTATATGTTTAAATAATAGATAATCTTGTTATCAAAATTGAATCTCAGAGTCTCTCAATTCAAAAATGCAAATTGTGGAGTATCGTAAATTACTTTTTACACAAAAAAAATTTGCAATAATTATGTAAAATTAAGAATAAGTTAAGGTATTCACATATAATAAAAGCCAATTCAAAGGAAGTACATAAGTGGGTAAGATTTTTTCCATAAAACAACTCTTGTCATTGTTTTCACTAATTACGATTTACAGTAGGTAAAAATGTTTTCCTTATGTTTCATGCATACAAGGAGCATGTTAGTCTTTTTCTAGCTAAGCATTCACATTATTGTAATTTTAGGTAGTCGACAGATAAACCTAAACGATGATTTCGTACGAATTGATCAATCACATGTAAAACCAGCTGGATAAACATGATATTCGTCGCTACTCAGTAGTCAATAAAGCATCGTTAGTTGTAAATGACTAACCCAAGTATAGTGTTTGTGATTGTATAGAATGTTAGTTCTAGTTACTTGGTATTTCTTCCAAGGTCTTTATTTTCACTTGTTGAGTAATATTTTGTAAATTGTTCTCGATTGGCTATCTTGTTATGATGCACAATACTTATATCGATCATATTATATTATATAATAGCTAAGAAACGCTTCTGTTTTCTTCTCGTACACAATATATTTACTCAAGCAATTAATGAATTACAGTTTTTAAGTAACCGCTTCAACTGCACATATGCATAATTGGAATGATGCAGAAAAGGCTAGCTTGGTATCCCTGTCAAAGGTAAAAAGCTAAATCGTGAAGCGTCCTATGTTTTCACGACCGCAGCTGTTACTCTTTAGTGGTGGTCAAGCTTTTCTGTCGTGAGGAGCCAGTCGGGTTATATTGGCTGTAAAGTTTGTTCTTTTAAGTTTTAAAATCCCAAGCAGGTCAGTTAAAGAGCAGTACTACTAAAAGCAGGAAACATACAGTCCGAGAGCAATTTTGTTCTGCCGACTATACAGAGTTGTGACGGCAGTTAGGTGTTTGCTATAGACAATTACTATTGTATCAATGCTGCTTTCTCACAACTGTAGAATGGGGTTAGAAAAGGTTAACCCTAAAATTGCATGCTTCATTGTAACCCACTTAGTTCCGTCTCTGGCGGTAAGGCTTTAAGAAAGTACTGAGCTAAAACACCAAAAACTATTCACAAGAAGGCCCTAAAATACTAACCTGAAGAAGTTATGTCTTAGGGTGTGTTCATAATCCCAGGTAGCCATGACTACCCGTAACCCAGATTCCTTTTCGAGCACTTAAAGAAGAAAAACTATCAGGATGTGGGCAACCTGAAAGTGATAACTGCTCTTATCTCTCTAATTGCACTCGTGATCAGCTTTCTTTGTGTAAAACAAATTTCATGAGGCTAAATCTAATAAAGTTACTAGTGTTGGGAAACAAATGTAAGCAGTATGTGAACCTTAAGCAATTGTGTTTTTATATGAGTTGCTACACATTTAGCATAGGCCAGTTGAATTAAAATTAACACAGTGAAATACAAATAAGCGGAAATGATACTAGAAACTGAATGTGATCAAATATAAATTCACTAAGAAATGAAGTGTAAAAGAAACCAATTATATTGTGGAATAAATAACAGAAACTGCTAAACCTTGACTTTTTAAACTGATAGCATGTTCTGGTGTTTTCTCTCTTAGAATATTACAGTTCACTTTTATGTTATTAAATATTATATCTCAGTATCAGCACTTGTTAAAGATGTACAAAACATCTGTGCCATTCTTTGGTGCACCAACATTAATTAGACGTATATATATATTGCTAAATCTAATTTTGGTGTATGCATATTACAGCGTTAATATTTAATCACATAATCTTATACTAATAGTCATCCTGACGAAATAAGTTTTCAACTAGTTAATTTTGTGTGATAAGAACTTCCCGCAGTTTAAAATAATGTTATAATATGTATATTATATTGTAATAAGCCTGTTGAATTTAATTAGTCCTTTTCTTGTCGTTTTGAAGCGGATTTCGATCAATATTGTGATGAGATTAAAAAAACATCAACCTGGGGAGGACAAATCGAAGTGAGTTTCGGTTTCTTTTCGAAACTTACCTGTTGACTACTATCTTCCAAGTTAATTTCTTAAAGTAATGCAAGTAATGTGTTGTAAATTGTGTTTTGATGCAAGTTTTTTTATATCACTTTTTACAAAGTTGCATGTATTTGCTACTTTATGAGCTTGCTATTTGCTGACTTGTAAATTGAATATTATTCACCACTTTATTGCACCCGACCGTAGCTGCTACCTTGACGTGGTGGTCGGGCTTGCCTATCGTGATGACCCAATCGAGCTATACTGGCTGGAACATATGTTCCTGTAGGTTCTACCATGCCAGGCAGGTCGATTGGAGAACGATGAGACTAAAAGCAGCTACCCAAGGTCTGAGGGCGAAGTCGTACTGCTGACTGCAGAGAGGGTGTGACAGCAGTAAGGTTTTTCCCTCGGACAACCAGCATCTGCAGCGATGCTGCCTTCTCACAAGGAAGGAGGGGTTAGAAAAGGTCGGCCCTAAAAATGTCACACCTCACCCTACCTCACGGATTTCCGTCTCCGGCGGTAAGGGTGCCCACTAAGGGCTTTTAAGTGCGGAGCTAATAATCAAAAAACTTTCCATAAAAAGGCCGTGCGTGACAGGCCTCCAGCAGTTGTCTTTGGGCTCTGCGGTCACGCTCTCAGGTCTGTAAGACCGACACTAATCTACCTTCTTTTTCAGGTTCCTCAAGAAACACCCTTCCACGGTGTGGGCAGCCGGGAAGTGACAACCGCCCTCATACCTCTAACAGCACACGAGATCATCTTGTTCGAAGCCAAATCCCACCTTCAACTCTTAATAACTCTCTTATCACCATGCCTAATCCTTCTAACATAATTTTATCGCCTTGCGTCTCTAGTGCTAGTGATTTGCGTTCACGAAACGTTATCCCTGGTCTCCTAAAACCGCGCACGAAGTTGTATATTGGAGCTTTCAACGTTCGAACGTTCTGTCAAATAGGACAACAGGCGTCCTTAGCCATGACTCTAGAATCCCGCTCCATCGATATCTGCTGCATCTCTGAAACGCGTATACAGGATCCAAGCACAGTTATTCGCTTGACCTCACCTTGTGAAAATAAGGAACCTGCTCGGTTCACTCTTCGTGTTTCCGGGGACCCCACTGCTACCACTCGAGGCCTTGCTGGCGTAGGTATAGCACTAAGTTTAAAAGCTGAACAGGCTCTCCTCGACTGGATTCCAATAGACAGTCGCTTGTGCGCAGTCCGTCTAAATGGAACGGTAAGGACTCGTAAAGATAGGGACACATGCCGTTGTCTCGTTGTTGTCTCTGCCTATGCTCCCACTGACTGCAGCTCAGATGAAATAAAAGATGAATTTTACAGAAAGCTTTCTGACCTTCTATGCAAAGCTAAGCGCACTGATGTAGTAATAGTGGCAGGTGATTTTAATGCCCAAGTAGGTAGCTAGATGAAACCGAAAGGCACCTAGGTGGATCATATGGTGTTGAGGCTCAACGAACAGACAATGGCGACCGGTTACTACAACTTTGTTCAGATAAGCGTTTATTTCTCGCAAACACCAACTTTAAGCATAAGGAAAGACATCGGTTGACATGGCGGCCCCCGAAATCAACCCAACGCTGGACTCAAATAGACCACATTGCTATTAGCCATCGTTGGAGAGGCTCGATAGAAGACTGCCGCTCGTTTTGGAGCATATATTTAGACTCAGATCATGCCTTAGTGCAAGCGCGTATTAGTCTGCGACTCACTGGACGTAAAAGATCCACGACAAGGACACCCCGCCAGAGTTCAACTTAATGATAAAAAAGTCAAGAATACATTCCAGAAACAACTAAAAAGCCAATTAGTAAACGGCTTAAACTGTTCTCAACCTGAGCTAGCCTGGAATGATATCCAAAAAGCTGTTGAAACAGCAGTAATATCTACTAATAAACTAGACCTAAAGGTTAAGAAAACCCAGTGGATTTCAGCTGCATCTACTGAACTGATAGATACTCGGCAACACATCCCGTCTGGTGCTGAACATGATGAGCAACGTAGGCAACTTAAACACAAACTAATCAAAAGCTTACGCAATGATCGTGAGCGGTGGTGGGTGGCGAAAGCTAAAGAGATGGAAAAGGCAGCGGCAATAGGTAACAGTAGGCGAACTGTTCAGACTTATCAAGGAAACGGGTATCAGGAACCCAACTGTAAGTGAAACTATCTCCGAAAAAGATGGTTTCATTATTCACTATCAATCCAGAAGATTAGACCGATGGGCAGAACACTTTAGGGAACAGTTTAACTGGCCCACGGCGTCATCCCTGCTGCCCATCATCCCCAAACAATCTGAATGGCAAATTAACATTGGTCCCCCAAGTCTCAGTGAGGTTGAGAAAGCTATAGGAAACTTAAAGCGAGGGAGAGCAGCAGAACCTATTAGATTAACCCCTCGAGATATTTAAGGACGATGGTCTAGCTGTAGCAGCGAGATTAACTGAGATCTTGGCTAGAATTTGGGAACTAGACGTAATCCCATCTGACTAGTCTCAAACACTAACCATTCCGGTCTATATGAAAGGACATAAGTCCTCGTGTGAAAATTACCGAGGTATCAGTTTAACGAACATAATGTCTAAAATACTAGCTTTAATAATACTTCGACGTCTAACTAAAGCTCGTGAAGAACAAACTCGAGAAAACCAAGGTAGTTTTAAACCTGGACGTGGTTGTATAGACCAAATATTCACACTTAGGCAGGTTCTGGAACATAGACACACTTTCAGACGCCCAACAATAGCTGTATTCCTTGACCTTAAGGCGGCGTTTTACTCTATCGATCGTAAGGTTATGTGGCAATGTCTATCACTGAAAGGCTTACCGGAGAAGTACATTAACCTTATACAAGCTATCTACTGGAACATCACATGTCGCGTTAGAGCTTATGGCAGATTGTCATCAAAATTGATCACTTCTAGTGGTGTCCGTCAAGGTTGTCCGCTTTCCCTATTTTTATTTAATTTTATCATGTACATACTTCTAGAGTTAACATTTTCATCGTCTGATTTCTCTGGGGTTGACCTCCTTCGAGGAGATAAACTTACTGACTTAAAATATGCAGATAATATAGTTCTATTGAGTGAAGATGCTGACAAAATTCAGAATTTTGTGACAACCTTAAACATGAACGTAAGCATGTTTGGGATGCGATTCTCCCCATCCAAATGCAAAGTGCTGCTTCAGGACTGCCTTAACTTGGCACCAAAGTTAGTGATAGGGAGCGAAGCAATTGAATGTGTTGACCGCTCTACTTATCTCGGGAGCCTCATCAGTCCTGACGGCCTGGTATCTGATTAAATCTCGGCTCGTATACATTAGGCCTGATTGGCTTCCGCCAACTTGCATCACTTGTGGCGTAGGCGAGACATTCGTTTAATGACGAAAAGACGCGTTTACTGTGCAGCAGTCAGATCCGTTTTACTTTATGGATGTGAAACATGGCCTTTAAGGATAGAGGATATTCGTAGGCTCCTAGTATTCGATCATAGATGTCTCCGAAACATTGCTCGCGTTTGCTGGGACCACCGAGTAAGCAATGCGTGGGTTAGGAATAGAGTACTAGGTAAATACGGTAAGTCTATTGATGAAGTAGTGAATCTTCACCACCTGAAGTGGTTCAGGACATGTGTTACGTATGCCTGACCACCGTCTACCTCAACGAGCAATGTTGTCTGTTGCAGGAGTAGGCTGGAAGAAAGCTAGGAGTGGCCAAACGAAAACATGGCACCAATCCATGAAGTCATTGACAATTGGGCTGAGCCATGTTAATAGATGCAGACTACCTGGTTGGGGCCTACGCGATGATCGTATCAAATGGTTAGAGACTTTATGTGATATGGCTCAAAATCGATTGCAATGGCGCAGGTGCATCCACTCCTTGTCTTCTTCCAAATTCTAATTTCTGAGCTTATTGTAATTTTCTCTTTACTGAATCACTTTTTATCTCAAATCTCATCTCTTATCTCTATGCCTTTCCATTAGTACTTACTTTGTAACTACCTTTCCCTACTCTGGGATTTGGTCCGACAATTTAATCTTTATCTGCTTATGGAGGCATGGCAACTTGAACTGATGTACGCATGTACTTAGTTCGACGTTGTAACTGACTGACTGACTTTATTGCATAACATGATTTTGTAGTCATAATTCATTTTTATTCTATAGACACATTTTCATTTTGAGAATGGGACACCGTTTAGATTTAAGGATTAGTCATCGTCATAGATTAACACCACTCATTGAACCGTTTAAAACTATTTATGACTACTCACTTGTTTGTCTTAGACTTGGACTTCACTATTGAACATTCTACACAAATTGCAGAAAGTTTGCTATCATTTCGAACGTTAGTCATTAAACTCCCTTTCAGGGGTCTAAACATATCTTGTACACTGTGAAGCCTACATGTGTTTGGTTCCATTTTATATTAATTGATGGGTGACTTCTAATTTAGTATCCTAAATTAGGACAAAATTGCTCAAAATAAATCAAATAGTTTTCTGAAAACACTTCAGAATGTTAGTTACTTTTCTTGAATCGCCCGACGTAACATAGGTCATCTTCGTTATCCAAATCGTCTAAGTACATCCAAGCTATCCACTGTAATGCGTGTTTCCCCTGAGATGTTGAGGTTTTTATAATCCAGTCAACCACCATAAGGAAGAAAAATGATGAGAGTAAGTAGCCTTATCTGACACAGGTCCTCACTTGGATTGATTGTATGAGCTGCCTCTAATCAAGATCATGGGAATCGGTAACTGAGAAAATGAATAGATGTGGAATATTAGTTATATATACATAAAAGGTCATTTGATAGTAGGTATCGAAAACGAAGCTGGGAAAGGGGTATGAGAATGGTTATCTGGAACTCGATAATTATGATATACTGCACAATAACTATTAAAGGTTTGAAAAGTTCACAGAAATCCTAAGGTAAGTGAAATCCACAGATGATTATAACTTTAGTAATAATTAGCTAAATGTAGATTGCACAATATACTGAAAACACAGTTATGCGATACTAATAAAGAACGGCGATATATTTTGCTTTTTTTTATTACTACTGTTGTTATGAAGCGTTATGACACTACATTCTTTTGTCTGCTAATCAGTTTAGAAGCTTGAAGAACGTTGATAATGTTATCACTCTTAATGTAATTTTCTCAGTTTGTTGTATGTTTTCATTTGATATTATTTTGACATTTTATAATACAACCTTCATGTATATGTTCCGCATCAATCATGAAGCAGTGATTCACTAATTAAAGCATTTGAAATTCGAGTACTAAGTTACAAGATCGGTCCCCGCTTCATCTACTCTGATTTGAGCAACTGAGTTGTATAGTATATCCTTCGCCTACATCTATATTAGCAATTATTTCACCGCGAATTCATTAACATGTGGACTGATCTACGCAAACAAAATAGATACCTGCGATAAGGGACCTAACAACACGTCAACAGAGATTTTCCTCTCGAGCTAAATTTGGACGACATGAACGTGGTACTCAGGAGATTCAAATTCACATTAACACTCTATATAGTAGCAAAAAAGCAGCCTTTTTAACAGACGATGATTTAGCAAACTAAAAGTGATAACCAATCGCAAACAGGAAGGTCAGCGCGCAAATCGCGACAATTCTCGACAATTTCACATTAGTTGATTGAATATGTCACAGACTGGTATTGGTAGGGTACCATTGAAAAGCAAGGAGCACTAGACGGCTGTTTCGTTCCAGTGCGGAGCTCCCCAGCAGTGCACACTTCGGATTCCGCACCGAGGGCTTTAGATCGACGATGAGCACCTAACCCTATGCACTACTGGATCGGCATCCAATGGTTGAATTCCCACTTCCATCAATTGGTGATATATAGTGCGACAATAATCCATTATGCAAAGTAACGTTGTGAAGAAAACAGAGAGTGAAGGCAATCAAGGGAAAAAGGTGAAATTTAATAAGATACCAATAGAATCACAAGGCAGGAGCTAAGAACTCGAATAGAAATACAGATAAGAATATCTCATTCTTATTCATAAAAATCACCCCATTTATGGGGTGGGGTTTAGCGGATAATTGCAGCAGAATCGCCACTGGCTTCTGTTTCGCGTCATATCTGATTAGGTTTGAAGACCTGTCATTTGCACCATCTGTAGGATACTAATTGCCAACTGATTAATTGCGCTTTGGATGGCTAGTGTGTTATCTCACAGCAAAAGAATATCATCCACATACTGGAGATCGAAAAGTCTTTTTCCATGTAACAAATCTATCTCATTACGTACTTCCTTTAGGACGGTTTCCAGAATGTTGTGAATGGCAAAGTTGAAAAGGAATAGTGAGTTTGCGAAGCCATACCTAACGCCACTACTTGATTGAAATAGTAGTGAAAAGTGGTCGTATGCTCTTGCTCTGCATTAGGTGTTTGTACACAGAGCTTTTATGATGTTAGTATACTTCTAAGACACACCTTTATCTAACAGATGATTCCGGAGTGCAGTCCTGTTTAACCATTTACAGGAAGCTCTGGTATCAAGAAACATGTTTGTTAGCATGCGGTGCGTGACGGCGTTTCAACACTCAGTGGAGGGTGAAAATGTGACCAGTTCCATGACCGGGACTTCATTATCTTTAAGAAGAGCTGCGGGGGGAAAATGGTTGGAGGTACGTTGTCCATACTCGGTTATATATTATCATTCAGAAGTTGGAGTTCCTTTGAACTACTTCGTTGGATGGATCAATCGTCTCCAGCGTCGGAAGACATGACAATCTGATAGGAATTGTTGAGGCAACAAACCAGCTGAACTGACTATCGTAAAACCAGTTCTGCGTAGCATTGTATTACTGGTTCTTACACTCAGAATTTGACCCGAAGCCAAGTATATGAAACCTCGACATGTTCAATGAGTTAATGAGTTCATACCTAGTTAAAAGTTCTCATCATCATGGAATTTACTTCTGAACACAAGTCTCATTACTTCATTTCACTATTTGTTTATTTCCATTGTGCTTTTATTTGTTCATTTACATGTCGTTTTACAGATCCGCGCCTTATCTGCGATACTTCAAATTCCTATAGAAATATTACAAGCTGAAGGTGTCCCATTAATTATTGGTGAGGAGTTCTCTGGGCCACCGATCACTGTTGTGTAAGTTTGTTTAAAATAACATTTAGTTATTCATTTTCATAGTTTGATGTTATCACCTTTGTTATTCCTCGGTAGTTATCCTTTAAGTTTAGGAACAGGTTACATTTATTAGCCAAAACTTGTGGCTTAAGTGACAAAAACCTATTTTTGTAAACCGTTGTATCCGTTGTTATTTCTGAGTTTCTCTTTTTACTATGTAATTGGATTAAACTTGCCTCTTTTGTTGGAATTCCATCAACATTGTAAAAGTACCTTCTTATTGTTTGCTTACAATTAAATCTCACGAATTCAAATCACATGATTGGAGGACTCACACTTCCAGAATTAAAAGAGAATTATATATATATATATAGGGAGGTTTAATTTAGATATCATAAAATAAGCATTCAGACACAAATCTCAGTTTGTGAGATGTCCAGATGTCAAAGTATGTAGTAAACATTAGTCACCAAGGGGCTGTGTATATGACGTCTAGAATTCGGGGCAATGTGTGTGAAGTCGTGATACTGATAAAAACAAACGTTAAATTAATTTAAATATTGACCTGCTATTAGGAATTAATAAATTATGCGGTGATATTAATAAAATGAGCTGCGCTACAAAATTAATGTACAGGAAACAAAAAATGGTGATGCTTCGCAGCAATAATTTAACGATGACATTATTCTTAAACCTTATGTAATATCAGCTAGTGATTAATAAGTAGTAGGTAGTATAGATGAATATGCATAAACGAAATGAATTCGTTTTTTGTGTAGTTGAACATATTCGACATTTACAACACGAAAACGAGCAATCATTCTTGTTCGCATTTTTTTTACAATTTCGATTTATCTTTTCATTTTATATGATTCCTGTCCAGTTTTACTGATTCCAGATTTTCAGTAGTTTTGCCTAAATCAGTTTGTAATACATTCTGCTTTTAAATTTCTTAGAAATCTTTATAAAATAATTTAATTTAGTAATAATTTTTTTGTTTGCACAAAATCGCTAGTCACTTCAGATGGTAAACTTTAGAGCCATAATTGTAAATTCATAAAGATTCTGTTGTTGTACATTGTATGTTATCACGACATGGTGTATAACTGTGTTGGCAATTAAAAGAGGCAGTAATTAGTAACTCACTCATTTGTGTAACTAAGTTGTTTTGCAAAATGTTATCCACAGTGAAATAACCAAATTAAGACTACTTGTAAATAGGTGAATGACACAAAAGTGAAATGTGAAACTAACCAGCTATTATTACTTAGTGCATATATAAATTCGCTAGTGTTGGAAAAACATTTCCATCAATTCAGTACAAGAACATTCGAATCGAAACCTCGTTACTTGTACAATAGCAGTACATCATGACTAGTTCAGCAAAATATGTTATCTGGCTGTAAGAATGTTCAAATATCTCTATAGTGTAACAAAATCAACTTAATTTTGAGGAAATCTTTCTTTAAAATTGCCCTTCATCTAGATCGAATCTTTCTTATCTAAGCCAACTTTGTGACTGGACATTTATAGATTTCTGAAGCTACCAACTATTGGCTTTTAAACTTGTTAGTGATATACTGCGCTATGGTCATCCTCATATTCATCCTAATCTGTATTACATATTGAGGTAAGTAATAGTTAAGTCTGCTTAGCACTTCGTGCCGTAAGATTCGCATTATATTTATGATGGGTCGGCTTTTGTAAGTCCAAAGATTATGTGGCCGTTTCTTGGTCAAATGACAGGTTATCAATCACAAATGAAGGTACACTGATAAAGTGAATTATAACCTTGAATTGGTCATAGTCTTTTGTCATCATTCGGGTCAGCGTGGACGAATGTATTTATAACTTGTTATTTGTAATTGTATTAATTAGAATTCAGTCTGGCTATTATATATTTCTAATAACTTCGTAATTGCTCTTCTAAAGTGATTTTTTCTTAGTGATTTCTAAGTGTTGTTTTATATACTTTACTACCTATCGTCCTTTCCTCTTTTGTATTATAAATTCTCTGAATTTCAGATATCATCGATATGCATTTGCACTCGGTGAACACTATAATTCGTGTGTAATGAATAAAAATGGTCAGCGATAAAGTTTTTAATAAAAGTTAAAACTTCTCGTGTAAATAACTACCTTAGAAATCTCTGGTGTATTGTTTTAACTCTTCTGATAGTGATGTAATTGAGATTAGAATTCGCTTTGTAACTAAATAGCTCGTACCAGTGTGATGTAGTGTCTTGAATAGTATTGCTATCATAACTATTTTAACAGATATCTCTTATGTTTCGTGCTTGATAGCTTCACTAACCTCAGACAACTTTAGCACTCGAACCCTCCTAGTCGCACATTCAGAAGACGAGTAGACAAGTAACTTTATTCCAGTAAGATAGAGAGCGAGTTCTTTACAAAATAATCGTATATCTATAGTTTTCAAAAACAACACAATCAGTATTATAATCCATCTAATCCGAACTAAGAAATTTCAAATATTACTCAATCAGAACGCACAACGTTGAGATTCTGGAAGGTTCTATCTATCACTGATTAGATGGAATATATCTAGCTCTTTCAAGAATTCTGTAGGCTTCGTTGAGGTTTCTAGGTGCCATCCCAATAATATCAAGTAGCTTTTTAACTGTTTTTGGCTAATTTCAATATTTCTATTTACTGGATTTACAGAATAAACTAAATCTTACTATATTTTGTGAATTCCTAAAGCAAGCGATTAATTTTGGAGAGAAATAGTTTTTTTCACCAGACAGTTTATTCATGCTATGTAATCTTATTTTTGTGATCTCTGAATACTGTGGTTACAAATTCGAATTGATGAGGCTTTGAAGTGGTTCCCCCACATATCTGACTTATAAGTAATATGATTTTGTGATTACTGCGACCAGATTGACGTGGTTTAGTGCAAGAGAAAGAACATAGGCAAAAGACAGAAAACTTCATATGCAAACAATTGTTTTGAAGTGACATCTCAATGTCCCCATTCCTATCTACGTCTATATCTATGTTTGAATTACTATAAATGTCTAGCTTAGCAGCCGAGTATTATACCAAGTCGATCTTTAATCTATTTTGGGACCCTATCTGATGTAGCGAAATACGAAAGCGAACAGCTAGTTCGTGCCATGTACTTCATCCCGATCTAACGATTACAAAATATATTTGCGTATAATAAAGCTTGTCCCTTGATGAATTTATTTTTCGAATGGAGCGTACAAGGGATCTACCATTTAAAGCTCGGTACTCTCAAAGTTGATTGAAACGATTCCAAATGTGTGGTGTGCATGAGCTGCAACATGATGCATCTGTTCATATTGTTTCACTAAAGTTAATTGACCTACAATGAGTAACTTGTTCAGACACCATGTTGGTCTAGGTTGGGCATGCAATTATCGTGTTTCTATGCTACATCGAAACACCGCCGAACTCATTGCATTGCTAACACTGTTGTGCCTATTGATATCAAGGCTTTTTTCAATTCATTGGACTACTTCGGGCTTGAGAGTGGCTAGGAACTTGACCTCACTTTGTAGAGCGATCCGTCTAGTCTTTGTCATATATGATGTTTGTAATCCTGATAGTGACTCGGCGCACTCGAGATACGATGTCTTTTTGATACACTACATGTAATGGACCACTGCTTATGGTAAGTCGTTTGGAATGTTAAAAATATTTAACTAAAAAGCCGCCACAGTACTTGTGGTGTTATGGATAGGAGCTAGTTAATACTTCGAAGCAGCGTGATTAGATAACAGCAACCATGAACGTGATGTTGGATCGACCCAATACTAAATTATTTTAATTTAAGGACCTGAAGCTATTGACATGAGTTCTGGTCTATGTTTGTGTGCAATAAATCCCACGAAATAACAGTTATGGAAATAGGCTGGACTCATTGTATAAATGAATATACGGTGAGTGTTATTGACATACTCACTGTTCAGTTGCACAATGATTTAATAGCTAATATCAATCAGGATGCTTAATACACTGCCCTTTACCAATAGTTCTAGATCTTGTTGTTTATTCCATCATTTAGCCACGGTGTTAACATCATAAAATTAGTGTCCTTATCAGTTCTTAGGTATCACGTACAGTTCACTACTTTATGCTAAAAAATACTGCGGCTACTAAGTAGACCCAAGAAGTAGATATAACTCTACAAATTTCAAAGGTCATATGACAGGACTGGATTTATCTACATTCCTTAAACAACAAGATAAGTTTTTCGGAAGCTCATTTTCCCTTTCGAGGAAAAACGCCAGGATGTTTTTGGACGTAAACAAACAAACATCATCTGATCAAGTAAATTACTGTTTGGAAAAAATACCAGAAATCATCAGTCTAATTAGTTACATTTATTCATGCAAATGCCTGGGTAGAAGATATTGATTATATGGATAGAGTAACAAATTTTAAATTGATAATCAATTTTCTTGGAGTGAACGGTGATGCAAGTTACTTAAAGCGTAGTCGAATCCTTTCCTAAATAACCCCTGGATAGTACTTCTCTATTACTACGTAATTTTTTTTATTTGGACTGTTAGACGATATCATATTATTAAGTGAATAGAGTCGCTCGCAACTGTACTGTGAATACAAACCATTCATTTTGTTCTTAGCATCTGATAAAGTTTATAGCTAGCAAATTTGTTTTTATCAGAGCTTACCTTTCTTTGGTCGATATTACTGTGAGAAGCAGAGTGCTGCTTTACAACTTCGTTAGCTCTCTTCATAATTATAAACTTCCTATTAAAGGATGATAAAAGGATTTGGGCGTAGACAACTTTTCTCTTGATTTTCTGATTTCAAAAAACCCGTAGAATACGTTTTTGATTCCAGAAATTTATTACCATTAGGCATTAGAAAAGTGGTAACATTTGATGACAGCGGTTCAGTTACCTCGTACATTTTCAATGTGTAGTGGCTTTAAAAATTGCAATAAGGTCATACTAATGAGGATTATGGGGATACGAGTGTTGCGTAATGATACGTTGATTTGACTCAGTACTTTCCAGAAGCCTAAGTAACTTGTGTCTCCTCAGAAGTTACAGTTGTGCTTCTCCAGTTTCTGTAAAATGACAACAGAGGTTGTTTAGCAGATAATCGGGTGACATGCATCTTTTGGCTCTTAACCATACTTTGTAATATCTCTCTATCCCAAAGAAAAGGTTTTTGCAAGAAGGACGTGCAGAAAAATAAATTAAACCAGTTTCATAGCTCATCTCATCGGTGTCATTCGTATGCATTCGATCTTCAACTGAAAAAAACAAACTTGCAACCAGAGGTGAACAGTTTAAAAGGTAGAAAGGGAAACATTCAGTAAGTTACAACGTAGGACTTAGTACATGCGTACATCAGTTCAAGTTGCTATTCCCCAATTAGCAGACTGAGATTAAATTGTCGGACCGAATCCCAAAGTAGTGTAGGTAGTAACTGAGTAAGTACGAATAAAAAGGTATAGAGATCAGAGATAAGATTTGGAAAAAAATGTGAATCAGTAAAGAGGAAGTTACGATAAGCCCAAAAACTTAGAATTTGGAGAAAGACAAGGAGTTGGTGTACTTGTGCTATGGCGAACGATTTTGAGCCATATCATCTAAAACTGTAACTATTTGTTATGATGATCGCATGGGCCTCGACTACACCAGACAACATTGATTATCGAGGTAGACGATAGATCGCGCATACGTAATACATGACCTAACAACCTCAGACGGTGAAGATTTACTACTTTATCAATAGACTTACAGTATTTACCTAGTGCTCTATTCCTAACTCACGCACTGTTTACTCGGTGGTCCCAGCAAATACGAGCAGTGTTTCGGAGACGTTTATGATCAAATAATAGAAGCCTACGAATATCCTCTATCCTTAATGCCTATGTGTCACATCCATAAAGTAAAACAGGATCTGAACTGCTGCTCAGTAAACGCGTCCTTTCGTCAGTAAACAAATGTCTCGCCTACGCCACAAGTGACGCGAATCGGCAAAAGTCAATCGAGCTTTCTGCAGACGAGCTAAGATTTAATCAGACACCAGGCCATCAGGACTGATGAGACTCCCATGATAAGATAAGCAGTCAGCACATTCAACTTCTTTGCTCCCTATCACTAATTTCGGTGCCGAAGCAAGCCAATACTAAAGCAATATAGTGCATTTGGATGGGGAGAATCACATCCCTAACATGGTTAGATTGATGCCTAAGGTTGTCAAAAGATTCTGCATTTATTGGTTGCTTCATCCAATAGAACTATATCATCTGCATATTCTAAGTCAACAAGTTTATCTCCTGGCAGGAGGTCAACCCCAGAGAAGTTATACGACTAGGATGTTAACTTTAAAAGCATGTCGATGACAAAGTTAAATAGAGATATGGAAAGCTGGAAACCTTTGAGAGTGTTACTTGAAGTAATCAATTCTGAAGACAGTTCGCCAAAAGCTTTGACTGGACTAGTAGTGTCTCAGTAAAAAACTTGTGCAGGGTTAATGTGCTTCTTTGTTACGCCATTCAACGACAGACATTGTCACATAACGTCAGAAGTGATCGAGTCAAACGCCGCCTTAAGGTCAAGGAATACAGCTATTATTGGACATCTAAAAGTGTGCCTATGTCCAGAACCTGCGGAGAAAAGAATATTTGGTCTATACAACCATATCCAGGTCTAAAACCACCTTGGTTTTCTCGAGTTTGCTTTCCACGAGCTTTAGTTAGGCGTCGAAGTATTATTGAAGCCAATATTTTTGACGCTATATTCGTCAAATTGATTCCTTGATAATTGTTACAAGAGGATTTCTGTCCATTCTTAATGACTGGGACAATTTGTGTTCAAAACTAGTCAGATGAGATTACGTCCAGTTCCCAAATTCCAGATATGATCTAGGTTAATATCTGCTAAAACTGGGCCACCATT
The DNA here is from genome assembly GCA_025215515.1 of Schistosoma japonicum. Taxonomy (NCBI): domain Eukaryota; kingdom Metazoa; phylum Platyhelminthes; class Trematoda; order Strigeidida; family Schistosomatidae; genus Schistosoma; species Schistosoma japonicum. Next base: position 21,432,222 of record CM046063.1, on the reverse strand, counting down.
GTTAAATACCTTAGGCGTTAATCCTTCGGGTCCTACTGCTCTCCGTTGCTTTAGAATTCCCTATAGCCTACTCAACCTCACTAGAACTTGGGTGACCGATATTAATTCGCCAATTCTGACTGCATCAGTAGTCTATTGAGAAAAAATAAGGAAAGATTTTGACTATAATTACATCGCAGCCGACAGAACCTAACAGCCAAGCGATATTTTAGACAGTCACATTATATCAATGTACTTTTAAAGACAGCTTTTTTTTTAGTTTCCCTAAAGCGTGCTGTCGACTATTTGCCCTTAAGTGACTGACTTTTGTAGCGGTAAATAATCCCCTTTAATACATATTTGCATAGGCTCTTGTCATTAATCCTGACCATGTTTGTTTTAGCGGACATGATTAGTTGAATGCAGTTTGGTGAATCACCAGATCACTGACACGACGTGGAATGCAGCACTATCTAGTTAGCCAGAATAGACGCTGTTGCCTTATAGACAAAGGTTACCTGATCATATACCAGGTGCATTTTATTCGTGGGTCCAACATGATTTGACTACGATCACAATTGTATGTTCGTTCTACTGTTTGGTTTATAACAAACTATTTTTGATATACTTATACTTTTTGCATATTTTTCACTGCACTTTTTATTTGCACATATTGGTACTTCAATGATGACTTGTCAGACACCTAAGCTCAGTTGAGTTAAGACCTCTACGCCTTCAAACCTTCAGCTCATTCTCATTTGGACAGAAAATATTGAAGTTTGCTTGTGCCTCGCAAAAGTCGGGTTTCTAGAGAACAGTGTTATAGATTCACGTGTTTACTTCCTTGTCATAGTAAAATCATTTTCGCATGAATTCGACAGGTACTTCACCCCTTTCTTTTTCAACTCCCACTACCTAGAACATAACAGCCAACCCAAAAAATCGATTCTCAAGCGCTGAAGCTTGTTAGACAAACAACGTCTTGATGAATTGTTCCACACCATTGAGCTTGGTGACGATTCGGTGACATAAGTTCTATTTCGCACGATAGAAGCTATTGGTCAACGCACTTTTAAGAAAGGTTTTCTCCGTTGAATCTTCTTGTGTAGACTACCACAACAAGCACAAGCAGTTTTACTAACATTCAATTACAACCCAGTAGACGAACTAGCTTCATCTGCTGGTTAAATTTTATAGGTCAGTAGAACTCGTCATAATGAGGTTTATTCCGCTACAGATAAACCTCATACGACCGAGATCGAAGTGATGGAGTTGTGCAATACTTTGTTTTGTTTTCTCGACTTACGGGAACGACACACGAAACAAGTCCTGACAACGAAGTTGATCACGAAGAAGATCCCCATCTCGACTTTGACGAACAAAAGACTCACATTAGTGTTGATATCACGATACTTTTGCTAATGCTTTGAAGAAGTACAGATGTCTGTGTTGTTTTTATAGCCATAAACATATCGTCGACGCACCGGGAAACCGACCCGCTGACACATGATGGCGGCAACTGTTACCGGTGGAAATAGCCGCCTGTTATTCATTACTGATGTGATAACGAAGGTTCACTACCTCGTTGATACTTTCGCAGATGTTGTCGTCCTTTATACAACTTCATCTGATCGTTAACATAAAGCAGCATTAGATCCACAGGTAGTCGACGGTAAAGAAATAGCCACATATGTCGTAAAATAAGCCTACTTGAAAGTGGTTTTACGGAAACCTACACTAGATTTTCACCAACTACGGTGAGAAAGTATTTATCATGCGCATAGATTAAATGAATCCACCACAACTTACTCGAGAACCCTAGTAGGTAGTGGCTGGTGGATAGCAACACAATGCAACTCGTTCGTGGGACCACTGTTTCAGGGTGTAGCATATGTCCTGCTCATTTCGAACGTTCAATTAACCCTTATTTTTGGTTGATACTGGACAAGTATCCAGATATAGATAAAGCAATATCAAAATTATCATGTGTAACTAGCAATGTCACACAGTCAACTCTTGACTACGAGTTGACGTCTAATCTCAAAAGCATTCCGACTTGCACCTGAAAAATTGAGGATTGCCGAAAATTAATTCGATCATATGATTAGCCTGGGAATAATCCACCCATTCAGTAGCTTAGTGGTGATCTTTATTACATATTGTCTTAAAAATAGACAGTGATTATTGTCTTCCCACCAGTGAGTACCGACGTCCCATCACAATTAATGCCTGGTCGTTATCCTTTACCACACATTCATGACCTAACGGCCACCTTGAAGTGAATGAACGGATTTTCGAAATTCGACCTAGTTAAAGCCTATAATTAAATACCGATGTTCGAAAATAACATACCAAAAGAATGCTCTCATAATCCTCTTAGGCCCTCACTAATTTCTTCGAATGCCCTTTGACTGAAAAAATGCAGCACAAACATTTTTAATTTTTGATTGATGACTTGTTTTGAGGTCTTGACTACTTTCACGCATACGTCAACGACTGTTTGATAGCAAGCCTAGACAATGAGACATATAAAAAATAACTGAATGCAACTTTTTGAAAAACTGCCTTAAAATGAAATTACGGTAAATATTCAGAAATGATAAATTTGAACAACCTCATTAGACTTTCTGGGACATACTATTGATGCGAATAACATACAACCTTGAAAATACTATAAAGCGGCTTTTCTGGGTCTCCAGAGCCAACCACTATTAAGCAACGGCGAGCTTTCAGTGGATTGGTAACTATTCACAAGCAATTTACATACAACCGCGCATCCGTCATAAAACCACTGACAGATCAACTTCGTAAAATACAAAGGTGGTCACAATGAATGCAAAGTTAAAGGAGGCCTTCACTGCGACAACACAAGCAAATACGACAATGCTGATACATCATAATACCGCAGCCCCTGTCAGCATCGTGGTTGACACACCTGACTCAGCTATTGAAACAGTTTCGCAACGATGGGTAGACCAACCTTGGCAACTTCTGGCATTCTTTTTTAGACGGTTGTAAGCCACCGAATCAAATTGCGGCATATTTGGAAGTAATTTATTGGCCATTTTCTGCGCTGTACGACATTTTCAACGTTCAATCGAAGGCCGAGAATTTACTATATTCACCGACCACAACAACGCCCAATCAATAAACAAAGACAATTGGAAAATGTAAGAGCACATTAATTTGTGATTCTTCTATAAGTATAGCCCGTTCGAGCATCACCAAGAGTTATGAACGCATTATCTTCAACAATCGGCACAATCTGATTCATCCTGGAGTAAGCTGATTACTGAGAGATTATGCTTACCGAAGATGAATTAGGATATCAAAGAATGGGAACGCTCCTGTGTGGCCTGCCAATGAATCAAGGTAATTCAGCATAAAAAATGCTCTCTTTTGCACTCTTCCTATCTCCAACGCTCAATTCGACCACGTCTACCTCAATCTGGTAGAACCTTTGCCAGAATTAAAAGGATTCCATTATCTATCGACATGCATAAACTGATTTACACGCTAGCCAGAAGCAGTTCTTCAGTTTTTAGGTACGTTCCGTTTTATTTTAACAGAAGGAACAATACTGCTTGGTTATAGGTCTTTATTTTGTATCGTGCACAGGAGACAGTTGGAGCAGAATGCTAATCATTCAAACACACAATGTCTCTCAACATTTAATATAAGATAATAGGAAACATAATTCCTATAAAGAATAAGAAAGTAAATGAATACTTAAGCGTTCTTATCTACGTGTATACAAAAGTTGTGAAATCAACTCTTAGCTAGTTAACTTAAGTCGCTACAGTTCCACTGAAAGATATAACTAGTGGATGGATCGCTCGCGCTTTCGTCGAACGATGGATAGCAAACGTTGGTTGTCTATCTTCAATAGCGACAGACTGTGGACGTCAGTTTGAGTCTAGATTGTTACACCCTTTGTTCAGCCTCTTGGAATTAGTGGCTTCAAAACAACCGCCTACCACCCACAATGTAACGGCTACGTGGTAAGGTTTTATTGACTGTGGAAAACATGACTTTTAACCAGGAACATTCCTAAGTGAACCGATGCTCTACCACTGACCTTCTTAAGAATTCGCAGCACTGTAAAAGCAGATGTTGGATGGATTGTTGTCTTATTAGTCTACAGAACGCTACTCTGACTCCCAAGTAACCTCATCACCTCAACAAACCCGGATATTAACTCTTAAGGGCGCCCGGTTAGGCTAGTTTAAACTCGACAATAATTGACATACGTTTACATCCAACCCGCCATAGAATATAGTACACACTTTCCGTACATCATGATGTCATGTACCGACCTTTCAATGCTACCTACGAAGGATCATACAAGATCTTTAAGTGAGAATCGAAGTACTATATTATCAACAAAAACAGCCGCAACGAGGACATTAGGATTGATTACCTCAGGGTAAGCTACTTGGAAGACAAACTTTGAAATTTTAAATTCGCTAAATTACCCTCTCCTCGAAACTTGACATTGATAAAGCCACAATGCCCTGATCAACGTTCAACAAGCAAGAGGAAACTTCGAACAGCTTTTAAACGCTGAAAGCTACACTTTCGGGTAGAACTGTCAGACTCCCAAAACACTTAAACAAACATTGCATCTACTGATCTTCTTTTAACTTCTTACTCTCACGGCCAGCAAGCAAAAAGAAGTTTCAAATATCTTTATAACGCCAAACCATCATTATCTAAGTTTGCAGTAGTAGGATACCAAATATTTGTATTGCATTATGGTACATATATAGCTAAAAACCGCGCGCTTTTTAATCAGGCTGTTACGATTCTTAAACCTCCTAAGAGTGAGCAGAATGGATCGTTGAGCATGTCCAAATGCAGGGTAAGACCGAGAGTACTTGGATCTTGAGAAACGTTAATAGTATAAGACCAGTAAGTTCCATACCTAATTTATGCATTATAATCTACAACTACGTAGAAGACGAAGGCAGGAAGAACACAAAAAAGTGGCCCTATTATGTAGAAACGAATGGGCGAAAATTGGTGTTTATACAGGCACTAAAAGATAAGACACACCACATTTTTATAAATAGATTGAAAAGGAAAGAACACTGACATACGACTAAGACAAGTGATTGATGCTTCAACGTTCAGAGTCCCTATTATTTTGCTGGTGCAGTAAGAGATAATAGTTGATGTGAACATTTTTTAATAAAATATCAGAAAAGATGAATTTATCGACTTCTTGCACAAATAAAGAAAGTGAATCTGTTTCTCGAATGGCTTATGTTATGTTTTGTGCAATATATATAATGACCTTGATAATCACTAATCACTGTACAGACACGTCAGCCCCTCGACTACCAGTCCCAAAACGGAATAGAGGAAGAACAACGACTTATGAGTCAACAGACAGATCAGATCTTTATTTCAATCATGCCTTTATATACATGCAAAATCAGACCACATCATAAACCAATTAGAAAACTGACATTAATACAAAATAACAGTAATAGTGAGTGTGAACTGGGGTAACGTATATGCAGTCAATTAACTATAGTTCATAAATGAGAAATGATATAACAACAGTTAATGCCTTAAACAGTAGTATAGGATAAGAGCAACGTCACAATAATAATAATAAAATGCTTACTTTGTATACAACCAAAAATAATGAATCGTTAACAGAAAAACCAGTTCTAGGAGATAATCAATCTTCTTTAAGTGCCCGCCATAACACCTCCCCTTTTTTTTTGAAAAAAAATCATCGGTAAGATTTATCATAGGGGTTGACTTTGATCCTGTTTGGTTTCCTTCGAATTCTTTGTGATTTCCTGAGAAACGATGCTGTTCTTGTCTCCGCTGCTTTCGTTTGCTGATTGCTGCTGTCATTCAAATCAAGTAACATGTTTAATGTCAACGGAGTACTCTGCTTAACTTCATCTCCGTCTTCGCATCTGGACGGTCGAATGTGGTTAGCATGTCTTATCCATTTCATATGACTTACTCCGACTTCATAGATAACTCTTCCTCTGTTTCTTAGGATAACTCCAGGAACCCACTCCATTGTTTTACGATGAAAATCACGTACCCAAACCTTTTGTCCGGGTAAGAATCTTCTGGGCTTAGCGCCATGCTTCTTGTTGTATTGTATTTCCATTCTGGAATTGCGTTTGACAGTCATTGCAAAATTTGGCTTCAAACTGTCTAATGGCGTTCTGATTTTTCTTCCAAGCATAGCTTCCGCAGGGGACACTTCACCGACAGTTTCACGATTGGGTGTTGAACGATAAGTAAACAGGAACTTATACAGTATCTCTTCTAATCTTCCTTCACCCTGGGCTTTGATTAACGCTCTCTTAAAAGTGTCGACGAATCTCTCAACCTGCCCATTTGATTGTGGGTGATACGGAAGGGTTCTGATATGTTTAATACTGTTAAGAGCAAAAAACTTCTGGAATTCTGCAGACGAGAATTGTGGACCATTATCGGAGACAAGTACTTCTGGGATTCCGAAACAGCTGAATATTTGACGTAGTTTATCTAGTGTAGCCCTGGTTGATGTAGACCCCATGCAATGTACTTCCGGCCACTTAAAAAAAGCATCGATGATAACTAAGTAGTATTTGCCATTAAGAGGACCAGCGAAGTCTACATGAACTCTCGACCATGGATGTGTCGCTGGGTTCCAGCAACAAAGTTCGGTTTTTTTAGGGGCTTTTGCAGCTTGTGCACATTTCGAATGCTTCTCAAAAAGATGAGCTGTAGTCAAGACGTTATTGTTTGATGTAACATTTAATACAGGTAGATTTTTAGGAACATGTGGATCTTTCAATGTACACACTGCGTCTAGTGGCACCTTCCAAAGATTTAATTTGTCAATCCAATCAATACCAATAAGATCTAAATCATGTCTGTTTGTTAAATAACAAGTTCCAGTAAAGGAATGTACTCCGAATTTAACAGAACAATTTATCATTCCAACGAGTTTTAGAATATGTCCAGATGCATTACGCGCTGTATGTTCAGTAGGCAGTAATGGAGGGCGACCCATCAATTCCCAAGTTTTCTTAGAAATTAGTGTGATATCAGACGCTGTATCCAACTGCAAACGAATCTGAACATCATTAACTAATAGGTCTACATATCTTCTTTTGTCAGCAAGATTACACGTAAATGTTGAATATATACTACGTATGCAACTTTTATGATTCCAGGAAAATTTTATGCGTGGTCCAGATTTCAAATAATTCTGTTGTCGGCACACTGTTTCTTTATGACCAACTTTATACCAAATGTTGCATTTATGACGTTTATAGCGGCAAAATCTCGCGAAATGCCAAGATCCACAAAACCAGCACTTCGAAGGCGGTTTGAATAATTTAGTTTGACGTTGATCATTAACTGGAACACTCTTACTTTTGTTGGATTTGACAGCATGGATATTGCAATTTAATGAAGCATTACCTTTAGTCTCTATAAGCGTCGTATCATTTTTGAGGTTGACCAGTCGTTGACATTCTGACGTTACCATCTGTAGTGTCATGTCATCGTTTTGCTCAATGCGTGATAGCAATCTTGTTCTAACATCAGCATCTGCTGGTGACTGGAGTCCAGAAACAAATAATAACATTTAAATTGATCATTTGACAAAGCATTTAATTTAAAACGTTCGGCTTGTAGATTAATTCTGCTTGCGTAAGACAAATAATCCTCATCTGCATCTTTTGTCAATTGGAGGCATTTATAACGAATGTGAAATAAGGATGCTGGTTCACAGAATATCGCATTTAAAATGTTAATAGTTTCATTGAATGTCAGATCTCTTGAATGTCGTGGAAGGATATAATTCTTGTATTTAGAATATTCATGCTGACCAAGTTTTTGTGTTAATAAACGCACCTTCTTTGCGTCATCTATATGTTTATATTCCACTTGAAAAAGATCTTCGATTCTACTGAACCATGATTCAAATGTATGACCATTTTCTGCATAAAAAATAAATTCTGGAACTGAACTGAGTGATAACTCTATTCCTTTTTCTTCGGGAGTTATTCTGGACTGGATAGCGATTTTTGACATTAATGACTCGAGCATTTGTTCTTGAGAGGCTAGGAATTGCTGTTGTTGCTGCTGGAGACATAATTTCATTTGCTCAAATGTGATAGTCATATTGATTGATTTTTTTTTAACTGGATTTATGACACTGAATGCTGATTGGATAATAAATTGTAGTAGAATTTATGACCAATGACTGAGTAATTTGGATTCACTTCTAACCCCGTCGCCAATTGTTATGTTTTGTGCAATATATATAATGACCTTGATAATCACTAATCACTGTACAGACACGTCAGCCCCTCGACTACCAGTCCCAAAACGGAATAGAGGAAGAACAACGACTTATGAGTCAACAGACAGATCAGATCTTTATTTCAATCATGCCTTTATATACATGCAAAATCAGACCACATCATAAACCAATTAGAAAACTGACATTAATACAAAATAACAGTAATAGTGAGTGTGAACTGGGGTAACGTATATGCAGTCAATTAACTATAGTTCATAAATGAGAAATGATATAACAACAGTTAATGCCTTAAACAGTAGTATAGGATAAGAGCAACGTCACAATAATAATAATAAAATGCTTACTTTGTATACAACCAAAAATAATGAATCGTTAACAGAAAAACCAGTTCTAGGAGATAATCAATCTTCTTTAAGTGCCCGCCATAACACCTCCCCTTTTTTTTTGAAAAAAAATCATCGGTAAGATTTATCATAGGGGTTGACTTTGATCCTGTTTGGTTTCCTTCGAATTCTTTGTGATTTCCTGAGAAACGATGCTGTTCTTGTCTCCGCTGCTTTCGTTTGCTGATTGCTGCTGTCATTCAAATCAAGTAACATGTTTAATGTCAACGGAGTACTCTGCTTAACTTCATCTCCGTCTTCGCATCTGGACGGTCGAATGTGGTTAGCATGTCTTATCCATTTCATATGACTTACTCCGACTTCATAGATAACTCTTCCTCTGTTTCTTAGGATAACTCCAGGAACCCACTCCATTGTTTTACGATGAAAATCACGTACCCAAACCTTTTGTCCGGGTAAGAATCTTCTGGGCTTAGCGCCATGCTTCTTGTTGTATTGTATTTCCATTCTGGAATTGCGTTTGACAGTCATTGCAAAATTTGGCTTCAAACTGTCTAATGGCGTTCTGATTTTTCTTCCAAGCATAGCTTCCGCAGGGGACACTTCACCGACAGTTTCACGATTGGGTGTTGAACGATAAGTAAACAGGAACTTATACAGTATCTCTTCTAATCTTCCTTCACCCTGGGCTTTGATTAACGCTCTCTTAAAAGTGTCGACGAATCTCTCAACCTGCCCATTTGATTGTGGGTGATACGGAAGGGTTCTGATATGTTTAATACTGTTAAGAGCAAAAAACTTCTGGAATTCTGCAGACGAGAATTGTGGACCATTATCGGAGACAAGTACTTCTGGGATTCCGAAACAGCTGAATATTTGACGTAGTTTATCTAGTGTAGCCCTGGTTGATGTAGACCCCATGCAATGTACTTCCGGCCACTTAAAAAAAGCATCGATGATAACTAAGTAGTATTTGCCATTAAGAGGACCAGCGAAGTCTACATGAACTCTCGACCATGGATGTGTCGCTGGGTTCCAGCAACAAAGTTCGGTTTTTTTAGGGGCTTTTGCAGCTTGTGCACATTTCGAATGCTTCTCAAAAAGATGAGCTGTAGTCAAGACGTTATTGTTTGATGTAACATTTAATACAGGTAGATTTTTAGGAACATGTGGATCTTTCAATGTACACACTGCGTCTAGTGGCACCTTCCAAAGATTTAATTTGTCAATCCAATCAATACCAATAAGATCTAAATCATGTCTGTTTGTTAAATAACAAGTTCCAGTAAAGGAATGTACTCCGAATTTAACAGAACAATTTATCATTCCAACGAGTTTTAGAATATGTCCAGATGCATTACGCGCTGTATGTTCAGTAGGCAGTAATGGAGGGCGACCCATCAATTCCCAAGTTTTCTTAGAAATTAGTGTGATATCAGACGCTGTATCCAACTGCAAACGAATCTGAACATCATTAACTAATAGGTCTACATATCTTCTTTTGTCAGCAAGATTACACGTAAATGTTGAATATATACTACGTATGCAACTTTTATGATTCCAGGAAAATTTTATGCGTGGTCCAGATTTCAAATAATTCTGTTGTCGGCACACTGTTTCTTTATGACCAACTTTATACCAAATGTTGCATTTATGACGTTTATAGCGGCAAAATCTCGCGAAATGCCAAGATCCACAAAACCAGCACTTCGAAGGCGGTTTGAATAATTTAGTTTGACGTTGATCATTAACTGGAACACTCTTACTTTTGTTGGATTTGACAGCATGGATATTGCAATTTAATGAAGCATTACCTTTAGTCTCTATAAGCGTCGTATCATTTTTGAGGTTGACCAGTCGTTGACATTCTGACGTTACCATCTGTAGTGTCATGTCATCGTTTTGCTCAATGCGTGATAGCAATCTTGTTCTAACATCAGCATCTGCTGGTGACTGGAGTCCAGAAACAAATAATAACATTTAAATTGATCATTTGACAAAGCATTTAATTTAAAACGTTCGGCTTGTAGATTAATTCTGCTTGCGTAAGACAAATAATCCTCATCTGCATCTTTTGTCAATTGGAGGCATTTATAACGAATGTGAAATAAGGATGCTGGTTCACAGAATATCGCATTTAAAATGTTAATAGTTTCATTGAATGTCAGATCTCTTGAATGTCGTGGAAGGATATAATTCTTGTATTTAGAATATTCATGCTGACCAAGTTTTTGTGTTAATAAACGCACCTTCTTTGCGTCATCTATATGTTTATATTCCACTTGAAAAAGATCTTCGATTCTACTGAACCATGATTCAAATGTATGACCATTTTCTGCATAAAAAATAAATTCTGGAACTGAACTGAGTGATAACTCTATTCCTTTTTCTTCGGGAGTTATTCTGGACTGGATAGCGATTTTTGACATTAATGACTCGAGCATTTGTTCTTGAGAGGCTAGGAATTGCTGTTGTTGCTGCTGGAGACATAATTTCATTTGCTCAAATGTGATAGTCATATTGATTGATTTTTTTTTAACTGGATTTATGACACTGAATGCTGATTGGATAATAAATTGTAGTAGAATTTATGACCAATGACTGAGTAATTTGGATTCACTTCTAACCCCGTCGCCAATTGTTATGTTTTGTGCAATATATATAATGACCTTGATAATCACTAATCACTGTACAGACACGTCAGCCCCTCGACTACCAGTCCCAAAACGGAATAGAGGAAGAACAACGACTTATGAGTCAACAGACAGATCAGATCTTTATTTCAATCATGCCTTTATATACATGCAAAATCAGACCACATCATAAACCAATTAGAAAACTGACATTAATACAAAATAACAGTAATAGTGAGTGTGAACTGGGGTAACGTATATGCAGTCAATTAACTATAGTTCATAAATGAGAAATGATATAACAACAGTTAATGCCTTAAACAGTAGTATAGGATAAGAGCAACGTCACAATAATAATAATAAAATGCTTACTTTGTATACAACCAAAAATAATGAATCGTTAACAGAAAAACCAGTTCTAGGAGATAATCAATCTTCTTTAAGTGCCCGCCATAACACCTCCCCTTTTTTTTTGAAAAAAAATCATCGGTAAGATTTATCATAGGGGTTGACTTTGATCCTGTTTGGTTTCCTTCGAATTCTTTGTGATTTCCTGAGAAACGATGCTGTTCTTGTCTCCGCTGCTTTCGTTTGCTGATTGCTGCTGTCATTCAAATCAAGTAACATGTTTAATGTCAACGGAGTACTCTGCTTAACTTCATCTCCGTCTTCGCATCTGGACGGTCGAATGTGGTTAGCATGTCTTATCCATTTCATATGACTTACTCCGACTTCATAGATAACTCTTCCTCTGTTTCTTAGGATAACTCCAGGAACCCACTCCATTGTTTTACGATGAAAATCACGTACCCAAACCTTTTGTCCGGGTAAGAATCTTCTGGGCTTAGCGCCATGCTTCTTGTTGTATTGTATTTCCATTCTGGAATTGCGTTTGACAGTCATTGCAAAATTTGGCTTCAAACTGTCTAATGGCGTTCTGATTTTTCTTCCAAGCATAGCTTCCGCAGGGGACACTTCACCGACAGTTTCACGATTGGGTGTTGAACGATAAGTAAACAGGAACTTATACAGTATCTCTTCTAATCTTCCTTCACCCTGGGCTTTGATTAACGCTCTCTTAAAAGTGTCGACGAATCTCTCAACCTGCCCATTTGATTGTGGGTGATACGGAAGGGTTCTGATATGTTTAATACTGTTAAGAGCAAAAAACTTCTGGAATTCTGCAGACGAGAATTGTGGACCATTATCGGAGACAAGTACTTCTGGGATTCCGAAACAGCTGAATATTTGACGTAGTTTATCTAGTGTAGCCCTGGTTGATGTAGACCCCATGCAATGTACTTCCGGCCACTTAAAAAAAGCATCGATGATAACTAAGTAGTATTTGCCATTAAGAGGACCAGCGAAGTCTACATGAACTCTCGACCATGGATGTGTCGCTGGGTTCCAGCAACAAAGTTCGGTTTTTTTAGGGGCTTTTGCAGCTTGTGCACATTTCGAATGCTTCTCAAAAAGATGAGCTGTAGTCAAGACGTTATTGTTTGATGTAACATTTAATACAGGTAGATTTTTAGGAACATGTGGATCTTTCAATGTACACACTGCGTCTAGTGGCACCTTCCAAAGATTTAATTTGTCAATCCAATCAATACCAATAAGATCTAAATCATGTCTGTTTGTTAAATAACAAGTTCCAGTAAAGGAATGTACTCCGAATTTAACAGAACAATTTATCATTCCAACGAGTTTTAGAATATGTCCAGATGCATTACGCGCTGTATGTTCAGTAGGCAGTAATGGAGGGCGACCCATCAATTCCCAAGTTTTCTTAGAAATTAGTGTGATATCAGACGCTGTATCCAACTGCAAACGAATCTGAACATCATTAACTAATAGGTCTACATATCTTCTTTTGTCAGCAAGATTACACGTAAATGTTGAATATATACTACGTATGCAACTTTTATGATTCCAGGAAAATTTTATGCGTGGTCCAGATTTCAAATAATTCTGTTGTCGGCACACTGTTTCTTTATGACCAACTTTATACCAAATGTTGCATTTATGACGTTTATAGCGGCAAAATCTCGCGAAATGCCAAGATCCACAAAACCAGCACTTCGAAGGCGGTTTGAATAATTTAGTTTGACGTTGATCATTAACTGGAACACTCTTACTTTTGTTGGATTTGACAGCATGGATATTGCAATTTAATGAAGCATTACCTTTAGTCTCTATAAGCGTCGTATCATTTTTGAGGTTGACCAGTCGTTGACATTCTGACGTTACCATCTGTAGTGTCATGTCATCGTTTTGCTCAATGCGTGATAGCAATCTTGTTCTAACATCAGCATCTGCTGGTGACTGGAGTCCAGAAACAAATAATAACATTTAAATTGATCATTTGACAAAGCATTTAATTTAAAACGTTCGGCTTGTAGATTAATTCTGCTTGCGTAAGACAAATAATCCTCATCTGCATCTTTTGTCAATTGGAGGCATTTATAACGAATGTGAAATAAGGATGCTGGTTCACAGAATATCGCATTTAAAATGTTAATAGTTTCATTGAATGTCAGATCTCTTGAATGTCGTGGAAGGATATAATTCTTGTATTTAGAATATTCATGCTGACCAAGTTTTTGTGTTAATAAACGCACCTTCTTTGCGTCATCTATATGTTTATATTCCACTTGAAAAAGATCTTCGATTCTACTGAACCATGATTCAAATGTATGACCATTTTCTGCATAAAAAATAAATTCTGGAACTGAACTGAGTGATAACTCTATTCCTTTTTCTTCGGGAGTTATTCTGGACTGGATAGCGATTTTTGACATTAATGACTCGAGCATTTGTTCTTGAGAGGCTAGGAATTGCTGTTGTTGCTGCTGGAGACATAATTTCATTTGCTCAAATGTGATAGTCATATTGATTGATTTTTTTTTAACTGGATTTATGACACTGAATGCTGATTGGATAATAAATTGTAGTAGAATTTATGACCAATGACTGAGTAATTTGGATTCACTTCTAACCCCGTCGCCAATTGTTATGTTTTGTGCAATATATATAATGACCTTGATAATCACTAATCACTGTACAGACACGTCAGCCCCTCGACTACCAGTCCCAAAACGGAATAGAGGAAGAACAACGACTTATGAGTCAACAGACAGATCAGATCTTTATTTCAATCATGCCTTTATATACATGCAAAATCAGACCACATCATAAACCAATTAGAAAACTGACATTAATACAAAATAACAGTAATAGTGAGTGTGAACTGGGGTAACGTATATGCAGTCAATTAACTATAGTTCATAAATGAGAAATGATATAACAACAGTTAATGCCTTAAACAGTAGTATAGGATAAGAGCAACGTCACAATAATAATAATAAAATGCTTACTTTGTATACAACCAAAAATAATGAATCGTTAACAGAAAAACCAGTTCTAGGAGATAATCAATCTTCTTTAAGTGCTCGCCATAACAGCTTAACGCAAATTGTTCCAGATTCTCGATAATTCATTTGTAAAATAATTCATATAAACAGCACCTTTAGAATCTAACATTTTTATTTCCAAGGCTTAATTAGGTAGGTTATAGCAAGATGGTTCCTTGAACTTTATTGTATTAAATGATGAAAACGCTGATTTGTTCAGTATCTTGTAAAAGAAGATTAGGTTTAACTTGAGTCGGTGCCTCCATCAGGTGTCTAGTACTAACTTAGTGCATCTAGTTTTGTAGTCTAGAGTACGATCAACCTCAAGAATATGAAGAGCAAATTGACGTTGTACAGACTTTAGTCTGTGTTTATTCTTACTGGAACCTAATGGGCTTAAGTTAGCTCTCTGAAGAACTGTTTAGCGAACTACAAGAACTTTTGAGTTTATGCCTGTAGGTAGAGGACTGTTGTAAGCGCCTTAATACCAGACTATCCGCTTTAATCTTTAATGTACCACCTCATGTGTATGTTAGACATACGGTAGGGCATAACAGCACTGTGGGTTGTGAAAGGTGTTGAGTAGTAGTTTTAAGAATAAGTGTATGTGTTTTTTTTTCAGTAATACGTATGAATTACGAAGTGATTAATTATTTATATTACAGATAGAAGCTTCCTATGACGAAAGTTATGCATTTTTCAGAGATCTGCCTATTAATATGAACTACGCGTTTTCTTTAGTACCTACGCATACGACGTACTTGAGCATCGTTATGAAGTCGATAAATTTATGGCTAGAAACACCAAGTAAACACCATGTACATACAAATAGCAACATAATAGCCTATGTTAACGAGGTTCTACAACAGTGTATGGAGTGTCAACTGTGTGATTTTTCGCTGATATGTTGATTTATAGATTACGCTTTATCTCGAAAAGCCACTGAATGCAGACGAGGAGAGGAGCGATATTCAGTTATTTTATTTTTAGTTCTTCACAAATAATTATTTAGAATCTAACACCAGCGACAACTGTAACAACAACGTTAATTTAATTAATATTTCCATATAGACGTTCTACGTCGTACAATGCAGAAATTCTTTCACAACAACAGAGGCCTTATTTGAAAAAGTCACCGTTCGGAAGAAGGCTAAAATAAGCGCTATTTTATTAACTTAGCCATTACATTGTTCATCCTATATATCTTAGGCAATAAGTTACTGTTATTTGCATTGCTACAGACTGTAAGTGTGCTTCTTAATGTTTCCGTAGGTTATCTGTGAACTCATGACGTTGCATTTCTATTGGTGTTTGCGATGATCATGACAAATTCTCTTCAAATTTTTCAGAATTAGGTGACAAATGACAAAGTTCAGTGTCAACGTATGATTTAAATCGCTTTCTCATAAAACTAACTAACTTTGTAAATGAAACCGTATACGCGTTTTTTGCAGAATGAATTTTCTCCATGACAATTGTCTTACTATACACCTTACTATTCACAATGCATAAACTTCCATGCATCCTATTGTCACAGCGATCCATTGAATGACATTAGGGTTAGTCTTGGATTTTTCGGAATCATTGAGCATTGTAATAAAAAGCTATTGAGTGGAAAGCTTGGATATAAAAATAAGCGAATATCGATCACGTGGAGAAATTTAAAAGCTTTAAAAACGTCATAAACAAAATCGTAATTTTGAGGAACATTTTGGAAGATTGTTGTTCCGAGAAATGGTAAGACTTTGGTGGAAAGTGACTTTTTCACAGTTTTAGAGATATATGAATGAAGTTAGAAATATCAACCGTTTAAAAGTGACTGATCCTGTCATCTAGTAGTTAAACAGTCACTGTTAAGCCAAAAAAATCTGGAATTAATCCCTGGAGATATCGTTGCCTCAAGCTGTTGAAAAGCCTCTTGCTAGGATGAAACAGCTATCATGTGCTACTTAAATGCCAATGGTTGTCTAACTAGGACCAATTTGTAGAATCATAGTGCTGACGTATGCAGGACCTGTTTATGTCTGTAACTCTTCGATTTCAGTCTATCATCACTTGCGTTTTCAATTGCTGAATAGTCCAATGTGTGGCATATGGAAGACGCTATTGTAACCTACTGATTATAATTAAATCTACTATTATTATATATTTTCCACCTCTTAGAAAGCTTTTCTTGCCTGGTCACGGTACGACATCGTCAAATTAACAGTTTAATAAGAGGATTATCCATATAATTTCTAACAGCTGTATTCGCCATTAAATAGATTATAAAAACAGTGCTTCCTGTCTCATTGCATAAAGACAACAGTACTCAAGCAGTTGTAAAGATTAGCCACGAAATCATTTCATATACTCTGGTCCAGACCATGTTTGGAAGGCTAGTCGATAATAAACTTGCATTTCACAGAATACAGGTCCTCCTAATGTCCTATAAATTTCTAGGTACATATAGGGACATATTGGCAAACCTTTACAAAACTAATCCCAGCACCTATCTTAGAAGGAAAATTCAAAAGCTCGAGGTGCTATAAAGTAGGTTGAATCGCATGCACACTTTTTTCCCTATAAAGGCTACTAATTTCTGGAATTCTTCTTTTGTCAAAGAAGCTCATGTAAGTTTGTAGATACCTTAATTAAGAAACTCGATTCGTTCTCAATAAATCAGACAAATTCATCTTTCTGATGCTTCTTTTTTTTATTTCTTATCAACCTGGGTTCTTGACTAATAAGGATGGTAATCCATTACTTCTAGATATGAAATCTAGTGAATAATAATATTAATTTAGTTCCCGATATCAAGAGCGACCCATTTTTACAGGATACACCAATAAAAACATTTAACAATAGTAGTAAGTAATTGTTGCACAGACTCTTCATACTGTGAAACATAGAGATAATGGAATAATAAACGTTGTTATAAATTGACAATTTATGTAGCGCCCATTATGAACTAGACTTTGGAACGATCTCATGATCCATAAAAAGTACAGGGGAAGTTGAAGTCACCATATCGATGGATTGTATTATGACAGATGTAAATATTCAACGTTTCGCGTAGTATGAAGCGACCTCTAAGTGTTGAGAAGAAAGAAGGAAAAAAATAGCAGGATGGGACAGCAGCATTATGACAGTTATACTTTCCTAATTATTTTAGCATTTGGAAAAGTAAAACTGTTTAAATTGGTGGAGATTTAAGTATTAAAGTTTATTTGGAAAGAATTTATTTCTTATCTTTAATAGACTTACTATTACAGCAGTAGTGTTTAACTGAGTTTCTAAGTAAGGCTTTGTTTAAAATTGATTTTGTAATACCCTAAGCTATGAGGGAAACTTGATGGTTATTAATTTAGTCATCCTCCGTTTCATTTCGACTGAAAATGTAAAGGGCATTAACTCGCTTCACAAAGCATTAGTTTACACCATCCCTTAGAATTCACTCTTAAAATATACGAAGATAACTCTGATAGAGGCTTGTGGCATATTCCAAGTGCCTTGAGAATGCAAGAGATCGAGAAATAAAAACTGACAAACTAGCTGCTCCCTCCTATATTATTTTAGATTTACACAGGAATCTACGGAATTTATCAAGTCAGTGAATCGTATAAGAACCTGCAGCGAGTAAACGAATAAACTAATGTCTGCTGACTAAACATCATTACAACGCAGAGCTCGTAACAGGTATAATGCCACAACCTCTAACCTACAGAAACCCAAGCAATAACCAATAAATCAATATGACCTCGGTAATGCAGGTCCCACTGCAGTCCAGAGTAATGGCGATATACCATTGGAACCAAAAACCCTACAGACTAAACTTAAAAATGGGGGAATACTTGATTTAAATGGACCGATTACTTCACCTGGTATAAGCGCACAGACTACGGCACTAGCAACAGAATTTTCTACCGATACTGTAAATTTAGACGTCTCTCCACTATGAAACACAAAAGTTTCTCGAACTAATATTAATCTTAGTCACCCCAATAATCGTAAATTGCGTAAAACTAGACTATATCGAGACTATAAAAATGTGGATTGGAATCTTCTACACGCCCCTCTAAGTTGCTCTGACTGGGACAATTTTTTCTTAACTAATAATCTTACAGAAGCACTAGATATATTTTATAAAATTAATGACTCGTGTTTAGATTCGGTTACACCTATTAAGATAAGCAATATAATTAAGTCAAATGATTTGTACATACCACTTCATTACCGTAAAAAGCTTAGACGCTTACAGAAGTGTTATTTTAAGTCAAATGACTTTTCTGCAGTCGTAGAAATTACCATGACCTATAATCAACTAAAAGAAGTCCACAGGTTAAATGCGATTAAAGAAGAGGTGTCAGCAATGGACAGTGGCTCCAAGATACAAAACTTGGTGCGACTGTTCAATAAACGCCTCAAACCTTCTTGGAATAGTGATATTCCCTGCATTTTACGAGATGGAATACTGATTAATGACCATAATATTATAGTGAACCTGTTCAGCGATTTCTTTGCTAACAGAGGTAAGCCGCTGGATGATATTGAGGTAGAAATGATCAATTCGGCTACTAACTATTTAGAGTCCGTTACTTTCACTTATGATAATATTTGTAAATCCATCAAATCACTTAGAGCGTCAAGTAGTTGTGGAGTAGATGGGTTGGCATCCATTTATTTCAAACTCGGGGGACCTAATATTCCATTAATCCTATTAAGACTGTTCGACCTATCATTGACAGCAGGTACATACCCTAGCAGATGGAAAACCTCTTACATCTTCCCTCGCTTCAAATCAGGTGACAGAACAAACTTGCATAACTATAGGCCCATAAATATCACCCCAGTTATCTCTAGGATAATGGAAAAAATAGTATGTGACGAAATATGTGATCATTTACTCTATGAGAAACTTATCTCTAATTTCCAACATGGTTTCCTCATAACTAGGTCTTGTATGACTTGTCACTTTGAATTCTTTAATTTAATTTTTACTGAACGAAGCCTTGGGCACTTGGTGTTAGTATTGTACTTAGACATATCTAAAGCTTTTGACATGGTTAACCACAGGCTTCTTATGGGCAAACTTTCCTCTTATGGGATTAAAAATCCATTACTTGCATGGTTGAACTCTTTCCTCAGTCATAGGCACCAAATTGTCAAAATTAACTCCACCCTGTCCAAGGCAGAACCAGTTGCAAGTGGCGTTATACAAGGAAGTGTCTTAGGCCCACTGCTCTTTACAGCTTATGTAAATGATATATGCAAATGCTTCAGCATGGGAAAACCCTTTCTATACGCAGATGATCTAAAAATAGTATACTCATTCCCTCCCCATGAATTCGCACAAACATTCTGTAGCGTCACTGCTGAACTCAACAAGGTCGCAGTATGGTGCTCAAAATGGAAGTTAGACCTCAATGCTCCTAAGTATGGTTGGATATGTTTTGGAGATAAGCGCCTCAATTTCGATCTCTTCATAAACGGTAGTAAGTTGTCTAGGCTACAGTCAGTAGTTGACTTAGGACTAAGACACTCTTATGATCTATCTTTTACAGAACAGGTCAATATGCAGACATCTAAGTCACATCGACCACTGGGTTGCATAATACGTAACTTTCATAGCAATGACACTCATATCCTACTATATAAGGTTTGTGTCAGACCCTTACTTGAATACTGCACTTTTATTCTCAGTAATGTTTCCATTAAGAATAAACTCAAACTGGAGTCGGTACAACGTCGCTTTACTCTTCGTATTCTTAGGACTGATTGTACTCTGGACTATAAAACTAGGTGCATTAAATTAGGACTAGAAACTTTATAGAGGCGCCGACTCAAGTTAAACTTAATCTTCTTTTATAAGATATTGAACAATTTGGCGTTTTCATCATCTAGCACAATTAAGTTCGAGGAACCTTCTTGCTATAACCTACGCAATTCAGCCTCGAAAGTAAAAATTTCACATTCCAAATCTACTCTTTATATGAATTATTTTACAATCTCATCGATTCTGATAGCTCATTAAAAATGTTCACCACAACTATTGTTCTTATTCCACTAGCGAAATAATAGGGACTCTAAATGTGTGAGCACCAGTTACCTGTCATAGTCATAGGCTAGTGTTCTTCATCTTTAATCCAAATATAAACTCAAGTATAAATATTAATTCTGCCCATTCGTTCAGTTAACGTAAGTGGCATGTCATGTCCTTCAATGCCTGTATACACATTGATTGTCTCAGAATACCAGTGCTTTTGTTTTGTGTTTTCTCTGTCTTCGTCTTTCCTATATTTGTAGATTAATATGTATATGGCTATTATGGAACCTACTGGCACAAAACTATTGACTTCTCTTATACGCCCAAGTTCCAAGTACTCCTGATCTTATCCTGCATCTGAACGCGCTCAATACTCCACTCTGCAAACTCTTAACCGTTTTTTGCAATTGTAACGCAGTGGTCAGGGAGCGCGCGGTTCTTATTCATATTAGCACCTGGATACAACATAAATATCTTGTGTCCTAATAGTTAAAACTTCGTGACAGTTGATTTGATTCTTAAATCAAATCTTTATATGTTATGAATGTCCTGACATTGAAAATTTGTAATAATATTTGTATGTATGTAAACTTATCATTGTGACCATGCCTGTAAACTGGCATGCTCTCATGTACAAAGTGAGAATAAAACTAATATTATTATTAATGCGACGCAAGAGAAAATGTCATACACTACAAGGCATTTCCGCACTGTAAAAATGGAAAAGGAACTAAAACATTGGTCTAAGGATAGATATAGGTACCTACTCCCCAGAAATAGATTCCTCTTCTTAAAATCCGAAGACAAACCTCAAAATATCAGCAATAACAAGCCTGAGAACAGCCAGAACCTTGATAGGTTGGACAATAAAATCAGCGTCATGCCCCAAAACCCTAGGCAGACTTAATCTATACCGTCTAAACTGAAAGTTAATACTCAATGTTGCAGTAAACGATTTTCCCCCCTATTCTCAGGTTAATCCACATAATTACTTTAAAAGGTATAAGACGACATACTCGGCTGCATCAAAGTACCAATTGCTATTGTCCCAGAAGGACAATCATGCACACAGAAATCAGTCATCACCAATTACATCACCTCTAAACATACCAAATAGTAGAACGAATCACTACAACCATGCAGCTTATCCTCACTATCTAGACATGAAAATTTGATACTAAGACATCTTCTCATAGCGAACGATTTTACTAATGATTATATGTCTAAAACTCATGACATATTGTCCAACTATTGTGAACCGAAACTCACATACGCTCACTTATATCCATTTTTAGCGTACCCTCATTCGACACCACACAACCGCTTTCACTACCGTCCACTGCCTTTATAACCCTTATTGAAGCAACGATTCACGCTAAACTTGAATGCCTCTAACCACCGGCACTAGTTATTTATCAGCCAAGTTTGATTTACCGCAGCATGACATTTTTGTGACTTTGAGTGATAAGTGCATGGCGGAAATTCCGCATTTACAGGCTGACTGGCCATACTTTATTAACTCTCACAAATCTCAACAACATTATATTTACGGAGAAATATGGCTAATAATAGGTGAGTCTATAGTTTTTATTAATCTACTTACTGAATAATAGTTTTTTCGGCCTGTTCCTCACGAGAAATAAATGTTGATCTAAAAGCAGCCTTTGGAAATATATTTCTCAGTTGACGATTTTTCAGTCATGAGGATTTAGAGCGAGCAGTCGAAAAGTTTTAGTCCGTAAGTTAATAAATTTAATGCAGTCGTAGATCATCATGTTATTATGCGAGAAATTTAGGGGTGGGTGACCGAACGCCAAATTAGGTGTGCCTAGTTGTAAATTGTACGTCTGCCCTTTGCCCACTTGTTCCCAAGCCAGAATAAGAAGAATACGAGCCACTAGATCAACTAGACAGAATCTTATTATATTTTAAGCATTTCCTTATATGTACATAAAATCAGACCACACCGCAAACTAATTAGGAAATTAACATGAATACAGAACGAAGGAAATAGTAGTAGTGAATAGAAACAACTTGTACACAACTAATTAACTATAGTCCATAATAAGACACAATGTAATAACAGTAATTATGCTAAACAAGAGGATAGGGTAAGAGAAACGTAACAAAAATGGAAACCAAATGTTTACATTGCAGACAGTTAGAATAAATGAAATAGTGTTTTTGAAACACAGTTCCGAAGGTTTGTTACAATTCTTTGTGGTCTGGCATAACACATCACTTACTATATTCATTCACGAAGTCAAATCGCTACGTTTTCGTCTTTTTAATACATTTTCGTCTTTTTAAATGTACTTTTCGTAATAAAGAAAAATCTCACGGGATCGGTCACGGAAATAAACCGTAAGTTGAACTATAGTTGTTACATCTTTGGGTTTAAATGCATAGACTGTAAATCTATGTTTCGTGTAGTGCTGAATGTTAATGAGTATATCGTTCGTTCATACATCATGACCCACAACCATTCCTGCACGAAGTCTTTTATGAAGTGCCATCCGTGGTATAGACATTTATCAGAAGAGGAAAGGGAAAATATAAATCCAGTTCTCCAAAAATCAACTTTATCTGATGAGGTTATGGAATATGTTAGGGGTACATATCACAAATAGCTTATATCAGGTGACATACGAGATATGAAGTCAAAATTTACTCAGAAATACATGTTCATAAATGGTGGATCGACATCACACGGAGTGGATTTGACTTCCGGTGAGTGCAGCTGCCAAACGTGTATCAAGTGCCATTATCTAAGTCGCCACAGGTTGCTAGATTATTTAAGAGACAGTGCTTTTACTAGTAAATATTGTCTATGTTGCGATTTATTAAGTCGACAGTTATATCACGCTACTGGAATAAAATCAGGCCACCACAACACTATCTGCGAATGTAGATTAGAAACGTGAATTCGAGTTGTACAAATATTGCATGCGACTTATGAACATACTACATTTGTGGTTATAGTTTGTTCAATACAAAATAAAAGCTATATAAAAAATCAAGGAAAATTAGTAATCATGTAAACCTAACTCAAATTACCTAATTGGTCTGAGATGACGTAACTATACGCAGTTAGTTCTTAACGATGACAGAATGTAATCATTATCCTTTACAAAACTTAAAGTGACATATTTTAAAACAAGAAAACAATATACAAAATGTAATTCCAAAAATATGCGCCCTATGATTCTTTGGTAGCTATGCAATTTAGTGCAATAAGCAATCATTTAGAATAGTTTATTATGCATTAATAGTTAAAATAGCTAGGATAGATAGTGTAAATTTTAACAATAACTGATTCCAGATGATTTCAGTTAAAATACGATAACTGGTTATGATGACACGGAAACACCTAGTCTGGCAAATGAGCAGCCTCCAATCACCTTAAAGGAAAAATGTTGCTACCATCTCATATCTGGTTAGCGAAAACGTCTTAAGTGATTGTCTCAGTGATACTAGTGACGTTCAGAACAAGGACCTCATGGAACAACCATTGAGTATATCCTCAATAACATCTCAGCTAAGTAAATTTCAGAGTCCTCTGACACCCAGTCCAAGTTCTATTCATGGTTAAAGACAAGTTTAATATAAACTATTTAACTAGATGTCACATGTATGAACTTCAACCCCGTCGGAAGAGAAGACCATAACTAACATGATAACTAACATAACTTAAAATTTTTCAATGTAATAATAAACGTAATCTTGTTTTCAGAATTCCCTCCTCTGTGAAATCAAACTATAAGAGATGATCTACATTACTTTTCAATGAGTATTGAAAGCCATATCGCTGAAAGTTCTTAACCGTGCTAGCGGAACAGGTAGTGTGAGCTCTCTTACTGAATGCTTTCAAGGAATAGCTGGATCAGCATAGAATGATTCACCGAAAGGATAAAATTAATTTACCAGTCCTACAATCTTGATAACAAGAGACTGAATCTCTTGCTTTTGAAATAAGACTTCGCATGTTGTTAACTGGACCACAATTACTGTACGATAAAAAAGAACTGGGTAGAGACCTAATGTAATAAAATCTCTTGTAAGCTGAAAAAATGTCACAGGTTTCTGTCATCATTTTTTTTTATTTTGATCACATACTACATATTTACAATAAGCGTTGTGGAGAAACCGTTTTAGATTTCTAAAATAAGTATACATTTACAATAATTAAAATTGGTTCACATGTAAAAACAGTATTCAGAATAAAACGCGAAAATAAAAAATAAAAAAATAAATTAAATCAAATTAAAATTGTTAAGAGTTCAATACGTAGTTGTAGCATTAATTTAGTGTAAATAATTTTATTAGACAACTAATAAACCCAATAAAATTGAAAAAAGGTCAAATTGTAATCAGAGTTGTAAACTATTGTATCAGTGATAATTGAAGATAAATAATGATAAATAAAAATAGATTTGAACAAAATGGAAATATGTTTTGTTAATTATGCAGAATAGATAGGAAATCAGTTGACAAATGGTATAATGTGAACGGTTTTGATAAATTTGAATTATTTATACAGAACTGGGACCTTGTTTATGTATGTCGTTATTTGTTGCCTGGTAATAAGGAGATTACATGTGCCTTCGCCTAACAGGTGTTCATTAAGTAGTGTTTTGAACTCAGTTAGTGACTAATCAGATACATGTGCCTTTGGTGAAATGTGAGTCGCCATTCTTCTACTTTTAGGTCAATTTAATTGTCATGCTTCACATTGTCATCTATGTGGTTCGTTGCATTATTCTCAATGATGGTGTTTCATTAGTCCTAATGTCTACTTATTTCCCACTCATTTTGATGTTTACACATTCATTTGTTAAATTGTTGCTACGTGCGCTTGATTACACCTGCAGATTACTTCATCTTAACATCCTCCCCTGCTTTTTATCTTCCAGCTGGGAATAATTACAAGGACACCCAGGGGAATCCATATAACTAAAACTAAATATCTGCTAACTGGTTTCAGACTCTCTCAAAGAATAATCAACGTGTGGAAACCTCTTTTGTTAATCGCCGCTGCATATCCATAGAACAAAATATTCAAAATGTTGAATGGACTGGGAGAATTCCGTCACTATGACTAACAAAGCAATTTAGCTGTTTGCCCAATCATACTGAAGCTAATATTGTGGATGGTTCGTTGGCAATTGATAATTTTAGTTCTGTATCTTGTGAAACCTAATCTATTTATGTATATTTGTGTTAGCGACTGTCGAATTTGTTATTTCTTAATGCCCTGACCTTTATGAATTAGGATACTGGCCTTATTGTTGAGTAAATGCTTTTAATGTGACTGATTAATGCTACTGGTGGAGTTCTTCTGCTGCCTAAAAATGATAAAGAAGCTTCGTAGAAAAGTGTATGTAATTTGTTAATCCCGATAGTACAATGCGTTTACTCTTCTCGGCATTGTTTAAAATTAGTGTTTTTTGCGACAGCATAATAAAGAAGAGACAACTAACCACATGGAGTGAAATTAAAGAAGCACTTCAACTTTTACAATAGACAGTTATTGTATTTTCTTAATAGTCGTAGCTAACGTTTATGCTCTACATAATTTAAGAACGTAATGCGAGAAAAAAAACAGTCATACACCTTTAATATTATCATTATCAAATCTTTGTACAGCGATGTTAACTGGTCATATCGAAGTAATTGAATCCATATATCTGATCAACGGTTTCATCTCACTAACTTGTGAAGTGGTGCATAATTATCTATGCACCATTAAATGTTCGAAAATGGTCGAATTGAGACATCTCATCAGTTTGTGAAATCACTGAGAATCGAATTAAGCTATGTTAATAGGTGCAGACTTACTGGCTAGGGTTCGTGCAACAATCGAAACCAGTGGTTAGAGAATTTAGGTGACAGATCAAAATCGTTCATATTAGAGTAGGTCCTCCGACAAATTCTAAGTTCCTAAATTCATCACCATCATTTTACTGATTTGTATTTTGTAAACCATTGTCTCGAATCCCTAGTCCTCCCCCCATTAGTACTATCAATGTTACTACCTTCACTACTCTACGATTTAATTTAAAAATTTCACTTCTATGTTAATCGTGTCAACACCATTTAAATTAATTTACGTATATACCAGGTTCTACCTTGTGACTGACTAACTAACCAAAGCTTTAACAGTTTAATGAAGCGAGCTACAAGTAGCTGATCAACCAAAGTAATGTGCTTAGTTATATGTCGATTCAATTACTTACGACAGATACTTGTGATTTCAGACATCCAGTAATTTTTGCATGTTTCGATCATGAAAAAAAATAACTAGGACAAAATATTAGAAATAATCACACAGATTAAGAACAATGCAAAAACGTGGTTTTGGTCAAATTTGCGAACAAATCACTGTGTACTTAGTCATCAGATCTCAATTTTCTCAGTCTGAAAACAATGCTGTAATTACTTGTCGTATGAGAAAGTTTTGTTTATGTCTACGTTTATTCTAGTGTTTCATTTTGAGTGTATTAACTGAAAATATTTTCACATCATTATTTAACGACCTTTGTTTATTTTTTTTAATTTCACTTACATTGTATAGCTATTTGTGTATCACACATGTCGTGTGGAATAGACAGACAAACAGTCATGAATGTCACTATTGAAAGGAGGCTGTGATTCAATTACAATATTCCAATAACTCTATGCATCGTTATTCCATCGACTTACACTGACAAAGCACAGAGACAATCGATGCTTATTAAAATGTAGAACGAAGAGTAGACAGAATTAATGCAACAACTATCAAACGTGAGGTCGAGAGTTAAAAAATGCTACAGGTCAAATCAGTGTGTTCAGTGTACATATGAGTGCAGTAATTAACCAATGTCTTATGTTCAAACAATAGTTCGATGCTTATACATAGTGAATAGTGTTAGGGATTCATAATCCCTAAAAATACAATGGTTGACTAATTAGATGAAAGAAGTTGTATTGATTTTTTATAAGACTGATTTGTAGACTTCATCAATTATTTTTATTTCAATGTGAGTTCTACTCTTAAATACAGTTGACAGTATTTCATTGTATGAATTAAATGTTAATGATTTCACTTGATGAATAATCATTGTAAATTGATTGGTATGAAAATCGATGTATTATGAAAATACAATTGGCTGGTTCGCTGGTTCACTAGTCTCGTCTCAGGTTTGCTCCATAATACAATCTTCTTACAAGCTTAGTCTTTTGTAATAGCTGTGGGCTGGAAAGGGAACAAGTTTCGGTATACGTCTGAGGTACAAGTATCACAGATAGCGTTCGCTCACGCAATCATCAAATTTCTAGCGACATAACAAATAGTCAATTTAATATTTGTTAATATCACATAGAAACAAAGCATACAAACATAGGGACTACAGTCTGTTTTTATGTAGTTTGGTGCCTTGGGCACTTAGTTACCTCAAATATAGTTAAAGGCAAACGGGTTAGAACAAACTAACCAGTGATGAGTAGCGAATATGAGGGTCAGCTTACATACAACATTTTAACAATAGCGATGAGAAGATAAATACCCTTTCAAGAGTAGCACATAAAATATAACACAGTAATATATTTATAAAAACATCACAAATGAAAAAATGAATAATAATAATAATAGTTTATTCTCAGGTAGCATAATTATTTATCGTATAATTATCTATGTTCGCTGCTGGAGGTCACTAGAACAGTATGTGAGTTTCTTTAGAGTGCATAAACAAACGACTTATATAAACAACATAATGCCAAAACTACACAAGTCACGCAAAGCAATTCAAAATTTTACATAAAATTACAAATATCATTACGTTCTTAAGGTAAATCAAAAACGTTATTTGGATTAATTTTCAAAAATTTCCCGGTAAAACTAATCATTTTTGGCTAATTTGTATCATTAAAAATGACCTTAAAGCACCTTTTAACACCAAGATTGCACTGGCAGGTAAAATCATTATTTATTATGAAAAACGACAAAATCTTTTAAACAAGGTGTACAGGATACAATGCTTTTACATGATTTATGAACTTTTAAAGGTTTGAGATGGGTTCTTTAAGTTTGGATTCACAATATGAATGACATAGAAACTTATCCATATGCCTTATATAATGTCGTTTTAAGAACCTATATAGGGTCTAAGAAACTCCTTCATGCGTGACCAGTATCCTATGGTGTTTTGTGTGTGAACACCAGTACTTGGGTCCACTAAACGCCTTTCGTGAACTATGACATGGTGATCATATTCAAGTCCTTGTAAAGGTCGATAAGCACTTCAGTCGTCAGTATAAATCGTGGATCCAGGTAGAATATACATCTGAATTATCGGTATTGGCGTCCTTGACGTTCGATCTAAGACATACTGGAAATGTCTCTTTCCTAATGATCGGTCGTAAATACCAAAAACCTACCAGTATAACTAAAGCACTTAGTACTTACCCACTCAGTTTATAGGGATCTTTTTATATCATATATTTTTTTCCTACCAAGAGCTGTTTCATCTATTACAACAATTTTTTCAACGCCTCCTATCGATAGATAATAATGTAACGGTATTTCTGATCATATATCTCTACATTGCCGACACATTACATTACTGACACTTCACTTACATTTATAAGGAACGATGTCGGCAAAACATGCAACTGCATAACCAGCAGTGCAACTAACATTAGGTTTTGCCTAAGTGTCATACTAGACTGGCTTAAAAAGACTCATGTTCATAATCCTATGTTTTGCCAGCAAACATTTCAATCGAACATAACTTCCTCTCGCGTATCTGTGCGTAGTGATTGAGCCATATTGAGTCTGCAAACACAAATAAACTCTGTACGAAGTAATCCGATAGCTTGTAGATTAGTAATAATAGTGTACTCATAGAAAATTACAATGAACAATTCCACTGAAACCACTTTGAACTAGACATAATGTATGACCCTGAAAAATTACTTTCACCCTCATTGGCTATCTAAAGTTCGACAGTAAAGTTTAGTTTCACCAATCACTCATATAACCATTGAGTGAACACAAATTAATAAATTTAGCGGCTATTGTTTAAATAGCCACAAGGCCGTTGACATTGTACAGCCTGCACTTCAAAAGTCAGAGGTGCGTTGTCGTGTCAAGGTCGTGTGCCCCGCGTATTTCAGTTATGCGATTTTGTAAGTTTCGATATCGTTCTACTAAGTTAAACGTTACTAGCTTGCTAAAGTGCTTAGCTGACATGTTAGATAAATCCATTTCTTTGATTTTTTTGAGATATTGTGGAGCGTTTGTATTTGCCAAATTAGTTTTCATATAGTGTAGCAGTGGATTTCTTCCCCATCTTTTAGCTAATTATTATAGGAAACAATTCAAGATAATAATAATCGCCGTGCGCTTTTTAAGTAGACTAAAGTTCTAGTACGCATCGAAACGTGTTAAATGAGTTAGACAATGTTTGTTTTTTTATTTGACGTATTAATCCAACTTAAGGGATTTTTCGTCTGTGCTCAAGTAATCGGCTGTGTTTCTCCCCACTTGTGTCATGAGTGCTGATGTTTGCCCTGAAAAGATTATAATCTCTTTAACTGTGATTCTCTTACGCCTGAGATAAAGAAGATTCGAGGCAAGTATATTTCATAAACCTTTCTGTCCTCTTAAATCATACAATAGTGATAACAAACTGTGATTTGTGGAGTATTATTTTGAATATTTTAATAAAACAATCTCAGTGTGCTGTCTTTTTGACTCAGTTATGCATAGGTTGTTGTATTCTAAGACTGATTATGAAAGTAATAGGGTGTCACACCCATTATAGTTAGCATTGAGAATAACAGCGTCTGCGTTTTTGTATACCTGATGGAGGGCCGTATAGTTGTGGTAAAGCTACAATCACACTTATTGGTTGTTAGAGCTATATGTATTCATTTTCGTAGTTAATCTTCAAAAATTAGAGATAAAACATCGAGAGGTTAACAAGTTACTCAACACCATATTTTATATCCAGCGCGATGATTATTTTGGCTGGAGCAACATCAAATATATCGGAGGGTCTCATTATTAGCAGTGGGAATAAACAAACGTCCCACTTGCTTTCAACGGCAGAATGTCGATAGTTTAGATTACATAAAAATAATAACCACTGCAGTTTATGTTCGCTATATTACAATGCCTTGTACGGAAGGATAGAATGAGAATTCCCGTTTTTATATTTTCATGTTACTCTGGTGTTTAGAACCTTAAATACTGTGCTATCTCATCATTAAGCTACATGGTTAGCGTAGTTTCTGAGTAAATAGGTCTATTATATTGACTGCTGATTAACTCATTAGACCTTCATCTTTTATTTCAGGCGTCGTTTTATAAGGAAATTGTTAAAACCTTTATTACAACTGATAACATGAGCGACCCTGCAGTCGTGGACGGTCAAAGACCAAGAAGATTAAAACTTCTGGGTTTATTGGTAAAATCGAATCCTTTTATCGCTATAGGTAAGAGTATCAAAAACCCTTGTTGTTATTTCTTTTGTAGGCTTTGTTGCCACTGGAGCAATCCTTGCTCGCTGCTGTTTCGCTAAAGGTGCAGAGCTCCAACGTCTGCTTATCTTACGCCCATTATGTCAAACCTTTACATTTTCGATGCTTTTGTACTCTATGTATAAATTAGACCCTACACATTTTACGAACAATTTTTTTGGATCCCAAAAGTGATTGCTGTAGTTTCTTGCATTGAATAACGCAATTAGTTACAATTCAAAAAATCCTTACTTAACTTGTAAACCTTTATTGTTTAAGCTGTACACAATTTTTAAATGGCGAGATGACCATTCTGGCACTGGTAGTTCAACAGAGAATCCAATTCGCGAATATAAATACCATAAGAATTATATTGTTTTTTCTTAAAATAACCCTAACATAAAAATGTGATATACGTTTGTAGAATTTAATTGAGTAGAAATTAAAATTTCCGACGTTTTGCGGCTTAGTGTAAGTCTCTTCAGAGAAAAATGAATAGCCAGATTTAATTAAGACTAAATAATACAATAGAACAAATCAAAATTTCGTACAATGAAAATCTGGGTTTGATCGCATCATGTCAAGTCATTTGGGTCAAGGTGATTTGAAGTGAGACATGTATGCATATGTTAGTATGTTGTGTAAGGAAATTATGTGAAATGAGGATGAAATTGTATGTATGTTCACATGAATGAAATTTGATTTACTTTAATTGTAGTCGATTAAATAGAAAGTCCACGTTGGGTGAATAGAAAGGCCTTCCTTTTTGTCAAGTGCTGTCGGATTTAACAAAACATGAAGCGTTTCAGCCATTCGTCTCTCCTTATAATTGGAAAAACCTTTTTTGAATAATTTGGATATTTTTATATCGATTTTATGGTTGTGATAGATAGCAGTGTGCTGCTATTGCTGATTTAGTTTGTAATTTTTTTAAAGTTCAACAGGGTTATTAGGTGGTCGTTTAGCGTAGCTTTAATGTTCTTTGGCGCGAGTTTTGATTTCTCGAGAAGACTCTTCAATATAGAAAGCATCAAAATCAACACAACCTAACCTGTAGACACAATTCTGTGTAGAGGTAACAGGAATCTTGTCCTTTATTGTAACAAACGCACCCCAAATAGTGTTGGTAGTCTTGTAGAATGTTTGGATTCCGTGTTGTTTTAGAATTCTTTGCAATTCATCTGTTGTCTCATGGCGCTAAGGTAGAACGGATGTACCAACCTATGATATTTCATTTGATATACTACTAGTTAGTAGTAGGTTGTTTCGTTTTCGTAAATTTTTAGTAATATCCATCGTGAAATTTCTAAGTCGCAAGATGCTGATTATATTTTGGTAATCGGATTTCTTGTCATCTGATGTAATGAGTTTTTTGGCTCTTCTGAATAATTTTAGAGCCAGGGATATTTTTCCACTAAAGAGATGTTCTGAATCGATATAGAAATATCGATTTAAATGTGTGGGTTTACGATAAGTCCTCAGACTAAGAGTTCCATTCAAATTTATTTTAACTGGGAAATCTAAAAATGGTAACTGATTGTGTTCATCTTCAGTTTCTAAAGTGAATTCGATATGTCGAGACAAGGTGTTGATTCGTCTTGAGACAGTTTTTTTGATAATGACAAGTATCATCTACATATCTGAGCCAAACCCATGGTCTAATGACATGAAAATATGAGATTCAATATGGGCCATGAAAAGGTTTGCTACAGTCGATGAAACGGGGGAGCCCACTACCACTCCGTTAGTTTGTTTGTATAGAATCTCTTTGGAAGTGAAGAAAATTGACTTCAAGCATAGTTTTAGGGATTTCATGATTAAGCTGATGCTTAATAGACAACGGCTGGATAATGTATTATCATTTTTTAGAATCCATTAATAAATTCTAGACAAATATCAATTGAAATACTTGTATATAAAGATACAACATCATAGCTTACCATTGTTTCAATATCTTTAACTATTAAATCCGATATTTGTGATTTGAAATCATGTGTCTTTGACAACATAGTGTAAATTTTGTTGTAGTGGTTTCAAAATGTTGCTTAGATATCTGGCAAGCACATAAGTTGGAGTGATGATGAAATCAACCATTGGTTTGTGGGATACCAGATTAATTAATTTGGAAACAAGTTGTACATGATTTAGGATAAAAGTAAACCATAGAGAGATACTAATGAATGGTTTTAATTCGTTCAGAAGTTGACCCGTCTCAGATTTTACTTTGCTTTTTATCGTTGAATGATTTTTTTGAATCAATCACTTGATATAGTCCTATGGATAAATGCTCAAGACTTTCTCTTCATAATCTATTTTATTCATTTTAACTGTGGTATTACCTTTGTCCGCTTTGGTAATTATTAATGAGTTATCTTTTTGTAATTAATATAGAGTTTTTAATTCTTTTGAGAAACACAGGATAATCTGGTTGTATAAAAAGCTGTCTTCCTAAGCTCTATAACCAGCCGTAATATTGACTGCTTATTTGTCCTTTTAAATAACAAGCCAAATACACAATTTCAGTTGTGTTTGACTCATTTATTCAAGTGGTACAATATTTCATCTTTGTTTCGTAAAACACAAAATATGCTAATGCAAAATCAGATATAATTACAGAATTCAAGATATAATGTTTATAAGATACTTGTACTTAATCATTCAATACATTTACGGCGGTCCTCCAGTAAGTTGTTAGGGCCAGTTTGTACCTTTTGTATGCTAGTTCCCTAGCACTAGCTTAAGACCATACATTATGTATCCAGAAGTCATAACGAGGGTACCATTCATATGTATATCCAGAACAATCGATCATGTTAGTTCCAAGTTGACCAAATACCAATATACGCGATTATCAAAATTGTAATTACCTGATCGTACCGAGTAGGTTAGTCTTTGAATTTTACGTCAAAAACAAAGTAAGCTATACTCTGCAGTTTGTTTTCACCCGAATCAGGATGAATGTAATCCTTTGAAAATGCTAATTTCATGCCAATTGTTACTTTGAGAGGATGTTATTCAAACACAGGATTAGAGCACAAGCTGGTTTCTTTGTCTGTGGTAATCTATTCACCTTGAAAGCCCTCATATTAACTCATCTACTTAACAAATTGGTGGTATCTGCTCTATATAATGAGATCGTGTCACCTACAAGAAATAGTCTGCATTGTCTGCTGTAAATAAATTATGTGCTGGTTAATTTAACCCAATAACAATTAATAGTTAGTCTTTGGACAGAAATATCCACTATAGGCATAGGTACACTATGACTCTTCAATTTACGTTAATAATTACCAACTAACTATAGCTGTGATAGCTAGGGATCTGTTATATAACATAGATTACTGTAATTACGTGGGTATTGTTAAATGCACCACAGGAGGTATTGATATACATATGCAATTGATTTCTGCAATATTCTGGGCCAGGGATATGCAGAATTCAAACTCTTAATCAAAATACTTTTGTGTGATTACATGTTTATAGCCTCTTCCTTGAAAATCCTATCAGAAAAGTAAAAGCAGATACTTGATATTAGTTTGATGTAGATGAACTCTAGCATTTCGGAGACGAGCGACATACGAGTTTATCCTGGTCACCGACTATCATGTGATCATACTCTCAGGCTCCCTTACTCCTCGTTTCGCATTTTGCTTACGGATGAACTGATCACGTCTTCACACTGACAGACCTATTAAACGGCTAACATTTATATGCTTGTTGGTCCTACGGTTGTTTTTGGTTTCCTAGAGTGTTTTAAGATTGTTTGTTAGAGGGCATGATTAAGATGTTTGACGTTTGAAGACAGTATAGAAATATTTTAAGCAGAATGAAGTCAAATAACCATGCATACTAACAATGAATTTGGACTGAGCTGCTATATCTTACTATCCCTTCTTAGTTTTGCTATCAATAATATCTTTAGAAAAATTCTGAAGTGCACGCAGTGCTGGTGTAGGATTTTAGCTTTCAGTTACCTGAGAGTGTTATCTCGCTGTGCTGTCCAACTCCAAAATACAAGCGTGAAACATTCTTTATTTGTGTAAGACAGTAGAAAAATAAGATTTGAAGAAGATAAATTATGTTACTGAAAAATAAGCTGTTACATGAGATATTAACACTCATATTCGAAGGATTTTTTTCCACCTCAAACAACTTCATTTAAGTTATTATTATATTTAAGATGTTATAGACAAACATGATAAATCAATGTTTTCTTGTTTTCCTCTCATCTTGTTAAAATAGAGAGGTTAAGCAAAATAAAAAATTGCTATTCCAAAAAGAGAACAAGTCACAAATAGGAGAGGGAAGAACATGTGAAAATGATCCTCACATGATAAACAGCAGCGGAACTACAGTTTGCAATTAATAATATGGTTGAAGATCATTTTTCGCGTATGCGACAATGACATTTCAAAAATATGTATGTATTATATGCATATGTATGCGGCCTAGTTGAGTGTAGGTAATAACATGTACTATAATACAAAAACTGACTCCACAAAGATTATTTGGGATACGAACCTGGTGTCTAGCATGCACATATCCAAGGGTAGATAATATGCTATTTAAGTAAATAAATACCGGTAATCTTAATAACTGGCATCATCACGGATATATGGTGTTAGTGAATCTTCAGGTTACAGTCGATGGAACTTCATTGCTGCACAGACTGGACCAAATTAATTCATTTAGAAATATATGCCAATCGATATCCCATTCATCTTGAATAGCAACAGAAGATTGAGGATCAACCGTACAATGACTTAATCAAAAAGAAATAACAATATTTCAATATACAATAAATTACTAACAAGTGGAACCTTATTGTGCTAACATTACAAAACTGCAGTAAGACGGTAAATGAAAATAGCAAAACCAATAATATTTTTAGTTTCCCTGTCAAATTTAGTGTCCTGTAATGATAATGCCAAACAATGATGGAATGAGATTCACTTTAATTGTGATAGATTCTCCGTATAGCTAACGGATCCTGAGTACAAGAATTGCAGTTTAACGAATTATGATCTACAGTGGTTAAGGTCACTTCCTTTCCAGTTGTTTGGAGATAGTCAGTATTTACAGAGTAGCTGGATATCAGTTGAACTGCTCTTTTAAGTCTCACCTATCACCCTAAACGTCTCAACTAGGAGTAGATAACAGTTCCATCTTTTTCAGAAATTGTCTCACTAACACGAATTCTCGATTCCCATTTATTTTATAAGCTTGAAAAGATGCTTATTAGTAGCTATCGCTTTTCCGCTTTCTGCCTATTTAGGTTAAGTTGTCCATCACCGCTCAGATTCCGGACTCAGGTTATCTCTGATCCTCGAGTTCAGAGCGTGATGTAATGCCTTCAAAGGTCGATCGAATTTTCTTAGACTTTTAATCAAGTTACAAAATAGTTTCATTGTTATTTCTACAGCTGTATGGATATTTTAACACCACCTAATCAATGCAGCGAACAACACAACTCACTCTTGGTTTATCTGGAGACTACAGCAGACTCACGTGGCCTTGCTGGTGTAAACATAGCACTAAGCTTACGGGCAGAACAGGCACTTCTCGGATGGATTCCTGTAGACAGCCGTTTATGTGCTGTCCGTCTATATGGCACAGTGCGAACTCGGAAAGATAAAGACATACAATGATGCTTTTTTGTTGTCTCTGCTTATGCTTCCACTAACTGCAGCACAGATGAAGTGAAAGACGAGTTCTATATGAATTTTTCTAACCTCCTTCAGAAAGCTAAGTACTCAGACATAGTAATTATAGCAGGGGATTTTAATGCCCCAGTTAGTAGGCTAAATGAAGCTGAAAAACACCCTTGAAAGGATCGGAGACATTCCATCTAATCACTGATCGACAGAATCTTCCAGAATCTCAACATGGCGTGTTCTGATTGAGTAATAGTTGGAACTTCTCAGTTCGGATTGGACGGATTATAATACTGATTGTGTTGTTTCAGAAAACTATAAATATACGATTATTCTGTACAGATCTCACTCTCTATTTTACTGAAATAAAGTTTTCTGTCTACTAGTCTTCTGAATTTGCGACTAGGAGGGTTCGAGCGCTAAATTTGTCTGCGGCTAGTCAAGCTACCAAGCACGAGATATAACAGAAATAAAGTAAGGTATGCACAATTCTGCCTACTACTAAGTAGCATAAAATAACATTCAAAATTTGTTGAATGTTATGAGGTGAGCATTGATGATCGGGTGCTCATTGCAAGACATGAACGTCCTGGGTTTAATCACCTGGTGTGGTCCAGGCTGTGCACTGACGAAAAGTCTCATAATAGGACTAAACAGCCGTCCAGTGCTCTGTGGTTTCCAACGTTGCGCAACAGAGATCTGTCTATGTTAAATATAAACAGTGAATAAGTTAACGGTAATACATTTATTCTTTCATCCCAGTGACGTATAGTATGATTAATTATATCAACTTAAGACAATGAACAGATTCAAATTATGGACCAGATGAATAGTGAGAAAAAATTAAGAACCTTCAAAGATTTTACACCGCGCACGATTCATGAGTTTACATTTTAATAAAGGATAAAATTGAGTTGAGGAGACAGAAATCTTTAATTATCGAAGTATAACTTGGAACATCATTTAATACTTCAATTACTTTAAATATTTACACTTACAGTTACAATCTTGTCTCGGGAGGACAATAAACGTTTAAATTAAACCACTGTTTATGTTGACTATCATATGCGAATCAAATTAAAGGGTTAAAAATCAAAGTAGGTCGTCACATGTAATGTTAACCCGTTACAAAAGAAAAATTAGGATCACAGTATGTGACAAAACACATTGCTATTAACCCAACGGTGAGTATTTTTCAATTGTAGGTACTTTGTAGCCTTACGTTTCACCGTGTTATTCGAGAATATCTGATATTAACCATAATTTGGTTATATCCAATGACATCCCGTAGTGCGAAGTGAATTTCCTGTATATTTATATTCAAATTTGTCATAAGACATAGTGGAGGGAATAAAAGCAACAAAACTTACGAAATAAAGTTAGATTTTTTGTTGGATTCTTTAGGTTTTTCATCGCCACTTAACCTTATATTTAAATCACCTGATGGTGACTTTGAATGATTTAACGAATTATCATTAGTTGAACTCATTTTATGGTCAAATGCC
Source organism: Schistosoma japonicum (assembly GCA_025215515.1). NCBI lineage: Eukaryota > Metazoa > Platyhelminthes > Trematoda > Strigeidida > Schistosomatidae > Schistosoma > Schistosoma japonicum. The sequence continues at coordinate 21,393,876 of CM046063.1, read as the reverse complement.
TCCGCAGTTACAGAATCCAAGTTATTATTGCTATCAATGTTTGGAATATCTATTTGATCAGTAATAGAAGGCACTAAACTATCGTTGAGTTTTCGCTTTTCACTAACAGAAACAGTTGGTGTGCAGTCGGTCGATGTATTTTCTTGAGTCTTGGTCACCTAAAAAGCAAAAATGAGATATCTTAGTATAAGTATCCTTAACTTCCCGTAAACCCATTATATCTCGTACATAACACTACACACATTTCTAGGTTGACGAAAGATCAGCTAATCTTCTAGAATTACCTAGAAATGACATGAAGTCGAAATAATAATAATAATAGGTAATGGACTGACTAAGTGTACATTTGAGTGGTTTGCACATCACCAGACTGCAGAGTAATATAATATCTATATATTTACAGTCAGAAATCAACTACTCTTGACAGCAAATCTACACAATTGTTTACAGTTGCTGTTACAAAGTACCACAGATAGTGAAGTTAGTAATAAATGGTGGAACTAACCGATATTGCTGATCTGAAACAATAGGCGTCAAGCAAATTAAGGGAACAATTTCCTGGGGAAAAAATTTATGAACCTATTATTATTTTAACAACTTCGAAATACGTTCGTGTTTCGTAATTAAGTTAATATGTCAATCAAATCTTCACAAAGTATTTAAGTGTTCGTGTACAATAAGGTGGCATTTAAAAACGGAAAAAAAGCTAACGATCAGTTAGCTGATATGATGTGAAAAATGATATCATTATTGATTGAGGAATGAGAGATCTACAGTAACTTATCGACTTATCATTTATTTTGTGTTTAGAATTTTATATCTAAGCAGGTTATTTTGTTCGATAAAAAATGCTCTCCTGACTTGTGGTTTAGCTTTTTATTTTAATTCATTTAGGGATAATCGTATTTCACGAGCGATTATCATTCGGTAATATATTATCACTGCATTCTCTCTATCGATCAATATTGTAGACTTTTATTCTAAAATTTTAGTCGCTCAAACTATCAGAAACCTAATATATGACAACAGTGAACTACTCTTCAACTTAAAGAAACTTTATGTTTAGTTGGGAACTAGTTTCAGTGCTTAAAACTTCGTTCATGATGCATCAACAGAATTTCCCAGTTTCAATTAATTCGTGAACTTAAACTAAGTCGCTTTAATAATAAACTCAAAATATAAATGAATCATAAACTTACATAATACTGATTGTTCTCATCATTGTCAATCTCCTTTAATTTATTAGTTTCAGATTTTGAATTCGATTCGTTAACTCCATGATGACGTTGAAGAGTTCCAGAAGAATTTCTAGATATTTCATCATTACTATGCAACACATCAGTCGGTTGATCCATTAATAATCCATTAGTATCATCATGACAAGTATTTTTAAAATTTTCGCAACTTTTCAAGTAGTTTTTCATAGCTACTATACAACCAGGAGTAAAACGTGAATTCGACAATAATGGTTGTGGCATGATGTGATTTGAATCCCCATTATCTGGATTGTGACAGCATGATCTGTTAGTTAACAAACGATGATTCTGTGAAGTAATAGTATTAGCGTTAGTGACTGCTCCAAATCTGCCATGGCTAATTGACTGATCTATGGATCCTGTGCGTAAACTAACAATATCAGAGCTCGAAATTATAGAATGGTTGGAAGAGCATGATGACTGATTGCCTTTAAAAGTCAGAAAAGTGATTAGTTTATTAACTTGATGATCAAAGAATCGATAATGATCCAAATTACTTATGCGATGGCAAAGTTGAAAGTGGAGAATTGAGTTTGATCCTGAGGTCTATTGATTGAAAATAGAGTACTTTAACCACTAAACTACTGTTCTAAATTAAAGCCACTTAATTAGAAAAATACGAGTGCACAGTATCAAAAGTAATGTAAAAATGTATACTAAATTTGAATCCCTATATGATCAGTTGTCCTGAACAGATAGGAGGGGATAAATTTTGTGATGGTGGATGACACATTTACAACTGAAAAATTCAAGCTGATCAACAACATTTTGATAGCAAGGAATCAAGATTAGAAATGCTGTCAACCAATACAGGATATTGTATTGTGAGCTAACGCAACTGATCTTGACAGTATGACTTAAATCGACAGATATGTTTAATCTGCTACTAAACAATGAAAAGCACTATCGAGCTACAGCATCTGAAACAACAGTATGTTTTTTTAAAGTGAAAGCCCAAGTATTGGTAGCAAACAACCATGCTCAATACCGTAAGAACAAGCTGTTAAAAAGATGATGTTATTTAAAAAGACAAAGAAGGTTCAGACAATAAATTATCCAAATGAAAAAACCCAAAACTGTTAAAGTTGAAGTGAATTAACGAATAATGAAAAAACATGAGCCAACTATGTTTGGGAAAAGATACATAATAAATAAAAGTAAAATGAAAAGTATGTACTATTGTGACATTGAAATCAGTTTTGAACCATGTCAGGTCAAGCTGCCAAAACACGGATTTCAAAATCTTCGAGATACTTAACCATGAAGCCTCTGTTTCCCTGGACGGTTGATATCACAGTAAATCACTTCGGCACTGTCTGACTATCTATAACTTCCTGTGACCCACTTCTACTTCGGCCAACGATAAACATCAGGATGTGATGAATCAAAATGCCTAACATATGTCAGTAATTTTATCCTATGGATGTTAAAAATCTTATCCCGACAGTAGCTGCTACCTTGACGTAGTGATCAAACTTGCCTATCATGATGATCCAACCGAACTATATTGGTTGGAACGTATGTTCCTTAGGTTCAACAATCCGAAACAGGGACTAATGGAGAACGATAAGATTAAAGGCAGAAACCTAAGATCTGAGGATGGAGTCGAACTGCTGACTGCAGTAAGGTGTGACAGCAGTAAGATGTTTCCCTAGGATAACCAACATCTGCAGCGATGCTGCTTTTTCATAAAGGAAGGAAGGGGTTAGAAAAGGTCGACCTTAAAAATGCCACACCTTACCTTACTCAACGGATTTTCGTCAACCGAGGTAAGGCCTTTTTAAAGAGTAGAGCTAACACTCTAAAAAATTCTCATAACAAGGTGGTGAGTGATCAGTTTCTTGAGCTCTAAAATTGCGCTTCCAGGTCACTATGACTAACACACTAGCCCAGCTTCCTTCTCAGGTGCCTCCAAAAGCAATATTCTCCCATGGTGTGGGCAACCAGGGAGTGAAAACCGCCCTCATACCTTTAACAGCACACAAGATCATCTTGTTTGAGGCCACTATCAACTCGTAATAACTCCCTTAACCCTAAAACTAACCCTACTCGTACAGTTTATCTCACAACGTTAATACTAATGATTCGAGTCAATGAAACCCATTAGTTAACTATATAAATGATACCCACCTCGTGTCAGCCTGGAATGATATTCAAAAATATGTTGTAACAGCAGTGATATCTACTAGTGAACTAAACCAAAAGAATCAGTGGATTTCAGCTGCGTCAACTAAACACAACGGCAACACAACCCGTCTGGTTAAAAACACGATGAAGAGCGAAAACAACTCAAACTCAAGCTGGTTAAAAGCTCACTCAATGAACGTGAGCAGTGGTGGGTGGCGAAAGCTAAAGAGATGGAAAAAGCAGTGGCAATAGGTAACAGTAGGCAACTGTCCAGATTTATGAAGGAAATGGGTATCAGAAACCCCGCTGTAAATGGAACTGTCTCGTAAAAAGGTGGGACCATTATTAACCATTAATCCAGAAGGTTAGACCGATGGGCAGAACACTTCAAGCAACAGTTCAACTGACCCTCGGTCTCATTTCAGTTGCCCTATCATCCGCAAGCGACCTGAAAGGCGAATTAATATCGGTCACCCAAGTCCTAGTGAGGTTGAGTAGGCTATAGGGAATCTAAAGCAACGGAGAGCAGTAGGACCCGAAGGATTAACGCCTAAGGTATTTAACAATGGTGGCCCAGTTTTAGCAGATATTAACCTAGATCATATCTAGAATTTGGGAACTGGACGTAATCTCATCTGACTAGTTTTGAACACAAATTGTCCCAGTCATTAAGAATGGACAGAAATCCTCTTGTAACAATTATCAAGGAATCAATTTGACGAATATAGCGTCAAAAATATTGGCTTCAATAATACTTCGACGCCTAACTAAAGCTCGTGAAGAGCAAACTCGAGAAAACCAAGGTGGTTTTAGACATGAACGTGGTTGTATAGACCAAATATTCTTTTCTCCGCAGGTTCTGGAACATAGACACACTTTTAGATGTCCAACAATAGCTGTATTCCTTGACCTTAAGGCGGCGTTTGACTCGATCACTTCTGACGTTATGTGACAATGTCTGTCGTTGAATGGCGTAACAAAGAAGCACATTAACCCTGCACAAGTTTTTTACTGAGACACTACTAGTCCAGTCAAAGCTTTTGGCGAACTGTCTTCAGAATTGATTACTTCAAGTAACACTCTCAAAGGTTTCCAGCTTTCCATATCTCTATTTAACTTTGTCATCGACATGCTTTTAAAGTTAACATCCTAGTCGTATAACTTCTCTGGGGTTGACCTCCTGCCAGGAGATAAACTTGTTGACTTAGAATATGCAGATGATATAGTTCTATTGGATGAAGCAACCAATAAATGCAGAATCTTTTGACAACCTTAGGCATCAATCTAACCATGTTAGGGATGCGATTCTCCCCATCCAAATGCACTATATTGCTTTAGTATTGGCTTGCTTCGGCACCGAAATTAGTGATAGGGAGCAAAGAAGTTGAATGTGCTGACTGCTTATCTTATCATGGGAGTCTCATCAGTCCTGATGGCCTGGTGTCTGATTAAATCTTAGCTCGTCTGCAGAAAGCTCGATTGGACTTTTGCCGATTTGCGTCACTTGTGGCGTAGGCGAGACATTTGTTTACTGACGAAAAGACGCGTTTACTGAGCAGCAGTTTGATCTGTTTTACTCTATGGATGTGACACATAGGCATTAAGGATAGAGGATATTCGTAGGTATCCATTATTCGATCATGGATATCTTCGAAGCATTACTCGTGTTTTCTGGGAGCACTGAGTAAGCGATACATGGGTTAGGAATAGAGTATAAGGTAAGTATGGTAAATCTATTCGTGAAGTAGTAAATCTTCATCAGCTGAGTTGGTTAGGACATTTGTTACGTATACCCAACCACCACCTACTTTAACGAGCAATGTTGTCTGGTCTAGGTGTAGGCTGGAAGGAAGCTAGGGGAGGCCAAACCAAAACATAGCACCAGTACATGAAGTCATTGACAATTGGGCTGAGCCATGTTAATAGGTGCAGACTATTTAGTTGGGGTCCGCGTGATGATCGGAAAAAAACGGTTGGAGACTGGGTGACATGGCTCAACATAGTCTGCAATGGCGCAGCTGCATTTATTCTCTGTCTTCTTCCAAATTCTAAGTTTCTGAATTCATCATAATTTTTTTACGGAATTATATTTTTTAAAATTTTATCTTCGATTTCTAATCCTTACCACTAATATTGACTCTGTTACTACCTCCACTACTCTGGGATTCAGTCCAACAATTTAATCTCTATCTGTTATTTAGGGCATGGCAACTTGAACTGATTCATGCATGTACCAAGTTCTACGTTGTAACTGACTGACTGACTGACAGTATTACAGAACAGATTGCTGTGCAACTTACTACAATCTTGGTCTTTTATGTATTATTATTATTATTGTTATTATTATTTAAACACACAAAATTTAGTACAAATGGCACCAAATATATATGCGCTATACGAATAGAAAGTAACAGTGTGGAGAAAACAGAGTAGAGAGTAATCAAGGGGAAAATTTAAAACTTAATAGGATAACAAGAGAATTACAAGGGAGGAGATACAATTTGGATAGGGATATAAATAAGATTTCATTCCTATTAAGAGGAGCTATCATACTTTTATGCAAATTGTTATAGGAAACTGTGGCAAGATCGCCACTGGTTTCAAATTCTGATAAGGTCTCAAGCCACTGATTTGTACCATCTTTAGGAATCTAACCAAGAAGGTGGGATAGACAGACAGGTGCTAGTCCCATACAGCTTTATTTCATTCCGCGACGCAATGTCATAAACTGACCACCCGTCTGCTCTTTCCAATCAGTCTCATTGTCGGTAAATAATTCATAATAGGAAAGCCCCTGGGATGACATTCATAAAACATGACCAAGTCACAGGAGTCAGTGTTTCAAGGTAACTAAACTAACCGAAACGTCATCATTGCACCCAAACATTCGGTGTCGAACTTCTGCATTTCTAGCTAATGTCCCAACTGGATTCATAAATTCTTCGAAGGCAACGATGACCAAATATAAAGAGACAGAACATCCTCAGCTCGGATGGGCTAGGTTTCGTAAGCATAGAGCAGAACCGATCTCACTGAAGTGTTGTAGACCTGATCTTTTACAGCCAGACCAACATCACGATGACTCAGTTTAAGACTTATCCCCCCCCCCGATAATTGTTACATTGGTTACGCGAATTATTTTCAAAGATATGGGCGACAATCGCTTAATTTCAAGACAACGAGACACTCAGTTTCCCAAAGCATTCCTTGGAAGGTCCGTTGCCAGGATTTCGCAACCATCTTAAAGAATAGTCGGGGCCTGGTGATTTGTAATGGTTCAAAAAGTGAACTTCCTTGCGGAATTCCTCGTCACTGGCTATGGGGGGGAAGGCAACCTGACAGAAGTTGCTAGGGCAACAGACTAGCTGAACTGGCCATTAAAAAACTCAGCCCATCGTCTAAGACAACCTAGGATGTTAGTTATTGGCGTAAATTCAGCTTCATAGATTGTTCCGCTGACACTAGACTTCTTACTGCCAATGGCTCAGATGAGTTGGAAGAGCTTCCGACAATTACTGGATGCACCTGCTGCTACCAACTCTATGGCACACTCCAACGATCAGGTTTCGCAGTATTCACGGAAACTCTTCACGATTTCCTGAAATAAGAATGCACGCTCATTATCAATTATATAAGTCATCGAATTGGACCGATGCGCCTCGATGAGTTGTAAGGAATCTGCAGAAACCCAACGCTAATAAGCGGGACGTTTTGCAAAACCGTGTCCTGCCGTTTCATAGTGTCATGAAAATGCAACCGGTTTTCATATACGATATCCGGTGAACTAGAGAAGAACCTAACTTGGACTGATATTTGGTTACAACAGAAGCTAAAATCAACTTACCAGTATAAATTCGTTTTCTGGCCAATGAAACGAAAGACAAGCGTGGTGGAAACCATGGTTATAGTCCAGATAGGTGTTCTGAAGGGAACACAAACGCAGCAACGTTAAGTGGCCGTGATGTAATCAATGTGTCTACGTTTGAGTTGCAGAGGAAGGACGTCCATTAGCACATAGGCGGTGGCTATGCTGGAAGTTGGTGCTGACCAAAAACAGGTGGTGATCTGCGCAAAGCTGTAGAAGACAGTCACCATTATCTGACCTGCGACCATTGAGTCCCCATTAGTTACCTAAGTGACTCTCCCTCACGTCTAGACATCCGACCTGTGCATTCAAATCTTCATCATATACAATATCTGCCGGACGTACATTCTTGAGATCAACTAAGTGATGGTAGAACTAATCTGATACATCTGGCCTATGTGTGAAATGACTGGTTAATGAAAGCGTAGGGAGATAGATTACGAATCACAATTGAATAAATCCATGGATATGACTTATATATTTACCTTTTCATTTGAAATAGAATCGTCACTCTGTATTGCTGTAATATATACTTTGTGCTTAACCTGTCTAGTTCTTAATCGTTCGGTCGGATTATCATGTATAAATAATAAATTAAGGCAAGGTTGGGATAGCAGTAGATATTGTATTGGGTGTAAATCAGTGTCGATAGAATCGGCCATTCCACCTTGTGATATAACATCATTCTTGATTGCATACGAGCTGCAGTCTGTCGGTGCGTAGACGGAGAATGATGAAGAAACATCGTTTCCCACACCAGTTTTTTCCACTTTGATGGAACCATCTAATTCAACACAAGCAACAGTTAATAGGGATCCAGTCGATTACTACTGTTTCTACCCTAGTGCGTAGAGCTACACCGATGCTGATGGAACCAGACGCCGACGCACAGGGTCCCTAGATAAGCTCACGCAGTACACTCTCTTCAAACCAACGGATGGGGGGCGAGTATGGAGTACATCATCTGAGTCCTAAATACAAGTATCAGATAAACAACAAACATCGATGTTAAAACTTTCCAAAGATATATTCCGATCCGCATCAATATAGGAACGTTAAGAGAGGCTAGTTAAAACGGCACATGTAACTTAGGAAAGGCTGTATCAGATTTTTACATTGATGGCAACAAATGAAAAGCCTGTCATTCAGTGACTTCAAAGCAAACGGACAGGACAGAATTGTCACCACGGACAACTGCTGAGTGAATAGAATAAATAGTGAAAGCAAGTGAAAGAAACGAAGACGGAAAGGAAGAGAATATAGAACAAAATAAAAAGGTTTCACTAAAATGACAGTAAGTACCGCGTAAGTATAAATATCATTCGAGTGAGAAGCAATGTGATAAGCGGATCATTTTTTTCACAATTCATAGTTGCAACTGTGTGGGCTGAAATACTATCCAACCTCCCAGACCGAAGCGGGTGGTGGAGACCACTCCCCGATCCTTCGACCTTAGGGTCAATTCATAAGGCAGTGTAACATCACGAGGAGATGCAGTCCCATGGTAGCCGATGACCAAAGTCAGTTTATACACCTTTTTTTCGTTCAGAATTATGGAGCCGATATGTACTATTAGTTTGGAATCAAAGTTTCCCCACTCCCCCCTCCATGTCAACCGATCCGATTTAAGCCCCAGACGTCCGCCATATCATTCCACCTTAGTAAACAACACCCTTCGCCCGCCTCGAGAAGGCAATGAATAGGACATCTCTGGAAGAGGCCAGACGTGTGGCGTTTCGAGGACTTGTTTATCTAGTACGAATTCATGTACATGACCACGAAACTTGGTACGTGCGTATATTAGTTCAAGTTGCCAGGTCCCATTTTTATCTCTATCTGCTGATTGGGGCATGACAACTTGAAGTGATGTACGCTCATACCAAGTTCTACGTTATGAATGACTGACTAACTACTAAGCTACCGCTTCACGGAATCTTGGATAGCATTTAGATATCATCTTAGATGACACATACTACCAAATAAAAAGGCATAATCACGGTGCAAATCATTAAACAATAAACAGTATTATTGTATAACTATACAAAGGTAATGATCAGTCATCCTCTAAATGTGAATGTGTAAAAAGCTACATCACAAGCGCAGGAAAATGCAGAACTTACTTTTACAATTTATAGGAGGTTGAAGGTTGTGGACGCTTTTAAAATGGCTTGCAATATCATGTGTAGTACGGTTCGGATCGCCCTCTGTTTGAATTGCACAAAATGGACATAGTACTTCTGAATCAATAGCACTTGAGTGATGAGAGAAAACATGACTTGATAAAGACGACTCTGTAAAGCCTAGCTGACCACATACTGAACAAGTGAAACTTTGAACACAGTATTTAGTTGTGCTCTAAAAATACACAAGTTATCGAATGGAAGAAAGTAGAAGATGTGAAGAATTGATGGCATTTATTGAAAAAAATACTTCGAGGACATACTAGAAAATTTGTGGCTATCAATGTCTACAACTTTTATGGACATATTATAAATCACTACAGACAGAAAAGCCCACTGTCGTGAGAGTGATCAGAAAGACGTTGGTTGAACCTTATAGTCCATTGGATAGTCAGGACTGACACAACTCATTGGAAGTTAATAGCTCTAACCGGCCATCATCTAGCTAGAGCGAATTAGGTATTTACTGTCTCTAAGGAAATTTTGCTTTCGGAAGATGAGAAATACACGGCAAATACATCAGTTTGTATTTTTTTTTTAAAAACTCAAGATTTGGTCAGTAAACAGTGTAAATTAGTTAATAAGTTTGCCAAACTTAGCTGAATGTGATAACTGTAGTATACAATAATTCAGTTTAATGTGTTACACTATAATTGTATTAAGCTAATATCATAGTCAATAATATTGACACTACTAGATCATTACTTTTAAAGATCTATGGAGTCAAATCATCAGAACCTGCTACTTCATCTTACTTCAAATTAGTTATAGGTTTAACAACTTTAGAAAATTTGAAGAGCTATTAAGCGTTACATCCCACCACTCTTTCTGACCTTTGGTTTTCGTTATCCATCACTACTCACGACCGTTGTGTACACACTTAATCAGTCCATCCTTAACTTCTGTTTTCTCAATCCAGAGTTGGAAACCTATGAGTAAGTTTTCGAGTCAATTGATTTGGTTTACAAAGAAAATACATTGTATACGCTTCTCCCCAACTTTATTTCTTATGTTTGCCCTACAACAAGCATTCATGTTATTATCATTATCTATTTATCCTGCCAGTTACCTCTCATGCCATGCGATTTAATTGAAAGAACCACGTAAATATTAATTGAATTTGACTAACTGAATAATAGAGAATGGATTGTGTGAGTGACCTAGATTTATTTTGGTTCGACTACAGAGTTTCTTGTATATGAGCTAAGCCGCACATTGGCGAAAACTAATTTGAACAACTTCACAACAATCCAAGCTTTCTTATCGTGATGAATCAATCGCAACACACATTGACTGGAATATTCATTGCTCAAGGTCCCACCATGCCAGGCAGGTAGGTGAGAGAACGATAGGCCTAAATGCAGCAAACCGATAGTTTGAAGGCAAAGTCGTACTGTAGATTGTATAGGTGCGACAGAACTGAGGTGTTTCCCTCAGTCAACTAGCATGACAGTACTGTTATTTTCACACAAGGGTGTAGAGTTAGAAAGGGTTTGCCATGAAGATGCCCACTTTACCTTCGTCTGTGGATTTTTGGCTCTGGCGATAAAGCCCCTCTAAGCAGGAGCCAACATATTTGCAGATAGGGCGTGTGATTGGGTTCAAGCAGTTGTTTCTTGGACATCGCAGTCACGCTTACAGGATGTCAAGACCATCGTTAACCCCATTTCTTGTTCGGGTACGTGAAAAAGAAGAACCATTCCACGGTGTAGGCAATAAGAGAATGATTGCCGGCCACCTTTGTACCTTCAACCTGACTCGAGATCACTCATTTGATTAAGACCCCTTCTAATCCAAACATTTCTAATTTCACTCCCAGTTCTCATCCTTTTGTTAACTCTCCACCACACATGCCACCAGTGCTAATGATTAGAGTTCACAAAGTACTACCTACGGTTTGATCAAACTGAACTTCATTGTGGAGCTTCAATGTGCGAAACCTATGTTAAATCGCACAGATCTCATTAAGTGAAACCCCAGAATCTCTCGTCGCTGACGCACGTTGTATCTACGAAACAATTGAACAGGATCCTAACTTCATCATTTAGTTGGCTTCACCTAGTTAGTACGAACATAGAGCGCAATTTACTCTTCTATCTGGAGAGCTGGCGGCAAGTTCTTGTGGTTGGGATAGCATTAAATTTGCTAGCAGACAAGACACTTCTCCAGTAGACTTCTCTGTAGACCGAGAGACAAAATGGCAGTGTTTATCATCAAAATGCGTACCTGAAAAGTACATAAAGTTTATAAAAGCTCTCTACTCTAACACTATCGAACCAGAGATTATGGCAAACTGTCAATCTCAAGTGATGTCCGTCAAAGTTGTCCCTTATCTTCCTTTTACTTAACTTCGTCACAGGTGATCTCTTAGACGTTTTACTTTTTCATTTAACTCCTCTGCAATTAAACTCCTTTCAGAAACCCCACTCGTTGACATAAAATACAGAGACGACATAGTTCTATTCGGTGAAGACGCTGACAATATCAAATATCCTGAACATCTTGAGTAACATCTCAAGTGTCTTTGGGATGCATTTCTCCTCATACAAATGCAAAATATTACTCCACAACTGGTTTGTATCGTCGCCTAGATTAGTTATAAAGAATGAAGTAATTTAGCATGCTGACCACTTCACTTATCTGAAAAGTCTCATCACCACTGATGGGTCGGTGTCTAACGAAATCCAAGCTAGGATTCGGAAAGTTCGCTTGGCTTCTACCAACTCGTACCACATGTGGTGTAGGCGAGATATCCATCTCTAAACGAAAAGTTGAGTATACTGGGTAGAATTCTGCTTTTTTTAACCTACGAATGAGAAACATGGGCTTTATAAGTAGAAGATATTTATGGACTTCAGGTATTTGATCACAGAAGTCTTCGAAGTATCATCTGAATACCATCGAATGACCAGGTAAACAATACTCGTGATAGATATCTGATACTAGGGAAAAATGGCAAATCAGTCGAAGTTGTGAATCATCCATTGAGGTTACTGGGACATATGTTGCGCATACTTAACCCCCGCCTACCTCGTCGCACGATGTAGGAAGGATAAAGGCCAGAAGCAGGTAAGCAAAAAGATGGCATCAGTTCATAAAGTCCTTGACTGTTGGTATAAGGTATGGTAGATGCAGACTACCTGACTGGGGTCCGTATGAAAATCATGATCAGTGGCTAAAGACAATGGATAATATAGCTCAGAATCGGTCCCAGTAGAGCAAGTAAATTCATTTTTTATCTTTTAGATCATAAGTTCAATCATTTTTTCATACACACTTTTGCTATATTTCTTCATGTTGTATTATGTTGTCGTGCTAATGGGGCATGGCAACTTAGACCTATGCGTATGTGTACTAGCTTCTACGCTGTTCAAGACTGACTGGTATAGTACGATAAATATGAGCTATAAAAATGAAAGCTCTAAATTCAAATTAAAAAATATCAACATTATATATTTAAAATAAAATTTCATAGAATAGAGGTAATTAAAACCTCTGGTAGCCTAACGACTTAAGCATTCAAATATTAAACAGATATTCTAAATTAGTGGGTAAAGTTTTAACTTGTAACGAGATAGTTTAAGAGACTCATGGCGAAAATTAGATTTAACACCCACGTAAACATCAACGTATTAGAACAGACATTTATACAACGTCTGGAGGTAAAATAAAATAAAATAGTGAGAATTAGATGAAAAGGGTTCCTATACGCAGCTGGAGACAGAATATTCAGAATACAGTTCAGTTGTAACATAAATGTCTGTTTTTTTACCTTAGTTATTCGAGATTTTTAAACGATATACGTATAATAAAAAATCAAAAGAGCTATTTACCTCCCCACAGTAAAATGTATCATGATCCGCTTTAGTGATCAAACATTGCATTGGATGAGAATTTAAATGCTTCTCAGTTTCTTGATGACTGTCAAAACAGGTCCCACAGAGATCGTAGTCACGACAAATGAGACATTTGTATCGCCTAAACCTGAAATCTCTTCGCGAACATCCGTTACAAGTCACACCTTAATTTAAGAAAGAAATTCAAAATAAGTAGATATACTGAGTTACTTTAATTTTACGAAAGACCATCCCAAAAATCTAACTAACCAGCCGAAATACCCGTAAAATCAACTGGTTTAGCGATTAGACAAGAGTTAATTTCGAAAACCATAACTTTAAAGGCATGACCAACTATATCACCTATAATGTACTGTTATGGAGATCTCAGTATTTGGGAATGAAACACATTGAGGTCGGTTTCCAAGAAACAGGAACAAGAGCTGAACACGAAATACAATAACTAGTGAGTGACAGAGATGGAATCTTTTCTTTGAAATAAGAAGTGTAACAATACCACTGTCGTCAGTAAAGTAGTTTGTTTTATTTTTACTTAAATAAGAACTGTCAGTGGATTAAACAAAACTGTAAATTTAGTCTCGGGAGGAATTGTTAACGGAATATACTGTATACCTGGAATCATAAATAATCCAGCATTTTATTGATTACCTAAGACAATCAAAATGCGTTCACGTAAATACTAAAACGTTAATTCAATTTCACAATTAAGAGGTTTCCTTTATGTTGTGATCCAAAAAGTAAAGTGAAGTGCTAAAAATCATCATTTTTGACTTCAGAGACAAAGCAATGGTAGGTACTATAAGCTTAAAAATATGGTGTAAATTCGTAAATTTAAGATGTTACGCTTTATATTGACAAAATGAGAGTACACTGGAAAGTAAGAAAAACAGTACGAACAATACGGAAGATCAACAAGTAGAAAGAAACACAGAAGACAAGGAAAGGAAAAAAGAGTATAATAAGACGTTAACAATTTAGATGACAGATTACTAAAGGGTTTCTTCTGAGGGAAGGTAGAAGTAAGCTGACACTTCTAAATAAGGGAGAACGAGACAATCACATTAGATGAATAAGACAATGAATATTCAAACTAATGTGTAAAGCCTCAAAACAGGTTTCGTCTACTGACTAATAGACCGGAAAGTTACTGCCAAATGAACACTACTTAGTTATCTAATAAGGAACTCAATAGCTGTATTTGACCATCGTTATCTCCTGAAAATTGTCAACACTATTTTAGTAATGTTGAAGTTTGGCAATGTGTTTAGGTGCAGTGACGACAATTCAACTGGTGCCACTAACTTGAAACACTGGCTTCAATAACTTAATCATTTTCTACGAATGTCTTCTCAAAGGCTTTTATATCGTCTATGCTGAAGCTGGTTGTTGAAAGTAGAGGCAGTTAATTTACGATATGGCAGCATGAAATTAAAGGAAGCTGGATAGGATTGTAACCTGTCCGTTTATCCTTGCTTGGGTCCTGGAGATACAGCAACTTAGTGACTCAATGCCTTATCAAGTACGACCTAAAACGGAAGCCAGTGACAAACCCAATGCAGTTTCCCATCAAAATATTTATAAGTGTGATGACTTCATCCAATGGAATGAAGTTTTTATTGACTTTATATCAATTAAGATTGTATCTCACACTTAGTGGATTTCTAGTTGTGATTAATTTCACCTTTCCCTATGCGCATCTTTAGTCTTCATTTCTTTCCAGTACTGTTTCTAATTGTGTGATGCATATATTTTTAGCACCTATTTGGTCTACATTTTGTTTCTAATAAGTAAATAAATAAATGGTTAGCGATGAATTTTATTCCCTAGTGTCATTGAAGTAATTTTTACTTACACTTTGGAGACAGGAGTAAGACGGTTGTGTATTTTGAAGTAAAAATACCTGATGTAATAATTAGCAGTTCTATATTACATTTTGTGACGCTTTATGTACATGTAAAATAACTTAGTAATACAGAATATATTTGAAGCATTTCAAGACATAGATGACTACAAAAGTTACACGATAACTAACGCTTTTACAAGGTAGACAAATCAGAAGTTAAACAATTGTGCATTTTATCCTGGTGTTTACCTTGTCAACATGGGTAGGAATACAGGCCGACTTGAACGATCTTGTCGAGTGAACGTCTCGGTGTTCGTTAGAAATAAACTCGTGAAAGTGAGGCGATGCACACCAGCCATATGTGACAATCTTTAACGCAATATGATGAATAAAACGCTGCTACTTAAAGTGACTGACAAGAATTTAGGAGTCACAGAAGCGACCTCAAATCATGAGTAAATGTAAGTAGGTTCTGGGAAAAGGCTAACAGATATTATGGGTCATTCGAAAAGCATTCCTCCATTATAATAAAATGTTCTAAAAGTCATATACTATAAATGTGATATCACATTTAGAATCCAATCAGCGAGTGTCTATTTAATATATGAAGACAATCTTATCAGAAGGACCAAAGCAATAAAATGTACTTTAGAGCTATCGTAAGAAAACAGAATGAGAAACCTATTTACATTATTTTACTATATGCTACGCGGTAACCTGATACTGACTAGTGGTATACTGAACGATGATTTCAGCATTATCCATTAGTTCCATCCAGGATCAATTATTTCAAATGACATTCTCAGAAGGCTAAAAAAAGTACGAATAGTCAACGTCTGGAGTTCTGATTGTGGCAAATAAGTCGTAAAATAATGGGATTCACCGACAGACTACATAATATTTGTACCTCCTGTGAACATATTTAAATCAACAACTGGTCTCTAAAATCCCGGAATTCATGAGGACTGACAAAGATCATCAACATTCTAGGCTTATCGTCGAAGACTAGTATATTCTAAATGCAATGTTTGAAATTAAAATCATGGACGAAACCAGTGGTAAAGTAAATGTTAAGGCATCGTAAGAATGTTTTATCAGGTAGCGGGTCATAGAAACTTAGATTGTAAGCATAATTATGTAACAGTTGAATAGGTTATAAACATCGCTTTTGAAGCCTACAACAATTGAATCGACATGATTTCTAGAGATTAATATTGAGTTTTTAGTTGACTGAATTCGTCAGAGATTGGTGTTGGTAGGATACCATTGAAAACCAGGCAGAACTGGACAGCTGTTTCGTTCTAGTGCGACACTCCTCAGCAGAGTGCTCCCTAGATTCCGCCCCACGGGCCGAACCGTATCTACGGAAATTCGCAGAAAAAACCTAATTAAGCTTTCCATGGTTGTATATTATCAACCAATTGAGGTTGTGTATAGTCGACCAAGCTATTAAAACAAATTATTTACCATCATTGAAAAGGATACAACAGCTGTTGACCATACTAACAGCATATGTATGTAGACAGATCTGTCAGTGATAAAAGTAGCACCTACCTACATGCTTGTTAGACATCAGAAGAAATGCAAAGGAAATATAGGCAATACTGGAAGCAACGAATCGGAAAATT
Organism: Schistosoma japonicum; assembly: GCA_025215515.1. Lineage (NCBI taxonomy): Eukaryota > Metazoa > Platyhelminthes > Trematoda > Strigeidida > Schistosomatidae > Schistosoma > Schistosoma japonicum. Next base: position 21,377,120 of record CM046063.1, on the reverse strand, counting down.
TGAATTCGCGGAACGTTTCAATGTATTCATAGTAACTGTGACTAATGTAATTTGATTTTAGAACACTGATCATAGCAACCAACGCTGGCGGAATTCAAAAGACTTTCCATCTTCGTTAGCCATCTAAGACGGTAACTTTCTGCTGAATTCCGATGTTGCTGCAGTTCCTGTCGCTCAATTATCTAACAGTCTCGTCATCCATATGACGTTGTCTATGTTACTATTATTTGATTGTCAAATATATTGTTCTTTCGTTGCTTTATCCAGTAAGAGTTTTGTTAATGTACATCGATGTAATATTTGTTTGCCCTTCAAACTACTGACGGGGTTTCTCTAGGCTCCTTAGGAGATGATTATGATTGTCTGAATATTTTGATTGCGAACATTCCTGTGGTGTAGTTTCCTTACGCATTTGCCTGCAGTCGGTGGTGATAATGGAGAATGTTAGTCTTCAATAGCTAGGGATTTTTCGATATAAAACGTTTTTGTTGCACGACTTTGCTTGATGGTATCACGGGCTTACGAAGTCACTGTCGATGTCTGAAGATAATAGATCATAATAAGCTAAGGGAACTCTTGATGGAAAATCTGCTTGATTTGTTATGTTTAATAGATCTATGAACACGCGTGCGTCAATCAGCAGGCCACTATTAGGTCAAAGGGATATTGGAGATTCGTTTACTAACATCATAGAGTCATCCTAAACAGGAAACGAGTTTCCTACAAGTTATCTTTTATGTTATTTTAGTACTTTAGATTACTTTCACCTGCTGCGTGATAACAGACTGTAGGGTTCTACGAAATAATCCAGAGATGCAGTATCACTATGTCGTATTTGTCAGTGCTTTTAAATACAAACAGAAGCTACATGGGATACCTCGAAGAACTGAAGGTGCGTTTCCTAATTACATCATATCCCGTCAAAACGAAGTATGCTGGTTGCGGACCAATGTTTAGGCTCAGACTACAATGTAGCAGGTTTGTAATATCCATCTATAAAACAGTGCAAAATCATCTGTGAATATATGACAGGACATTTATTTTTGTAGGCTTGATATCAATGAATAACAAATTGTGACGTCCATGATTGTGGTTGATTACGAACCAAGGAAAGTGACTGAATATGTTGTACAAAATTACAACAAAACCATGTTAATAGACAATTACAATATATGAAGAAGAATTCCTAAAGATACATGTCACATGATAGACTGGTTCTTTGAAATTGTTCTAAGTAATTTAAGAACATTTGAGAAAGTGCACAAATGTTACGCGAAAAACCCCCTCGAGATTTCTCAGGTTTGCTGTAGTACATATAACCGAATAGGGATGTATGAACAGTTCCATGAACCAGTTGGGATTGATCACCACTTACAATACAAACAGAGAAAAGTAAGTTGTTCAGTTTAGTTAATAATTCGTCAAAATATACAAATTGTCTTAACTAATGTGTACAGGTAGTGATGGTTGTAGTCGTCCAGTAATAATTGCTTGGTCGGCATTTAGGAAAAGGGAAGATTCGATTTGGTTACTGGACCAATTTAAAACTACAGTGGCTGATAAAAATTAAATTGAAACGTTTGTAATGAACTGTACTAGGTCTATGAAATCAGCCGTTGAAATAACTAGTCGAAAAAGCGATGTTCCACTGTATCCATTTAATGTATGTCGACCTGTGTAAGAAGACAAAAACACTTTACGATACACTAGTACATATACCAAATGATTTGTGAAGAATTTGTATCAATATTCAGTCATTTTTATCATATAATATGTCGACGAGACAGAAGTGTCGGCAAATTTTTGCACAGGCTTTGAATAAATCGTAAAGATGTTTGGTCACCTTCATTCAGCAATGATATACTGACGTTGGGAAATAATGCTAACAGTCGAGTGGAAAGTTCACATAAACAAGTTGAACGTTAGTTACATAGGCGTGATTCCTTGCCAGTGTACATGAGCAAACACTTATTACATCGATGAACATTAACAAAACTCTCGCGGACAAAAGCAGTAAAAGAACAGTTTATTTGACAATCTCATAATAACAACATAGATAACAAGACTGTTAGACACTTGAGCGATAGAAACTGCAGTAATATCAGAATTCAGCAGAAAGTAATCGTAGAACAAAATAATTTGTGCGTACGGGTTTACTAGTATCCTTATTGATGAACGATCATATTTTGCATGTGCCAAAGAACTATTGTAAATTTACTATTCGTCACTTCACAAATCTTGTTTTCTCCATTTTAGTTGAATGAAATGTTAACTAGATGAGCGACATCTTTGGTTTCGACATACTTTATTCAGGTACAATTGCGTTGTGTATTTATTTCGATTCATGTACAACAGGTGCGTTAGCTGAAGTATTAGCAGCTACACACTTATGAATGACATCTAATTAAACTTGAATCACCACTCACTTCTGAACAAATCTAAAACTACTCTACAAATGAACGATTAGAAATTTACTACTGCTTAATGGTATTAAGTGCGTTAGAACGCTTTCATTGGTAATAACACCTACCTATTTCTCTAGTTTGTTTTGATTTCATGAAAAAATGTTGTGGTATCTTTCCATAGAAAATGTAGATAATTGTATGGATTGTTATTTACTGTCAATATGTCGTTTACTTTATTAGAAGTGGAGGATCGTTGGTCACTATGATGTTTTATTGAATTATTTATGATCTAAAAAGTAAGCCATTCAACGTACTTATCAAATATTTAGTAAATAATAAATATCTTTATCCCCTTAAATATAGTTACTTAATCTGATATTACTTTTATGAATTGAACTCTCCGATTGAGATGTAGAGTCGGTTCCGTTTTACAAACAATCATCCAAGACTCTGAGAACAGTAGTAGTTATTTGGTCGTTTTCGAAATATCGCTGGAGTTTGCTAGAATCACCGGCTAAGCAACTATGGGGTGATGCGTTATCTGGGAAATACGGTGAATCGGTTGTGGACGTGGGTCTTCCTCGACTGAGGTCGTTAGCACATACTTTGCGTATACCCAAGAACCCTATATGCGCAGTGCTGCTAAGTCTGATCTGCCAGTTCACTTGGCAAGATTGTTCTCAGCCAGTTTCTTTTAAGATTACCGGGATTATTTTCTAATAGTTATTTTGTTGAACCCAGTGGTTTGATATAAGTGGATACTCAGAATGCTCAACACTTGGGCTAAGAATGAAGCCAATTAGGACTTTTTAACTAAGAGACCTTATTCCACTTTTGTAAATAATTTAATAGGAAGCTATGGCGGGATTGTCACTGGTTACCATTTTAAACCATATCTGATACCGTTCAAAACCTCCACTGAGTTGTACCATTCTTCAAACCGCAACTAGGTGATCAGACATATCCGACACGACTCCCCTTCATACCTTTGTGCAGTGTCACAAACCGATCTCTTCTCCATCTTCAATCCCCAAGCCGCAAAATATTTCACATGAAAGCCCTCGGACCAGGATTCCTAAAAAAATATGACCAAGCTTCCTGTCTCAGGTTAAACTCATCAAAGGGATTACAATTCCTGCGCATAAACGCATCTCTGAACCTTAATATTACAAACATGGTAATAAAAGTGGGTGTTAGCAACCCTTCAGCGACGAGGTGCTCGTACATGTCCTACTTAACACGATGCTTAAATTCCAGAATCGTGTACGCTCTAATGGGATTTGCGCAACTAAGTTCGACAGTTTCAGTTCATCATAGGTAAGCAAAACATGACTGAAAACGACTGGAAAGTTGAAGAAATAATATATACGAAAAACCATTGGTACTTAGTCTAGCACCGGCTACTTTAGATAGGAAACATCAGACTTATTGATCTCTTGATTTAAATGGTTGTCCTCGCAACCTAAGACAGGATGTAATTGAGACTGTGGAGTTCCCTACTCGCATACATCTTTTCTCTACGCTCTCGGAAGAATTGGAGATACCCGTGTGCCTATAAGGTCATGATTGACATAAAACTAGTAGGTCTCACATAAGGCAACTTTCGCTCCTTGGGCTTTAACGAGTTATTGACCAAGATACAAAAAGCAGGAATATTGTGGTACATGGTAACACCATCGGCTTCCAGTGAACAGTTCTCGCTAAAAAAATCAGTCCATTGGCCTGTGTAGTTTTTACAAGAGATATATGTATAATTGACATCCATGTATTCTCTAGAATACAAGTTATTTAAGCCCGGCCACTAGGCTATAAGGAATACGTGACTTGTGCAATAAGGCACAAAATTCGAATATCAACGGTTCCAGTGAGTATAGCTTTATATCATCACGAATGAGGAGAGGTATCGCAGATAGTTGTCTCCAGTACAAAATTCTCTTTAGAAATCAGGATGTTGGCCAGTGCAGACGCAGTCTAGAGGTCAATCAGAATTGACCACAGGTCGAAAATGTAGCACTACACTAACTAAACACCAAGTGCATAGATATGATTACAATCGGATCCATGTTTTAAACTACAATTAAGATCCAAGTACAATTTTTAAAAAAACAAAGACAGGTTAGAGCAGGATAGAGCCTTAATTTCACATTTTAGTGTAATGGACAAACGCCACCGCCTATAAGACTCGAAGTCAATTTGTTCACAATCAAATGAACAGCAGCTACATATTACTTTGCTGGCTGAAACGGAAAACATGTAAGCAGGACTCGCGTGATTATCCAGATGAATGCGCAGCTGCTAACGTTAGGATGCTTGGTCTCAAAAGATTTATTCAAAACGAAGACTAGTCTGAACGCATAACAAAGTCAAAAACAAAAAGCGGAGACTAGGTTGAACACTTGACAACTTACGGGAAGCATCCTGACTAAAAATACTCCCACCACTTGAATACTAAAAGTCTCGACAGCAAATGTGCAATCAAGGATTTCTCGCTGAGGTTACCATAAAAATGGAAGTAGTCCGCCAAATTTCGCTAACGAACTTAGTAATATATTATTAGCTAAGATTGCATGGTTAACAACTTTAGGTCCATCCTACTCAAAGGGACTGTACATACATACACTGCTTAAGCTTAGCAGAGTTGTCTCAATGTAATAAAAGATGAGGACTACTGGGTTGGACTTATTTCAACAGTCATGGGGGGGGGGGTTGTAATATACTACTTAAGGCGAAATTACATATACTAAAGTTATTGCAGCTAACGAACCATACCAGTTGATATCGCTAACAGACTGATATATAACCGGGAAGTAAAAAAACAATAGATAACGAGTTAGCATTAATAAAACGAATAAGAGGAGTGAAAATATCTCAAAAATACTTCGTTTTAATAGAAAAGAAAAAACAGTGCATTTAGCATCTTCGTGTAAATTAGATTAATTAGTACTGAAGGAATAAAGACAATAAAGTTAAAAAAGACCCAACTTAATAGGAAAGTTTTAAGTCGTAATAAATAAGCTATGTACAAACAATCATGCAGAGAAAAATGGGAAATACCATGTAGAGAACAAATGTACAAAATCGAGGTTACGGTAGTAATGATGACGTGATAACCAGTGTAGACACCTTTAGGAGTTGCGCGATTGTTACAAATACAGTCCAGACGATAATATAGATACATTTAATACTCCGACTTGTATATGTGAAAGATATAATAGATTTTAATCTCTTGAGTGGATTACTTTTCAGATTGTCAAAAAGCTGAATTCGTGGAGAAATTAATGGCATTGAATAGGATCTGCGAATGTGATAACGTAAGCAGAATAAATAATTGATGAAAAGTCATTTATACTTATAATGGTTAAATACATAGAAACGTAGCATGAAATCACAATATGAAATATTTCATTAAAGTGAGACAGGGTCCATTTAAGGCATAAAATCTTACTAACCCTTATACTGACTAGGACTAATTATTATTTCTATTATCTTACAATAAATCAATTACTGGATACGTTATAGCGATGCAAATCACCTTAAATTATGACTTAGTAGCTTGCCTATAACTCCGGGAAATAGGGCACATTTAGCAGTAACACACAAACCATAAAGCTGATGTTAATAACACAAAACGTGCATAAATTATAGTTAACTTACATCAGTTAGTCAAAATCTTAGTTTTGCAGTCTTCGTTTGTTTGGAAAGACGTTATCGCTGACGAATTACTGGAAGAGGTCGAGGCAGTACTGTTATTTGCATCAGAATACGATGGAACAGAGAAGAATCGACCACCAGAACTCCGTATACGGTTCATAGCATGCTTGTGCCTAGACTCATGGAGATATTTTCGTCGTTCTTTGGGAATACGACCTTGGGCCTCCAGTTTTGCTCGTGCCTTGACGGCGTTTAAGAATTCTGTGATACTGTTTGGCATTAACATAAAGAGGTTCTTCGCCACCAGGAGTAATACCAGGTGACACTGTTGCGGATGCTTGTGTAGATATTCCTTGTTGACCGATTGCTGTTTCAGATTGCGGACTGGAAACCTGGACAACTTGAGTGTTTGAAATAGCTTGAGATAATGCAGACTGAGCTTGGTGAATAACCTGAACTTGTGAAGATTGCTGTAACTGCTGAAGTATGTGAGCTTCGTCTTCAACTGTTGTTCCTATGATTTGCCCTTGAGCAGATGTAAGGTTAGCATCCAAAGAAGTAGCTGAAGCAGATACTATAGGTTGAGTAGTGTATATTGTTTGCTGTGCTGCACTTGGAAGAAACATGATAACTTGACCACCACCAGCAGACGTAGCTAGCTGGACTGGGATCAAGCTGCCATCGCTAGCCTGAACAGCAAATGTGGTTGGTTGAGCAGCACCATTTGCATCCATTATCAAAGGCTGCTGCAATGGCTGCAAGATAGTTTGGGCTGGAAGGACTTGGCCAGCGTGTATATAGCCGTCCCTAAAATAACAAATGGAATGTCATGTAATCTTCATAGTCCTTTCCATGAAGTTTCCTGGTTTTAACGCAATAATTTTCATTATTATAAGTTTTTGGGCAACATATAACAGGAAACTAAACAGATAATTGAGTAGAACACTTTTATACAAACTCTAAAATGATGAACTAATTAGAGTAATTAACAACTTACACCTAACATAATCATAGTAAGTTAAAAAAGGATCTGTTGGTTGAGTTTGTCAGCTACTGACTGATATCTCTGGGTTGTTACGTGTGGCTTGGTGGGAGATGCTGTAACTGTAAGTTGAACTGCTTTATTACATATTGTTCAATTATTTAAAAATGTGCAGTAGTTACAGACAAGGTAAAAACTGACGAAATCTCAACATGGATTTAGAAAGCCAGATTGACATTTGGCAATTTACGCCACTTGTGGTACATGCGACATATTTTTTCTCCATAAAAGGCCAGGTGTACTGCGCAGAAGTCTGCGCCGTCCTAACATATGGCTGTGAGACGTGGGCCATGAAAACCCTAGATATGCGTCGACTTAAGGTGTTTGACCATAAGAATTCTTGTAGCATCTCTCGTGTATCATGGAACAGTCGAATAAGTAATATTGAGGTTGGATAAAAGGTTTTGGGGAAATCTGGTAAGTCAATGAAGAGGTTATTAACCTTCATCGACTGAGATGGCTGGTACATTGTATTGTGCATGCTAGACTAATGTCTGCCTCGTCGCGCAATGTTGGCTAGGGTTGGAGTAGGATGGAAGGGTAGTGGGCAGCCAGACCAAAAACACGGCATCAGTTTATGAAGTCCTTGATTGTTGGTCAAAGCCATGTTGGTAGATGTAGATTACCTAGTTGGGGGTCCGCGTGATAGTCGCAATAAATGACTGGAGACACTTGGTGACATGGCTCAGAATCGGTCACAGTGGTGGAAGTGTATTTACTCTTCAACCTTATCTAAATGTTGAATCATTATTAGTTTCTGCACGCCTTTACTTCACTCTCCCCTCTTGTATTCTGTTATAATTTTACCTGTTTTTTCGTAGTGCTAATGTGATATGGCAACCTGAACCTATGAGCGTGTCCGGTTCTATGTTGTTGATGAAGATGATGAGGAACCTACCAAATCCCAAATGGTTTATCAATGGCACTGGTAAACTGGTTGGTGAGGTGATGAATCATTATTGACTTAGATATTTAAGATGCGTTACACATACTTAACCGATACCTTTCTTAATAGTTAACGTTAGTCGCAGCAGCGAGTTGTAAAAACTGACCAACCTACAAAGTAACATCAGACAACGAATTGACTGTTTCCCTGTCAGTCGGTGCAAACTATTAGGCTAGGATCGACACACATGACGCAGACTAACAACTTGTGATTCTATAAACTAGTTATATGTTGCCACAATCCACTTGAGACCCATGAACTTATTAACCAATTTATGTTAGTGCTTCACATAAGAATAATTGCTCAATGGCTTTATTGTACGCCAGCAATGCCGCAGAAGGCATTCATGATCGTATTTCGTCTATGCATTGCAGTTTTATGTTAACTCGGATGGAGTATAACCAGTGGCCCTATGAAACACGTTCCACACCTAAGTAAACTAAGTAGCACGAAAGTTAAGATAGGATGAAGGCGCAAGTTTACGATTCTACACGGGAAATTGCTTAAAGAAATAGGCGAAAATTGGAGACGATGCTGAGTAATAACTATGAAGACAGCCTTCATGAACGACTTACTATAACTACATTACAAATTTCGGTTTGGACAAAATCGTGATAATAGGGAGTGTCGACCACATGTATTACAGGCAAGGATTTAAACTTAGATATCTAGAACAGTCATCTTATATGCCATAGACAGTAAACAAGTAAATCATGCTATTAATCATAACTTTAAAATTGTTAAAGCAGTCAAAGGTGCAATATAACCAGACACTTAAGTACGAAAGTGTAAATAGCCCATTAGTCATTCAAAAACGCGGAAACAGTAGAGCTTAAAACGATTATAAGATGTAAGTCAGGTAAAAAAGTATTTTTACACATCAATTTACTCACATCATTACAGAAAGCGTCTAACTTTACTAAATTTCGCCGATTCGTAAACTCCGGAACCGGTTTTTTTGGGCGGGTTGCGAAATATGAATTCCACCTCATTTTAACAAACACCACTGTAGAAATCACTGGAATCGCTTCAGTTAAGTAAAATATTATAAAAATGAACGAATGATATATGAATTTCCGAATGATTGGTAGGTCGGAAGAAGGTTAATTGATAAGATTTACCATTGGTGCATCTACTTCTACTTGATTCTCGCTTATTGGGTCATGCTCACATACACGTATCAGTGATAGGTCGAGACTAAGGTGATGATCAATTGCTGGGATTTTCAGTGGCTTAAACTATTCAGCAATCAGGATTGACGATCGAAGGAATTGGATAGTTTTTTATTGTTAGTAAAGCAACAAATAGACATTGAGGTTGACGCTAAATTTTAATCCAATGGTTTCTTAGATTCAATGTCCTTAAAATATATTCTGACGGCCAATCATGATTGTGAGCTTTATTTTTAATTTATTAACGAATAGCGAGACTGACACCCTATCGACTATGAAAGCCAGTACAAAATCCGTCAAATGGTTAAACCTTGCACACAACATTACTTACATTATATGATAAGCTAATGGTTAACAATAGAAATGTCAGTTGTACATGTAATGTGAGCAAAATAGTGTTTGTAAACCATTATAATGTGATTTTGAGATCTATTTACTGGATATCATTATCAGTCTCCTACTAGTAATTACAGAGCGACCAAAACTTTAACATTTTTTCGGTACTGTTAACACCATGTTTCATGTACAAACACTCATATATCTCGGTGGCATGAGGGTAGCCTTGTGAATGAGACCTATTTTGTGGCTGCAATTAAATCATTTTTTATGCTGCGTGTGCAATGTTAAACAGAATTACGCCATTTTATATGACTGAATTAGTGAATTTCATCAATATCTCGGCCAGGGGTGTAATATTCAGGAGAACCCTACGTTACTATTCAAACCAAGATTGTTAGATTCGCTCTAAGATCAATCAACCCACAAACAGGAATATGAGGTGTTTGGTGGTCTTAGGTTGCGTGTACTTCATGTCACTGTAGTGAAACAAGCATATGTGATATTTTACTCACGATTCATTCTTAGACCCACACTTTAGCAGCACTAAAATTCTTTATTGCGAGCTAAGTGTAAAAGATACGTCTCCACTTATTAATAGTAGCATGACAGAATGTATTTCATAGACTCTAATCCCTGAACCATGGCAGCTCGATATTTTCTCAACAGGAAATTTGAGATCACGCAGTAACTCAAAAGCCCAGCACACAATAACGTTCCCATATCAACCATATGCTACCCGACTAGTCATGAAACAGGAAGTAGTAAAACCTCAGATGTAACGGTTTATTTCCGTAGTGTATATCTGCATTCAATTTGCACTCTACAATATTGAATCCAGTCGAAATAGCCTTTTAGTGATATTGTAGTATAAATAACTACAATGAGATCTGGATGGAACTTGGAATTTGAGGGAATGTGAATTTCGATAACATGTAGATAGTTGTAATATTCCTTTCTAGATTACCGATTATAGTACTACTGTCCCTACGTCATATATTACTCTCAGAAGTAGCTGTAAACTTTTGTGAGGAGAGGGACCATTTGTTGATAACTGCTTTCAGTCAAACACTTGCGACCAAAGGCCTTTCAAACTAAGTCCACTAAAAATTCAGGAATATTAGTAAACATCGAGCTGGTTCTAGAATAGTGAAATAATATCTGGCTGAATATGTGTCGATACACCTGCACATGAAGGCTTACATATTTCAGTTTTCTTTTGTATATAGACAGACTAACTGCAGTAGTTCTGGTGGGTGCCTGTTTAATTGCTACGTAATAGAGGTAGTATGGAAGCCAAAAACCTGAGTTAAGTTCTCACAGTAAAAGGCCAGAGATTAAAGAATTTGGTTTAGATACAAGACCTCAGTAGTACTGTTACCCAGTAACGTATGGTCAGGTAACTAGAACGATAATTACTGTTGACAAGATCCATCCAAGCAGATGCTAAGGACCTAAACTTCTTTTTTCTGGGTGACTGAGACATATCTTTTACAGTAGAAAATATATTAATTACTACTTCATAGTGTTTAGAGTGTTCGATTTTCCTTCTGTAGCCAATGATGCATGCACTTTCCAACGTCTACCCTCCGGAATGATAGACAGTCTGACTTCTGATCAAATCAGCGCTATTAGTAACAACTACGTATGAGGTCAAACAGCGAGAAAGTCGATAACAGATTTACCTAAGACAATCTGGGTAGATCGAATAGATTAATCGTGTTTACCATGTGAAGTTAAACCGGTAAGAAAAAGGTGGAGGATTAACAAATATGGTCGGGATGGATTATTGTACCTGTGCATTTCGTTATTGAAACAGATTATTGTCGCACTATTAAACAAAAAAAGAATACTAATAGGACAACACCTTGAGGTTGAACATAACTGGGTGGGCACTAATAAATTTGCATATGCTTTCCTACTGACAGTCTAAGGCAAACAATGTTCATTTCCACATTAGATGGTCATGGCATTCGGCCGAGTGATATCACTGAACTCTATGGGAACCAGTGAGACATACTTATCTTTTTATATCTTAGAACCACCTACAAAACCTCTGATTCCATTTCAGAGATGATCAGTGTGCACTTCGGCTAGCAGGTCTAGAAATAAAACCTATAGTTGATTATATTGTCGCCTAATGGTGATGTGCAGAGCACTAGTGAACTGTTTAAGATCCTCTATATCCTGTTTTTACATAGCTTAGTTAAAATATAAAAAATTAAGCAGCAAATAAATTCAGAAGCTATGAACAAACAGATTCTCCTTGAGTAAACGTGTTTTCATTCAATGACTCGTAATTTGTGAGGCATAATACTATAGTATGCCCTTGTAAACTAAAATATGGTGTCAAGTGATGTACTGTGATTCTCACAATTAACTTTTAAGCCTTATCAAAAAGCATCTGACATTCAGTTCAACATGGAGTATAATGACAAACATCTGAATACCACGATTTCAGGCAATAATATATCAAACTTCCATGTGTTTGACTCAAGTGGCCGTTGCTTAATGCATGCGTTTTTGACAAGGCGCTATGTAGGTAAACCACAATACTGCTTACACTACGCCATCTACGGTCAAAAATGTATAATTGTTTTCTAACGAGATAAGGAATTTTTTGGAAAAGCCATGTTGCGAGTGTCTTCACATCCACGTACGATCAAATATAATGTCCATTCATCTACACTATCACTTTTACTTGTTTCTGGAGCGAATTTGTGAGGGAACTTAAGACAGTCCTAGACCATTTTTATCATAACAGATTATGCATAGTAGTTCGTTACAAAATATACGGTTATTCATCCGTTTGATCTGAATATACGTAAATCCAAAGTGATGTTTACTATATAGTTTCCCAGGCAAAGTGTGCTGTTTTAGTGCATCTAAGCAGTGCAGTTTGGAACCATCCTAGTTATTTAAACAGTATTTCACCATAGAATGATGTATATAGTGAACAGGACAAACCAACTTTGGATGAACTCTTATAACTGGAGATACATTTTAAATAATTTGCAAGCACATTTTTAAGCACATTTAGATTTTAACTAAAAACTATTTTATAGATCACCATGATAGATAATGGTGAAATCCTTCTTTTTACTTAAAGTGTAAATTTTCCGCAAAACTGGTCTTAACCCACAGTTCATTCACTCTGTGAAGGAGGACTTCAGAGATCCTTGTTCGCTTAATATGTTAAGCCCAATTTCCTACATGCGTTCAACACAACACCCTAACATTTAGCCCATACTATAGATGCGAATGCTGGAGCACTTAGAATGGTTGATGATAAAGACAGTTGAAAGGACATATAAGGGTTTGTTCTGTTATTCCGCAGGTAATGTGCAACATGGATGGTGATAAGTTTTCATATCAAGTGAAGGTGCGACATTAAAGGGTTTTTAACACAGATTTCTCAAGTAGAAACACTCATCAACCTACTATTATGCTGCTAGTTCTAAACAGACATCTAGGACTTTCAATAATAAGATCCTGTGTACTTGTTGCAGTTTATAATTCCCTAAATGAATAATTGTATGGGCTCTCATCACTGATCCAACTTTTTTGTTTTAGTGGATGCGATTAGCAGAGGACACAGTCGAGGACCACCAGCAGGTCATGACACATCACGTGGGAAGCAACTCTATTTCTAGCTAAGCAGCCTAGAGGTTGTTATCCCAATGACGCTCTACCCACGATCAAATATATCTTCTCTATCCTTGACCTTATTCGTATATGTGGGTTTAATCGTTAGAAGCTACTCTGGCTATGTATCAAATGTAAATTGGTCATATGCAAGGTACACCTCATACAATTAGGATTTTGAGAAAAATCATTATTATGATGGTTTATTTTTAAAAGATGACTACTTAATCGATGTTTAGATTGTTAATGCATGGGTGACGTAACACTACTCGAAGTAATTAGAAGGCTCAATAAAATTCCAGTTTTTTCCACGGACGAAGTCATAAATGTATCAATTACCTTAGCTCCTACGTTCTAGTTTTATTCTCGAATTTGCAATTTATATAGTAATTATGAGAGCATTGATTAGATTACATACTAATATTGAGGTTCGGCATATACTTAGTCACTATGACTTTGAAAAACATTTTAATGGATGGACATAGTGAACTTTTTGGTTTGCTGTGACTGAAGAATGTTTTACATTGGTTCCCAAATCGGTAAGATTAGTAGGGGGAGGGTGCACATTTAAATGTCTCGTACGTCATAAATCAAGATGACTTTAGTGATATTTATTACTAACATACACTAGACACAGACATATGTATATCGAATTTAATGTGCCCACTGTATACGACGTCTTAAAATTCAATATTATCAAAAATCGAGAGTTAACGATACAACCGTTCTCAAATTCGTTCACGCGGAATACGAAAGGTAGAAACTCGAAGGTTCACCTAAAAGTTGTTCAATTTCACCAGTATCCAGGTAGTTAACGTTTTGTTAAACGGGAAGTGCACTACATACAATCTACTTCGTGTTGAGAACAGCTCTGTTTCGTTTTAAAGCCTAAAACATGGATATTATCAAAACTTTGTCGCTGCCTGTTTTCAGTACAGGTAGATTTTTATTCAAGATTGTAGATATTTTCCACAGAAGGCATTTAGTTGTACAATCACGACATTCCATGATAAGTATGATTTACTTTACAACTGGGAGATTTAGTAAAGCATTACTTCATTCAAAATTAAAATGCTGGGGTTTCGACAAAATATGATCTAAGTTTTTGGCACTTTGCGACTAATAGATTAACCATAATGTTTCTACCCACCACTTGAATGGTATAATTGACTTACTGTTACTTATCATGACTTGCCCAAAATACTTAGATTGTTAGGACAAAGAATCTTAGAAAGATCGTTTATTTATCGTCCCATCACCGTCTGCCCTAAGTTGTCCTGCACGTCTGAGTGGTATTAACGAGTAGGGAGTATTTAAAAATCTCGACTAAAAATAGGAATTGACGGTTTTATCAAAAAACATTAGTGTTACTTCGACTACTGTAAGTAATCTTTACACGTGATATTCTTTAACAGCTAGTCGCTATTATTCATATAAAACATGCTTGTTAATTATAAAGCTTTCGTCCCATGCTTTACAGCCATGTTTCTGCACGGTTAAATATTGTGTCGGTATTTTAGCCTAATTAGTAATAAACGTAACATGTTTTCTTCTAATAATTCGTAAATAATTCAACCTCGTCTTCCGACTTCCTCTGAAACAGGTTATACGTCATACAGACAGCTACAAAAGACCAAGCAAATAATATGATATTATCTTATGGTAGTTATCTTCACAGTTTACCATCAATTTTGTTTTAACACTTTTGACGTCCTGTTTAAGCCAAAGCTAAACCTCCTTTATGTTGAAAATAACCGATTTATCAATAATTCAAAGTATTTTAGAACGCTAAATCCTTAAATCAACTGAATTATGAACAATGTCTCAAGATCCTCCGCTTTTATTTGTCGACTGTTTATATCATGAGAAGAGACTCAATTTTATTGCGTGATGTCATTTTAAATTGCAGTGCGCATATGCGTGGATGGAACTTAAATTAATCAATTTAATACGTTGAACTGTAAAAACTGTTAATGTTGACCGATAGTTGAGTCGAGTCTATTCAAATAACTATTCGTAGTCGTTAACAAGAACTGAAAACTAGAAATCAACTGCAACAAATTAGACAAGAGTATATTCATAACAAAGTAAATCCAAATCCACCCAAATTCGAAAAAGAAAGTAGTTTCGTCATATATTGAAGAAGCTTGATGCAGAGAAACGTAAAGGTTGTTAACCGTACACGGTAATCAGGATTCGCTAAATGGTGTTTTTGTGTTAACTGCTTTTTGTGAATTGGACATCAGTTTTTAAGTGTAGACAACAGTTTTGTTCAAAATAACATTCTCTCTGAAAGTTGGCAAAGTGCATTTATGCAAAGAGGAAGGAATAAACTACTTAGACGATGAATAAGCTCAGTTAGAATTTCATAATCTAAGCATAAATGCATTCAGAAATGATTAGCATTCGATAGCCGTTATGATATTTTATTATTGTCAAATGCATGCTTTTCTCCCAAATAAAAAAGGCCTAACAATAGCTAGCATTATATAAGAACTGGTGAAATAGTGGCACTTACGCAAGTAAGGAATATATATATTACTTTCCTCCAATTTATATCACACAGAGGCATAAAAGTGAGTGAATTTGGTCGCACTGCTTGTAACCCCTGGTTTAATAAATACTATGAAGATTTTAGTTGACTGATTTCGAAATTTCCTGGACCAAAGTTAAATAGACTAAGTATAGCTTGAACTAAGATCAATTAATTTAAAAATACCAGATCATGAAAACAGAAGAATCTAAAGACAATGTATCAGAAATAAGTGGAATTCTATGATGTAATGGAATAAAGCCAACGTTATAATTAAAGATAAAGACTAACCACTAAATATTTTTTAACACAAAGATCTGGTTTTGGGAGCTTGGTATCTGTCTTTAATAAATACTAAGAAAGTATAACTTGACTGTTTATAATTCATATTGAATGATTGCGAGGTATCAATCTAGAGTACAGTGTCAAAGATATGTCTTGATATGAAACTACTAAAGATATGATAACGGTCTAAATGAAGACCAATCGAATGTTCATGAAAACGAATACAAGTCCTTCTTCTGTTCTACTGCTTCATTCTCTTTAGCAGATACACATAAATTCATATGTGCAGTTGGCGGTAACATTGATATGGATACCTATCATTCTTTTAATTTTCTTAAGTTGGCTACAGAATATGTTCTGGTTTACTTGGTCTTAAGCCTTTCATTAATTGTTTCTGAGGCGTAGTCACTCTTAAAATTAAGTATCCATAATTAACTTCAAGTATCTACAATTAACATATGAATGCAGTAGAGCACAGCATGCTTGATGAAATAGTCAAATATGCTGAAAAAATAGCGATTGTATTGAAGTCTTGAGTAAAACTCTTACTTTGATATACAGCTTTCATGCATTAAATAAACAGAAAAATAGTCAAAGTATTAAAACACTGACAATTGAAACCACATCGAGGAGGTGGATTAATATGTTGACGAAATGACTAATAAAAAAACAGATTTAAAGTTTTCATATCATTTTACAGTTGGATTTTATATAATTATTATCGATTTATTAACTAAATCACTTCTCTTTGTATGAACAGTTTGTAATTATAAACTAAATGAATCTTAATTTGTCAAAACACAATCAATACATGTTACTAGGAATAAGTAATTTAATGATTTCATTTGTCAAAAATTACTAAAAACTATTGTTTATGCAAACATCACTAAAAATAAACGTAAACAAATATTACTGAAGTTAGCTATGGCCAACAAGTCACCTTTTTTCTTTTTTTTAAAATTTCTTCACAGTACGAGCCAAACTTCAAGCAGGGTTTGATATTTCAAAGTGAAAAAATTTGTTTGAATGACATTTTGAAAACTTTATGAAAGGCGTCACAACAGAAATAACATTAACCGATTAGAAGAAACTCTACCTTTTACATTTATCTTCAAGATGGATGTGATTGCAGTACCTCTAAACACCATACTAAGATGAATAACAAGCAAAACGCTTTATAATTCTACATTACACATCATATTGACAACTCGCAGTATCATGCTGATGAATTTCAAGGATGTGCTTCAGAATCCGACCACACACATGTGTAGCTATGAATTTTAGCTTTTTTGTGAAGGCAGTTTTGTGAATAGAACAACCCAACGCTTTCTTTACTACTTTTCAGCGTGGCTAGGTAAAGGGTATAAAAAACCTATAAACATCTCAATACTCTTTTAAAAGTTATAGAACACGTGATCGTCAAAAGCTAAGCACTCGGTATGATGTTCAAAGTGCCAAATAAATTTTCAAGATTTGTGAGTGACTGGCTAATAAGCATAGTTGATATATTCGCTATTAAAATTTACAGACCAAAATGATGTCTATAGAAAGCTTTTGCTTGGTTTCAATTCATCTAACTGTCTTTACTACCACTACGTACCAACAGTTGTGAATAACAGTAGTTAAATTAGTAAGAATTACGCATCGGAAAGGAGTGGTTCAGAAATCGTTTTAACTAAAGATTCATTACAAAGTCATTAATAATGCTAAGTAGACAGAATCCAAGATCAGTAAGGGATAACTCTTTTTTTAAGCATTATTTTCGGAATAAACCTTGTAAGCTCCTGATTGCCTCTGATAAATACTGTAAGATAATTTCCGTTCACAATGATGGTAGAAACAATATATCACTACCGATTTAGAATGGCTATTGTTTCACTGGATGTAGAAATTTTGAAATGATTGTATGAGTAGGATAACTAGGTTGCCGTTTATGAGAAGGATGGGCAAATAAACAGTACACTACATAGAAACAACTTGAAAGATGAATATCAAATGAAATACACACAGCAATAACAAAGACATCCTTGTAATAATGAGGTTAATGATGTGAATATGGCAGGATTTGAACTTAACCAGTGAATGTTTGAGAGAGAGGGGTCTCTAACATAAGCTTGTATTGATGTCAATGAAAGAACTATTATCATGCTAAGAAGTTTAATCAAATGTACTCAATATGAACAGGGCTTACATATTTTAAATCTCTATATTGTCGCTAATGGAGTAAGACATAAGCACTGATTCATTAGACTTTAAAACAATACTGCTGAACGTTTTTAGAGATTTGGATAATCCATAACTTTTACAATGTTTTTTTAAGTGCATAATATCCAGAACTGGGGGGGGGGGAATAGTACATATTAACGTGCAATTTTAGACTATTCGTTGAACAGTGAACTAATAAGCGGTACTCTTTCACCAAGTGAATTTAAAAAATGACTACAATTACTGGTTACAATATATTTAGTAAATAATGAACAAGTAGGCAACCTAAACTAGAGAGCAGTTAAACTAAAGAAATATCGGCATCATATCTAAATACTGTTGTGAATGACGAGAAGAAGAATTCATAAAGTAAATTTTTACTAGTTACTCTTTTTCAGGTCGTTATAACACCTTAATTAAAAATACTAAAAATCAAAGCGATTTCACTTTTATTTTCTGACTCTTTAAGTAACGTCTTTCGAATGTTCTAACAGTTTAAAGTATTATAATATTGTTATGTCAATTAAATTATACAAATAAACTGTATATATTTGCTTTAAATTATATATGTAGGGACCTGAGGTGGTACTTCTTAAGTGCCTCATTTATCTAGTACACTTTGTTATTAAAATGATTCTTTGTCTAATGTCGAGTTTATGATAAATATATGTGATTATTGTATTCGTATACAGTATGCATCATTGGTACCTTTAATTGTATATATATTTTACTGAATACTGATTGCCATGTACAATGTCATGTATGTATATTTCATATTAGTGATCGAGTCCTACACTTCAGGTTAAAATCTATCCACTAGTCTAAATAGCATGACAATGCATTACACCATGTTTTAATGTTAAGTAAATTGAGGTAGACGACTGATATGTAGATATCTCAGTCGTCAAGATCATTTTTAGCTCAATTACCTTAGTAGTAATGTAATTAATTATGAATTTGGTTAATATAACTTCAAATCTCACAGCAGTTCCCTCAAGATTACAAATACTCTTTCCTAATTAATGTCAACTAATCACTAAACTCGAGTATAATGTTTCATATCGATTACCGACAAATAATTAACAATTTACTGTACACTAGTAGTGATTTGTTAGAGACTTCATTATTTGCAGATTGTTTTCATGAACTATTCATTAGATATGTGTATTTTTACATAGATAATATTTTGTCATCATAACACAGCGAATTGTTTCATAGGTGAAAAATGTGAGACAACGAGAAATAAAGCATATTTAGAAGCTTCTAGAACTTGTACGTGTGTATGTTTACATGTGCAAGTTTGTTTAAATGTATATGAATATTCCCTTCTATACTCAAAACAATTTATTATTTTAGACACAATTTGTAGTCTGTTAAACTATAAAATACATTTGAACAATTTCAGGTATGACACAATTCAATACTTAATAAGCACAAACACTCTGGTTACATTACAATGCATATCACATGTTACTTATTATCGAATTAATAGCGATTACATTTTCTTAATATAAATTGATTGAATAATCCTTTTAATGCACTGAAAAGTATAGGTTTTCTACAAGAGATTAATTCTTTGATATATATATACATAATTCCGTAGATTGTAAACGATTGTACACTTAATTATTTCATCAAACTATGCATGTATTGACATGTACTACTCAAATTCTATCGATTGTTAAACTGAACTCTAATAATGTAACACTAATAATTTGCGTCTTATAATTTAAGAATAAATAGATAATCACATGAGAATATCTCTAACTTCCTGTATACGTTACTTCATTTTGTTAGTATTAAATGAGTGTAAAATTCATAGAAAGTTTAGTAGATATTACAAATCCGTAATCAATAAAGTATACTACATGAAATATGTATGCATGTTTACATTATGTATATAGTTATAGCTAGTATATAAAAATCACTGCCAAGGGTTAAGTTGATGGTTTGAAAAAGATTGAGTTGTGGTTTATTAATCAATCATTCAGTGCCTGCTTCCTCTTGTGGAGCGTAGGCTGTCGAATAGGATTCTGCAACTAACTCTGTCCTCAAATCTCCTATCAAGATTCCCGTAAAGATTCATTTAATGTCTACCTCTGATCCCCGGCGCAACATGTTCTTTTGTCTTCCTCTTTTATTTTTGCCTTCAGAGTTCCAAGTTAGTGTCTGTCTTGTAACTCAGTTTGGGGATTTCTTCAATATGTGTAAAATCCAACTCCAGAGGATTTTACATTTCTTCCTCAGCTAGAAGTTGGTTTTTACTTTGACATAGTAGGTTATTGCTGATGGTATGTGCTCAACTGTTTCGAAGTATCTTGTCTACACAACTGTTTATTAATACTTGTATCTTTCGAATGATGCTTCTCATAGTTCTCCAAACAAGTTTCCATTCCATACAATAGAAGTGCCTTGATGTTTGTATTGAAAATTTTGACTTTGAT
Source organism: Schistosoma japonicum (assembly GCA_025215515.1). Lineage (NCBI taxonomy): Eukaryota > Metazoa > Platyhelminthes > Trematoda > Strigeidida > Schistosomatidae > Schistosoma > Schistosoma japonicum. The sequence continues at coordinate 21,356,456 of CM046063.1, read as the reverse complement.
GTTGGTTGACAGATGGCTTGAGTTCTAAACGTCTTTTAACTGCAGAAGTACTGCGTTTACTTGCTAATATCTGGATCAGATCCTCTTTGTCTATTAATGTTGCTGCTCAGGTATGTCAAAGTTTTCAAATCTTCCAGAGCTTATCCGTCAAATGTAATCGGGCAGATGATCGTTGTTTTGTATCCAGGGCTCTTGTTTTCACCCATGTGCATATTGAGGCCTAATACTGTAAGTAGTTTATAATAAATAGTATATTTATCAAATGTCAATGTGTAAAAACTTTAATTTTTTGAAGTTTCGCGACTTTAAATTAGATAGCTTTTTCAGAGAATAATTAACTGCATCAAATTAGCATGAATTTAAATAGTGTAGAGAAATAAATTGAATCAAATATTGATTGCTAGATTAAACATAAAAACCTGTTTGATTAGGCTGATGTCAAGTATGTCAAAAGTGAGATTAAGTGTTTGTGCATTTATGTGAACAAAACAGGAGTAGAACAAGTGAATAGTAAATATGTGTAATGAAGAGTTATTTGTGTAGCGTTGGTAATAATCAACTAAAAGTTATACATTCACTCATTTTTGTATGCTTTTCAATCTATTGATTGATTATTTTTCATCGTAATATAACTTACAAATAGAGTTTCTATTGAGATTCAGTTAAGTCAAGGATATGATTTAATAAAATAGTTATCATTATTAGTTACAAACACTAACTTGCATTGTAGTATAAAGGCATGTTTATAATGTAACAATTTAAAACAATGAATGTAAACGTCATAAAAAGTAATTTAGGTGGTAAATGACATATTTTGAAAGTTTGACTATATTCACTTCATCCCTTCAACCAATATGTATCACTAACTTCTTCGGCTGATATTTTCTTACAGTTGACACACTTATGAATTTTCTAAGGTGTTCTATCAATTTTACATAATTCTCTTAAAACTACAGCATTATTTTCAAAAGTTTTCAGCTGAGAATTTAATCACTTGTAATGCTTTTTTAATAACTTCAATGGCTTGACGTGTTGTACATATTGATTATCCTTTTGAAACTATTGTGAAACTATTCTCTGAAGGATATATGCGACAATTTTCATCAGGTATTTTTTCTATGATTCTAACATATTGGTCAAAGTTTATTTATAGTAATTACCAGTTCTCCTTGTGCTTAATTTGCCAGCTAATGTTACCGTGGACTAACAGCCCGATCTTGTAACATTCTATAACATGCACTTATTGTAAATTATATTACTTTATTCTGTAGATGTTTCCTACTTACCACTACGTAACAATCTGATTGCTTGACAGGGTTTATGCCGTTTATACCTACACTCTTATTATAATCTGTATAAAACTCGTTTCTAAATCTAACCTGGCTTGTTAGGATCATGTATACTTGAGAAAAATTATTATAATCATACAATTTGTTTCTATTCTATGCTTTACGTTCTAAGCGACTGTTTTATATCTACTAAAAAATATTTTAACTTTTACAAATATTAATTCTCTCTTAATATTATGATGAGTATGTCTGTATACTGAAGGGTAATACTAGAATATATATATACTATATTACTATTATTATTACAATTTATGTTAGAGCAACATATTCCGGGAAATTCTACAACACATATTCTTGTTACGATAATCATGTGAAAAAAAAGAAAAGTACAAAAACTAAACAAATGAAGGACAACATAAATACGGCTAACATAGTAAGGAATACAACACAGGCAAATACACATTGAAAATTATATTTAAAATCAATACCATTAAGAAACAATTAAAAGTAAGTATAAATCAATTGAAGAATACATGAACAAGGATTCGATTTTCATATTATCAATATTTTCTTAAGCTTAGTTTGTATTCTAAAACATTCTTAAACAAAACTCCTCTCAATATATCAATGTTGTGTAGCCTTACATACTGTATCTAAAAATTAAATATCTTTAATATGATAACTTGAAATGATATAAGTAAATTATATCAACTGAATATTGAATAACACTAGGAATAATTTCATTCAATAAAAGATCTATTTATCGTAATTGATTGAATATTTCACAGATTAATGTTGGCAGGTTACCATTGAAAATTAGGGAGTAATGGACAGCCGTTTCATTCTAGTATAGAACTTTTCAACAGTGTACACTTTAGATTCTCCTCCCCCACCCCAATAGACTTCAGAGTTGGCGAACACCTAACCCTCTGCACCAATGGGTTGGCATCCACTGGTAAGATTCCCACTTCCATCGATTTGTGATATATAACGCAACAATCATCCATATTTTTATTTACAACTATTTTATACAACATAAAATCAATGCCATGTAATTGTTTTCATCTAAATTAAGTTTATCTTTCAATTATTGATTGATTTTTATTAATAAGATTGTTTTTTTCTTCTTACAACCAATAATAAACAATCTAATTACCTATCTTTCATTTTCTGTAAAGAAAACTAACTAAAATGAATAAAAAAAGGTATTAGAAACATTTTGTTAGTCGACAATATTCATTGAATCATCATCATCATCATCATCGACATCTTCATTGTTTTCATCATCATGTTTTGTCTCTTTTTGTTTTCCATTAACACGAATTCTAACAAAATGAATTAGATGTTTACATGAAATATTGTTATAATTTATTGATTAATTGAATGTTTATTTGTTTCTATTGTAATAAATGTTTTAACATTAATAATAATAATACTAATAGCTAATAGTATCTAATATTGTTTGTAATCACCACTAATTGATTTTAATTGAATGCCATTTAAAACTAAGGGGTATTAGACAATTTTATCAAGTTGATGTTAAAATCTTTAGTAGTGTTTGCATTTATAGTGCTATTAGTAATTGAAGTTATGACCTTCAAGTCTCACTATCAACGAATGATGATTAACACTATTTGGTTGGTATATAATCGTGATATTCCAACTTCATTCAATTTGTGATATAACAAGACGACTATTCAACACCAAATGCTTAACAAACTATGATGTTTCAAAACCATCAATTAAAAAAAGAGTTGAAACTTGTCTAGAATGAGACAGCTACAACCAGTGGCGATACTTTTGATCGCGCTATATCAAAAATTGATAGGATTGAGAATTCTAGCACTGAACGATGTCTCAGTAGTGCGGTGGGTTAATTGTTCGCCAACCTTAGAGCCTTAGATTCTCAGGCAGAATCGACAATGTGAACTGACGACGAATCCCATACTAAGATAAAATAGCTTCACAGTACTCCCTAATTTTTACTGGCACTCAAATAACATCGACCACTGACGAATACAAATAACTAAATTTCAAATATATATTAGCTTAGTGTGGAAGAAATATAAACATAGTTAATAGGCCGAGTAAAATATTTTAAGTATATATATATATATTTATCGTATATAACAGAATATTGTGTAACAGCCATAGTAACAAAAGACTAGAGAATAGTAAATAAGTGGTTACCCAGTAAACAGGTGTTAATGAAAAGTAAGGATAAAGTAAAGCCAGTAAGGCCAAATTAATCAGAAAATATAATTAACGAACTAAAAAAAAGCTGAATAATCGAAAAGATGATGTAATAAACCGGAAGATTTGAAAAATTAAAAAATTGCTTTATGACGTAGTAAAATAGAGCAAGAAAGAATGTATTACTTACCTCTTTTGAATAAAATTAAGGAAATTTCAGAAAATTGATTAAAATAGACTCAGGAAACATTTCAGAAACGGAGCTAGGCTGTTTACTAATCCCTCTCCCCCGTTGAGTGGTTGCAAAGTATCAAATTTGTGTTCACTTTACAAAAGATACTCAAATATGAAGTTACTAAAAGCATTTCTTTCTCTTGATAGAAGTTATTTTAGAATATATTCACGTAAAAAAGAATAAATAAAGTAAATCTTTTTCATTTTCCTCAAACAATTGTTTTTATTGGTTTTATTTTAAGGTTTTGTTCCCAATCATTTAGGAAGTGATTTGCCACATTTCGTTTGTCGACTAATAATATAGAATCCAGAAAACTCTTTATTTTATTTCCATCAAGTCAGCTTTATATATTTGAGTTCAAGTATTAATGTTCATAGTGGAACTCAAACTCAGTACATGTCATTTTACTCTGGTAATATCAAAGTAAGCATATTAAAAGTAATTGATCACAGGCTATTTTCAGTGTTTGGCAACCGATTAGAAGCATATTTACTGTCATGTAAAAGAAACTAGTCTCACCATTTAGAAAATAACTATTTTTCATTATGTAACTAATTAAAAGAGTTTTGTTATTCTGAAAAATATGAATACATATTATATCCATGATGCAATAAATTTAAATTGAATTATTTCTTAGGATTCAGTATTGATCAATAGTACAATGTACCTGTGTTCCTTCTCAGGGTATAAAATACTATTACATTACATCTAAGATAAAACATTATATTGATAATTGACTGAATCTACTTCTGTTTATTATTATACATATAATGTAAATATATCAATAAATCTATTTTAGAACTCATAATCAATTCTGTATATGCAGCCTCACTCCAGAAGCATATTTTATGCTCATTTATAAATTTGAATAATCAGATTTCAAAAAGGAATATAAATCAGCTATTCGTGCTCAGCAGAAGCATTAATCCAGACTTACTTATTGCACTGAAAAACACCATGTTTAAGTTCATATTTTACCGTAGTCTTAGAGATTAACAGTAACAGAACAGTACATTTAAGTCTTTAGGAATTATTATCTCTTCATCTTTACTTATTTATATTTACTAATTATAATTTAAGTTGACACTTTTATTTTGACCAAAATCTATTTTCCCTTTCCTGTTATTGTATTACCGTTTTATATTTTTGGTACTTGTAAAACACTTTTGATCCTTTTTTAAATGTTGTATTATCTGTCCAGTCTAGACTTTTGGAAGCTAATTCATTATATATATATAATGGCAAACTGAGTAAGGTTTACATCATAGACCAGTCATTTTGACATAGACAACTTTCCTTCACTGATAATCTAGAATTCATATTCCTGTAATCTAATTTATGAGGTAATACTATCTTAAACATGACTATTCACTTAGAATTAATAATCAGATTGTAGAATTTCGTTGTGAATCAAAGTACCCCAAAATACAGTTATTTAAAGAAAAATCGAACCGGAGACCTGTAATGAATGTTGTATGCATGATTTGTAACTTTTTATTGAATTCATTATACTCCCGTGTAAATGTTATGCCACTTAACTGTAATAATTAATTCAATTGTAATTTTGTATTCAATTTGTTAAGTAATCACTCATGTTAACCTTATAAAATTTAATCAGTTAATGATTCTCCTTTAACTAATAATTTCTATAATTAATTTGATAAGTAAATGAATGTTCCATATTGTTGAATCATCTAGTTCATCATTCAAGCGTTATTCCTTTTACTGGCATGAGAATTAGAACAGATTGACCATAGGCTGAAAATATCTGGACATACATATTTCGGTGACCATAGTTTGAGTCTATAGATTAACGAGGAAATTCATCAATTAGTACTCGACCCAAAATTCGTAGGTCACAACAAACCTGGTAAGAATATGCATTGTTTATATATCTTTATCCTAATTGACAATTGGATAATAATCAATATATATATATATATATCATATATTTCACTAACACCAGTCAGTTTTCAGTGACTATTAATAAATAACGTTTTCTGTAATTCAAATTATTAATTTGTTTAATAACAATAATAAATTAATGAATTAAAGATTGTTTTTAACTTGGATTGTGACTGTCAAGCAAAATCCAGGACGCGCATTTCTTCCTATTCAGGACTTATCGACTGGATGTACCTGCATCCCAATGTTGATGTTCACACCTAGATTCGAACTCAGGTATACCCAGCCAATGAGTTCTAAATAGGATTAAACGAGCGTCCTGAACTCCACTTGCCAGTCACAATTCAAATTAAAAACAATATTTGTGATTATCAGCTATATCGAAGCAATCCGCTCAGGATGCACATATAGCACCAATCTACGACAAATCAACGGGGAGATTCAGTTTCATTCTAACTAAAGGTTATCGCTATTTTAGATTATTTATTGTTCAGTGTATTGAAATAATTTAATGAAGATTGGTATTAGGTTAGTTGTTTGTATTTGTAACGGACTAATTTCCATTGGGTACCACTGAAAACCAGAGAGCCTGCAAACCTGCTTCATCCTAGCATAAAACTGGGCAGCAGTAAATTTCATCAGAGGATTAAACTCAGGTCCTTCAGGTTTCACTGTGAACGCTTAATACTCAACACTACTGGGCATGCGTCTAATGAAGCAATTCCAATGCATATCAATTTTTGATATAGTTCGACGATCACTCATTGTCATTAGTGATTACTGTCTCATACCCGATATGTATGAACTTTACTTGTCACCACTTCTTACCAGAATTTCCCAAATATACTGGAGTTTGTTCTACTCAGCTGACTATCTGGGTTGAATTGAAGTTGCTTTGTGTTCGCAGATTGTTATCAAGTTTATTTGTTTGTCATAGATGGTCATAAATCGATATCGGTTTGGTACTGGTGAAAACAAATCAGTACTAATCGGTTGTTTCTGGTGAGAAATCGTCACTGATGGTGTTCAGACATATCGGGAGTGAGACAGCTGTTACTAATCACAATGCTTGATCTCCTCATGTCAAAATTTGATTGGAGTGGGAATTTTAACATTGGATGCAAAACCAGTGATGCAGATAATTAAGCATTCTTCGTTAGGCTTGAACAGTCAGGGTTCGATCTCCTGAGGGAATCTAGTGTGTGCGATGATGAGATATGATGAAACACCTCTCCAGTGCTCATTGGTTTCTACTGTTGCCCAACCAACATCAATCTATACCGAATACAGCCAACTAAAGACTTTTATACAGTTATTAACATTTCTAATCTTTTCACTAAAACACTTAATATTAAATTAAGCTTTTTTTTTATTGATCATTTACAATTTAAACTAAAAATGTCATGACTATTGACTTATTGACTAGACTATACATATATACATACAATCGATCGATCAATAAAATGCAGTAAGATAGATACAAAAATGACCTAACAAATGACTGATATATAACCTTGAACAAGAAGAAATTGTCTCATGTTCATTGGTTTGTTTAGGGTCAGTTTTATTTCTTTCTTTCTTGTTTTTACGTTCTCTGACTCTCTCATAACATATTTTTATTTACCTTTTAACATGGTCTGAATTAAAGAATAAAACGAAAGTGTTTTAATTGTGACAGGCAGTCAATAGAGATATATCAACTTAGCTATATACAAAATGATAGTTTAGTCATTACAGTTCCTACTATTGCTAATTCTGCCACTACTAATGCTAATAATACTACGACAGGAAGTGAATAGCTTAAGCAAACAATACGTTAAAAATGCTATTGAATTCTAAAAATAAGTTTGTTATGCAAATAATTAATAAAGAGAACTGATTATTTTAGTGATTTAAAACTAATCAACTGAGAATGAGAATTTGAACTTGATACCACAAATAGACCTGAGTTAAATAAACGCTGATAACTAAAAAGCACTGGAAAGTCTCCGTTATCCTAGCACTCGATTCCTAAGCACAACATATCCACGCCGCCATCAGAATCTTCAAACTTTGCAAAGAACGCATATCCGTTAGACCTTTGAACCAGCGTCCTGGGGCTTATATTTCTTACTTTAGCCATTTCATGATATGTTTCTGTGACTTCGTTCAATACAATCGGTGAATGCTATACTATTTCAACATGATTAAACTCCACAAGTAATATTTTCTCAATAGAACTCCAGGAATAACTCTCCGAATTTAGTCACTAATAAACCGATATTGGTCGTTATTTTGTGTTAGCTAGGATTGTTTAATTCGTTTTAATATCACTAATTGACCTGAATTCTACCACCACTGTGAACTAGGTAGTATTGTGAAGAACTTACTTTTCAATCGAATCCAGCTGAAGTGATGTTACAAAGTCAGCTGTAAATTAAATAGTATTTGCAAAGAATACATGTAAATGTGTATATAAGAAGTATTACAGTGTAGATTGGAAGAATAATTAAATATGTACAGATATCAGATAAATGCCAAAGTTTTTATTAACTTGAAATATATAAACTAATTTTCATCCATTTTTGTGGTGACATATATATGTTATCGATTGTAGTTAAACAATGGGAAAAGTTTGAAACTGAATTTTTCTGTGGTTCATATACTATGAACTATATATGAATAATCTCTCTCATGAGCAGATCACCCCGACATAACCGTTTGCTTACACCTGTTTTTAGTAAAGTTGGAATACGGCCATCAGGAGTGGCATTTGCCAATAAAGAAGAATAATTAAATGCAGTCCATACAGTTGACAGAGAAATTTTCCAAACTCTTAAGTGTGCAAACGTATTCTTATTGAATAGGTTAGTACTTGTTCTGATTTAGTCAATAAATCATTAGTATTTAAGACGAAAAGTACTGGGTTTGAGTTTAAGAGTGAAGATCAACACTAAGCTGTTGGTTTATCCATCTCAGATGAGTCTCAAATAGGATGAAACCTACATTTTTTATTCCACTGTAGGTTATGTTCCTGCTAAACCAAAATCATTACTCATCAGTGATAAAAATATTAAGTATTCGAATTTAAGGTTTTTTCAGGAAGTTGGTAGGATAAATATGATTTGAAAAGTACATTAAACAGTTACAATTATTCTGTTTTTGGTTACAATTAAATATATAGGGTTCAAACTGTTGAGTAGTTACATGTTAAGTCGAAAAAGCTATCCAGTGCTTCATGATTTTCAATGGTACTCTAGTAACGTCAATCTGTGTTAAATTCAGTCAACTAAAACTTAATACCAGTCTTCACAAACCACTTCAATTTAATTATCTATATTTTTGTTTGTTTTATAAAATGATGCTATAATTGAACACTTTATCAAACAAATTAACTTTTAATATTCATAGCTATCTTGTTTACAATCACTGATATCCACTTAATAAGTGAAGAGAATGTGATTACTATTATTTATCTTTGCATTAAAGAATCTCTCACTTCATATAATCTTCATAGTAGCTGATAGTCAGTGCTTCAAATAAAATCAATACTGTTACAATACAACATCTTTCTGGTGTTTCATGTCATCATTTTTTCAATATAAAAACTTACTGCACTATATTATTACGTGACTTTATGTTTTCATTCGCTTAATGACTGATTTCATACTGACATATAATATGACTTAGAATTGGTATCAGTTTAAAAAGTTACATTTAATGTTCTATTTCGCAAATTAACTCTTTATTCTAAAACTCTATTCTAGATATCCAGTATTCTTACTACAACTGATACTTCAACTATTGCTACTTTGTCATGAATCTTACTATCTTCATATTGATGTACTGATGATGAGGTGTAGAAATTCAAGCCGATGAAGATATATGCTAGAATATGCGACGCTTGTAAATGATTAATATATAACCTTTTATTACCTGCCAAGAATTGATAAAATGTATGATTTTCAGTGTAAGACACAAATCCATCAAATCTTACACCATCTTATCATAATTTTCATGGATAGTTAGGTAGTCACTTTGAAACAAATAGTGAAATATCTTCATCACTCAAAAACTATACGGACTGTGAATATGACCTATTTTTTAAAGAAGACTTCGGCATTTTTATGTCATTGTAAAAATATTGTTCCCTTAACAAAATTAAGCATAACTATAACTATGGTATTATAGAACACATTGGATTTATTTTATTTTGTTGTATTCTCTTAGGTAAAATACTAGCAATCAATTTTAATTATCATATCATATCATATTATAATTGTAAATTAATGTAAACAGTGTTATCGGGAGAAACAGACAAGACTATAATAGTAATCATTATATAATGTTCGATAGTGGCTATCCGTCTTCAATCTCACTTCAAAATCCAGTGATCGCTAATAAGTTCTAGTTAGAAAATATAGGAAATTATCAAGTAAAAATACGTGTTAAACAAAATGATCATATGTAGATCAAAATGACATTTCAATTTTCAATCTTCATTAAGTGATATGCAGAGATTGATTGGGGCTGGCTTCATTATAGTTTAGTGTTTACCACGAGAGGATAAAGTTTTGAATGTATATCTTATTGAGGCGACTAATATACACTGCTATGGAATCCTACACTGGAACGAGACAGTAGTCAAATCCTTCCTAGTTAACAATAATTCCTCTCAGGGATGATATAAAGTTGAATCCATCTTAAACTCTTTGTTTGGTTTTTTATTGTCATTTCGACATATGACTTTTGGTATAAATTTAGGTGAATTTCCAGTACATAATTTAAATCTGACTATACTAGGCTGACAGTTGACGAATAGATTTATGTACTCTACAGTCGATAATCTGATTATTCTGTGATTTTTACAACTCTTTGACAATGATTAACTCTTTTGATGAAAAGCGCATTACTCTTTGATACAGGGGTGAATAAAACAAAATAGCACTGTTCAATGGTTTCTTGCAGAACTATTAGAATTACTTGTGAAAAACCTCGCTTATAAGCATAGAAACCACTGCATAGCTAAACCCTTGTCATTCATTTGGAATATAATTCTTCCATTCATGCAGTCAATGCAAACATAATGAAATATTTTACGGAAGTGGTCTTCGTGCTAAAAGTTAAATTAATAAATTTATTACTGTTTAATTTGTATCCGGTTGACTAATGTTATAGGTGGTGAAACCAAGAGATATAATCGACTATTGAATTTATTATATTTGGATTATGACTAATAGCAAAAATCATGACTCGAGTTTTGCTTCAACTGGAACTCGATAAGTAGGTTCAGTAGTAACCATGACATAGATGACTAATTGATTCCACAAACTTTATAATATTCAGCAACATACGGTTTCATTAGAGCAAAAAGAATCAAATCAAATTTGATTTAATTTCAAACAATTATTCAGTTATACAGTTATTCACATATTTTCTTTTATTAGTAACGGTACTGGTAACTGAACATATTAAAGCCAAGATACAGATTGTACTGTAATATTTGTGGAAGTTTCGAAAATAAATTGACTTTTTAAATATATCTTGATACTACTAATTAGTAGCTTGAAATGTGGACAAAATATAAGTTTATGTAACGTGACGTGGTTTCACGAAAACTAAGTAGCGCGAAATATACATCGTTCCAAATTGAAACATCTTATTGGAGCACTTTCGCAATATGAAAGTATGATGGAGCACATGTCCTGCCTACTATCAGCGAAAATTTGTATCTTCACAACCTTTTCAAATATTATCTAGTAAGTCTTTACCCATACACCCATCTATAAACCAGAAAATAAATCGTTCGAACTTGAGTGAAAGGTTTCTCGAAAATTTCCACAAAAGTTTTAACGCATTGTTTAATCAAAATCTCTTGGAAGTAAGACAACACAATGACAGAATGGGGGGGGGGCACAATGGAGTTAGAAATCTTGATCAAGGTAAATAACATGCCGAGAAAGTTCTTGAAGCGTGAGATTGAGAGGTTAGATTCTAATCTATAGATGTATCGATAGTGACCAGTCAATTTGGAAAAACGTCAACCAGTTACATGATCATGGATTTAATAGACAAGACTGTTAACAGGATTACAAAAATAAATAAAGCTAACAATCCTTTACAAGACAATCGTTCATAGAAAAGGTTGTCCGAACAGAGTGATTTGACGCTTGATCTCTAATTAAACGGTTCGTTACTGTGCAAAATAAGTGAATATCGATCAATTTCATCTTCCAAACAGTGTTCATTTATGAGTCAAAACAGCTATTTTTATACATCACATTATAGATCACTTCACAATAAGAAACATTAAACGGTGAGACTAAAATATTAGAAAATTGTGTAAGTGTTGGGTAAAATTACATACATTCGGAAACGGGATTAGGAAAGATGAAGATTAATAAGTTAATAGAAGTTTTACAATCTAAGGAATATTAAAATTGAGTAAGTCGATTGTCTTGAAAGTATAGTATGATAGTATAATCCCTGAAGTAACAAAACCCGATCGAAGTTGCAAATGCGAACTAATGAACTTTAATACAAAGATCAATCTTTACGATGCGGGGGTTGACAGCTGAAGGTGTGAGGTTCTATCTCATCTAAGGTTATGGTATGAACTATTGTACAACACAAATAACACTAAAACAACAGGTCTTCCTGGTCCTTTTCGATCCTTAAAGATCTTAACTATGTATTTCTATAGTCCATTTTTTCACTTAAAGTTATATATAAACGTATGGAAACGATGTTTTTATCAGACAACAATATGAGTGAACATGATTTACTCATAAAAAAAATCATTATTACAAGATTTATAGCTTTAGTTCTTCTCTAAATTTGCTTAGTGGTACAAACTGTTCAGCGATGAAAATATCCTAACGATCATTCCTGTGGTTCAATATCATTCTGATAATCTAAACTCAACGATTTAGTCTGTTATTGATAATCATTTATTTGATTTTCTTTCTAAAGGTAAACAGTAATCTAACAGTGGAATATGGGCATTTTATTTAACCCTAATACTAACTGTATGTATACTAAAGGCAGGGAATGAAAAAGGTGATAGGTAAACTGATCAAAAGGAAATATATAATAGTCACAAAACTATTATTCTATAAATTGTAGTAATTCAAAGTGGATTAATTAACGGTATAACCAACTGACGATTCTTTAATAAAAGGAACGTGCCTCCGGGCTTACATTGTATACTCCCCATCAAATACGTTTAAAAGTTAATTTCACTGAAATAGACGTGAAACGAATATAATTCGCTTACAAATGTCTTTTTTCAGCTAATGATTATTTCCTTATACATAATTTAGTCACTTCGAACTCAAAGGAATACTCTTCACCTAACCTTATATCGAACACATCCGTTTTTTCGATCGATTATACATCAAAAAGTAATTGCTTGCAAGGGTATAATTCTTTTTCCACCTTTACCAATCGTTCTATCTGACTGATTGGATTGCCTTCTATCTACCTGTGAGAATATGTACATGAGCATAATTTTAAATTGGCTGTTTTGTCGCTATCCATTTGAACATGTGTATATTTTGTCTTTCTACTTATTTACAATAAGTAGCTAAAGTAAATTAAATACAATTGTGTACACTACATCCGTAAATTTCACTTATATGGAAGAGGATTTGTTTGACAATTCTATCATCCCATAAAATGATCCAAGAATTACTGCAAATAAATCTTAATTTGAATTCGAGTTCGATTGTTGGGAGAGTATACTGAACAATCCATAATAGTGAGTCACACTAAATGTTTTGACGATTATTGAATTAGAATTTCGATATCACGAAGTGACCTTGGTTAAACAATTATTGAAAATCAATAATCAGTGAATAGCTGTTTGCTGATTTTCAGTAACTTTTTAATCTATGCCAGTTCACAGTATAAAAACTCATTTCTGAATAGTATAGGTTTAATAGAAATCTATAGGCAGGTTTTCCTTCATAATTTATAGTTTATAGGTCGTCTGACTGAAATGATTACATAATGGTTTAATTAAGATAGAATGAACATTTTTATACTCACTAACTTCATCTTTTATGTATCTGCTCGACTTACGTAAAACAAAACATAAGTTTTTCTTAAATCAGCTTTACTTTGCATGATGCATTATTTTACAATCGTTATATCAACGGTGAATAGTGATTGAGCTGACTAGGTCAATAAGCATATTAAAATCCAAAGGATATGAACAATGGTTTCTCAAACACTAATCTTTCGTTATATAAAACCAGAGTTCAGTGTTGGATGACAGACAAATGTCCAGGATATCTGTTTCGTTCATATACTAAATGCATCCCGATTATTCTTGCTTTTTGTGTTACTCTGAAGAATTGAGCAACAACAAATAATTTGATCTATTTTGTTATTCCTTGTATAATATTAATAGTAAAAAATACAGTCACAGAGATGTGTTTATGGAACTTGCCTATCACCGATTGACTTCAATTAGATATACAATGAAAATCAAGGAAGAACTGGACAACTTTGTCATGGTAATATTATACTCCTTATCGATGGAAATCGATGTACCAGTACCTTTAGGTTTCACGATAAGACATTCATCATTAAGTTACTGAACCGTCCTTATAGTCGTTTACGTTGAGAGGTAGTTGAGGCTTATCACTTGTCGTATTTATCCCATAGTCGACATTGTTGAACACGATTCATCACTGCTTCTCATTAAATCTCAAGATAAAACCTTTCAAACTTACTCACTGTCAGCAGTAAAACTTAGCAGTACGTGTTGTAAGTGTATTCTAAGAATGTGAGTGAGAGTGAGATCAGTTGTGAATGTTGTTACATGACAACTAGCACATTAATATTTTTTTTCTCTATCTATGTGTTATAACATACATAGCAGTTAAGCCTGATGAGAAGGCCTTGATGTTGTGAGTTTGTAAGTGACCTCTGAAATTCAGATTTACTAATCACTTATGTTACAAATTGATCCCAACCACATAAACTTAAAGTGTTGTTATCCGTAAGTGATGAATCTAGTATTCAATTTTCCGGTACAGACTTAATATCTATTTATAACCTCCTAGGAATTCTACCACCCTGAATCACCAGGTCGCTAAATTAAAAGTCAAACGAGTAGGTATTGACTACGAACAAAAGTCATATGTACGTTTATTTTATTTTCACAGTAATGATTCAATAAAAATAAACCCTATCTAAAAGCTTAAAATGATCCAGTTATCATATGACAATGTTGACACCGTAGATATATTTAATAGAGACATGTTTCAGTCCTTCTCATAGTTACTAGAAGTTGGTAGAAAACCCCTGATGGATCTATACAGAAACGATTCGTGTATTATTGACTAACTATCCTGTTTTCAAGCATTGTATTTATTGCTTGAGTTTGTAAGTAGTTAATATTCGGTCAACGATAATTTTAGACAATCCATCACAAATAACATTACGATACAATGTTCCCACCGTTACAAAGAGAATATACAATAAAAATAGATTTGATTCTAATAAATGCATTAACAATTAGTATACAAATCCATGTTAGTGATGGCCGTTGGGGTGTTTGATATCGTTTACATAACGTTTTCACAAAATCACTGACAAGCAAAATCCCAAACAGTACGAATGTAAGTTATATTCAACTGAGTTGAGAATCTATTTGATTTTAACACGTTAGCTATTTTGAATGACCGTACTGGCATTGTACGAAAGTTGTTTCGTTCTGTTTCATATCCCGTAGGCTGCCAACTACTTATCTGAAGATCGCTTTGTTGAATTACTGAACAAATTCTTACTAGGAACAAAAAGCCGGTCGCCTTATAGAAATCAGATTTATGTAACTAGATAGGAAATTACAAACAGTATATATGTATATCGTAAAAATGTTGTATTAATAAAGATTTCTGAGGATTCACTAACCATCTGATTAGGGATTCTTTAAAGGGATGTAGGAGCACTATTATCTTGTGAAGTCCCAAAGTTTTAAGAGTATTATGTGTAACTTAGAAGTGTATACGTCGATTCTAGAAACATTCGTGTGGTCCATATAGCAACAAAGTAGATAGCAATAAACTTCCCTTGTCACTGTCTAAGCATGTGAAGGATCACAAACATAATCTCCACTTTGTCTACAAGGGTATGAATCAATAACTACAAAACTACTGATTTGTATATAATTACAATGCAAACTATCGTATTGTGACAACTCAAGATTATTTTCAACAAATTATATTTTACCGTTAATCTTCTTGATTCGTCTACAGCTTAGAGTGTAAGGCGTATAACTTTAAAATAAAATGCACAGTCTAAAATTTTAGAAAGGGAAAGGGTTAGGTAACATCAAACATTCAGGATGAAACTGATTTCGCAATATGAATAACGAATTTAAATTTACACTATTATGCTGAACTACTTATAATGTATAAGTAGTTAAATGTAACAGAAATGTTTGTCTATTCTTTTATGTTTCACCATCGAAATCGACTGCTGTAAGAGTTGTATTAATTGAATCGGTTTCACTAGTACTTCTACTTAAACCTATCGTTCTAACTGTTGGTTTACTAGGGAAATCAATGACAGTTTCACGATTTTTCACTGTTTGTACACGTTCCATTCTATACGCCTCTGGTTCTAACCGACATCCTGCTTCAAGTTGTCGTAGTAGACCGGAATTTGAACTATTGTCGCATTGTAAAATCGTAGCCGCCCATAAATCATCCTCTAGGTAATCGATAATCTGTAGTCCACTAATAAGGTAATCAGTTGCACTGTCTGAGACTTTGGAATCATGATGACCTGAGTCCGAATCACTTTGACTCTAAAAATTAACAACAACAAAAAGGGAATTGTAATTATGTTAAAAACAATTTATTAATTTCACTCTTAAAAATAATACCTAGTAAAGACAAAACTTTGTTCAGCCTAACACTTTGAACTAAACTGTAATTGAAATATTTGTGCAGTGAATGTTTTCAATTATTCTACATTGTGATTGAAACGATTTGTATACAATAATTTACTCAGCTAAAAGAAAACTACACTACAGTCAGTGTTTCACATAAAATTTAAAGTACTGCTGCGAAAATTTTTGTCAGTTACTTCACTGTACAATCGTACTGACGTACAAAATCCTGAGTACAGTATACATGCATAATTTCAATCACTTTAAGAATTTACAAACCTCATGAGTGTAAATATACAAACAGGTCAGACCAATCGGTCATAACATCATTTATTCGAATTTTTGGGTATACCACTGGACCACAACCAACTCAAACAATATATACCCTAACTTGTAATCACCACGTTTATAAGAATCTTCCTTCTATTTTAACGACAATGATCCAGGTTATCAGTTGATGGGTTGAAGAAAATATTGCTATTCAGAGAAAACCCACTTATTAAATTAAAGTCAGAAATTCTTTTAAATATTTCGGAAAAGCTTTTCAACAATGATGTAAAACAAATGAAGTAGACCATCCTAATGTCGTCATTGTTCAGTAACAAGTCCATGGTGAAACTTTATAAAGGAAAATCTCATTATATTCAAATAAATTAGTTTTACTCTCTAATCACTCTATAAATTAAAAATGAACAGGTCAATTCATTTGTAGTGACTAAAATAAAAGTAGTCTGGCATAGTTCTAAATCTATTACTACCATTGTAGACAAGGCATTCATTTACATTAAAATGAGGTCAAACATTGTTTGAACTAAATGCAAAAATGCATTAGTGTATTGAATCTTTTTCAAATTTATATTTGTACGAAAATTAATCGCTCATTTTGTTGAAAAAGATTATTAAAATTGGGTCATTGAGTTATTATGCAAATGAAGGTGAAAAAAGTCGTAGAAAAACACGTAGATTTCACATTTTACTGGAAACGGGGGTGTGGTGGTGATAACAAAATTATCGAGTCAATTTAAGGTTAATGTAGATTAAAATCATTTTGTTATTTTTTAATTTAGGTGGTTGTAGTGGAGATAGGTACTAAGTTTAGTTGTGTCTATTATTCATAGACCGATGTTGGTTGGGTTCCACTGAAAACCAGGAAGGGCTGGAGAGCTGTCTCATCTTAGTGTAGAATTTCTCATCACTGCATACCCTCGATCCCCTTAGGAGATCAGACACTGATTCCACAGGTCTCAGGGAGAATACCCAATTATCTGCATTATTCTGCTGGCATCCCATATGTCTAAAAATAACTGTCAAATACTACCTAAATTTACAAGTATCTAACTAATATTGATTCGTAACAAACAAGTAAAATTAATATCAATTTGCTGGCATAAAACTACGTCGATTCAACCCGGTAATCATTTCAGTAACTAAACTTGGATTCCCCCTATAGGGTTATTGTTGGTACCATGCTCGGACAATGGAGGAAGTTTGGGCATGAGGTTAGAAACACCATCCCGTAATAAACAACCTCGCTAAAAAGACTCTAGCCAACAAAACCATTTAAACTAGTTTAACTCTTCCCTGGGAGTTGGAAGGTCTTCATTTTAAAGAGTGATGACGCCTCTTGATAAAAGCCAAATATCTTCGAAAGTCATGAGGCTGATACTCCTTCTGACAACCGGAGCAACAATTAGTATGGATATGTAAAATGCTCGCACAATGTGTGTGACTGAAGGAAACATCCAAATCGCTGAAGAAATGAAAAGATGCGACCTGGAAACACTTGGAATAGGCAAAACCTTTTGGTTACAAGCTAAACAGCAATGATTATCTTCAGCAAAAGTGCCGTTATAATCCGGTCATGATTAAGAAAATGCCTCGCACACACAAGGAATGACACCAATGCTGTCCAAGGAAGCATAGAAAGAACTAACAGGATGGGAACTTCATGAACCTAGTGTCATCAAAGCATCCTTTAAGACAAAGAATACGGGATCAAAGTGGATATCATCCTGTGTTATACAGGCACTAACAAAAGTTACGAAGACGACAAAGATCAGTTCTATGGGAGGCTTCAGTCAATCGTCAAAAATGCCCAGTCAAGTACCTGATCATTTGATGAGAAACCTAAACGCCAAGGTTAGAATGGACAATAACCGGAAACGAAGATATTGTGGGACAACATGGACTGGGAAAAACGAACAAAAACGGTGAGAGATTCGTAAGTTCACGTAACTTTAACAAAATGATTACGGGTGGCACAATATTTTTCCGCAGCCACATACACAAAACTACGTTGATTTCACCGGACCACATTGCGGAGAACCAACTCAATCACATCTGCATCAACAAAAAGTTTAGAAGACCATGGAAGACGTAAGAGCAATCAGAGGGACTGATATAACTTCAGATCACCATCTGATGGTGGCTAAAATGAGATTAAAGCTGATGAAGCACTGGACAACTGGAGCAGCAGTATTACAAAAGTTTAATACAACTCTTATTTGGGATACTAACAAACTCAACGAATTCAAAATAACTCTCAACAGTAAATTCTAGGCATTTCACGATCTACTAGAGCAAGATGGAACTACTATGGAGGACAACTGGAAAGAGATTTAGGAAACAATAACTTCAATATGTCAGGTTTTGGGCTGCAAGTAGCATCACCAAAAAGAAAGGATCTGTGTCGATATTCCGGATAAGATGCAAGGAAAGAGGTACAAGAAGACAAAAATCAGTTACAATCAAACATGAACACAAAATACCAAGGCACAAGCCAAGTACCATGAAACCAATAAGCAAGTAAAAAGGAGCATTAGGTCGGATAAACGGAATT
Source organism: Schistosoma japonicum (assembly GCA_025215515.1). Classification (NCBI taxonomy): domain Eukaryota; kingdom Metazoa; phylum Platyhelminthes; class Trematoda; order Strigeidida; family Schistosomatidae; genus Schistosoma; species Schistosoma japonicum. Next base: position 21,337,113 of record CM046063.1, on the reverse strand, counting down.
GTGTGGAGGACCTAGCACCGACAGCGAAAAAATCTGTAAGCGAAGGAAACATGAAGCACGATACAACGAACAAACAAGCTGAAAAATTCAGTTAACCGAAACGAATAATCAAGAACAGGGATGACAAACCAATCACAGAGACCCAAGAACAACGAAAGAGGTGTGTAAAACACTTTAAAGAACTTTTGAATTGACAAAGCCCACTGAACCTACTAGTCATTGAAGCAGCAGGCACGGATCAACCTATTTAACCCAACCCACTAACAGCCGAAGTCGAAATAAACAACCGACAAATCAAGAATGCAAGTCAGTGGAAGGAACAGACATCATGCCCTCTGAGCGTGGCATTGAAGTCAGATTTAGAAGTAACTTCAAAGATGCTTCCACATTATTATCAAAAAGAATTGAGAGGCAGTACAAGTGCCAACAAACTGGAAAGAAGGGTACCTCATCAATATATCAAAGAAAAGTGATCTCAACAAGTGTGAACACTACAGAGGCATCATTCTACTTCCAGTACTAGGAAGAGTCTTCAGCAGAGTGTTAATGAACCTAGTGAAAGATCTAGTCAACGCCCAACTTCAGGATCGACAGACGGAATTCGGAGAGGATCGATCATATATCGACCAAATCACAACATTACTGATCACTATTAAATAATCAGTTAAATGGAACTCATCACTTTACATCAACCCACAGATTCATTTAAAGTGAAGACCGGTGTCAGTCAAAGTTGCTTACTCTCAACCTTTTTCTTTCTGCCGGTAGTTGAATGGATTATGAAAACTGCAACATCTCATGACAAGAGCAGAGAACAGTGGAAAACATAGATGCAACTAGAAGACTTGGACATTGCAGGTGACCTATTCGATGCACAACAAGAAATGCAGGTAAAGAAGGACAGTGCAAAAGCAGCCTTTACAGCCAGAAGTTGGCTTCTACATACATAAAGGGAAACGCACCATCCCTAGATGCAATACAACGAGCAGCAGCCCAATTACATTTGACGGATAAGCTCTGGAAAATTTGAGGACCTCTACAAACCTGGGCAGCACTAATCATAAACAAGGAGGATATGATGCAGAGCTCTAGGTAAGGCAGGGACAGCGTTTCAACAAATAAAAAGCATCTGGAACTGAAACCAGCTGTCAGCTAACATCAAACAGAATTTTTAACACAAACATCAAGACAGTTCTTTTGTATGGCAAACTAAGAAATGTATCACTCTAAAGATACAAGTGTAAATAAACAGTTGTCTACACAGGATACTTCGGATTCGTCGACCCCTTGTCATCATCAACAACCTATTGTGATAGTGAACAAACGAGATTATAACTCAGAAAGAAATTAGGAAAAGGCACTGGAGTTGGATTGTACACATATTGAGGAAATCACCAAAATGAGTTACAAGACAGATAATATCTTAGAATCCTGAAGGCCAAAGTGAAAGGGGAAGACTAAAGAACACATTACACCGAGGATTGGATGCAGATATGAAATGAATGAATAGCACTTGGAAAGAATTAGAAAGGAGGTTTGAGGATAGAGTTGGTTGGAGAACCCTGTTCGACAACCTGCGCTCCACAAGAGGCAACAGGAATTGATGAACTGAGTGAATCGATTTAGTAGAGGCTAACTTCAGGATGTTCATGAAATTCTAGTGAGAAGCATCAACTGGTGGTGTTTAGATATATCGGATGTGCGACAGTAATCACAAACGATAATGTATAATCGTCGCGTTATTTCGCAAGCTGATGGAAGTAGTAATTCTACCATTTTGATTTTACCAAGATTTGCATTAAATTCAAAATGAAACACAAATATGCTTAATCGCATCATCCTGATAGATAGTCAATATCAGATATTGATATAATATGTTTATGTATATGGTAACACTATCTGTTTATTTTATTTATGTTTTCGTTGACTTGTTATGTTATAAATTAAACTCAAGAGGTGGTAAATCTTTCAAGCCATAATCATAAAAACGCTATTGTCTGCAAATTTTTTCTTTTAAAAACATTTACATTAATGTATTCTTTGTTTGATACATTGTGTTCATATTTTCAATCTGGGAATTTAAGTAAGCGAATATCAATAGGAAAGTGTTTGCCCAGATTCATGTCTATTAATTGGAACCAATTAAACTTTCTTTGTCTGTTTATTTTCATAAGTGTTTGATGTTATTTTTGAAATGCTGTTGGTCAATTTGTTTGTTTATTTTAACTGTTATCTAAAATATTTTTATTATGCGATAAATTCAACTATTTTACTGATTTCCATGTTTACTTCATAGATAAGTGTTTTATATTCATGTGTATTATTCATTCAGTTATCTAACTGCGTTTCACTGAGATATTTATGAAAGACAGTTTTCAGTAACGCATACTGGATAAAATGAAGTCTTTAGTCATAATGACAACGTAATATAATGAAATCACAGATATTAATTAAATAGGAAAATAACTAAAAATGAGTGTACTAGGCTTTGAACTACAATTTATGCATAAAATCTAGTAATGCTACTCCGAATGACTGAAATAAAGTTTGTAAAGAGTAGCTAGGACTTGCATCCTAAATGTTGAAAGTCTAATCCCTTAAATCATCGGCCACTGTTTTTGTAGAGTTCATAGTTCTATATAATTATGTTTGTGTTATCTTCATTAAATTTGTAAGGCAATATTATATCCAATTAATTACTGTTTCAGCAATTTTTCCCTTATTCTCATTTATAAAGATGAAAAGAATCACTGTAAATTTTGAAAAATGTTACATTTTAGTAAATTCATTTAAAGTCATTTAATAATCGTCTATACAAAAATATGCATTAAAATGTATCTGAGTTTAATTTTTAGATTAATAGTAACTAACATAATAGGTAGGAGTACCTTAGTAACAATCTGTTGAACAAATGTGTACAATGAAATAAAACGATTTCAAATTTAAATTTGTATTCATTAGTCTAATAAAACTACATACAGACAATTTTCAATATGTTCAACTTACATTGAACACCTGTGTCTATGATAATTAATAATTTATATGACATAATCATTTTAAAAAATTTCAGTAAGATAGTTTCTATCTATAAATATTTTTTCCAACATATTTATTATAAAAAACATTATTTGCACTTACTTTAATGATGAGGATGGCATAAAGTGGAAATAACACTTCGATTAAGGCAAATATAAAGAAAGATAGGAAGTTAATATTTGGTTATTTGCATATGTTCATTTGATAAATTTTATATTATGAATTGTAGTTAGATTAGATAATTTGTTTGTATCACAAAAAGAAAAAAACGAATATAATTGTTCATTAGTTTATTCAATAACACACATTATATCATAGTTGATAAGTCGACATTTCCATATGTACATCATTAACAAATTCACTTGATACAGCTTTATTTTACAAATTATTTTATTAAAGTTATCCGTTTCGTTTTATTTATCTATGCATATTAGTGTTAATGTTCATAATAAGACTAAAATCTAGCAATGATCACCTCGGTTAGTTGATGAGATAAGGTTTGAAACTTACTTACTTACGCCCGTTACCCCTCAAAGAGGAGCATAGGCCGCTCACCAGTATTCTCAACTGAATTCTGTCCTCAGCAGTCCTTTCCAGCTGTCTCCAGTTACAGTTCATCCTTTTAATATCTGCTTCCAGCTCTCCACGCAGTGTGTTCGTTGGCCTTTCACTTTTCCGTTAACCAACAGGATTCCAAGTTAGTGCTTGTCTCGTGATGTAGTCTGATGATTTCCAAAATGTATGTCCTATCCATTTCCAGGGTCGTTCCCTGATTTCCTCTTTAGCTGGAAGTTGGTTTGTTCTCCCCCATAGTTGCTGATGGTTTCCGGCCAATAAACATTCAGTATCATGCGAAGACAGTTGTTTATAAATACTTGTACCCTCCTGAGGATGTTTGAAGTAGTTCTTCACGTTAAGGTTTGAAACAATTAGCTTGAATTTTACTTCAACTCTTTATCGTCTTCTACATGTAATTAGATAATTGTTAACTTTATTGTCACCTGTTTCTACATCGTTCTATTACCTCAAGGCTATTAATAAGTCTTGCATATATTTTTAAAACGTGAGCATAAACTAAACAATGACTATTTTGTAATTTTCACCTTTGATTTTCTTTTCAATAATCAAACACCAAATATTACTATAGTTTAAGAAGTAGCTACGAATTGATTATGTATGGTATTCTTAGTACAAGACTTGTTACTTACAAAATATAAACGGATTGAGTAGTAATATTAGTCTCATGAAACTTTTGAGAAATCACCTAACAACACACAAGACCTCCATATGTGAAATTTAACATATTGTTACTAGATTACTATGTATTGAAGACTGTGGTCTTTATAATGCACAAATAGCTATGCAATTTTGACCAAATCCCTGCTTCTTATTATTTGGAATGAGGTTGGATGATTAAAATAACACTTGAGAAAACTCCTGAGAATTTATAAATATTTCTAGGGTGTCCTCAAAAATCACTTGTTCAGATGTAAGTTAATGGCAGATAATTTAAAACGTAGGCATACCAATTGAAATCTAAAATAATAACTATTAAAATAAACTCCACTTTAAGTCGATCCAAATAAAATTTGAGAAATAGCACATTTCCAAATTTATATCACTATCTGACCAAAAATATTAATCGACGATACAAACATTGGATAGTAGCTGAGGTAACAAAATTGGCCATCACGTGATTTATTTGATGATGCTTATAATAATAAATGTTTCTTAAGCATATTTCTTTTTGGTATTATTCCCCTTCCCCTCCACAATAAATAAACACGTGACCATTATATGTCTGACGCTCTTTATTTTTTGAGAAATATTAAACCAGTATAAATATCTTAGGACTTAAGGATAAATTATGTAACAACAAATCCTTATTGACTAGATTAAGAACTGTAGGTAGGTTTACATCAATTTGTAGTAAAGAAAAGAAGAATTCATGTAGAAAGTAAATAAAAGAAAGTCTCAGTTTAGCATGTGATGTCTATTTAGTGAAATAGAGGAAAATAAACAATAACGAATAACTTCATTTCTGAACGACTGTGATTTATGTAACTTATTGATTTCAGGCTACTAGTCTTAACTATTTACACAGTACGATGAAACCCAAATGTACTTAAAAATGATCATATAAAATGTTCTGATTTCATCAGTGATAACCCTTTAGTTGCATACACATTTGCAGGACAAATGTTATTGGATAATATACAATCAACTTGTTTAGCAAATATTTACATTCATCTTTTCTTTTAAAAAAAAACTTGATTTTAACACTAACATTTCAAAATTGTGCCCTTAGAGCCGTCAGGATAATTCACATAATTTTCATAGTTTTTCTAGACGTTCTAGTGACCTGATCGGTTAATTAATCGAGTCGATTTTGCTGTCTTCATCTGTTTTTTTCTATTGGAAGCTTTAATCGACTAATCCCTGACAATACGGTTATTCGATATTTTTGCATTGGCCGATAAATAAAATCTATACTTGACATCTCTACAGATTACTGATTAGTGTGAAAAATAAACTTCTAGAAACTCACTGACATTTTTATAGTCAAGTAGATTCAGAATTTGAACGTTTTTCCAACTGAATTTTCAACTATGGTTGTTTATGTGCAATCATAACATACTAACAATTTATGTTGTAAATTCGTGTTTTTACACAAGTGTTGGTTGATCTGTGTAAGATGGAATAAAGTGATTAAGTCAATTTTTAAACTACACCGATTTTAACGAACTTCAACCTATTCGTCGTTATTTCTTACGTTAGTCTGCAATGAAAACCACATACAAAGATTTGCTTGTAAGTTGTGTTTCTAGAGAGATGTTGGAAAAACAACCTGCTACATAAAATGACTATTAGCCTTATTTAACTACAAATTCATAATTGCAAAATGGCACTGAAGTTACAACTGGTGCCTTGCATTTTAAGCCTGTGAACGTTTCTGTTCACAGTATGACTTTTTGAACAATAAACTCATGAGAGCTATTTAATAATAATCTATTAACATTTATATACATTAAAGATGACAATATTTATTGAATATGTTAAATTCATAATATTCTGCTGTAGTTTTCATAGCTACATAAATGCTATTAACTATAGGTTGTTTAAAATATGAATATAAAATGCAATTTATTTGATAAACCAAATTGTAAAGAGGTTAAAATTTGAGGTCTTACAACAGAATATCAAAAGACAAGTCGTAATAGAGTTCTAGATATTGTTGAAGATAAGTTGATTAGGTACATTTTAGCAAAGAAATGAATATCATGCTAATAACTTCGCCTTTTTGTCACTGTCTATTGAACACAAATGATGTAATTGTCAGTCATTACTACCTAGACTTGGAAAATGTTGAAGCATCTAGTACTCATAATAGAAAGAATCAAGATGGACTTTTATCAATTAAAATGGCATTAAATAAAATCATAGCATTTCTCTAGCTACAGTCTATTCTGTTAGCATACCTGTATTAATTTCATTAGTCTTTCATTTAACTGATCATGATTTAGCTGAAGGTATTAATAAATGGTGAGACATTGGTAATCATTGTTGTCGATGCAAACTAGCTAGATTATTTAGTGTCATAATTGTAATTCATTCGTGTCGAATACTGCCATAATACAAATTTTACGAAATCAAGCAGCAACGTATCACCAAGCCCGAAGTGTTTCAAATTACTTACATCTATAAATCAACTGTTGTGTTAAACGAAAGAAGTATGTTGGTGAACATGACTACTACGCTCAACGTTAGGCAATTTTACTTCAACGTTTATCTTCGTTTGTACAAATAGTTGATAATTATTAACTGGTTTCTAAAGTGGGTAGAGATACAGCTCACATTATCAATGAAATAAGGTTTCCAAGCATCTAAAGAGTATGTGTTTTTGGAATATGTAGGTGTTTAGCGTCATTATCAAATAATAAATGATTTCCAAAACTGGCGGATTTACTAACTGGTTGATGATGATGAGAAACCAAATGGTTCTCCAACTACTGAACTGTTGGAGTGCACGAATAATGGATTTCAGATGTACTGCTATAATTTCTGAAGCCTGACTATTAATACAACATATTTTAAAGCATTTGAGCGTTCCATGAAGGGTTATGAACAAGAAAGTTCATCTGCATATAGGTGAGGTTTTAATATTTGCTCATCGTCTTTTGTTCGTTACAGGTTACACGAACGACACCATTCAGTGTTGCGCCTGATACAATTAGTCATTACGGAAGAAATTACTAATCATCGCTGAGTTAACTAGTTTATTTCACCTTCTAAATTTGAATCCAGTCTAAATCAAGAGCAAGCATTGCTGAAGGAAGAAAGAAGTTTCCAGTGCTCCCTGGTTTTAAGTGGAACCTAACCAACGGCTGTTTGTGACGAATATAAGCAGCCAAATATTATACTCCTCTTTACAAAACCACATCAGTTCAGTTATTTCCACATTTTGTTACTATTCTTTTCTCATATTCTTTGTCGATTATTTTATTTATCCATGCAAAATCCAGGTATGGGTGGCGAAACATAACATTAGCGAGTATGCAGTTTTATTATCATCTTGATAATAAAAAGTTGGATAAATAGTTTAACACACCCTCAGTGTTATTATGAAATTTCAACCCCCGTAATAAGTACAAATACACAGGCAACACGTCCTACACACATGGTAGACTGAGAGATAACCTTGGAGCACGAGTCGTAGCACGTGTCGTCCTCGGTATTAAGTGTATCTACATAACCTGTTAACCAAATGTAAGTATTTACAAGTGAGAAGAGGTATGATAGGTCAAATAGGTCTTATAAAAGTATTATTTCTACAAAATTCAGAAATACATAGTATAACGTGTTTTTTTAATATATGAAAACTAAAAGCAACAATAGAAAAGAACAGAGTTGAACTCTCTGAATTTCAGTTACAATCAACAGAAGAAAAACAAGGGTTGTACCACACTCTTTTTCTGTTACGAAGGCAACTGAGAATTAATTAATTACGATTAGGGGAGATATTTAACTGTCAATTCTGATATTACGAATTGATCTGAATTACACAACAATTGGTTACCTAGAAGCACTGTACAGCTGTTTCGTTCTAGAATGGGACTCTTCTGCAGTGCACATCAGCGACCCTATATAGGGTCGAACCCAGGACCCTCCGGCTCCGCAGCGAACGCTTCACCATTAGATCAATGAGTCGAGTTGTGGATGCGCACTCCTACAGAATCCCATGCTAGGACGAAACAGCTGTGCAGTGCTTCCAGGTGACCAATGGTTGTGTGATTTAGATCAATTCGTGGTATCAGGATTGACAATAAGCTAATTATTCATTTTGGATGCAAAGATTAAGTTTGTGTTTACTAACGCCACTGATAGTTTCATTATGACTAAATTAAAAAGTTTCTTAGCTATTTCAAAGGCAGTCAGATTGTTTACTTCATGTTTTACGTGTGTAGGATGCCCAGTGATAAAACTATTTACCCTATTTTGTTCTTAATTTAATTAAATTTGTGAAGACAACAAATTACACGAAATTAACCTACACTCATATGTATACAAATATCGTAAATAACGAATACAAATTAGTAGACACTATCACCATAGCAATGAAGAAATTTTTTTACTACTTTGTCTATTCATATTGAAAAATCAACAGGGGGTAAAGAAGTTAACCGTCAAACAGTATGTAGTGATATCTATTACAGAATGCCAGAAGAAAAAAGATCTGATAGAATACTTAAATCAATTATAGAAAAAGTAAATCAGTAACATATTTCTTATTTTTACCTACCGGTTTAGGAGTTTTAAGCTACATGTAGATGAAGTATTTAAAAAAATTGTGACGTTTCTACTTCAATGAATCATCAAAATTAAAACATTGAAGTAGAGAACATAATGATACTTAATGTACAAAATTGATTGGGATTATCTACATCATTTCCAGTGTTCAGTAACTGTATCATAACCGGAATTTCTGATCATTTTTTTTATTTAGTGGATGACCAAAAATTTGAGTATGACGCACAGTTACGAATATTGAAACCTTTACGGACAACCTACACTTGTTTGAAGTTGATTATATATCATACATTAAATCTGTATGAATAATTAGTAATAAAATCAGGTTAAAGGAATTTACTTTTGGAATAAAACTGGAGTATCATAGTACATCCGGGTCAGAAAAATGGCTAGTTTTAAAATTGACTGCTAGCCACTGTTAAAAGAAGAAAAGAAAAGTACAAAGTCTCAAAGGAGGATCGAAATGATTTGATTTTCATAGCGTTTCTCCATAGACTAGTATTATTTAAGAAAAACTCAATGACATCCACTATTATGTCGTCTCATAAATCTCACTGGTCACTATGCTATTATATTTTAGTTCAAACACTGTGACGGTAACTCTTTTCTGCATTTATATCTTTAAATAATCAATACCTAAGTTACAGACGACTTCTTGAACACTACCACTACATCTATTTGTTTTAGGTGAATCAGGAGAGAATTTACCATTATCAAAATCAGGTTTATTGAAGCTTGAAATATACTTAGTGTTTAGTTTTAACAAATGTGTTTATCGTTTTAGTAAAATGCAAAAGAATGTCTGGCATTTGGAGTTAGACAGCATAAAATTGTGCTTGATAAAAGTTTAACCAGCACTCAGAAAAGCGTATCTACACTTGTATATAAACTGATATTCTTTAGAGGATTCAAACCCATATCACTTTTTCTAAACTCTTACTTTACTGCTAAGCTATGTGAGCCACGATTGACATTATTTACAACTTAGATACTTACAATCGTTGATTTAGAGTATTTAAGAATGTAGTGTGTATTCTGTAAATTCTGCTTATGCACTCATTATGCAATTACCCTGACTATCCAGGCAAAAATGTCAACATTGTTGAACAGAAACGGTTACAAAAACAATGGCTGATTATTTTCTTTTGTTCTCCTTATAACTATCACATTTTATTTGACGAGGAAATCATTGTGTAAAGACATTCGCCTGAAGAAAATTTTCCTTGTGTAATCAGTTTACACTGATATCAAATTCAATTTTCTTGATTATTTTCACAATAATTACAAAATGAATTGATGGTTCTTGTAACGTTTTTTGCCTACGCGAAATATTTACCTAAGAAATAGAATATAATTTTTAACCGCTTTGTCAACAAGAAGATCAAATACTTCATTAAGAAGAATTACTATGCATACAAAGTCAACATTAGTCAGTCAATATATTTAGCTTTACAGTTCTTTACCTTTCAGGCAAAAAAAGAAAGTAAACTTAAAAATATCAAGTTTATCTGTTCCTGTAAATTAATCAAAATTGTGTTGTGTAATACCCGTAACGTCTTATATGCAAACAAATATCCCATGAAATTATTCAACATACGCTGCATAACAAATCAGTATTCCTGAAACTCTAATTATTAAATGATGACGCTTAGAAAATGCTACCATGATGAATGAGTAACTAGCTCTCTAAAGTAAACATGCATTGAAGCTAAATTACTGCGCCTATTCTACGGTCATGCCATAATTTTAATTGGTTATAATGATGGGCCTCAGAATTCTCCTCATTAATATGTTTATAATAATTTAACTACTTATATAGAACCAGTTGTTTAGGGATCAGGCAAATCAGTTGCCGAATTTTCAAACATCATCTTGCTTTAGTGAGCATGGAGTAATTAAGGAGAATCAAGGGATCTATTATTGATTATTAAATAGACACAGCAGAAATGCAACATAAACAAATATTCTTAAGTGGTTCTGCACATTTAATTTACTTCATAGCTTGAGTAAACGTTGGTCATATTTAGCTGAAGTCATTAGTGCTCATCTTAATTAACTGAATCTATCACTAAAAACAAATTTATACAGCCGCTTTTGTAACTTTGCCCGTTATCATAGTCAACAATAGGATGAGTTATATACGTCATATTACTCCCCTTTCTTTCGTTATTGTCAAATTTTTATGTTTTTCCTGTTTGCATTTGATTCTATAAGTTTGTTACACTTTCTCATCAAGCTTGAGCAAATATCATTAGAAAAATCTACTGTTAATAACAACAACAATTTTTCAATAAACATTTTTTAATTCATCATTTCAATAACTACTTGTACAAGTTGCTTTATTTATTAATTAGTAAATTTGAACCTTAATCATTCTAGTAAACTGGAATTATGGATAACAGGTGGAATCTAAGACATGCTTTGTTTTATTTAGGACTTTTCAGCTGAATGTACTTGGATTCCTGTATTAATGTTTACAGCAAAATATTTGCATTGAAATTGTTTAAGACTGCAATTTATAAGTTACTGTTGGTAATATATTCATTCTTATCGTATTACATCATTACATTCATGCATATTGTTTGGCTCATCACGAAGAATAGTGTAGAGACTGGATAAGTAGCTAATTGAACATTTGTAACTAACAATCACACTATCAACTTGTAACTAAAATCCGTAGCTTATGGATAGAAACTCCAACGAAAATATTCAGGAATATTTTTCTATTCAGTATTTATCGAATAAATGGAAGTCAGCTTTGTTATTGATATAACAAAACAAAAGTAATATTTCCCATTAAAAATAAATTTAAGAACTTTTTTTTGTAATTGACCTGTTTTTACGGACTCTAATAATCAAGTTCCTACACGAATTTTGGTTATTTCTCTCTATTCAATATCCATTATTCAAATTTAGCGCATTGCAAAAATCCATTTGGTTTATTCAAATATTCACTATTAAATAATCTACTTCATGCATTTACATAACAATAAGCGTAAATTAGTTTATGCTCAACTTTAATCATTCAATACACATGATTACATAATATTGCCTAATCAATAATTCATATCATGTTAGTAGAATAGTTAAATCCTTTATTTGGTTGACACCTAATGATAATAATAATGAAATATTAATTCATATTGTAACTTGGTTTTTATTCGTCAATGAGTGTTCCAAGTTAATCTCATTTATGAAAATATACGCAACAACAAAATACAAAAATAATTATCCTGCCAAGAAAATAGGATTGATGGATCAATAAGAATGTAATTTTGACAGAAAAGTATTTCAACGGAACAAAATAAACGATTCTATAGTTTATGCGTTCGCCATGCAAAAGAAACTTTTTAAGAGCCTTTAGTTACAAAGTAACAACTAGATACACTTGTGATAAAGTTAACAAAGAAGTGGATGTAATGGGTAATGCTGTTAAAAAATGGATGCCGTAGAAAATTCATGAGCAAATATGTTGATGTGAAAGTTAGAATAGGAGAGTGTAAGCAATCTGTAGGGAATCACTATTCACTTATCCGCATTTTAGAGTTGATGTTGAAGAAAAAGCATTTACTCCCAGACCATATAGAACAAATCAGAAAGCATTTAATAAAAATAGTACGTTCCTTCGTGATTCATAGTGATACTTTCTAGACCGACCAACTCTTTTCTATTTGTCTATCTCACAGTAGGTGTAGTAATTTACATCAGCCAAATTTACATTTACAGGTCCGTGAACATACTTCAGACTGGATAAGCAAAAGTGTATTAAGAACAGTAAGCAACGCAACACTCTCCAGTGTGGTCTATAAATGTTCATTATGCTACTATAAATCAGCTAGTAATCAGGGTGCCAAAATCTGACAGATCCACAGTCCTTCAAACTGCAGAAGTAACAACTATTCAGGTTAAATAACCAAAGCTCTATTTACATAAGAAGTATTTTTGTGTCATACCCAACATCAGGACAATTAAGCAAATAGTTATCCTTATAATATGATGACGCAATTTATTTATTGTAAAAAATTCCTCTGTTTGTATCTTCAGGTAACATTGTTACTGTTATTGTTATACACACTATTACTTTCATTAATATTCACACCATAAACTGACTAAGAATGTATTGTTTATATACGTCATATATTTGTCTCGACAAGGTACGACTGAAAGCATAGGATAGCCTTTTCGTTTCAAGTATTTCTGGGTTCAAAAACATTTCATTAAGTCGCTGACCGAGTACATAACAACATAATTGAATTTCTTATTACTTAAAACTGGTAAGCCTACTATGATACCCCACTGTGAGCTAAGTCGCTTTTTGTCCTGAAGTGATTCTCATGGAACAGATGTGTAATGCAACGTGCATAAAATTTGGCCGAGATTTCTATAGTTTCAACATACACTGTATAGAACTCCTTTTATTCGTTTTCATTTCGGACAGTGAACTTTCAGTACAGAATGCTCCAGTATAAGCTTTGACTGCTGGTACTTCTAGATGATCACAATGGGCTTTTGGTTATGGTTGCTTTATTTTCTTTTCATCAAGTTAACTGCTCACCTTTAAGTTTAAGATCGTTTCTTTCAATTGTTGAGTGAATACCTACAAATAGTATCGAACTTGTTGTCCTGTGTATTTAATAAGTCAACGCGGTGAAATTATTTATTTATATGCAGCAAAAATAAGGTCATTATTGATTGAAACAGAATTTAGCTTTATGTTAGCTACATATGTATATTTGTAATTAAAGTGGCATACAACACATAACAAATAAAGTTAATTGGTGATCAAAATGCCTTCGGCTAATTACTTCACTTATATGCTTTCTTTGTTTATGGAATGCAGTCATGTTTCCTCTATTTAGAGAAAATTAACGCTTATGTATCCCCACATACTTTTCCTTATTGAATGGATAATTATTGACATTTTCAATCACGAATATGATGTATAAATAATGAAAACTACACATGGAAAATATTCTGTTTAATTAAATTTAATGGCTTGATATTTTCTTAATGTTTTTCATCATAATGGTTGGGGGAGCGCATTTCCTCCTATTTGGATTGCGATAGATGGATGCATCTACATTTTAGTGTTATTGTTCCCATAGACACGAAATCACTACCTAATAGTTCAAATACCATCACGTTATTTATTAAAGTAATCAGTATGAATGGTCACTAAGTTGTTTAAAGGCATTTAGAGTGATGGGATCTAGATTTGTGTTTCAGAGTGTTAAAAAATTGAAATTCAGTTGCATCCAACTGATGAGTCCCGGGTAGGAGGGAAAGCTGAGTCTGAATATGCTATTAACCTAATATTTCTATTGAAGTCTTCTAACTGATACTGAAAAGTTCAGTACTGGGACACTACAGCTATTCAACACCTTATTATATACAAGGGCATTCTAACTGTGATAAAATTAAGGGATTTGCACAAGTGAACCGGTAGTCATCTCATATATATATATATATATATATATATATATATATATATGCTCGTGTTCGTAAGTGCTTACAGTGTATATTCCAGTAATAACAATAATAATTCAGATTACTCAGTGGTACGTTTAGTACAACGTGAATTTTCTGCATTCAGCATTTCTAACAAGTTACTTTGCTTTCTACAGATCTGATGAATTACTAGTATATATATTTAATAGTGCCAACAAAGTTAAAATGAAAGGAGACTGTATGTATGTTTACATACAAAATTCACATACTTTCACGAGAAATGCGAGTCATAGCATTACGTTCTAAATGGTATTTTATGTGCACAAATTTCTATTTAGATCACCCTTTATAACTTTTCATTGCATATAACATATACTAGCTGCAGATTGGTGAAGTAGTTATCCTTTTTCTTGGCGGGCATGAATGTTAATGCAGCGATGTCACTTTCTCCCAGAAGATATATAGGGTGAAATATACGAATAAAAGGGATAATTTATATCTGATAGAATAATACTAGATAATTGCTTTCAGGATTTCAAATGTTCATCTAAAATTGTGTTCATAATATCATTGAAGGCTTTACCATACCCTTCACTAACAGTCTTCAATACTTTACACATCACATTCGCCTTTTTCAAAAGTTTGGAAATCTTAGTAAGAAATAGTATAAAATAATAAGCAATATCCAGGGACTGAGAAATTGTAATAATAAGTGTTTAGTGATGCTAAAACTGAGTAATCACTTCATATGATAAATTAAACGAAAACCTTTCTTTAATATTAACGAAACATATGAAAACCAAAATTGATCAGAAGTCAAAATTATGCCGAAATAAATGATATTAAACGCAACCCTATTAGACGAAGTCCATTCGTTCCAACACTGTTCGAATTCATGAGGGCATTTAGGTTTTTTTCATGTCTTAGTTCAAAAATGACAGTTTGACACCTGAAACGATTAAGTGTGATACTATTCGGATTATACCATCCTTCAAGAATCGCTAAGAAGTCATTCACTTCAGAACAGTTTATGAATGAAAAAGCAGGTATACAAATAGTAGAATCATCTATATACCAAGAAAAGAAAATTTTCGTAGAAGATGCCAGGTCATGCAATAAAAGAAAAAAAAGACTAAGTAATCATTTATTTTCAAGTTTGACAGTAATAACTCGTTAATCTGAATCTTTTAAAGAATTCATGTCAAGTCTAAATGGGTTTTACTCCGATATAACTAATTTTAGTTTTATATCAAGTAAACTTTTATTTTAACTAATGAGCCTTCACATCTTACGTAAGTGAATTTTCAAGAAAAAAGATGGTTTCAATTTTAAAAAGGCATTTCTATGTAAATTAATTACATGTTAAGCTTACATAGAATCGATTTCACTTCCATTTAGGATAAAAGCAAGTAGGAAATAATGATGACAGTAAAGTGTGATAAAAATATAGATGTGATCATGTTACATTAGTTATCATTATAAGGAAGAAGTAAGCCTTGAGCATAAAATGAAACTATTTTATGGAATCACAACGTAATTTAACAACTGCTAAGCATAGATAAATTCATTGGAGTTGTCAAGTTCTCTGACTCTGATGTTTTAATTGTGAAACTTTTATTGTGGCTGTGAAAAACATCATCAGCGCCTATTTCATATAGAAGTAAAATACTAGTTACTATTTGAGCATCAAATCAAACTTTGTAGGGCTCGTTGTTTGCGCTAATTTTGCATTCCTGTTGATAATTTTGTTGGGTTGACAGTGTGATTAAATGACTTCTGTGTGTCTGTTGATTACTGTTTAATCTTATTACTAAAATTTTGGAAATGCATTGACATCTTTAAAATTCCCATCATCTAGAATCTCAAGGATTTTTCTTGTCGAACTCATGTCCACAAATGTCCATATGCATTGTAATAAGTAACAGTATGACATTTCAATTCACTGCCAATCTGTGTTTAAAGAGCAGGTCTAAATTGGTCATGCACTAAGTAAACTGAATGTTATTAACAGTGAAAGTCTGTAAAAGGAAATATGCTACTAAAATGTAGGAAATATTCACAAAATGTACTATGACCAATATAAAAGTTATTTTCAAACGACATCCACAATTCCTTTTTTGAATATAACACAAACAACTAATTTGGGAAAACAAAATGAATTTATTTTAATTCGGATCTTGACCTTGAAATATTTAAAGATCAACTCATAGTATTCCTCATATTGGATCATATTCATAGAAACGAAATAAGCCTTAATCGATCAACATAGCTTCTTTTGTAGGTGTACGCAAATTAATAAACGAAGTTGGCGTCAAATGAAAGGCGTTCTTGTCCACTTTGAATGAGCTCCTTAGCCTGCTATTAAAAAATGATAACAGTAGTCTGGCTGGAGCTGTTCAGTGGGAACTACGTATATGAGACTTTATTTTTGTTTGGACTAGAGAGATAGTTACTTGTTTAAATTTAATTAGGTGGATTAATGTCAGCATTCTTACTAAAAAGATTTAGTTATACAGGTACTGGTCATTACATTGTTTAACTATAATCTTTTTACTTTCTAACTAACCTAAAAAGAAGGAATGCTCTTATTTATTAACAATTCAAGAGTTAGTGGTCAAGGATAGCTAAAAACTAAGCACTCAACTGAAGAATTATTTCTAAAATCAGTTGATTTGCCATACATAACATAAACAAAGCAGTATTATATGTTAGCCAAACAACAGTGTAATTGAAAATTAGGAAAACAACTGATGAAATGTTAATAAACTAATATTCGTCATTTCTCATTAATGCTATCGCTCACCATCAGTGTCTGTTGTGAACAAAGTAGAAAGCTGTACTCATGAATACTGCCAAATTAGCACAGTTAATCGGTACCACAGGTAAAACTAACAATATGCAAATAAGGTGCGTCAAAATATCGTAAGGAAAGTTAAGTATGAAGACGATTTCAAAGAAAATAAAAAGTTTAAGGAGAAATATAGAATGAGATGCTTCTGTAAAGCAGAATCTATGGAAAGATAAAGAGATAATATAGTCCACTCGCCATAACAAATCTTGAACTTAATTGTGGATAATCGTTAAGGTGTACATCCTAACTAGGTAGCTCGCATCAGTCAACAGTAGGTGACCTTCATGGAATCATGTCGCATCTTTATTTACTTCAAGTTATTCCTACGTCAGATTTCTATAGCAGGTCACCTACATTTTTTTAAGAAAATGATGCTTCTGCCATGAATGACTGTCTGTATAGGAATAACCGAAAGATGTAAATAACGTATACATTACATTTACTAATCGATTTGAATATTGTTGCGTTCTTAACTCCAGACTGATTCAAGATCGTTTTCAATTGCTTCTCTTCTTGTCTCCTGCTTATATTGTCTACACCTTGCTCCTTTATTCTTCAGCTATCTATTGTTGAAATTTAACGTAATGTTCAGCCATACACTACTTACATGCAATCTTGGAAGTAGTATCAATCATTTACCACGATTTTTGACAAGGTATATGACTAATATTAGGGTTTAATTACACTTAAAGAATTGGGTACTTCAAATCTTAAGCTCCTTAAAAACTAAACACTCTTTGCAGAAGACACTGACGTTTATAATTTTTGATTAAACTTTAATTTAAATTCCTGCAATTGCAGTTTTATTCAAAAGAGTGAGTTACGTTTTAGAGTGATCAAATATAGTAAACATGAAGATGAAAAAAATGATGTGAGTTTATTCACTAGGTTGTACAGACACATAGATGCAAGAGCTCAACACATTTGTATAAATCAGTTATGTTGAATATTTAATCGATTTGTTGAGATTTAGTTAATTTCGATATGACCATGTATTCTAAATGACACTTTATCCGTAAGTATGAAAAATCAAACATCACTTATAAATTACACCATTATGATTTGTAACTAATAAGTAGCTCACACGATTGATACGGTGAAAGATCAAACTTTCAGCATGGCTGATAGTAAATAAACTGAAAATTTTTTTAACACTTAGTGGAGAGTTGTTGTTTAAGTGGATATATTTGAAAGAGTAGTGTTCTATGACATAGGTGGATCAATCATAGGCTTTCCTAATTTATCAGCCAACCACAGAATCAGAATCAATCTTAATATCAAAGTGAAAATAAACATTTAAACAATGATAACACTATATGGATAACAATAATTGGACTTAATGCCATAAAATGATAATCTGATGTGGACTTAACCAGAGATAATTCATCTGAGAAGGAAGTCTAATGGCTTAGTGATGTTTGAATTTCATGTTTATCGTATTGTCCGAAAAAGATAAGGAAGGTTACAAAAAAGCATCATGTTTAAAGCAAGCAACCTCACTAAAATCAGTTTTAATCTGTATTATCCAGTGAGCAATTTAACTAGTTGGTAGTCAGCAATTATTCTCATTTTTAATTAGATCTATCCATAATTTTCTCTACATCAAGTTTTCTGTATTAAAATGTGTCACTATGCTATACAAGAGAATTTTGTATGTAAGCCGACTGTTCCGTTTCTTTGTGATTATATTCATTTTGGGCTTCATGAATTTCCACCACTTAGCTTTCACTGGTCGTTTCCTCTAAGATGGTCTAAATAATGATTAGTAATATGAATAGAGTCCATGAGAAAACATAAAATAACTCATCATTTTATGCTACTCAATATTAAGTAGATATATAATTCTACGAAAAATAGCAGCGTTCTCATGTACGATTTGATACTTTAAATGAAAGATGAATAGTCATTAGCCTTGTATTAAAATAGCAGTATAAAGTTCGTAGCCTAATCAATCTGTATATTTGTTCTTAATGAAAAGATAATAAAGCAAAAAAAGAATTTTCTTATTTCTTCGCGTTATTTATTTTCACTTGATAAAATCATTTATTGATCAACTAAACGTAGTTTCAAACAATTTACCTATTTATAAGCTTAAAAGCACTAATGCTAACTATCAGAATATTGTGAATTCATTTTAATTCTGTAGAGTCTCATCAGTTGAGTACAGTCTGCAATCAGTAGTAATACTAATAAAAAACCAAAGTATATACCTTTCATTGCATGAATTGAAAGTAATATAACAGGTTAATGAATATAGAAGTCAACTACTTGAAACCAGAAAACAATAGACAACTGTCTCATTCTTGATTCTGATTCCGTTGATAATTTCGATCAAATTTCCAGTTGTTATCAATTCTGTTTGTATTAAATTTTAAAATTTACATTTAGCTAACTGTTATGTTCACTCTTAAATTAACTTTGTAATCATACTTGTTATAATGTTTATTTTCAAGTGATTACAAATACGTAACTGATATTCCATATCACCTTAACTTTTCAGTTACGAATATTCTTATTACAAATACGGTTGTAAGCAGTTGCTGAAAAGCAACTCACAAAATTGACTTTATATCACTTTGCGTTGAAAGCTTTTCTTACTTTATTCAAATTCATAAAAGGAAGGTAATTGTATGATATAAATAATGCAATGAATAATTTATTCATTGCTTAAATATGCATTTTATCTTGGGGAAAAATTTGATACAACTTTTCCCATTTACAAATTTAAATAAAAAATTGAGTAATGAATATAACAAAACAAGATGAATTCACTTACATTAAAGATCCTTTTTAGCTTCTTTACAATCTACATACTTTTATATTTTATGTTTTTAAGTGACGAAGAATGAAATCAAGCGTTTCATAAATTGATTTATTAGTAATATTAAGTAATGAATATGACTACTGTTATGTAGATTGTAGAGCAGCTGAAGAGAAATCACTAAATCAGTGTATTCTTGTTCTTTTCATAGTAAAATCAAATGTCTTAATCTTACAAAAATTGTTAACTGTTATATAAATTATTTTAGCTATTCAAACCGTTGTATTGGAACTTAGTTGGGGGAAGAAAGTGGAAACAGTATCATTTTATTGGGTTAACTAAATTATTAAACTTTGAGTTACATTACAACTATCTGAAGGTTATGTGTTTTGATCATGCGATTTAAAGGTTATATATTAAGACGAAACAGTTCACGTATCTTAGTTAAGACATGAATATTTTCATTATTGAAGCTAATCATCTAGTTAAAACACTATTTTTGTTATAAAATGAGTTATATATATTTGTAAAATTCCAATGAGTAGAAATTAAAATTTTTGACGTTTCGCTCAATTCGGTTATTCATTTCTCTGAAGAAGCGACTTACACTAAGCCGCGAAACGTCAGAAATTTTAATTTCTACTCATTGGAATTTTACAAATATATATAACTCATTTTATAAACAACCTATCCAATGTTCAATTTATTTGAAATTATCAAAATTAACCTTGGTAATGATGTATACTATTTTTGTTAATAGTAACTGTAACTGTTATTAAATGAAGTATCTATTTTATGTACACAATCATATTAACTTCATCAAGCAATTGAATTTTCTAGCGATTTGTTTAAGTTACTCATTTTAAGTAGTTGATTGATTCTAACTAGCCTAAAAAAAGAACAAATTGTCAATTCTTTTTATTGTTGTAAAATGTAAACAAAGAGTATTATTATTATTATGAAATTGGATTTTACTATTTTTGACACTTAGATAAACAAATTGACAAAAATTCAATTTTACTATTCTCAAATGAAACAGACTGTTTTGTTGTACCTATTTCTTATGAAAATATGTATGTTAGTAATTTTGATTCAATAAATTATAGAATATGATTTTCAATGGTTTAGTGTAATCTCGGATATTCTGTTAAAAACAACAAAAACACTGGAAAGTTGGAAACACAAGTGTACAGGAAGTCAAATCATACAAATCAAATTTTAACATCGTAAAAGAGAACACCGAAAGCTAAGCATAAACATTGATCAAAGTGATCAAAATTATTTTAAACATTCGAACTGTGTTCAGAAAATTAGTAAATTACATCACTCTTCCGTAGGTACCTCAGGAAATTCATCAGAATGTGCCTGATGAATCAACTTATTATTGTGATACCACCCTTAAAACTTGAAAGATAAATATCTTAGAAATTAGTAAAGGAATCATTTAGAATTAGTGTCACTTAAAACCAGCACAACAATTTCGTCCTATTTTGTGCCAACTGAAAGACCCAACAGAGGAAGATAAATGTAACATCATTCACAAAATAAATACCTAACTATAAGAATTATTACAATGGGAAGTGATATAATGCATATGAACAACAATCAGAACGGAACACATGATAGAAATAAAATATAAATTCAGAGTGAGTACATAGTAAGACAATTCAAATCTGTTAAGGCCCATTACAGCCATAAAATGTAGGTGGTTAATGCTGACTTTTGTAGTGAAATAACAGTTTGTGCTTAACTTCTAACTGTCTTGGAAATATGTTAAATAGATGATTTTTATCTTTTGATGAATCATGAATACTACTAAATAATTCTAATCATTTTCTGTTCTGCTTTCTCATTTTATTTAAAAATACTTCGTCACATTACTTATCAGTGTTTTAGAACAATCATTTTAATTTTTCAACAGAACCACTATTTAAGACTTTGACATCCATTGCAAAACAATGATCCTTAATTATATCTTATTAGTTGAAACTCCTATGTTGGTATTTCGAACTAGATGTATATAATGGTTTGCGTTAACTTGAGGAATAGGTGAACGAGATGCTAGTGATCCACAATATTCTACAAATAATGTCGCTTGTGTTTTGTAGGAGTTAAATTTCATGAAACTGTCGATCCTTACTGAAGTAATTCCAATAGATCTTTCCTGAAAAAATCTTTAATATCTCCATATTAGCACTTTACTAAAGAATATATAGACACTATTTTAGCTTCGAAATTGGGATATAAATTTTGATTATTTTTATTAACTATCTGTAATGTCAATTCTCATTATGGTTAAGCTACTAATAATTCATGTAAGCAGTATTGGCATTGTGAAATATTATTTATTTGACAACAGTTTTTAATAAAATGTAAAACAAACAAAATCAATTTGTCTTTGAAAGCACCAATTCAACATAACTCCTTTTGTCCATTAGGTTAGTTTCAATTCTGTTTGTACAAAATGTAGAATCATTCACCTGATCTATTCATTTATAGAATAGTGAGTAGAATATAAAATAACTGTAATCTGTTTTAAAAGATCCAATAAATTAGTTTCCAATAGAAAAAAAACTAGTAGTGTATGGAGGTAGTAAATATTTGAGTATCAGTTTTATGCTAATTTGCATAGATGAATTCATTGATTTCTTTCCTATTAGATTACCTAACAATTGATAGGATTACATTGTTTTTGTTCATTATTATGTTGAAAAACCTAAAATTGTCTTTTTTATTGTGTCACCTACTCAACCGTATTTTCATAAATCAATCGAATTAATGAACTTTAAGTAAATGATGATGATCAAGTAGTTACACTTGATTATTTAAATCAATAGATCAGAATGGAGCATTAAACATAACAATAACTGAATAAATCTTTTCTTATGAAAAACTGTGAATCTAAGCTGAATTTCATTGTAATTGCCACACTGTTTTACGTGAAACTTCCATAGATCTTGACATATTCTTCTTTTCTGATTTTATATTAATTGATTTTCTGCCAGATTTTTGAAAGCTTTGGTAAATGTACGTCTAAATTCCAGTCATTAATGAAACTAGGCACTTAAAATCTATTAAAATTTACGGGCTTAACAAATTATATTTTTAGAATTAACTGAACTAAAACTAAATTTCCACACTCTCAAACATCAACTACCTCAAAGCGGAATATCAGTTGAAGTAAATTAGAAGGAAATTCAAAGATAATAAACCAAGTCACATTGTGAGATTGCTAAAAATTCTGCTCGAAACATTGAACTGGTATGTAATGATAGGTACAGACTACATGGATGAGATTGGCATGATAACCGCTATCAGCTGTTTAACAGACTAGACGGCAATGATAAAAAGCAATCTTAGTGTTGTAGGTGCACTCACTGTTTATTTGTATCATGAATTTCGGTGCCTCCACGTTGACTATGACCAACTGGCTACTAAAGTAGTAAAACTATTCAGTTGAAGGTGAATGTAATTCTGTTTAGCAATTATATTCAGCAGATTGTTTCTAATTGTCTTTAATTAGTCTTCCTTTAATTTGTCTACTATTACTGTCAAATTGCTCATATTACATCATACTACAAATTACTTTCGGCAAAATGAATATTGTCTAGTTAATCAATTAGAAATCAGTAACCAAATTTACCTCATCAATATTTGTCTCCTCTTTATTAAGAATAGAATTTTTTTCATTGATGATATTCTGAATAGGACTGTTTGATTTTTCTGAGCAACCTGAAGAAACTCGTTGATTGATAGAATTCGATACAGCTGTATGTTTCATCAGTGAAGACTGATCTGAGTTTGCTGACTGTCGACCAACATGTATATTTTTATGCCCGACTGATAAACTCAATATAACTTGTTCATTATTATCCATAGGATAGATACCTTCAAGACGATTGACAGCAACGCGTGTATCATCTGGTAAAATAAATTCACTGGCATACTTTCGAGTAATACGTCTACTTAGAAAAGATAAAGAAGAAATAACATCTGAGGTAGTTTCTTTATAGTTGAACTGTTCAATGTTTTTAATATCACATTGTGCTATCGATGAACTGTCAAGCGTATCATCAGATAATGCATCACCACCACTATCACCTTCATAACTTGTATCTTCATTGTCATCTTCATCAATTGTGGTATCTTGTATTGTTTCACAATAGGTGTTTCTTAAACAGGATTTTATTGGATTACTATTTTTATTCATTAGGTTATTCATAGCATATTTTAAAAATACACATTTTACTATGTTTCGAAGTCATTTTCTATATAAAACTGAACTTCGGGCATTAATGTAATAGAATAAGTAATGTGAGATTGTATTTATACTGAGGAAGAATCGTTATATTATCCCATTTAGTTATGACAATAAGAAAAACACAAATTAGTTACCGTAGCGTATAGAGTATTTTAACAGGCCAATAAAGTTCTTCAATATTATTGGCAGATGGTTTTGACCAATAGAATTTCAAAATATAACGTTACCTTAATTTACTGCCTTGTTGTCATGTATTGATACAAATAAAGATGTTTGATTTTGACATTTCTGTTTATTGTTAGTTAAATTTAAGAGTACTGTGCAGTGTATAAAGTTTATTTCTTGAGAGATAAATTACCTTCAAATGATCAGTTGTTTGCCTATCCTAACTGTGACTGTTCTGTGTGTTACGTCGTATTCAACTTGACTGTGGGAAATTAACTGAAGGCTAAAGAATCAAAACTGTAGGGCGTATTAAATGAAAGATTAATAAGGGGGTTTTAATTATTTCATAAATGGAAATAAAAAGTGATAGCAATATATAGTTATTATACTCTGAGATTATGTAACACTCAATACTATTCGGCTTTAACAATTAGACAGTATATGCAAATGATTGTCTACAAATAGCCAAACTGCTTGAATCTCTCGTGTTTCTGAAATGGAAGATGCGAAGATGTTTACTATTTAAATTCGTTAACTAGGTGTTAATCGACTTCATTATTTTCGTATGAAACTGTAATAGCAAGTCTCACAGTAATAAGAATTCATGGAAAATGTTAACTGTAAAGTTGAATGCGTACTTAAAACATCTGTTGAAACTCGATATGTAGAAACATTTCATATTTCACTCTGCGATTCTAAAATATGTTATTTTTTACAAACTGTCCAAACCAATGCTAACAAGTCCTTAATAAAATGCAACTTCTCCTGGATTCGATATGATGGTCACAATTTAGCTTTCACTTTATATGTTATCTATCACTATGTCGAGATAATCTTCACAATATGAGAACAAAGCGACAAAGGTTGGTCAGCTAAATTTGTACACAACATTAAATACGAGATTCAAAACTTAAAAACTATATGTACATGTTTGTTGCTCAAATATGGTTGCGTAAACTTGGTATATCAGTTGGTTAGTGTTTGACATGAATAGATTAAGTTCAAGTACCAATATGAGTGTCCTTATGAAGAGTTCTAAATAGAACAAAATGCCTGTCTTCGATTTCGCTAGCTACAACCCAACTTTAATCATGCGATCGTTACTGCCATTGTTTATTACTTAGTAAGTAAAAAGTTATGGAGAACAATTTACTCGATGTTAAATGAAATTAATTTGTTAAAGCTATCCTCGATTGTTTCCCGAAAAATTCTTTTGTAGCGTATTATCTGACTAACTCAAGAAACTCCTCTGATTTTTCAGCATAATAAACTTCAGTAAGCGATTTCTACAGCACTGTGCTCACATAACACAGCCTTTGATAAATCATTTAAAAAAACGCTCCAAATCCTTAAACATGAGTGAGTCAAAAATTGAAGGTTCTAGTCAAATGTAGGGCATTTTATGTTCAATAACCTCACTTTCTCATATTTACAGAAGTGCACGTCTGTCTTTATTGACTGACTAATCATGCATAGCTAATAAGAACGTACTCCAGTAACAAGCTAACGTTTAATAGAATCCCTATCATTTTTTAATAAGCTAAACGAAATATCTGCATAGTATAATACTTTCGGTCGCCAGCTGTTGGGAGTATATCTTCCTGTTAAATACTCTGGACATGTCAGTGAACAGAGCATTTACTGCTTTCACTGACCTCATGACTTGAACAAAAGCACTAATGACGAACTTCAACAAATATACTGCAAGAGAACTTAGACACTCGGAATTCATCTCACAATTTAGGCCATATATCCAGTATATCATAGAAAGTAAAATGATGTCACGGGTCCGCTATAATTAATATCAACAACTACCTTTATGTCTTTTATCAACTACAGAAGTTATCACGGTTATAATAAATAAACAACAAACAGCATACATTATGATGATTAAATTTAACACATTTAGTTCATGATGTAAAGGTAGGATGGGTGTCTCAACAGGTGAAGCAAACAGTATATATCGAAACCGAACTGATAACATTTATATGAGAATTTAGGTAATTCACCAAACACTGGAGTTAAGGATATTATAAATTTATTCAGGAGACGATTCATTTGGTCTGGCTTGATTAGATATGCATGAAGCTGGACATTATCGTGTAAGGCGTTTCACAACCTGTAACATAATTTCACGCACCGGAGATTACAACAACTGAAGATACCACAAAAGTAGACTGCTACAATACAATGTATCATATCTGTGAGTAGATATGTATATTGACCAAAACTTCTTGAAAATGTAATCGTATTTTAATCGATTTCCCCTTATTTTTACTATACATACAAAGGTATTGGATAATTCAACATTTGCTCCACAATCACATCAACATTTTGTTCTTGCATAAACTATTCATTTTAATACATTTTACGACATTTAAATTTATACTTTTACAAGCATGAAGTTCCTACATAATCACATAGTTTTATTTGTTCATTTGCACTGTTCTTGGATATACAGCTAAACAATTTTACATAGGGTAAAATATTTATTTGTTTATATAATGTTACTGACTTATAAAACACCTATCTGATAACATACACTTTAAGCTAACGTCATATTTAATATAAACATGCGATGTTTTTTTGTACTGACGATTATCTTATTTTTGTTTAGCAGAATTTGCTCTATTCTCTTTACATGTTAATAATTAAAGATTCATTCAGCGTCACAATATCATAACAAATACCGATATTAACATGTACATCTATGAATCTGTGACATTTTCGACGCTATTTTACTTTCACTTACTTTCTTTTAATAAGTTTTGAATAACAATATAATAATAATTATTATTATTTTCTATATATCTGTATTCTAGAAGAGGTGAAAAGGGGGACGAAAGATTATAACATCAATCATCTCAAGTTTTATTTTCGTGAAACAGCAATTATTAAATCAAATGTTTTTCATGTATGGACATTAAATTGTTGATGAAATATGATGTGTTGTTTAATACCTTGGTGCGGATTGACAAGTCAAGGACAACACTTCTCGAACTGGAAAACATCTGGAACTCAAATTAGCTGTCAACCAACATCAAACACAGAATTCGCAATATAAATGTGAAGACAGTTTTATTGTATTGTACTTAAATTTTTATGAAGAACTACGAAAAGCATTATTCAACAGATACAAGTATTTATAAACAGTTGTCTGCCCAAGATACTTTGAATTCATTCACCAGATACCATCAGGAACAACTTACTGTGACTGAGTACTGTTGTGACGTGTGGTTTAGATTCTTTATTCGACCACAAAATCTCTGTAGTCAATTATTATCTCGTCTAGGCGGACCGCTTGATTCGACTCCTAAGCTTTGATTCGACCCCCAAGCTAAAACTACACTTCAACGTGAACACGAGAGCGAAGACAGGTAACACGGCAAAATAGCACATTACTGCAAGGATTTTTATGTACAGAAACTATGGTATTTATATTATCATAAATGTCCTTTAGGCTTCTAGAGATTTCTATAACCTCCTAAACACAGTAGTAGTAAGATAACTGACCAATCAGAGATATATCACGTGACTTCTCATTGTCTAGAACTTTCTGGTAAAAAACTATCTGCGTACTGATTGGACTCAATGTTTTCTATTGATTTCTACGCCTTTCTGAACTTGTTTCAAAGGGTTTTCTGGCTCTACCCAACAAGTAAATACCAACTTCTATCTGAGGAAAAAATGTATACAAACCTATGGAGGTGGACTGGACATAGATTGAGGAAATCATTAAACTGAGTTAAATGACAGACACTAACTTGGAATCCTGAAGGCCAAAGTAAAGGGGAAGACAAAAGAACACGTGCCTTGAATTGGAGGCAGATATGAGAAGAATGAATAGCACATAGGAAGAACTTGAAAGGAAATTTGAAGACAGAGTTGGATAATGCTAGTCGGAGACCTGCGCTCCATATGGGGTCACAGATATTAATTGATCGAATACTTTTACATATTTGTAATTTGTCCAACCTTCTAATTCATATTTCTCTTTTTCTGTTGCAGAAATATGCTTCCATCTACACTTAGTTCGAAATTTTAATGTACACTGACTGTTGTCGCATTCTATCTGTGTATTCAGTTATGTTAATGAAATGTATTACGAGAAATAAATTTTTAGTACATACACATAGACTATTACTGAAATTGGCTGCCACATTTTAGTAAATATTCATTATTTTGAATCTAAATACGGTGGTAAGATGACGGAAACTTATTACTGCACAATTAATTATTAGTGACGAGAGAGTTCAACGATTTACGATAACAAAGTAGAACAATATTTCAGTTATCCATGGAATGATTTTTAATTTTCCTATTTGGTTTATTAACTAATGCTCAAACGTTTTAAGAAACCTGTTTCTGATGGTACAAATGTAATATTTCGTCTTTCTGGTTTGAATTTGTGTAGACAGAATAATTATGAGCTGTAAATGTATATACTCACTCGCTACTTGAAAAGGCTTATAATTTACTTAGATGCTGAAACAAAAGCACTTGAGAACTTTATAGTATTGTATCAAGCTATTATTATAATTACTGGTAACTACTTAATTAGTAACCCAAACAACATCGCTTTCACGTTTTCACTATGATAGAGAATATCATTTATATTTAGTCATTTGCGTTCCAATGTGGTTGATATTAATGGATTTAGTTAATTGTTTTTTTTCAGTTAGTGGTAAATTCCAAGGTGTGCTTTGTATCCTATCGTAATTATCCAGATAGATGTACTTAAAACGTAGTTATGATGTACACGTTTTCACGCTCGAACATAAAATCTATTTCGTCAAATAACAACTCGTTACCTGTGGGACTAATGAATTCAAATAACGACTTACATGTCACATGAATGTGAATAATGAGAACTTGCTAACCCCTATAAATGTATGCATACACGCTGCCCAAATGAGCAGCTTCTTGGACAATGCATTAAAGTTTGAAGTGAAATGTGTGGAGTTCAAGTTTCATCACGAATTTCAACACTGGGATAAAATTATGTTAAACTGATAAATCCTAAACATGATGACCTTCACTACCAACTACAATTTAACTTCATAATATCATTTATTTTTTTGACTAGTTAAACTTGGACCACCTTACAATGAATCAAACTCTATGAAATACAGTCTTTCAAAAATGTAATTAATATTGCATTTTTTGGTTTAGTAAGTAGAAAAATGTTACTTAGTAAAATGTTATAATAATTACAATGACCTACATCAGATGGAGAGATAATTAATCTCTGTTATTAAAACTGACGTATTCATCTTAACAACAGAGGAAGGGGGGGGGAAGAAATAAAATTACTTATTATTAAACAAAAATAATAAGTGAATTGTAGAATTATTGTCCATTATATGAAACTTCAGACAATTTGAAGGTAGTTTATGTCATGAATTGAGTAAAAATATTATACTATTTTAGGTCAAAAATTAATTTCATTTTGAGAACGGTTGAAAACTAGGAAGTACTGAACAGCTCTTCCGGTCTAATGTCGGGATGATCAATAGTGTGTATCAATTTATAAAGCTCATAATAGTCAGATTCTCTAACGACATCTTAAACTAAATACCAAAGACAGATTATTGGTAATACAAAGATATCACACAAAAATTTCTTCTTATCAACTCGATTGTATTTATCAGTCCATACTGTTATGATGCCAGAAAAGCTATTTTAATGACGATAGGTATGACCATTTAGTACGCGCACGCGTCTGTCCTGTGATTGCTATTCCCCAAAGCCTGAAAGATAAAGAACATAAGTCGAAGAATCAACCAGACAATCGAATTATATCACAAGCATTCCTTTTTATATTCATAAATTAGACCACACAGTCAACCAGTTAGAAAATTAACGTCAATACAAAACGAGGTAGACAGTGGCAGAGAATTGAAGTGACGTATACACAACCACTTAACTGTAGTCTGCAAGTGAAAATTACAAACCAGCAGTTTATATGACAAATCGGGGAACAGGTAAGGAGAGTGACATATTTGTGATAGGAATAAAATGTTTACCTTGACAACTAAAATAATTGAAATAGTTTCTAAAACATAGTTTTAAAAGTTAGTCATTCTCCCTTAGTCGCCCAGTATAACACATACTCAAGATATACCTTGAACTCAGGAAATTCAGAAGTGTTCTATGTTGGTTATAGTATTGTTCAGTCAACCTAAGCTGTAATGTGACCATGGTCACCTTCTACCAGTAATAGGTCCAAAATAATGCACCTACGTATATTTACTTTATGTAAAAAAGTCTAAAAGCTGAAATAAGGCAGCTTAATGCTGTCGACTCTCAACTACGTTGGCAGTAAAACAACCACCGAATTGCCAAGTCATTTGAATAAGAAGCTTAAATCATCACTGGATTCGAAAAAATGAGTTCAAACGTGTGTTGCATACCATTTAACCTAAACTTTCTGGTTTCCAAATCAAGAAACACCATGGTTACTTTATGCGGCGTACTAGTTGTCCAATATATTTCTATTTCAAGTTGTTTAGGGATAACAAAAATTTTAAAACCATATGCTATAAAAAAACGTTGGCTACATTTGAGGAAAAAACTAACAAACACATTGTAAACATTTTATTTTCATTATTTGACACGTAGAAAGTTTTACAATAAAATTGATTTTACTGTCATAGTCAATAAAACATAAGTTATCGATTGTACATATTATTATATTACAAGAACAAGTTCTTATTGACCGTCTGATGATATTCAAGATGATTTCTGGTCAATCTTTCTTGATATATGTTTACTTTGAGTAGATTGCGTCCATATATCTGTTTTGCGACGTTTGTTTTGAGATAAATAGGTTTAGGTTAACAGTGGAATCTAAATTGATTTTCTGGAATATCTGTATCTATGAATTGATGTTCACTGTTCATGCTTATGGAGAATGTCAGTATGTTTGCGTTCAAATATAAACATCAACTGAATGGTGGGTGTATTCAACTAAGGGGCTCAAGACTTAATAAAAGGTACGTTTCGGATTTTAAAATCCATTTATATTACAAGTGAATGTATTTAAGCCGAAAATTTCTCATTAAGATGTTACATATTGAATCGATTCTAACGTTCACTTCCTTAGTGAAGAATGCTGAATCTGTTATTAACTATAATTCAATTGGAAAACCCACTGTACCATTTAGAACAGCCTAATGAGTCATCTTCATTATTGCTGAATAGTATAAATAATAATATAAAATTGCTACTCATTCACTAGGCATATGTCCGGTGGCACTTTCTGTAATAGCTGCATATGACACTATTAAATTGTCAAGTAGATGTTATTGGATTCGAACTTAAGACATACAACATAAAATAAATTAAGTACTTTGACCTAGTGACCATCATATCGATTACGAACTCATAAAGACGGTAACGGGAAAACTTGAATACATTTTGCCAATGAAGCGATTATCAGTTACACCATAAGCCACAGAATTACCATTTGATTTTTCAAAATTTGCACCGTGACCTACAATTCCATTTATGTGATTAACTACTACTGAAACTACAATATCACGCTTAGAATTATTGTTAATTAGTTTAAGAAAACAAAAACAACTGGGAATATATATCAATAAACAACTGTTTTCCAATCACTTCATCATTAGGCTGTAAATTGATAAACCAAGAATAATTAGGATAAAAATATGTTGAATATTAATAATTCACTGTCAATTATTCATTGTTCAACATACAAATGACAGTTGTGCAGATTTTGTCAATTTCAATTATTATTTCAATGGAACAGAATATGATTCTAACCAAGATTCGAGACATAAATTACGATTGCTGTTTGAAGAAAAAAGAACAAACTAGTTGAAATCTATGCACATAATACTACTTTTGTTACATGAACAACATTGAATAGCATTGAAAAATTGTTAGAAAAAAGTGAAAATGTCAAAAAGTGATGTTTTATTTAAAATTACCTTCCTGAGTGTACTTTTTGGGGTTAATTTATCCATTTTTTCGTTTTTATCTTGCAAGTTTCTTTTTCAGTTCATTAACGATTGTCATATCTTTTACTGTTCTTAAAGTATTGTTGACTAAATACCGTACATACCATAGATTTGTATTCATCGTATGTAAATGTAGTGTGTTGCAGTCTGGAAATCGTGTTTATATATCCACATGGTACTTCTAGTTACAATAAACTAAGATAAATTATCTACTCGTTTTTGAATGGGATTTTGGAGAAGGAGTAGAAACATTTCGTGGATATAGAGACACTGATGCTCAATTCAAAGATCGAAGGGCATAATAAAATTATAGTTGAAATTGGGTGTTTTGACACGAACTGACTGAATTAAGAATATAAACTAATGAAAGCCGACTCAGTGGTCTAGTGGTAAATGATTTGCCGCGAAGCTAGAAGGTCTTGGGTTCGGTCACTGATTGGGTCGTGAATGTACATCGATGAAGATGACCGTTGGTTGTTTAATTCAAGCAGTTTCGTGAAATTAAATTAAATTTTAAATGTTCATATCAACCAATAATACAATTGTTTGCTGAATATATTCAAATATCGTAGTTCATTTCTTACCTCTGAAATTAACACCTTTCACGAACAAGTAGCATGTACATTATTAAATTGTTTAGTATTTTTCACTAACTTGATTAAATTTTATCACAGTAATTTACACAGTTTTCTTTCATTGTAATAAAATCTCATACACTCAACAATAATAAAATGTAAACAACAATAAAAAGGTGAACTGTCTGGGTAGTCTAGAAAATAACACTTTCCACTCGTATTTTTCTAGGTTTATTTGTCTGTATTACTATCCAACTAAAATATTTATGTTGAAACATTTTCATTCCAGTTATATTCAGGAATTTTTAAAATATGAATGATGTTTTGTATTTATGCATGCTAAGTGATACATTCTCAATAGTTTTTGTTTACAAAACACCATGATATGACATGACCTCCAACATTACAGATAGACGGTTTATCAAATTATTGATCCGTTCTAACTGGAACCACTACAATAACCATGAACAATGCAACTGATTGATTGATACACTTAAGTTTACCCTGAACCTGTTAGTCCCAAGCTAGATAGAAGCATATAAGATAATTTACTCAAACAACTACAGTCATTTTATATTTCAGTCATTCACTTATGCATACATAAAGCTTGTTCACACAACAGATCAGTTAGGAAAATGATATTAACACGAAACAAGGTCAATAATGTTAGGGGACTGGAAGATGGAAGGATACACAGTTAATTAGTTGTAGTTCATGAATAATAAATGATATGACAACAATGAATTTTGTCTAAAGGGAGATAAGGGTGTTGGAAACATAATAATAATAAAAATAAGATGTTCGACGTACATACAATCAAGATAAGTAAAATAATCTACCTAAAAACTGTTCTAAAAGTCATTCTTCTTGAGTCACCCAATCTATCACATCTCTTTGTGTGTGATCTCTCAAAAAGTTAGTTATTTGTCTAGAAGTAATCTAAAAAACAATGATTCAATTATCAGTATTATAATTTGGGGGGGGGGGGAAGAAAAGAGGAACACAGTGACGTACGGATAGGGCTTATTAAAATGTTGTGTTATCATCATCATGTCATTTCATTCCAGAAACATATTGTTTCCACATCATTGAGGTATTGTCCTCTTTCTTCAAAAACTAAACGAACACAAAACGTTTTACCTAAATTAGCTGGATATTTATTTTAAAGTAAATGATAATATTAAAATAGCATTATTATGTCAGGCATTTGCCAGTTCATCGCATTCGATTCGTTGTGTATGTCCATGATTTATTAATGGCATAAACTTAAACTGTTTGTTTGCAGTTGGTTAGCGTGTTATTTTCTCGACTATATTTAGTTAATTTATGAAGTTGGCTGTCATAAGAAATATAACTACTTGATTTTCTAATACATATTGATCTCGGATGGACATAAGTTAAAACCAATTGAAACTGGGAGACTTTTCGTCCAATATAGGACTCCTCAGAAGCATGTATCATTAATTCTAGCATGGAATCAATCACAGGTCATGAGACTAAACCATAACTGTCAGCATCAGTGGTCCGATTATCAACAGTAGTTTTCTCACTCCAATCAATTTGTGATATTGCGCAATGATCAGCCAATGTGATTGGTAATATTTCCTCCACTTCCGATAAGTCGAAATTCTACAACTTTCTAGTGTGTGTGTGCCTTGAATGAAACCCATAATACAGCCTTCCAGTGCTTCCAGTAGTGCCTAATCTAGATCAAACTGCAACGAATTACAAAAATTAAATATTTATCTTCACAAACCCATTTAATTCAAATGTAAATGTACTTAGGTTTAAGAGCTTTTGATGGTAATGAAAGAATTTGTTATTATTATTGTTTGAAATACTTCACTCAGGATTAACAAGAATCTTTAAAACATCAACAAAATTTATCATTGCTTGATTTGAAGCAAATTACAGATCTAATCTAAATTCACTTTCTTATCCAAAAACTACTTGGTGATTATGTTGTTTATTTTGTTGATTGTCATTCTCATGATCATTAAAAGAATATTGATATAAATGTTGATGAATCGAATAGTTTGACCAAGAAATGTTGTTTCATGAGAGCTGTGATCACTCAGTCTAATGTGATTATATTACAAGTATCTTTATTGACGTACAACGCTACGGTTTGTTTGATCCCGATAATTAAATTGAGTAATGACCATTATTAGTTTTACATCTATAAAAGAGACAACTTTCAGTTTGTGAATTGCCACTTGAGTGTTCAGGAATCCTTCCTGGATTTATTTGTTGGAAACTGTAATGTTATTAATCAGATAACTTTGTAAGTATTTGAAATATTGTACGGTGATTATCTTGCACTTTCTTAAATGCACTGGAGTATACTACAAGAGGGTTTTGTCGATGCAACTAATGTTTGAACACAAAATTCTTGAAATCGCTTGAAACACCTATTATTAATCAGTGATATAAATGACAATAAAATCTCTTTTAATTATATATTAATGTGACATGATGGTACATGACATAATGAAGAATTCTATTATTCTATTTCAATGTAAATCATGATCTGATGAAATATTTTTCAAGTTTATCGATAAGCAGGCCAAAATCGCAAAATCACAAAGAGTATTTAACAATGATTAACACTTATCTCTGTAATAAACAGTATTATACGCACAACCTCTATCAATCTTCACTACAATCAGTCACTATTACTCATCTGATAAGATTAGTGTTGTCATTTACCTAATTTCTGCTAATTTACGGATACGTACAAATATCAAAATGAAGACAAATAGAAAGTGACAGTTGATTAACAATGAAACATATTTAGGCGATCATCAAAAATAGAAGTTCCTAAATAAAAGCAGGAAATTTAAAATAATACAACTGAGTAATTTCAGAAGTGATGTATATTACGTCATGGAACGTCAGAAATTTCAGTTTATATTTATTGAACCAATACAGATTTTTTTTTATTTCCATAAACAACCTAATTAATATCCAAGTTGATTAAAACTGTCATGTATAACCTTGACAATGATAATTACAAGCCATTCATAATTTTAAAGTCTTAACAAAGAAGCGTCATTAATATATGCCTGTAAATTCTTCTTACAGTACACTAAATTACATGGAACAATAACAAAATTTTACACTCCTTGTAAAAGTAAACAAACGAGAACATCTTAAGTAAGAAAGTGAGATAGGATAAACATGTATCAATCATGTACTGAGATGAACAAACAATGCCTGTAATCCAAAATCTGTTTACAAATAAAGGAAATTTAGATTTAGTCACTTTAACCACAGAATGTTTCATCAGTTCCAGTCTAAGTCTTTAAAGTCTTGTATCTTCTTATGGCAGTCCAATAATATTCATTGATACTTACTTCATACGTCCCTTAGGTGAATTTCACTGGTTATAGCCTTTTAATGCACCACCGTTATTAAATCGTTTACAGCAAAACATGAATTAAATACTTCAGCTCGATTAGCCTATTCAATAGACTTATTCAAATTCGTTGTAGAATAACTGCAAACTTTGACATCACTTGAAATGATATTATCTAATTAACACCTAGTTATCACTTACATATACCACAACAAAGAGTGGATTGTTTACCATCAATGGAATCTTAAAAATACTTTACGTAGTTTAGTTTCACTTTTTGTCTAAAAGAATGTTTTCATGGCATCAGCATAAGTAAATCAGACATAACAGAAAATTAAATGAGAATATGCCAACTGATTTCACTATATTCTTTGTAAACACTTTTGCCTTTTCAAGTGAATGATAATTTATTACATTTGTAAAGCAACATATGACGTTTTTAATACTAGGGATGAAAATGAGAGCTGTATTTAAACCTGAACAATCGAGGCGATATTGTAATATTTTTTTTCAAGCGATCCATATCATTGTGATTGTGATTATTATTAGTGGTAGTGGTAATAGCAGTTTTGGTATTGATGAAAATAAGAAGAAAAGAGAAAAAAGATAACATATGAACCGAGGTGACAAAAATCGAAAGTGTGAAAGACTTCAATACTACCAAGTTGATGTGAACTTGATCAGTAGAATTCTTTTATAACTATATAACATCCATTTCAATTATATAATAAGTCAGCTGCAGCTTCGATAGCTTGGTATCAAAGTCACAAATTGTGGAACCAGATCATATGGGTTTACACCCAACATAGTATGCTAATTTCTTTGAGTTCCCAGGTACACCTTTCTAACAAGTACCAACTAACACGAAACTTAGGTTAACTATAGTTTACTATCTACTACTTACAAGTCCCCCAACATCAAAATATATTAACCCTGTTAATTATTGCCAATGCTGATGAAACAAAATGAAATGAAATGACAAGTTTATTTTGATTTTATAACTTTGAATTGTTAACTGTTCAAACAATTGACATACAAGCATATGTTATCCTTTTTATCTCACTAATCTGTGGCAAATTAACTTCGCATGGTTGACTGATATAAAATTTATATAATACTACATAACTTAAGAATGCAATTTTTCTTAGTGACGATCTATCTACAATGATTAATTAATTCTAAAGGAATTCTAGCGATAATTGTTTTTTTCGGGGGATAGGGGTATGGTATTACAGTGTAAGATCTAATTAATATAATAACGCTAAAAGGTTATGTTTATCCAACTTTTAAACAAGTAATAGACAGCTAGTAATTCGTTAAGGAAATGATATCAACCGGAGGCAAAATAGAAAACAATTCACTAGACTGTCGTCAATTTTCCTCAACTCTTTACATTCTCAACTATATTAAAATTAACCAGGAATATATATAAAATTGAATGCCAACAAGAAGATCATGAAGTGGAATTTAGAGTGCTCGCTGCTGAGGAATTACATACTAGGACGAGATGCCTGTCCAGTACTTTCTGGTTTTCAGTGGTACCCTACCAACGTCAATTTGTGACGAATGCAATCAGTTAAGACTTATTATCAAGCTCTACAAACCACCTCAATTCAAAAACGTAATAAACTGATTAAATTGTTTTTCAAAAACCTGAATGAGACATTAACTCATGTATGTCGAGTCCGTGAAACTCAGTTATGCAGAACACAGAGTCAAATTAACAATATTCACACATTCCTATGTATCATACTAAGAAGTGATATCAGAAGGTACTCACTTCATTTACATCTGCGCACTTTTAATATGTGTCATTTTATCGCATTGTATTAGCCTACACTCTTAGCGATTGTTGTATCTCATGCTAACAACCCTCCAGAGAAATCAGAGACGATAATTTCGAATTACTTATAATGCAAAAATAGCATAATATTTCTTTATTCACAAATTCACAAGAAAGATTGTTATCATTTGATTGCTATTCTATCAATTTTCGGATACAAAAAGAATGAGAAATCAATGTGTTGCTATGTATGATTGCGTTTTTTCTAAATTTAAAAGATTATTAATGATAACGGTGTGAATTTACATATTCTTGTATTTTTGTTTGCATAATATGCTTTTATGATCGATTGGTCAATTGGTTTCGAACGTTATATAAAGAAATAGAGAGAAAAGTAGTTGTCTTAGAAATTCGTAATATATATATATATATATATATATATATATATATATATATATAATTATTATTGTCATTGTTATTCAGAATATTATTCACAGAGTTTAAGCAAATAAACCTAGTGATAGGGATGAAACTGTATAAAATGTATATAAATTTAGCAGAGACTATTAGGGAAGTTTGAAGAACATATTTCCTTGGATCATAAACATGTCAGTTGAAAGTGTCTTCATCTAAATGCTGCTAGTTATCTTCTTAAGATTTGGTTCCTTGCTATGATGAACAAGCAATAACTGATCAGATTCATTCTCATGGTCACATAGCAGATAAATAACGTAAATATGGTGTATATATTGCAGCTAAATGAACTGGTCATTTAAAAAATGCAAAACAATCTATATTTCGTTGATTTGGCCAGCCAAGTAACGTACATATCTACACAAGTGTTATGTACAATATTATTCAGCCTTTAGTAGTAAAATGTTTTCACGCTCTTAGTCTTCATTTGCTAAATAAGCGAGATTAAGAATCTAGCTGTTCTCCAGTAATCACTTTTATGAAGATATTGTCCAGTAAGTTATTGAATTGTTTTCGATATATTGTGTTCACTTAGTAATTGTTCTGAAGTAGCGTAGTTTACCCATATGAAGTTAACGAACTAGATTCAGTTGAAAAAGTAACGCAAACTAGTAAAACAATATGATATATTCTATTTCCCAATACAATATGTATCTATTAGTCGCAAAAGTATTCAAGGATAATACATGGTTCTACTATGTAAAAGTTTCATTATTTTGAATGACTACATTTATTAAACATATTTCGTTGTGTTCTTCATCATATTACTGTTTAATGATGAGAAGACTAAAGTGGCAAAATGACAAATTTATTTTATTGTGAGACTCAACTAGTTCTTCATTTGCTTAAGTAGAAAAATGCCTTTACGATATGCATTGATTGGTTCAATAAGATTATTCAAACTATATAGAACCATAAATTAAAACTTCAAAGTAAATATACTTTTGGATGTTCATACTTAATCAGTTCAAGTGAATTCCAGGAAGGCACAAACAACGCATTTATAAATTTTTCGTACATCTGAATTGTGAATTTTGTTTAAAAACTCATCAGTTTTATCTTAGGTGATTAGATGAATGTTTCACTACATAAAATGTTGAAAGATAACAATGAATACGCATTACGACGGAAAAGTAAGCAAAAGGAGAATGGAACGAAGAATCAGGAGTTTATTTATCAAAATTTGAGGCGATGATTAACTGCTATGCTTTCTGGAATCAACAATTTTAGAAACGATCTTATTAACAACGTTATAAATGATCAAAATGTTTAATTTATCCAAGTCTTTATATCACTTTTAAGAATATTTACTGGATGACTACATCATTACGCTCCAGGTATCTAAAATCATTTACAACTTACCTTCATGAACTCAACATAACATCTCTAGAACATAATGTAAGCGATATGTCAGTCGTAATGCCTAGTTTACTAGCATGTTTGTTACTAAAACTTTTGAGATACTGGAAGCCGAATGCATTTCTGTAGTAATTATTCTAAAAATGATTACCAGTTTGAAATTTAATTATTATTATCAACAGTTGAATACTAGATTAGTTAAAAATATCTGATAGTTATAACGTGAACACGGTGTAAAAGGAAACGTTTTGTGTATTTGATGTAAGAATCCAGAAAAAGAAGAGTGTTACAAACAAAACCTCAGCAGTCATAGATTTACAAGACAAATAAATATATTTGCAATGGCTCAGTGGATGTTCTTGAATGCAATAAAATACGACGGAGACTGACAACTAATAAAAATTCAGGAATCACTTGATAACAGTATGATCATATCAGGAGACTACAAAATCCTATTTAACGTCTAACATACAATCTAAAGTTCAGTTGAATATTATAATTTACATCATAAGATGACTATAGCCAGACAATCAAAATCTACAAATAAAAATGTGCAATAATACAATTTACTCCAATCGTAAACATTAATTTTCTATTAACAGTCTCGACAATTTATTCAATATTCAATGATTTTATGCCATAAAATTTCAGTTACTTACGCTTTGAAAAAAAGTAGGGGAAAAAATCAATAAATTGAATTGATTAAATTCCATTCAATTTCTCTAAAAATAAGAATTAATTTTTTTTCTCTTTCAATGAAAAATAAAATTGTTTTAATGAAATGAAAGTAAACACATAATATTTATTCATTAATAAAGAGTATTTCATTTATGTTGTGAATGTTTACTATAGAGATTAAGAAAAAAGATAATTTATTAGCTTAATTAATTAGTAAATAAAATGGGAAAAGAAATGAACGAATAATGATTTCATGGTATAAAAGAAAACAAAAAAAAGAAAACTGTATTATATTTCCTTCTAGAAATAATAATTGCACATTTGTCCTCAATTAGTATCATGTGTGAGTGCCCATATGGGTTAAGTATTAGTTGTAAGTAAAAGTACTTCAATCGAAGTTTGTTTATAAACTAAACAATGAACGATGGATTATTCTTATTTAATGCATAGAAGTGAATTGATACGATCGTAGAACAAATATGAATCTCTTGCATTCATTCGATACATTGTCTTACTAAAACATAAACAGATTTCAAGATAGTAAAAATGTATGACTTTTCAAGCCTGTCTTTTGATTGAAATAAATTTATCATTTGTATATTATGGTATGAATAATGTTGACTAATTTAGAAACAAAGTAAACTATTCAATAGGATTATTCATATTGTGAAATAGAATGAATCTACATTTAGTTATAAGGAGCCTCATCAAGTGAGGATATGAAACTCGATAGTAATTCATTTGATACTTGTAGATCCTGAAATAATTTTTACATATTTCATGAATTTTTACAAAAAACATTTTTTGAGTGCACGTTAAATTCAGACGTTCAATTTCTTAGTATATCAAGGAATTTAACCTTCGAACTTCTACTGGGTCTTTCCCCATGCTCATCATACCTTTTTATGCCCTCAGTTTTTTAAGCCGATGTAAAAATGGCGATTAGTTCTCACAAAAATTACTTTGATCAGACAAGCAACCTCACAGTGGGATCAAAGGTATTAAGTGGTAACATCCATTTAGTCATTTAATGAATTATATCATTGGAAGCACGTTTTTCAAGTCTTGGATGCTTTCTTCTAAGCATAGCTAGCTTTCTTTTTGGACAATTTAGTACAGTTTTTCCACACTAGTCTGGTCCATCCTTACCGTGATTACCAGTCTTTGCTGTTTCTTTAGTAGTATTATATAAGTGACATTCTTGCTAGACACTGATATAATTAAGGAAGTATCAAGATGTGTACATAAATACGTTGCTACTAGTTTAATGTATCCAGCTCACTTTATAAATTGGATTATATTCCTGAAATATTGGTGACCAAAACAAGTTGATATAATGCATCCAACAACCACGATCCAAAGAGTACAGCACAGTTTGGTTAGGATTAATTATCGTCACACAAACTCTACGTATTTACAAACGTATTCAATTCACTTGTCTATAATAATGAACTTTTTGATAACCACTTTCATATATACATGAGTTAATAATCTCCTGATGTATATCGTCAGGAAATGACGAGGGGAATGGTAAATGGGCAAACCAGGTTCGGTGGACATGACGCTTGCGGTCGAGACAATAAAGAACAAACATAAACATTTCAAGGCAACGACGGGCTTTTAGAATCATTACGTTTACTATAAAGCGTCATCTTAATATGATTAGCGATAAAAACTTAGTTGCAAAAATACACTAAATTGCGAGTGTGAAAAAGATATGACAGTATTTTAAGCCAAGGGGACTTTGGATGGATATTGTCTATGGTGTACTGGATATTAGTTTAAGAAGTTCATTGAGACTGGTTCTATTTTACGTTTGTTCAAAATTACGATTGAAACAAATCTTTATACTAATCATCGAATTGGCACTAAAGTAACGATGGCCACTTCACTAACAGATTTCTCTGAAAAGTTTAAATTCAGTGGTATGAATATTGCCGTGAAATATATTTTCGTATGTTAGTTTCCTTAGACATATATTAAAGAAGAGTAGGAAGAATCGATGCGTCAACGAAAGTATAATAAAGGGCTGTAAATTCAGAAAGATTGGGCAAGCAGGTTCTCTCAGTAATATTTGTAGCTCTTCGGTATATGGATAGAGAATCAAAGAAAGGTTATGGTGAAACAATTCCTGACAAATTAGCTCCTCTTTTACTTAGAATAATAAAAAAATACATCCTATTCTGAACCATAATATAAATCAACATGTGGAAAGCTTATGAATCCCTTTCAGTCATGAGCTCTACATACAAAGTAATGGTGCATAAGAAATACTTTGTTGATCCATCAACAATGAGTTCATACAAGTAATACTGAATCGTTTTGGAGTCGACTAAGGTATCGTTTGTATCCGTACACTAAATTTCGAGGAAGGATGCTATGGAGTTACTTAGGCAAATACTTATATAAAATGTTTCGTAAAATTAAGTCGAACGAATTCAAAAATAACTTAAATAAGCTTTTTGATGATACTAAAATTTTTCATAGGAAAGGAATATTACGAAGCGTCTTTACCTAAGATACTCTAAAAAAACTACTGGAATTCTGGAAATAATCGTTCATTCTGGTTTGAAGAGTCACGATTGGCTCGTTCGTTGATTGGAACTTTCAGGGTCATTTTACCAATACTCAAGTTCGTCCACAGAGGTCATGTTTATCCCCAGGTTCTTCCATACACATTCATTTACCCTACTTTTTACTTTCATACTTTTATGAAGAGAAATGTCACACATGCTTACCAAATTCTTCAGTATAATTCAAGAAAGTGCCATTCGACTATATGTTATACTTTATTAATACTAGCATGATATTCACATGCAAGCAAATATCTTTTCAGAATGTTTTAGGAATTTTCGTATTTCATTATACTTTTTCTCAAATGTAATTTCATATTACTTCATTTTTTCTTTATGGTATTTTTCAAATAATCCTATTTTATTGTTCGAATTCGTACTAATACAAACTTTAATTTGTTCACTTTATTTTGTTGGTTACATGAATATGCAGCAAAACAAATTGCATCACATGTATTTAGTCAGTATATGTAATCGACAGTGTGATATTGTTAGTACTGCATAGTTATATAAAATATGGCGAAATCCTCATTGAAAAACCATTACAGCTTTATGTATTACGTTAAGAAATATTTTTTGTCAGTACCCCAGTTAATGTCCACTACAAATCTTTAAACTGTCTCTGCTGTTAGTGAAAAATTAACTTATGGTTATTTTAGATTATGAATTTAAGGACAGTGAAGAACATCTAATTAATCACGTTGAATATACTCTGCTCATCTATGTGATTAATTCGATACTCTGACTTTGGTTCTTTATTTATACATGTGAGGGCTGATCTGTATCTAACTAGCTATGCTTATACCATACATATTTATATTCTTGTACCCAGTGTCACTATATTACTTCAGGTACATCACACCTTTTTTGTTGCCAAACTTTTAGCACAATTCAAAAAAATATCGTAGTTAATACTAATATCTCAGGTTATTGCAACCATATAGTATTACCGGCTATTACATGTCCATTTTATTTATATCTAATATAAACGTAGGCATTACCGGTTTATTTTTAGTTTGATGCACTTCCATTACAGTTCTATTTCGTTTCAATTACGTTACAATACATATTTGAGCTGTCTGTCGAATCATTCGTATTATTTTGCCGACTAAACCGACTTCAACCTAGTTGTTACAAATACATTGTAATATTCGTTATTTTGTTTGTCAATAATACTAAATTCTAAGTACCACTATTTATTCAAATTAGTATTTACTAAGAACGTTGCATCTATCATCACTAGTATGGTAAAGTTGTCATTAAAGTAACACATAACCACTACATCACTTTATAGATATATCCACCGATCCCATTCACTTTGATAGTTGTTATAACTGAGCAAATTGATATATGACTCGATGTACACAAGAAAACAAGGACGGTAAATAAGGATTCGTTTGACATCAACATTAGACCAGAAATTATGTCTAAATACACAGAAATTTGTGCTTCCTTTACACTAATTAAAAGTCAGTTTTTGAATAACTTTAGACGAATAGTATTCGTCAGGAGTTACTCAATAACCGGACGTACGAACACAATCTATAATACACTTCTACTGTGTAGATTGGTTATCTGTGTCTAAAACTTATTTATTCCCAGTACTGGTTTAATATTGTATTCAGTAAAATCTGAAGTGCCCATTTGAGATAACCTCATAAGGAACGAACATCTGGTCCCCTATGTCGTTTACCAACTTGTGGTTTGTGTAAAGTGCGATAAAATCCTATTAGAAGTGTGTATCTTTAGTCATAGTAACTAGTATCAGATTTTTTCAAATTTCTTTGCAATTTCTATGATGTTTTTATCAATTA
Source organism: Schistosoma japonicum (assembly GCA_025215515.1). NCBI lineage: Eukaryota > Metazoa > Platyhelminthes > Trematoda > Strigeidida > Schistosomatidae > Schistosoma > Schistosoma japonicum. Next base: position 21,292,184 of record CM046063.1, on the reverse strand, counting down.
CTTCTTTGTTTTTGGCAATCGAATCAAACCAATTTTAGATAGAACAGAATAAGCAAAGCTAAAACATTAAGAATAGTGCTTAAGAAGCATTATTGATACACATAATCTGGTTAATATGATTTTCATTTTTCCTTGACTATGAGAATTTATTTAAATCATTAACTGTTCTAATGTCGTTTGTCCTTTGTGAACTATAACCAATTAATTGACTATTAATAACTCTGAGTAAGTAACGTGAATATCTGGCTATAGACTGATTGCCAATTGACATTTTTCGTGTTTATGGTCCATAATAATAAAACAGCTTAGTATGTTGCTTGCTGTCATTCTGTAGGTGATACTAGTTGGGAGCAAAGGTAATAAAAAGTGTTATGTCACATTTGAAGTTTTGTAGGATCAACTCGGTAAAGAATAGATCGTTCGGTCATGGCACTAATTGACAAATGTCAAAATGATTAACCGGTTCGGCGAAGACTAACATTATTTATCACTAAACACTAACTTAGTGCATGCAATTTGCTACCACCCAGGCAATTTGTAAACAGATTAGACGACAAAAATCCAACTAAAATTACATCATCGAGTAAAACTGCCGGCATGTGTAAGACATTGAACTTTTTTATCTGTGTCACTAATTTTTCAGACTAAGACCTATTTTTTAGATTAGGTAGGGTTCAGAGGGGAATAAAGGGTTGCTGTCTCAAATGAACCTTAAATTGAGGTCATAAATATTTTTCTATGTGAGTGGGCTCATTATCATTAAATAATTACAATTTTATCAACATCGATGATTTAATGAAACCAAATGTGTGGCTTATTTCACTGTTCTACCTCAAAAATACCATTCCATACATCTTCGTACTTCTACTTATCGTTTCATTCTGTTTAGTGAAAGGTTGATCATTATACAGTATGCAGTAATCTGAGACGTATCACAATAAATTCAACTAGATTTCCTTTTTAATATACAAGACAAACAGTAACTGTTTATAGGTTTGTACGTTAATAGAAAATACAGTTTTCAATTAATTTCTACTAATTTGAATGTAGCTGTGTCTAGAATAAAGTACAATGTCGTACACCATACTGTACATATCAGCTAGTGAGTGAGCCGATGTTCAATGTTTCTTTTTCCAAAAAAAAGGTGTACACTAAATTTATCTGCCTTGTATTAGTTTATTTTTCAGTTCGTGTTAAACCAAATGTTCTTTTTCTTTTTGAAAAATGCAAACAAACCACGTATTTTCGTTATATTATGAATAATCTTCTATTGGTACTATGAGATGAAAAATTTTATGTAACCTTTGAATCCTAAACAAAGTTTACAATTTACGCCAGTATAGTTATTGTAAGATACTGAAATTGTCAAAAAAAAATACAAATAAGTTATTATTTACATGATATTTAATGCCAAGTAAAATTTATATTAAATAATTAACATTACTGACTGAGGGAAGGTAGAAAATAATAAAACACCAGCAAGGATTGGACACCTATTTCATCTTGATGAAGAATCCTTTAGTAGTGCACATCAAGGATTGAATCCTTGGCGGTGGAGCAGTATAATGGAAGCTTAACCAGTGAACCACTATGTCTGTATCCGATGATTCACATTTTCAATTTCAGTAAATCTGCTGTTTTATATTACTGTTCACAAACTAACAGTGTATCGTACTTAGGTATTTTGATGAATAAAAAATTCTGCATTCCGCCTCTTGATTCAATTCTGCTTACTAGGAAACGAATAAAGTAAACGTTTTAATAAACCAGTTACATTAATCTTTTGTGATATTTCTAATATTGCATCATTAGTAAACTATTTCTTTTACAAGTTATTGTTACGTACTCACAGTTGAGTGCTACACAGTTCAATTCAAAATCTGACTAATACTAGATGCAAATAAAATTTATATAATTAATTCTATTGATTATGATTTAATTTTGTTGTTAAACAGACGACATTTACTCATCTCCTTGTTGTTTGCATCGAGTTGTTCACATCTATGGATAGTCTCTAAACAGATAAAAGTGCTGAGTTATAGTAGTTCAGAGAAAACTAAGCTACACATATAATCCATTGTTAAGTAGTAACTAACATTTTCATCAAGATTAGACAAGCTCCTTGCTGATGACTACCAAACAGCGTGAAAGCTTTTTCATACAAAGTTTCTTACACATTGTTTCAACTAGTTTGCATCAGCAATTAATAGTTTAAAAGTACAAACTCTTCCTGCTTCCATCAATTTAGCTGGTCACAGTCAATGCATTTACCCTGTTTGTATAGATAAAATAATTAAAATGGTTCTTTTTCTCATTTTACAATGACGTATCACACAGAGTTAACTATGAATATCCTCAGCAATAATAAGATAAACAAGAAGTTATCAATCATATTTATTTGCCAGTTAACAATCATTCAAAATCTGTTTTCGTCACTTAGTTTCATCTTAACTTTAAAATTTTCACTTTCCGTGAAAATTTCGAAAAGTAACAGTTTATTAAGTATTAAAAAGTCATAGACTATTCAACACTTATCTGATTTACTAACCTTTGATCAATTGCCACTTACTAATTATATGTATGTGCCTAAACTTTCACATAGTATGAGTCGTGTTGGTTTTTTGGATCAGCTGAGTAATTTAGTTCAATTTATATCAGTATGCACTGAGACATAACTACGAATTTCGTCAAAATTTTACTATACATGTGCATTCAAAAGTTAAAAACAACTATTCCTCTTTTCAAATTTAGTTAATAGAGTTTGGAGGTAGAGCCTTATTCGCGGAATACACAATTCTAACAATCTGATTATGCACAGACTTGATAAGAGATTTATAAGTGAAAATAAAAGGTCAAACTAGATAACAAGCTAATAAAGCAAGAAAAACAATAAAAATGGCGAAACAACTTATAAGCCATCCAAGTTCGATTATCCACAATATGGCATTTTTATGACTTTGAGCGGATAGATCTGTGGTGGTTATTTCTCATTTACAGCTAGGAAGGTTGGTCATTCTTTGTTGGCTTACACAAATTTCAACAACTCTTATATTCGTGCAATAAAATGGTTAATAATTGATGAGTCTCTAGGTTTCATCAATCTTCTCATTCAATAATAGTTGTTTGCGAATGCTTATTGAGAAAGTGAATTGAAGTTATATGGCTATCACATGCAAAATATAAACAGATTACTTCATTAGTTCATATTTTGTGCATTACATGGTAAAACCAATATAAACCGTCAAAGAAAAATTCCCATTTATGTTGACCTGATTCATGTTAACCGGGACTTGGATGACGTAATTACACCACAGTTCATTCTTAAATATAACAAAACGTAGTAATTATTCTTTATGAAACTTAAAATAACATAATTCAGCACAAAGAACAATATACAAATCTTAATTTCGAAAGAAATTAACCCTATGATTCTAAGGCAGTTACAAGATTTAGTGCAGTTAGTAATTATGTAGGGGATATTATATATATATATATATATATATATATATATATATATATATATATATATATATAGTTAAAATAGATAGTGTGAAGTTTAACAGTAGCTGATGCTTGGTAGTTTCAAGAAAAACTCGATAACTGAATAAAATCTCACGGAAATACCTAAAATAGCTTATGTACAGCGTCATTCTAGATATGAATTCAATAATACTTCAGTCTGTTCAGTGAAAATGTGAATTGTTACTAAGTGCAGAATCCAATGGAGAGGTATGGTAAACTTTCGTACGACTAAGGCAGTCACGTAACTGTAAAGAAATATCACTTTCATATACAGATTTCCTCTGTGATGAATATCAATTACATTTGAATTATTTTAACTTAAACAATTACTGTGCGGGAAAAGTGGTACTGAATGGATCCATTTTAGAAATTATTATGATATAATCGAATGTTAGATTAAAAAACTGTCATACTGAATTAATCTATTAGTTTTCTAATGAACACTTTCTATCAGTATGTTTGGGAGGTTTGAAAAGCCTTCTTCAAGGTACTTAAGGAGTCTACTACTTACCGGTTACGAAATCCACTATCACATTTTTCTTGCCACATAAAAATAGTTTTCACTGTGTCCTTTAAGACGATTTATGGTACTGTGATGTATTAAATTTGCTGAACAACAATTCTGTGCAATAAGACTGGTCAAAGTTACACTGTTAGAAACTGAGGTTGACTGAAGTTAGCGAACAACACTTAGATACATTTCGTGATAGCTGAAGGCTAAGCACGTATTGATATTAGCTCTCGTCTTTAATAGCCATTTTTCCGATCATAAAATGGCCGTAACTATAACGGAAAATATATCTAGTGATTGTTGTCATGAACAATTGCAAACGAGTAGAAGTATTTGCATTCACTAAAATACCTTGCTAAAATTAGGTAGTTTACACAATATTGTTTATTGAGCCTAATACAATCTAGCGATACTACTTTAGAAGTTCAATTATGAAATGACCATTTTACTAGTAAAATTTGTATATGTTTTCTAACCTAATGTATAATGGAACTTCCAAACTATATTAACTTTTAGTAATTTCACAGCCAAAATTATATCAGAACTTTTTTCAGTTATTTGGAGCTACTAATTAGTAAGTAAATTATTCAACTGAAATTATTTTATTAAACCTGGAGTTGTTATCGGCAACAGAAATTCAGTAGGATCACGTTTTACTTTCGTATTTAGTTATTCTTCGGTGACTCATTTGGGAGCCTGTGACAGACGAAAAACATACGCTACAAATCAGAATACTCTTTGAATATTTATACAAATACAAAACAAATATCAACACTTTAAACTGCAAGAAAATTTTTCATATCTTCAAAATACTTAATAGTATTTTGGTTATATTGTATTGTCTGGGAAGAATGCTTAAATTTTGGGGCTTTCATTGTCACTCTGGCCGACTTCATAGATCAAACGTCTGATTGAACCGAATTATGAAATTTTCTCTACAAATGACTAGAGCTTACTGGCTGGTAGGTATCAACACGTGCTCTTTTTTCTCTCATTTGTTTTGACTTTTTTCCCTCCTGACTTGATTTGTAGCATTGTAGTTGTTTGTTACTATTCCGACTGGGTGATACACTGAGTCTCTTTAATTATGTTTATTGGTTGTTGAACGGCATGAATATCAAACTTTTAAAACTTCATGATTGCTTTGTCTAAATTCATTACGTTTTCCAAGCCGAATGTGTGTCCATAAATGTCTATGTATATACGTATAGGCGAAGGTACATTGTGACGTTTATCAGCTAGTCGATGTTCACATAAATAAAGATTAAAGGGTCCGGCGCTTGACGAACGTAATGTTTCTCTCAGTTGCCTCAGTTTATTTTGTAAATAACGTTTAGTTTGTCCTCCTTTGTTACTTTGCCATTCTGATTAGCATACATCTGATTTCAGTGGATTCGTTGGTTCGAGTGTGGCAATTAATCCTAAAGAAGCTGTAATTATACCTGAGCATAACAACTTCTATATTGTATATTTATATGTTAGTAGGTACATATAACGTATAATTGGATATATCTGTTTTTCGGTGGCCTGTTTGCTTACCGATCGCCTGAGGGGATAATGAAGGATATTTCACTGTTTCTGTTGTACAAGAGTTGAAAGATATTTTACATGAGCCATCACTTCTGCCTTTGTTCTAGTTGGGACACATTCTGTGATACGATCCCATCGTTCAGGAGTTCCTTTACAGATAGAGCGTATAGCGACTTCCAATTGCTGTTGTTCTATTTTAGTCCAACCATCATTACTTCTTACAGGTTTAGGTTCAACAGATTTGGATGCCGATTCATCTTTCAGTTGTTTAAGTTTCTTTCGACTAATATATGGTTCGTCAACTATGACAACACCTGAAGATAGATCATCATTTGTAGTAAGTTGATTTTCGTCAATTGTTTCGTTAACAGCAAATGATTTTTTTGTCTTAACAAACGTTTGCAAAGCCTTTTCTTTGATGCATGACCAATTATGAGCCCTTCCCCTGAAGAAATGTCTGATTCCTCATAACAGATCATCTGTTTCAAATACTTCCATAACTACATCGTCGTTATTGACTTCTCATTATATGTGTGTTATGTCTATTGCATATGTGTATGCAGTCAGTGGGAATACAAGAATTTAGATGCTCTTTGGGTGCATATGTAATGAATGCAACATTGGTAGGTGCCCTGAACTAAAATTCTTATAGCATTTATAGTCCCGTAATTTCAGTTATATTTTTCAAATATATGGTAAGCTATCCTCTTTTTCACTTTCTAGATTTGGTTCCCGGTTTGTCAATCTTAATAAGGGACATTATTTTAATGAATTTGAGTGTTTTCCAAAACAACAGCTTTATAGTATAATTAGGATCTGGTTATTGAGCAGGTGATTTTCTACCAAATAAAGATCCTAATAATAACTGTCTTTTAAGCACATATAGAACTATAAAAATAACACAACTCTATCATAACTACTGTCCTCGCTTCATGTGATTACTGGAATGAAAATGACCACTGGATGATGCATTAATTGGACTCAACAAGTAAAAGTCAATGAAGATGATTATAAAGAAATTATTCTACATCATGTGATATGCGCGTGCAACAGTGTTCATGGATTTTTCTATACATTTTATTTCTATAACATTTTTGTGCAATCATCATATTAAATAAAAATGCCAAGTGCAGAGTACATCTAGTTATTATTAATCCTTGTGGCTTCACAAACTGAGACCTATCTTATTGGATTATGGGTCTTAGATTTAGTCAGCTATAGTAGCATCAAAAGTCTTTTACTGTTCCCTCTAGTTACCACTGAATAATGCGGACTCCATGGGCAAGTTTTATATAATGTTTTTTTAATTTTAAAGGCCACAGAATTTCAGTTTTTCACTAAATCTCCGATTCTAGCGTAAACTATCGATAGTAAAACAGGAGTGGAGGAGGGTTAGCAGACTTACACTAAAAATCGCCCTTGACTGTTTTTGATCTAGTATGTATCTATCAAGAAACCATAGTACATTTGCATGCACATAGTAAGTGCAAATGGAACGTACCACGAGTTAAATTCTTTGGTGAGGTCCAAAGCAAAAATTATTCATTCACGAGAAAGTCCCTCTTTCAGAAAGAAAAAAAATCTCTTTGAAAAAGTTTAGTGATGATCTGTGGTCTACGTTATTACAAGTTACTTTAGAAATCAGACCATTTTACATTAAATGACAGTAAAATGAAACCTGCCTTCAAACTTTAGATTTTTTGCTTCCAATGCGAACAAATAATAGCAATTTACAGTTCGTAAGATTATTGAACACGTAGTGTATATAACCTATACGTGACTTTAATTGTATTATAGCATTAACTATAGTCAAATAACACCTAAGTTCTAGACATGAAAAGTCATCGAGAATCCGTGTCCTCATTATTCCATGTTCTGTCGTATTAGATTCTCCTATTACACTTAAAGTAGAACTGAATCTTACCAATGATCTGTTGAGGTGAAAAGGGTTATTAGCCTTATAATATTTAAGAATTATATTTTTCTGACCGTCTTGTACTATACCTAACGTTACTTTAATGCCTTGAGTCGGGTTATGTAGGGTTCATTTTCTAGTACAATTATTTTCTAGTTGATGCTTTTTAAACACATTTCAAGATAATAATATCCTTTTCAAGGTCGGAGGATACAAAACAAGAGTCATTTACAGGATGTGGTCTTAGATATGTGCCAAAAGAGTTAGGAATAATTCAGGAGTCAAGCGCTCTGGAGTTCTAGAGTAAAATGTAGGGAAAGGATAGGATTCATTTGTTTTAGAAATCCATTAGCATTAGTAACCTAAGGTATTGCAAAAAGTTACCCCAAATCTTTTTTCCATATAAGAAATAACGATGTCGAAATTTCCAAGACTGTGTGCAGCAGCTGTATCTCCAATGTTTACGATTAACGTTTTGTGTTTACTGTTATTAAATGAAAAGATGTTTTTAGGTCTCCCGGAGATTCGCAACATTTAGTATATCTTAAACACCCCCTCCGCCGAAAAAATTTTAAGTTCATCCAGGTGCATTTGGACTTGAAACCTTAGGGCTAACAATACGTCAACAATAAAAGTTTATATGGAGTCCTTTATTAAAAAGCACCTGAAAACCCTAAATGTAATGTTCTGTGAAAATCCGTTCAAAGAGGTAATATTCGAGGAGTGTGCATTGTTAGCTCTAAATATCTTGTCTCAAGTAAACTAATTAATGTAGTCAAGACTCCGAGACTATGGTGGAAAGTACTTGACGTGAGATGGGGTCGTGGCAAATGGTAACGTTTTGTGATCAATGATGATCACAAGTTTTCGGCGTCCGATGAGCGGTTGAAAATATTATTCAACAGTGCTCAGTTAGTAGCATCACGCCAAAAGTTCTATGCTTTGATTTGGTACATCGTAAAAAGTATCAGTCAGTGTTTGTATACAGTTGAGGACTACTCGATTAGTAAGTCGGATATATCTGCAGCTATTCTGATAGGTGTTGTAGGTTTGTGTTGTACCAGAAAAGTTATGGCGTTATTGTGCTCTCTAGTATAGTAGAGGCTTTCTTTGTTCCTTTATAATCATAATTGTCATTTAGTTTGCTCTGAGTCTGTCTACTAGCTTTTTAAAAGGGATAAAATGTTTAGTAAAGGACGCCTCTAGATGCTTGCCAATCCACTGAAGGCTATCAGATGGTTGACTGGCAGTTGGTACCAAATATTCCGGAATTGCCGAGACCATGTTTCCTGATAATGGGTACCATGAGTGTCAATAGTGAATCCAAGGAAGTTCTCAATAAGTTAATCAGAATAGTTTAACTGGTCTTAATAGTAAGTCTTATCTACAACACCAACACTTGTGATAGTAAGCGCATACTATCCAACCAAATAAATACTTGGTAAAACGTTTACAACAGCAACACAAGTTCACTGACCTTGGTATGATACAAACAAATCGAGGCAAATTTTCGGTAGTTCAAAACGCATGATGGCTATCAAAATAACCAATCTACGAAGAAATTTCGAACGTCTATCAACAGATAGCGATTCAGTCTGATAAAATCCAATGGTGTCAACATGTCGGCTTCCTTTAATGAAGTCTTAGGAGTTTGTGCGATTTGGTATTTCCGTATGTTTATCGAAATGCCATATTGTTGAAGTTTCACAACTGTTATGTTAAGATGTCTTACATATGTTTCTTCATCCCACTATCCTACTGAGCTGTCGTCAATATAATCATGGACATAGTTGAAACCAGAAAACACATTATTTTTGTAAAGCTGACATGTTCGAGCTGCATTTCTCAATCTAAAGGACGCTCAAAGAAATATATGTAGGCAAAATCAAGTTGTTAGGGCTACCTTAGGAATGTTGCTTCTGGATATGGGGATCTGAGTGAATGCCCTTATCATATCGATTTACCAAGATATAGTCATATCCTATGACGTAGCCGTCAAGTCGTACATGTCAGTAAAAAAATAATATTCTGGTGCCGTTTGGGTGATACGAAACAAGTAATCACCAGCTGGACGCCAATTATTGCTATCATTTAGGAGATCATGGCCCTTCTGTATAAATGGGTTGTTCTTAGTACCATCCTATTATCTGATTCATTTCGAATTTTCTTTAATTATCCAGGTAGCAATTAATGGGCCTTCGAGAATGCGAGTTGATCAATTACTATGAAGTGAACTGTAACATCGTGGATTATCCATAGCAATTTCGTCTTTATTCTATTTATTTAGAAAAACTTGCCAAGCACTGACTAAATTTAAGGGTCATTTAAAGATTCTAAACAAACAGGACATAATCTATGACTTGGAACAGTAATTCCCTGAATTGATAGCTTAGTGCTACTGTCAATTTGTTTTTTTTTCTAGGGTTCACGAGCAAGTTGTGGTAGCTTGGTAAATCAGTGCACAAGATAGGTGTTTTCACATCGGCTATAATGAAATTTCAAAGTATGGGTTTTCGTTAACCTGTAGGACGAGCAGACCACACATTTCGTCGACCATCTTGAATGCTCGTTAACGTCATGTTATTGAAAGACGACTAGATAAAAACAGTCCTGAATATGGGACACCGATTAATCTGAATCATGGGACTCGTCGCAATGTAGCCTGTGCCGGTCTGTTTGTAACTCTTCATGTTATTATTCCTATAAACACACCCTAACCACGATCTATTTTAGTATTAATCAAGAAGCTTGGAAACCCCGGTTAGCGTGAGCAAGGCTATTAGAGTGGTCAGAAAGTACATGTTTACCCATGTCGATTGCTGCACCACACCACTTATTGTGTTATAGGTATTAGGGTAAATAAGCTGCCCTGCAAATAAGCTAGCATGACTAATGGTAGAAACCACTTAGTCTAGTCCCAAAAACTCTCATCTGAGCAATTTCTTTTCTGCTTACCGTCTTTAGTCAAGTGTGGTTTCGCGATGGTGATCTAATGAAATTACAAGAAAGGACGACAACTTCTTTGTCAGTGTTAACAAGGTAGTAATCGTGTGATACTACATCAGTCATAAATAACAGGTAGTTGTTTCCACTGACTAAAGTTGCTGCTCATTTTTGACGACGAAATTAGTTACCCATTATTTCAACCAGGGATTTGGTAAACAACAAATATCCGTACACTACTTAGATACTGTACCATAGGTATTGTGGTGCCAACACCAATTTCGAGTTTCTTTGACTTTGTCAAGATGGAGACCTCTGGATTGAAAGATTACTTTACTGAGAATTTCTGGATAAACGTTAATGATGTATGTCAAAGAAAATGTGCAAATTTGGTGAACATTTTAGTCATTTCGTTATCTGTCTCATCGGACCTTTCTATGACCAAGTAAACGTGATTGTCCTGTGTCCTAGTGACCTGTAGAATTTAGTCTGTATAAGAGGCTAGTTTATTTGATGATGATTGAGTTGCTTCCACTTGGTGTCGCGTCATTACCTTATGGTGATGTTTGGTGTAACACCTACAGCTTTTTGTGCCCCTGAAAAAACAAGGTCAATATCAGAGCCTCTACAACTATTAATCTAGGAAACTACTTACTGCTACAAATGTATTAACCTGTCGGTACTTAATAAACAAATGACTAAAGGAGAACAAGGTTCGAAGCATTAGACTCTTAAAGAAGGGTTGACTTAAACCTTAAGTAAGCAGACTACCGCAGACATTATTAAAGAATCAGGTTTAATGTAGCCAAACAATTTGTGCTTATCTTTAATCTCTTTATTTAGTAGAGAAGCAAATACTCATCAAGACTTTCCTGGAAGAAACTGAAGTGCATCCCTGTATATGAGCAAGTTACTTTTGCCGTGTAACCAGAGCAACTTCTAATGATTGAACTCACGAATGAGAAGAAATCAGAAGGCGATGAAGGATGCAAGAGAAGTTATATTTGATCGTAAATAGAGCGTCAATCCGGTTTGGCGAACTAGATAGATATGCTTCCTAAGGTGCATCGTGTCACGATCTGGTGGTGATGCATGACCAAGCGCCTTTTATTAGTCGTGTTCGCTAAAACAAACGTGGTCAGCATCAATGTCGAGAGCCTATGTAACTATTCGTTTCGGGGATTATTAACGACTACAAAACCAACACCTCTGACCTTAGGTGTTCTGACCTAGACAAATAGGCGCCTATTACGGAGATTTCTCCTAGTTAGTATTTTATTCTATATGAAATACGATGAGGTGGATTCCGTATGAAGAGAACATAAAATGGGCTGTGGGTAAGCGAATAAGTTTAAAAGGTGGCTTTATGTCTAGTTGTTAACCCATTTCGGAGTGATACTTGCAATAAACTTGACATTTCTATTGGCGATGACGTATTTGTTTTGCGACAGTGTGATGGTAAAGCTCTCATAATATCTTAATTTTGCCCTAAGAGTGGTTTTATGGATTTAAAATGAACGTATCCTCGAAGTTCGGTGTGTTTCCCAAGGCATGTGTTGCGTTTAAACAGGAGGAATTATCAGATGGTGTAAGTGCTGAATTGCAGATGATGGCAGAAAAACTGATATCAATGTTTGTTGTAAGTCAACATGAAGTTATATTTGTTCCAGTCAGGAAAGTATGGCAGAATGAGCAAACAATATATGGCATTCCTTGAAGTCGTTGGTTTGAAATATGCACTTTCTGGAAGAATTACGAAGGTATTTTTATTAATTAAGAGTTGATTTTTGCAGTTTGACATTATTGCCAGTCTAAAAAAGCTTCATACACATATGTCCATGGTGCAGAGGTAACTTCGTTCTGTCTGTATAATACCATCTAGTAAACTTTTTCTGCCATTTATTATTCGGGATGAGAATTTTAAGTACGTCAATCCCTTTCTCATATCTCCTATCGACTTACACTGGAAACACAAAAAGTTAATAAAAGAACTTGAAGACTTAGAAGTGAGTTTCTGATGTTTTTAGAAAACATGGCTGTTTTTCCCGTTGGTTTACCATGTAGGTGATTTGTTTTGATTTCAAACTAAGAATTCTCTACTTATCTTTGTACTACTTTATGATCATAACATGCCTTTCTAAAAGCTTAGAAAGCTTGTCGATATTTGTCGCTTGGAAGTTAATATTCTTATTACTTCGTAATCTGAAATGACGTTTAATAAACATTTGCTTTGAATTTTGAGAAAATGGCTTATTATACTTAGTCAAGACGTACTTGTTGGTGATTATGTTGTATCAGCTTTATGTTTAGACGATAACTGTTTGCTAGGGGTTTTTTGTTCATAGTGTCTGTACTAATTTATTAATCAAGTGAACTTATGTGTACACGTTTTACCACCGTCCACTCATTGGTGCAGGTGAAGTCAATCTAATGCATTATCAAAACCCTGACATAAATTAGAATACGATTTTGGTAAACTCTTTCTCGATCGTGTGTAGTAGAAATACTAACAGACCTTGATTTTGTAACATATAAAAAAAACTATTAAGTAAATCAGTCTACTATCTATAACTTAACGTTAATATTACTCTCCATGTAGTCCTTAACATTTGAATATCAGCATTTATTATTATCCACTTATAGACCAAACTACCTAGTGCGAACATTGTGCCTCTTTTTTTAAGATAAAATGCGTTGATTCCTGACCAAAGGTTTATATCATAAGCTACCATAAATAGATTTGAAAGTGAAATTTAGAGACGTGATCAGCGTTTAACATCGTTCATCTTAGTTTATATGGATCTCCAAACTAGATAACCTAGCAGTTAAAACAGTTTACATTCAACCGACAGGTGTCAGGTTCAAATTTTGCTATACCTTCTGTTTAGCCAGTCAAATAGTATTTATAGTCCTGATCCCTATGATGTGTCTCATAGCCGAGTACACAAATCCATACTTGAGATGAATAAATAAACCACATCATTGAATATGATCAGTATTTTCGAAGACCGAGTGATTCAAACTGTTCAGTAGTATTGTAACTTGGTGAAATGCACATATTTTGCTAGTGATTTGCTTACCTCCATATAAATTTACTCTGACAAACACTTCATTTATGTTTCTTATTTTGTTAGGGTGTTTTCCTTATTCAAGACTGCGTAGTCAAACAGTTACGTTACTTTTATTACTATAAATTTCTATTTAAAGCCTATTACTCATAATGTAACTGGTCTTCTTTTGATTTACATATATTCTTACCCTATTTAATCAGCTCTCTGCTCAGTGTCCTGCATATCATCCTTTCAATCTGCGTATTCGTTTTAGAAATTTACCTAAAGGATTTTTAACAATGTATTTAGTGAGTCAAGTTTTACAAAGCCCTCAGAATCTAGTCAGTTCACCGTCTAATCTTATTCCAAACGTTGATATGAACTTTACTGGCAATGAAAATTCTAACTGTACAAATTTTACCTCGTACAATTATGGCCAAGATTCGCATGAAAGTTACATTGTTGGTACGAAAAGTCTTTCAACTACTGAATTACAACCAACATCAATGCTTATGCGTTTAACCGAAGATGTCACACTTGATGGCAGTGCTAAGGATAACTATGAAGTTATTTTTACGGTAAGTTAAATGGTAGGCGTGATTTTTTTCACACTTCTCTAAAATTTTGTATATCATTGCTAAAATTTTCTATGTATTCTTAACTTTCCAGTTTCCGATAAACTAGAGTACCGAAAGTTTTCTGTCTTTGGTCCTTATATTGTTTAGTAATTTGCTTTGCATTAATTCACGGTTTGGAAATATAATCTTTCAATCGATTAATAATGCACAGGTTGTCAATACTTGGTTATGTATTGCTTGTATGAGATGTGACCAATCGATGAATAACGTTGAAGTTAGACATGCGTTATTACATTGAAATGATAATTAGATAACGAAGCTCCACTGAGTTATTTAGAATGTTTTTAAGTGTGCTAATCGTCTGTTAACCAGTGACATGCTTTGATGACTAACATAGTAGTAGATTAAAAAGTTTTGAGTGGTCAGATCAATACATTCACACCAGTTAATGGGATCGTTAACTGTTAATTCGGGTGTTGTCAAGCGGTATCACCTATTTTGGTTAAAATCTAAGTGATCACCATAGTCTGTGTTCGAAAAATTTGAGTCGTTTATCTCTAAATCTAGTATAGTATCGGGTATGTGTTTAGTTTTTACGTCTGTAAATCTAACAGACCGCAAACCAAAAAGTAGGATTATTCCATAAAGTCATTGACTGTTGGGTTATGTGGGTAGGCACAGACTACCTGGGAGTGGAGGGGGGTAATCAGCGTGATTATCATGACCAGCAATTCGGGAACGTCGGGTAAAATGACCAAAAATTAGTTGCAGTAGTATGGATATATATATTCTTTATCTACTAATAGTTCCTGAGTTTCAAAATAAGTTTGTCTTTTTTATTCCTATCTTCTTCTTTAGTCTACTCCCATATGTCTAACCCATTTTGTTTACCATATATTACTAGATATGTTGTCATGTTTTGTAATTTAGATTAGTGTTAGTTTACCGAATCATATGATCAAGTAAACAATAATACAGTCTCTCTCTTCATATTTCTAACTTAACTCTAGTTTCTGGACTATTCGTAAGGGCTTAATAACCAATAAATATTAAAATAAATTGAGTCGGATTCAAACGTCTTATCATTTGTCATGTTTCGCAATTTAGGTTGGTTTAATTGTTCCCTCACTCAACACATGTTTCTAATGACATACACTGAAAGAGCGAAATTAGATTATTATTATTTTAAGTCCTTGTATTGTTCAAGTCAGTAGCAATGATCATTGCCTTGACCACAAGTACATACATATGGAGCTATTTTTACTATCATAGATGTAATGGTTGGTTGGCTGTTTCGTGGCATGTTAGGATTCTCTTCTTATTACTTCTCTTTGAGCAGTTGGGTGGAGTATAGTATCACTAGACACCAAACACCAATCGTCGTAGACCAAAACCTAATTCATTGACAGGTAGTTGGTTATTGTTCATTTGTTCCAAATTCTTCTCAATACAATCTACTCAAGCTATTCTCTTATCACTTTTGTTTTCTGAAGAACGTCGAGCCATTCAAATATAAGGAGAAGCGTATATTACTGTTAGTCGCGTTGACGCGTATTGGACCAATGCATTTAAAACGTGCGAAATCCGGCGGAAAATCAACGTCTTCTAGTGTTAATGACAATAAATCGCAACAATACAGTTCAATGCTAAAGCGTCCAATTGGTGTTTCATGTTTAGATATCACTTCTTCAATTGTATCTTATTTTGCTCGTTATCAATCTTTTGATTGGGAATATGGCAAAACAATTAAAGATGATAATTCTTTATTGGATCACAAACGTATTGTGAATTTCAAATTGTACGTTCCTTTAGCTCTAGGAAAATTGCTATTAAGATAGTTTGCTCGTATCTACATTGTTTTTGTTTTAATGAATTATTTGTCACTGAAGTGTAGCAATATAAAATTAAGGAGTTATATATATATATATATATATATATATATATATATATATTCATGTTGCATTACTCTGATAACTGTGATTATCTTATTAGTTTTTAGAATTCATTATTCCGAATTACAATTACGAAGTAACACAGTAAAAACTCAGTAGTATTATTATTGTCGTATTGTATTTCTTAGCAGAAGAAGCACCAGCCTACAAGCCGTCCGACCATGAATATATACTAGGTCGTATCGAAATACCAATGTCTTAAAAGTTTGTAAGCGTAATGGGGTGAAACTCCGCCTGGAATTCCTCTAGAGTAGCTGCTGGTCCCAAACTCGGATAAAGGATGAAGGTTGGACATAAGGTTATCGACCCCATCCCGTAAAAAACAACCTTGCTAACCAGAAAAAACCTTTTTAACTATTTTAACTGTGCCCTGGGGTAAGAATGGAACAACTAATGGCATGTGAGGAAAATAAATACCAGATTCGCATGCTACACCAAGGCAATCTGATAAAGAGAGTGTGTAGGCAAACACACATATAACAAGATATATATGGATTATAACACATAGTGCAACGTTTATGAAAACACCATTGCTTAAAGTGCACATGAGTTAAATGACTGTCTAGGTTTTTATGAACTGATTATTGATAATCGCTACAGTAACTTCTTTAAGTTTGATTTAAAGAAGTGCTTTGTAGACTTCTTGCTGAGCGATGGCTGTGATTGAAGTGTTTGATTTCCAGCCTCAATCCGGACGTCGTTTCATTTACCTTAGTAGTAACGCTAGCTTCCTCAGTTGGAGTGTGATTCAAAAGTGAGTAGATGGATCGGCACTTGGCAGATAAATTTATGTAACATTCTTAGTCATGCTTCAGTTTATTTTATTTCTAAATGTTAAATACTGGATTGCGATTCATGTTAAAGAGTTTATACGCTACTGACTTCTGTGCACATGTTAGTATAGCACAGTATCATACGCCAGACGAAGACAATAGAAATATAACCTTGAACTGAAAATCCTAATGAAGACTATACTCTGTAGTACAGAAGCATTCCCCTATTACATGAACTAGAAAATGACTACAAATAACAGATGCAATACACTTGTTGAACAGTAAGGACGTCGTATACGTCTTCGGCTATTACGTAATAATCTTCTGCACTATTAGTACATTATTCATTTTGAACTTAATTTCTAGAACTGGTGAACAATTTCTGCCTGAAGCATTATTACGTGCAATTAATGATACACAAGTCTTATCTTGGGGTGGCAGTCAAAATTCTGGTTATCCTGATATGGATTTGACAACAATTTTAAGTATTCCAAGTATTTCACTGGATTCATCAGAAGTTCCAAAATTGGAGGTTCATGAAATTGCAGTATTAAATCCTTTAGAAACTCAAGCAAGTTAACTTTAACCACTACTTTTCCTTAATTTTATGTTCATAATATTTTAATACACGTTTAACTAATTTAAGGAAAATTGATTATGAAGGCTTCTAAAATTTTTTTTCCATTAAGGTGAATCTTAACTCCATTTATTATATATATATATATATATATATATATATATATATATATATATATATATATATATATATATATATATATATATGCCAGGATGCATTCATTACGCTTTAAACTATTACTATTGTCTGAGAGTTACCTATACTACCTGGCTGCTCAAACAATGGTACATTCGTGTTTATAAACTGGCGATCTTTTAATTAAGTTGACCAATCTTAATTTCATAAACACCACTGAGCCAGAACTGCACTCCCATCCACTCTACGTTTTTCTGTCAATATCTTTAGACTTAGTTGTACTTAGTCGTTAAGTTGGATTATGCAGTGAAACATACGAATGATATTGTATAGTCTTCACTAGTGGAATTCTAATATTCTTTCCGTGTTGTATGAGTTCAGCTTGCCACTCTTTATCCTACTATAGGTGAACTGTGTTGTTATGCTAATTAATCCTTATTATAAGCCTGTCTGGCAATTCATCCAACAGGACTTGTGCAATTAAATCACCAAAAAATAGGGCGACACGGTTAATTTTAATCTACTTTTTAACATATTTTGATTTCGATATAATTTATTTGTTATAAATCAGTTTATACATAAAATGTCCGCAAAACTTACTAAATGGCTTTAGATTTTAATTTAAGTCGCTCACGTAGCTGTTTAATTTTAACATTTGCGCATAATTGGATATAATCGTCGACTAACATTAAATAGAATGAAAGATCAGGGGATTTATGTAACTGAGTTTTTTAAAAATCGAGGATACAGTGAATTTATTCAGTTGCTTAAAATCTTCGAATTTGATGCAACTAAATGACCTACAATTTCGTGTGAACTGTGCTTTAAATTGCAAATTTATATTTACCGACAAAAATTACACACTATCCGACTGCACAAACCGAATTAGATGGAGCAAGGTTTCGAACCTGTAACAGTTAAATCACTTTTACATTCAAGTCTTTTGAAATGTTGAGTAACACGCCACAGAATTGGTCACACTGGTACAAGTACATTGTCCCCTTGTCTTCCTGTATATATTTATTCCCATTATTTCTTTGTACTTACTTATTCGTGATGCTTCGAACTATATTCCTAATGTCCAGTCTATCTCATTATATACATATAATGTAGAACCTGGTACATATATGCTGTGGTTCAAGTCGCCACACCAAGTTAGCACAACAACATAAATACCAAAGCAGTATAAGTCGTAGTAACATCACTGGTAGTATAGAAAGACTTGATATAGAGAATATAATCCAAGAAGGAATAATTAATCCATGGAGCGTCTCACGATTTAAAGAAATACACCTGCGTCATTGCAACGGATTACGAGCTATACCCCCTAGAGTTTCCCATCATTATTTAAGATAATATCGCGGACTTTAACCAAGTAGTCTGCACCTGGCAACACAACTTAGACCAACAGTTACGATGTCGGAAGCTGATGGTATGTTTTGGTTCGGTAGTCCTTTATTTTCCTCCCGAGCCACCCTACAATTATTTATCATCGCAAGTGGAGGTAATCGGTGATTGGGCATACGTTATGCATGTCTCAGCCACCTAAGTAAGTAAGGATTTACAACCTAATCAACTAATGTGCAATTTATCCCTAACACCCTGTATTTAACTTCGACATTATCTCGCTGCTCCCAACTGAAATGAGCAGCGTTTCAAAGTCTATGATTCCCTTCTAAATTTTATAGGTCCTGTGACACATCTCTATATAAAATAGATTAATTGCTCCTCAGTATACACGTCCTTTGATTTGCAGATAAGCTAGATAAATGCCAAAATCACTTCCACCAATCAGCGTTCTTTAGAAACCTCTAAGACAATTATAGAGAACGATGGATTATACGTCAAATATTGATTCAATAATGAAAGATTTTGTTGCCATCAGCTTCCGAAATCTGAGCGTCATAAATAATCTTGTTTTCTGTACATACGCTAATCTTGGAAATATATACATACTCAGATAACATTGTCATCTTTGGTGAAGACGCTGATAAAATTCAGTTTTTGGTAACTTTGGTCTGGTTCCGAATACACTTCCCTCACCTTGAATGTAAATTGTCGCTTCAAGACTGGTCTACGTCAACACTTTAACGTAGGTAACTAACTGAAGTAACTGAGCTCATCGACCACTTCACTTATCTTTAAAGTCTGATCAACGCCGATGAGTTGGCGTCCATCGAAATCTCGGCACAAATCCTAAAAGCTTGTTTGGCTTACTTACGTCACCTATGGCACAGACAAGATGTCCGTTTATCAATTAAAGGACAAGTCTGTTACGTAGCGCTCTGTTATACTTTACCGAACGGTTGCGAAACGTGGCCATTAAGAGTTGATGATATTCTCAAGTTACTAGTATTTGACCCTAGATGTTGTCGAAATATAACCTGCACTTGCTGTGACCACCGATAAAGTAATTTTAAAGTAAGGCACAGGATAATAGAAAAAAATGATAACTTAGTTAGTAATGTTATGAGTTTTTATTAACTGAGGTAGCTGGGGTATGTATTGAGTATGTTCAACATCTATTTGTCTCGGCGCATGATCATGGATGGCATAGGCGTAGGTTGTAAGAAAGCTATGAGTGACCAAACCAGATTTGACATCAGTATCTGAAGTCATTGACTGTCGATTTTAGTCTTGTTAGTTAATACAACCTGTTATGTCGCGACAAAACGCCTACTGCTATATGCGAACTAACCGCAACTCTAATCTGCAAATTTGTCTGCGCTAACTGTTAATTGCAACGGTAATCAACAACTCGATAACTGATAACCCACCCCAAGCCAAAATCAAGAAGACACGAACGCAGCACTAGGAAGATTCCATTCTATTATATCCCAACTCTGTATATATAGTTACAAAAGCGACCTTGTAGAAATTAGAGTAATTAGCACACTAAAATGACACTACAACCAATCACAATTTACAAGGCCCGAGCGGAGGAAAGGAAGAGCAGTACCGGTTACGGCTTACTTTACAATTAAATAAAAAATAGCAAAATTGCGAATAATTACATAAAAAATAACTAGTTTCTTCTCTTCTTAGCACAACCTACTTAGTTGAAGTTCTCGCTGTTATCTTGACCGATAATTGGAGACCCTTGGTGACATGGCTCAGAATCAGCGACAGTGATAAAATTACATTCAACCTTTGTCTCCTCTTACATTCTGAGCTTAAAGTTTTTTTACCATCCTTTCCACGAACCACCTTTTCCTCCCCGTATCATATTCTGTCTGGACCTTTTCTTTCTACCACTTATGTAACTACTACTTCTATTAATTTGGTATCTATCTTGCTGTACTAGTGAAGTGTGTCAATTTGAACCGATGCACATTTGTGCCTGGTTCTGCGTTGTACATGACACATATTTTCATGCCATTTGATTTGTTCTGCGTTAAAAAGTAAATTTCTAGGGACTAAACAGCAGTTAAAAAGTAAATGGGCAAAAGTTTGCGCATAAGACGTTCCAGCTATTTATTGAAACTTCACTTAATGTGCTAATCAATAAGAATTTATTTATCACGAAGAAAGAAAGTCAGTTTGTGAGAAAGCAATCATTTTGAGATGAAGCAGTTCATTATTTTAATGTAATACTATGATTGACTTATGTCTGTACAATAAATTGTTAAAATATATTCACGGTGTATGACCTTTAATCATTGATTAAGATCTACGCATATGGATTTTACTTATGATAGGTATTTCAAAAGTATAATTGTATGCTGTTTTGTATAAAACAAAAGCGACAATAGTCACTCATTATTATCTAGCATTTATTTTTACAGCTGGTGACTTTGTAGTTCCAATAACAGTTTTACAACAGATAAATTATTTTAACCACCTTCACCTGCACCTTGTAGACAGCCTAGTAGTCTTCAGTTAAACAATGTATCATGTACTTGATATGTAAGTTACATTTATTCGACTCTGTCAACTAGTCCACAAACCCTGTTTATAATAACGTATCAGCTTCACTTTCACAATCTACTAAAATAAATGTACAGTACTTACTTAGTTTGATATTTAATTTCGATGAAGCCACCATACCTAGTTAAGGAAATTTGATCTTTGTGTTAAGTTCATACGTTATTGATGTGTTTTATCGAACATATCAATGTATCTTATGATATCTTTTAATTACTTTCCTTTCATAAAACGACAACAAATCCAACCAATTAACAAATAAAATATAAACAAACGTATCATTTATATTTAGCCATTAAATCGTGATGCGCTATATGTGCGCCGTTATGCATCACCTTACTTTAACCATGCAATCATGAATAATGGTATTACTCAACCACGACGTGAACTTTATGTAACTTTAATTTCTGGAAATTTCTCTAAAGGGAATAAAACTAGAGAGCATAATATTGAAGTGGAAGTCAGTGTTATAGATAGCAGTGGGAATGGGGTGAGTGATATTATTTTTTCTCTTTTATCTGATGTCATTTCTCTTTCTTACTATGTTCAATACATTCGTTTTAGTTTCATTTGATATCATCATTACTTACATCACGCGGCTGTGATATGTATGGTTCATCCACAAGCGTTAAATCATTTTTTTCTGATAACCACGTTTGTAAACACAACCGGAAGTATTTACCTGGGTTGCAAGTTTCCTGTTTTTCACAAAGCGAAAATAACAGCTGTAACAGAATAGTATGAGTTCATATATTTTGTGACACCTGTTCACTTGTGTCTATAAACTAGAAACAATGATATATATGTGTTTGTAATTTCTCATTGTTGAATTGATTAGTTTCTGTTGCCACATGATCATCCTAAGTGGATCGCTTCAATATAGTTTTAGTACACACGTTCAAAATGTTTTTTATATGGTTAACAGTTGCATCTAGGATACATGTTCCGCCCTGCTTGGAACTCAGAAGAGTTTACCTGCATCACATTATTAATGTTCACAGGGACTTCAACTCAGTACTTTGCTTCTCAGACGTCAACGCGTTATCCATTAACTTATTCAACAGGTATTGAAATATTTGTAGGGGTTTTTAGCTTCCCACTGTAAAGCTAAAGGTATTGGATGTTGCGATTGCATCCTGCTGACTAGTCCCACGTGAAACAAAACTTTCTTACTGGATTCCACTGCTAGCCAAATCCTAAGTATACTGAAACATTACTAATTAATAGTAAAATCGAAAAGAGTGAACATATTTCATTATTAGAAAAGTTTCAATTCAGGTTAGTGTTGATGTAAATATAGATTAGTGAAAAGACAATTATCGATGAAGCCATTCGTACAATTGTTTAGTTATATACTAGCTCTGTGAACATGATAGATCAAAAAATTGAAAAAGGTTTGGAGACACTAATGTTATATTCATGTTATTTGGTATGTAATACAAAATACAAAATATAAGTGATTGACTAGCTAAGTAAAGCCCACATAAGAAGCTAGAAAAAACATCTAATTAAGGATGCGGAGACAGTAAATGCTACGCGATCGGTTGCTGGAACACTGAAGTCACCAAGGCAGTATAAGACTGATGTCAACGTCCTTTTCGGACACATAAATTATATTAAAATCTCATATCCATCGCATTCGACTACCGCTGTGAACAATTCGTTTAATATAAAGATAATAACTTAACAGTTATATAAGTCCTTTATAAACGCCCTTTTGTTCCCTCACTTTTTTCTTTTAAACTTTTCACAAATATGAAACCATGGGATCTGCTCTAACTCCTTGACAGTTATCGTATCCTTTAATTATTCTACACTAGTATCAACTTGAATGTTAGCCAATACTTATATAAAGTTTTCGTCTGCGCACTGAGGAGAGTCACTTGGGTGATTAATGGAGACTCAATGGTTACAGGATGGATCATGATGACCATCTGCTATTTTGTTTAGACTGTAACCTATTTCTGGTCAACTTTCCACACAGTCATCGCTGATCAGCTATCTAGCCTCCCTCTGCTGCGATCCAAACTTAGACCTTGCGATTAAATTATGGCTTTCATATTGTGTTCAAAACTACCGTTTATTTTGGAATACCTATATGAACTCTGATAGTAGTCTAGTTAACACCATAATATTCTTTCGTCTTAGTGACCAACAAGCATCTTGCCTTATACAGATTGACACATACAAAGTGGTTGCAGCGTATTTTGTAACCTGATAATATCAAACTGGATTAAGTTCAAGATTGGCTGGTAGTTCACCGAAGAGTCTAGATGAACATTGGTTTCATTTACGTGACACCATAAAATTTCCGGATCACTCCTTTTGCAGCCTGTGAAACATTGGGCTTGTAAACACAATCTCGTGATGTAAGTCAGACCGTAAAAAGTCGGGTTTACAATCTTTCGACATAAGGTGTCTTACTCTATGCTTGTAAAACCTGGTCTCTCTGTGTTCGGTCATCGATTTCTTTGAAGTATTACTGACATGTGACGGTAACATTATGTTAATAACGCTGATTTCCGGTGACATGTATTTGGTTACAGTGATGGTAATTTTACTGATGTGGCTATCTTCAGCACCGGTCTCGGTTCGGTCATGTATTACACATATTTCGGTGGCTCTTACTCCGTACATCATTTACCAACCCTAGGATTGGGTTTAGAAAAGTAAGATGTGGTCAGTGCATGACATAATGTTGTAACCCGGTAAGTGACATGGTTCAGAATCGGACACAATGGCGCAGATGTTTTCCACTCATTGTCCTCCTTTAAATCATGATCTTAAAATTATTCCATGTTTCCCTTCACTCTCCATCTCTTTTTTTCATGAACTATATTCTGTTTGTTCACTTTTTTTGTTTTTATTATTTTTACCACTGAAGTAACTTCTACTTCTACCATGTGATGTTAATCTTGCTGTGCTTTAGAGGTATGAGAACTTGAACCGATGCACACATGTGCCAAGTTTTACGTTGATCATACATACATACAACACGAAAAAAGCTCTACAAGATTACCTTTTGTCTGTCCACCATGACTCCCTGATTGGGTTCCTAGATGTGGTGCAATTCATTGATGCAAGACTTTATCGTATATGGGTCACAATGGAAGCTATTTGTGATCCTATAGTAATTTTCTATTAAACTCTTCATAAAAGTACAATTATCTTCGTCAATAGAAAAAATGTGTTGGCAGTATTTTGCACCGAAATATATCTATTTTGTAATCGCGTTGTTAAAATATTTATCTTCTGATTGTAATCTTCCTTCCTCTTATTTCTTCACAATATTGTCTTTCTATTTATATCACGTACAAATTGTTTATTTATCTATTCTACATTTCCTGCGTTCGGTGCATTATCAGAGCATCAAGTACTTTGTTAGGATTTTTGATAGCATACATTTGCATTTATATATAATTTCATCTAGTTTATTTTGCCGGCTATTCTGTCTTGTTTTACAGATTTCCCCATGAATTCTGACGTTCCTGAGTTCAGTCCTAGTTTCTTTAAAATTATTGCATTGCTTTCGTTTATTCACTTATGTTAAAGATCTTTTTGTTTAACTGGCATAACGAAAATTAGTGACGTAATGGTTATCTAAAATTGTACTTTATATGTTATGTAAGGTCGATGATACTGTCCTGAGTCCTAAAACAAAGCAAGTAATTTTTGTAGGGAATGAAGATAACAAAGTAATGTAAGGAAGTGTGTTTCCATAATAATAGCTAATCCTATGTTATATTCCGTCCTGGTTTAGACACTTTGATGTACACTATATCCCTTTCACATTTCTGGTAACAGTTTGAAAATATTACGGCACTATGTAAGATTTCTATCGATGCAATTGTAGGTACATAGTCCTATAAAAGTATTTACGAAATAAGTTTTGTTAGGACTTCATAACACCCATGTAAATGGGAAAAGAGCGAAAATGACTCCTATATTGATGCTAAAAGCTATAATAAACCTACAGAATAAACATTATTAACAATTATCGCTTATTCAATGTCATACTTGCTGTTAATTTCTTCACAGAATGTTCAGTATTGCGACAAGATATCTGTTTTTGTGTCTATCAACAAAATTTTATGATACGTTCTATTGAATTACAAGTTTACTCAAATAACATATCTGACACATTTATATCATTGTAAATCATTCTCTTTTTCAACGAATGGTCAAAATAAAAATCATTATTGTGTTTCCGCTTTTGTTTTTCAGTATTATGCAAAAGTTTCTAATGCTTACATAATAATATGAGAATATTGTGATATTTATACTCATAGCTAATCAACTAACTAATTCGAAAACAGGAAAATGTATTGCAGTGTTTTCAGTTTTGACGGATGGATGGCCAAAAACTATGTATATTCAATTAATATTTCTTATGTATTCTCCATTATTTGTTGAAATTATACTTTGTTGAAATTATAGACGTAAGTAAACTATTGGACATCAGCTCAGTAGTTTATAAGTTGGGCGCTCGTTGTGGGATCTAATGGTTTGATTCGATCCCTTGTGGAGTTGTGAATGCACACCCCTGAGGAGTCACATACCACAACAAAATAGCTTAGTATTGCTTCCTAGTCTTTATTAATCGTTTAAACAAAGTCATTTTGTGACATAAAACTTAAATACAATTTTGTGTATTCTTTTAGTTTAATCTTAGTAACTCACCCGAACGCTTTTTACCTGTACATAAATCTGTTGTATACTATCATAAAAATCAACCATATTGGAGTGAATTATTTACAATCACTTTACCGTATTCACAAATTGAATCTCCTGGGATTACAACAGCAGCAACGACAACAATCAATAATGTTAATAATCATCTTTGCAGCGATGATGGTACTCCTGGGAGATGTGATCATGATTTACAACATCAACATTTATTTAGTCCAAATCCTACTTATCCTGGGATGTTAGCTGGTGTTCACCTAAGATTTTTATGTCGCCATCGATCAACCGGACCAGGTGGTAAGTAGTGTAGGAGAATCGTGGTAATAATAATTCAATACTATGTTGTTGTTTAACTACCCAGTGACTTAAACTTTGTACTGTGCTTTAAATTAATCTACTATGCAAGCACTGTAAAGATGAAATGTTCATCTTCATCAGGTCCGCAAACATACATATACTCATCAGCATACAACTTAACTTGAAAGCAGATTTCGATTCCTTCAACTGACAGGTGATTGTCATCAACAAATCTACAAAAAACGTACAAAAACTTTATGAAAGCTTTCTACCTTAAAATTATCGGTCGCGTCAGAGCTTATGGTAAACTATTATCTGGATTGGCAAACTTAAATTGAGTTCGTCAAGCATGCCAATTCTTTCCATTTTTATGTAACTTTTTCATAGACATGCTTTTGGAAATTGTGCATTTTCGTCTAAGTTGATAGCCTTCCTGGAAACTCACTAATCTACATGGGGTATGCAAATAACATATTTCAGTTTTCTGATCATTTTGAGAAACAATAAAAAACTTTGCTTTAGGACTGGTTATCATGATCATTTAGACTAATGATAAGGAGTGAAGTAGTTAGTTGAGCGCAACGATGACTTCATTTATTTTGAAAGTCCTAGCATTTAGGGCGCCTCTTTCGTCCTACTAATGATTCATCACAGATAAATGTACCTCCGTATGAGTACACACGATAAGACTCAAACCATGTATACTTCGCTTCATATATATATATATATTTCGAAAGTGGTACAGTGGTGATAACGGATTTTATGAATATTGATCGCAAATTACGTGATCTAGATCCTGACTTAATTGAGGCCGAATTATGATTACTCAGATCTAACTGATTGATTTAGTGCTCTCAGCAAACGGGTTTTAGAAAACGCAATAATTCGCCAGTAAATATGACTTGTTTATACAATAACATAATACATTTAAATACAAAATACTTTACACAGAATAAACATCAATATTTATTTAAATCATCAATTATTGTCAGATATCGATTTCGTAGGTCACGCGTATGTATGCAATTAAGACAAATATCAGTATTACTTATTGACCATCATATCTGAAAGGTCTCAGTATAAACATTCATACTTTAATGCTGGTGTGTTCTTCTGGCTAATTCTGAATTCGAATAAATTTGCATCCTGAATCCCATTAATGCCTCCAGTTCAACTTTATTGAAATCTTTATTCGAAAATATCAGCCGACAACTTGCTCAGAGTCTCAGTGTTTCACAGGGTATGAAACATATCCTCGTTATACCACTATATATTATCTCAATATATGACAATTATGAATTCGCTTGTAATTAGATTCATCAGGTTATTGCTTACCTATCATTTTGATTTCATTTATGAATACATTAACAAATAATCATTACATATTTATTTTGATAATCTAAACTATAGTTAAATAGTGTTTATATGCACATGTTATCAACTCTTCGATCGCCTTAGTTTGTTTACGATTTGTTAATAATAATAATTATTATTATCATGATGAAGTTTACTAAATGACGTAAACTGAATGTATGTATTTTCTCCCTTTGAATAAAACTTACAGTCATGTCTAACTTTCATAATGATTTTCATCTTATATAATTCCCTTAACTAACCGTTAAGTTAAAAATTAATATATTGAGCTATTGATATCTATGATAAGAGACTTATGCTTTAGATTTAGATTTATACTAGTGCGCAGTTTAAATAAAACTATTGGACCATTTATTCTGTCATTTGAATCAGCCAACATTTCATCATTTAGTTATTTTTCCATTAGGATTTTAGGTTTGATAAAAGTGTATGTAAAGTGTTTTATTTCTAAAAAATATTACTCCCTCTCAGTTATAGGCTCTGTGTTGTCGTTTACTATCTGTTTGGCTCAGTGAAACAATAAGTACTCAAATAGGAGCTAATATTTATATTTGTTATCGGCTCTTATGTTGTCAATCAGATTCCGTTGTTACGATTGTAATAATCCACATAATCGTGACATTCCTACTGATATCTAGAATTATTGGTGGTAGAAACTTACTCGGGAAACGCATCCAAACGTGTTTACATTCTTACTCAAAGCTGTCAAAAAACTCCATTTCATCAAATAGGACAGTGTCGTCAACGTATTCTAAGTTAATAAGTGGATATTTTGGTGGGAGATCAGCTTATAAGAATTCAAACGAGAAAAACGTTATTCCTAGTAGTAAGTCTATGAAGAAATTTCATAGTCAACTTACTTTTGGAAATTACACTCTCATCGTCTGACTTTTCAGGATTTGATCTCCTACCAGGAGATCCATTTATTGACTTAGAATATGCTGATGACATAGTTCTATTTGCGCCGATGCTGATATGATTCAGAATCTTTTAACAGCAATAAGTTCCAGTCCAACCATGTTCAGAATGCGTTCCTTCCCAACCCCCTCTAAATACAAACTATTGCTCCAAGACTGGTCTTCGTCAACACCTGATCTAAAGATAGGGTGTGAAGTAGTCGAGCACGTCGACCACTCCACCTATCTTGAAAGTCTGATTGGCCCTGATGAGTTGGTATCTGACGAAATCTCAGTATGAATTCATAAAGCTCGTTTGGCTTTTGACAACTTACGTCACCTCTGGCGTAGACGAGATATTAGTCTCTCAACGAA
Source organism: Schistosoma japonicum (assembly GCA_025215515.1). Classification (NCBI taxonomy): domain Eukaryota; kingdom Metazoa; phylum Platyhelminthes; class Trematoda; order Strigeidida; family Schistosomatidae; genus Schistosoma; species Schistosoma japonicum. The sequence continues at coordinate 21,263,146 of CM046063.1, read as the reverse complement.
GAGAAGAATCTAATGTGCAACAGTTCGCTCTGTTTTACTGTATGGATGTAAGACGTGGCCATTAAGTGTAGATGACACTTGAAGGTTATTAGTTTTTGACCACCGAAACATCGCTCGCGTTAGCCAGGATTACCGAGTAGGTAATAACGAAGTTAGACGACGGGTGTTAGGCAAAGGTGGTAAATCAGTCGATGAGGATTCACAACCTCATCGACTGAGGTGGCTGGGATATGTGTTGCGTGCGCCCTGCCATCTGCCTCAACGCGCGATGTTAGCTTATATGGCAGCAGAATAGAAGAGAGTTAGAGGGAGCCAAACCAAAACATGGCATCAGTTCATGAAGTTATTGACTGTTGGTTTGAGTCGTGTCGGTAGCTGTAGACTACCTGGTTGGGTCACTCACGAAAAGCGTAAACAGTGGTTGGAAACTTTAGATAACACAGCTCAGGATCGGTCACAATGGCGCAGATGTTTCCATTCATTGTCCTCCCTTAAATCGTGATCTCAAAATTATTCCATGTTTCCCTTCACGCTCCATCTCTTTTTTTCATGAACTATATTCTGTTTGTTCACTTTTTTTTGTTTTTATTATTTTTACCACTGAAGTAACTTCTACTTCTACCATGTGATGTTAATCTTGCTGTGCTTTAGAGGTATGAGAACTTGAACCGATGCACACATATGCCAAGTTCTATATTGATCATACATACATACATGCTTAGGCATCACTTGGTTTGAGTACGATATCTGGTTGTTTGGCTGTGTGAAAGAGTTTGGAAGGTTTTTTGTAAAACTCATACTTCACTTCATGCAGGCCGCGGTTAGTTGGAGTGTAGTCGGAGACGGTGTGTGTCCCTATCCTTCCGAGTTCGTCCATGACTTTAATTGAACAGCACATATGCGACTGTCAATAGTGATCAATTCAAGAAGCGCTTGTTCTGCTTTCATACTTAGGCTACATACACACCGACCAAATCATGAAAGGTTGCCTTCTTGTCGCCAGAGAAATATAGTATTAATGTTGACTAGGTGAGGTCAAATAAATGATTATGCTAGGATTCTCTATGTGTTTTGGCTACGCAGCAAACGTCGATGACACTAAATTCTAAAATTTTGGTTGATGAAACCTGTTGCTTAATTTGACATCGCCTTCGTGCAGTGAAATCTCTAATGTGCAGTTTATAGTGGGTTTCAGTAGATTTGTGAAAGTGTTCCATGAACTAGAATCGTCAATATTATTGCTGTGTGAAGGAGAAATCAAAAGAAGAAATTTAAAGTAGATAGTGAAAGTAGAATGAATACCAGGAACAGAAGAAGGCGTGTGATCATAAACACGCTGATCATGGTTGTTGTTAGAGGTATTTGGTAGGTTATGACTTCTCGGTTCAACACATCGTAGAAGGGCTATTCTGAAGTATATATCAAAGGTTGATATAATTACCAAAGGTCAAATGTTTTAGTTACTGAGGCGCTCTTTCGGGAACTAGAACGAAGCAGTTATTTTACACTCCCTAATATTTCGCTATAATTCTAGTTCACATGGTGGATATTCATTATGAGAACACCGTAGGAATTTGAATACTTCTCTCAGAGTTTTGGATTCAAGCTACTGAGTGCCTGTGCATGCACACTGCCGAGGAGTACCGTACTTTGTCGAAGTATCTGTTCGGTGCTTCCTAGTTTCTAGTTATTATTAAGTCAAATCAGTCAGTGACGTGGAGTTTCGAAAAGGAATAAAATTGTTAGTGTCTTCTGCTGTTGTTTTTCTGTTCATTAGTCATGTCATGATATAAGCATATACCGAATGTTCAGTTACTCCGACTCTCTCAACTAGTGTAATGTAAGCTTATTTTTAGAATATGCTCCTTTTTTTCTCTTATGCACAAACATACATATCACTTTGAAGGTGAGTATCGTTACAAAATTAATATTAATTGAAGATCTATTTAAAACTTCAAGGGTAAATATTTCTGAGCATGACTTTATTGTTCTAGTTTGAAAACTTTTCAGAAATATGTATCTATTCTCCCCAAACCTCACTTTTTAAAATTTCCCATTCACTATCCAATTTTCTATATCTTCACCTATGAAAGACCCTCATATAATATTAAAAAGCGAGCTTGTTATAACACGATATTGTGGTACGCACAGTTTTTATGCTTATTGGTACCAAATTTTTTGTTCTTAAATAAATAAGAATGCATTTTATTATCCAATATTATGGTGACATTTTTTCTTAATTTTAGTCATCATTAGTTGATCAAAAAGCATAAATTTAGAACTAGCTTTTTCTTCAGCAACTGGTTTTTAACTGTTTCCATTTCATGTTTTCCATACACTGCAAAATCTATAACAATAAGTCTTGCTAACATATGTTTCATTGTAGATTCTGAAGGTAAACTTCTAGGAGTTGCATATTTGCGGCTACAACCGAGTACTTCTGTGCCAGTCCTTCTACCTGATGGGGATTATCATCTGTATATACATAAGGTTTGTGCATAAACATTTTCTGTTGGTCGCGTATGTTTCTCCTAATAAGAGTATTTTTAATTGCGATAATGAAAGCTACGTTTATCTAGGAGTGTTGGAGAGCAATGGGTCAGTGGTTTTAGGCATTTAATTTTCAACCAATAAATCTCATGTTTGAACCTCTCATCATCTTTTGCGGTTTCGGCTACACTTTGAGTGTAGCTGGAAGCCAAGTACATCCATCTATATTTGGTAATTGAGTTAAATAATATAGAATAGACTGTAGTTTTATTTGTTGTACCAATTTGTTGTTCACTATTATGGGATTTTGACTAATTTGATGCGTTTACATCAGGATAAATATCGTCATTTATCCAATTAGACAGTCTTACTTACTTGCTTACTCCCGTTACCCCTCACAGAGGAGTATAGGTCACTCACCAGTATTCTCAGTTGAACTCTGTCCTTTCCAGCTGTTTCCAGTTGCTGTTCATCCTTTTAATGTCTGCTTCCAATTCTCGACGCTGTGTGTTCTTTGGCCTTTCTCTTTTCCGTTTCCCATCAGAATTCCAAGTTAGTGCTTGTCTCGTGATACAGTCTGATGATTTCCGAAATGTATGTCCTATCCATTTCCAACGTTTTTTCCTAATTTCCTCTTCGTCTGGCAGTTGGTTTGTTCTCCCCCATAGTAGGCTGTCGCTGATGGTTTCTGGCCGACGGACATTCAGTATCTTGCTTAGATAGTTGTTTATAAATACTTGTACCCTCCTGAGGATGTTTGAAGTAGTTCTTCACGTTTCAGCTCCATACAGCAGAACTGTCTTGACGTTCGTATTGGAGAATCTGACTTTGAGGTTGGTTGACAGTTGTTTTGACTCCCATATGTTCTTCAACTGTAGGTATACTGCCCTTGCTTTACCAATCCTTGCTTTTACATCTGCATCGGATCCTCCTTGTTCATCGATGATGATTCCCAGGCACGTGAAAGTATCCACTTTTTCGAGAGTTTCACCATCAAGTTCAATTGGTTTGGTGCTGTGTGTTGTATTTGAGGATCTTTCTTTATACCTTATGTATTTTCAGGCCTACTAATGCTAAGATTGCTGATACGTTGGTTGTCTTCTTGCATTTGTTGGTGTGTATGGGCTAGAAGAGCTAGATCATCCGCGAAGTCCAAATCATCGAGTCACATCCTACTTGTCCATTGAATTCCGGGCTTCCCCTCAGATGTGGAGGTTTTCATGATTCAATCAACTACTAGAAGGAAGAGAAAAGGTGACAGTAGGCAGCCTTGTCTGACACCGGTCCTCACTTGGAATGCATCTGTCCTCCATGCACGATTTTGTACTGTAGTCCGTCGTAAGAGTTTCGGATGATGTTGACGAGTTTCTCTGGTACACCGTAGTGTCGTAGAAGTTTCCATAGTGATCTCCTGTCTACTCTATCAAACGCCTTCTCATAGTCAATGAAGTTGATGTACAGTGCCGAGTTCCATTCAACTGATTGTTCAACGATGATCCGTTGCGATTTGGTCTGAGCACGACCGATCTTTACGGAAACCAGCCTGTTGATCTCGAAGTTGAGCATCCACTAAATCTTTCATCCTGTTCAACAACACTCTGTTGAAGACTTTCCCTGATACTGACAACAGTGTGATCCTCACATTCGTTCAAACCTCCTTTCGTTGGTATCTCAATAAATGCCCTTCTTTCCAGTCTGTCGGCACTTATTCTTCCTCCCAGATCCTTCTGAACTAAACATGCAGCATCCTTGCCGTTATGTCTATATCTAACTTGAGTACTTGAGCTGGTATATTATCAGGTCCTGCTGTTTTCCCACTTTTGATCTGTCTGATGGTCATCTTGATTTCTTACATCGTTGGTGGGATGACATCTATCATGAGATCTGTAGGTGGTGCTTTGATGTCTGGTGGTTTCAGTGGAGCTTGCCTATTCAAAAGTTCCTCAAAGTGTTCTACTAGTCTATTCCTTTGTTCCTGAATCTCGGTGATTAACTTGCCTTCTTTGTTCTTGACCTGTTGCTCTGGTTTCCTATATTTACCTGCCTGTTTCTATGTTGTGTCGTATAGCTGTTTCATATTTCCTTCTCTTGCAGATTTTTTCGCCGTTGTCGCAAAGCCTTGGATGTATTTCTGTTTGTCGGCTCTAATGTTCTTCTTTACTTGCTTATTTGCTTCTCTTTATTCGCTTTCTGCCTTAATTTTATCTTCTCTTGTTCGGCTGTTGTTGATTTCTATCTTCTTGTTTCTCCTTCCTTGAGTTTTACTCAGGGTCTCAGTGGAGATCCATTTCTTATAATGCTGCTTCTTGCGACCCAGAACCTCCTGACACATTGAAGTTAGTGCTCCTTTGATTCCCTTCCAGTTGTCCTCCATAGTAGTTCCTTCATCTTTCAGTAGATCTTGTAAGGCTTGAAACCTGTTATTGAAAGTTATTCTGAATTCCTTGATTTTGTCAGTATCTCGAAGAAATGCTGTATTGAACTGTTGTAGTGCTGTTACTCCAGTTATCCATTGCTTCTTTAGCTTCAGTTTCATTTTGGCAACCACCAGGTGATTATTTGGAGCTATATCAGCTCCTCTCCTGGTTCTCATATCTTTCACTGATCTTCTGAATTTTTTCATTGATGCATATATGATCCTTTTGATTCTCTGTAGTATGATCCGGTGAAACCCATGTAATCTTGTGCATGAGTTTGGGTGGGAATATTGTACCACCTATAACCATTTTGTTGAAAGCACATAGATTTGTAAGACTTTCACCATTCTCATTTCTTTCTCCTATTCCCTGTCGTCCCATGATGTCTTCATATCCGGTGTTGTTCATTCCGACTTCGGCGTTTAGGTCCCTCATCAGGATTATCAAATCCTTTCCTGGACACTTCGCTATAATTGACTCCAGCCTATCATAAAACTGATCTTTATCCTCATCGCTGCCGTCGTTGGTGGGTGCATAACATTGGATAATATTAATTGTAATCCCCTTCTTCACTGTTTTGAAAGATACTTTGATGATCCTGGGTCCATGTGGTTACCATCGTATAAGTGCACTACGTGTTTCTTTTGACTACATCAGAGCAACTCCTTGGGTGTGCAGAGCATTATCCTCTTCGTTGCCAGAGTGTAGTAGCTTCTCTTCCGTAGCTAATGTTTTCTGTCCAGCCTGAGTTCAATGGGTTTCGCTGATTTAGAGCACTTTTAAGTTGTATCTCTTGATTTCTGTAGCTATTTGATTGATCTTCCCACTCTCCCACATTGTCCGAATATTCCATGTACCTATAATATTTTTTGCTCTGGTTGTTAGAAGTGGCATCGGTCTCATGACTTCTGAAGAATCTCAGCTTTCACCATGAGGTGTCATTATCATTCCTTCCACTCCCTGAGCAAAGTTTAAATGGTTTAATTTGTTTAATCTTGTTAGCGTTTTTTAGCAAGCTTGTGTTTTTCAAGATGGGAATGCTAGCCCTGTGTCCCACTCTTCTCTTTTATCCGAACTTGGGACCGACAGTAACCCTAGAAGAGCTACAGGCGAAGTTAATTTGACAGTCAGTGAGTCATATTCAATACAAATGCGCATTTGATCAAGTTGTCATATTACAGCAGTACTACGAGGCGAAGTTATCAAGATGGATAACAAAGGAGCTAAAGTAACTTAGTTTCAGTGATAATAAGAACTACTAGGCATTGATAATATAGTTCGAGAATACAGAATGAAAAGTTATGCGCCATGGATTATTGGAACTGAAGATCTAGGAAAAGAATGAATGCACCTAGTCAACTGTGACATTCTGAACCATGTCATCATCGTCTTCAACTATCGATCGTGGTTATTGCACGTACTTCGATCAAGTAGTTTGAACGTCACTACATGTCCAATACCGATAGTCGACGACCTCGTAGACTAGTACCATGTTTCAGTCTGCCTGACCATAGTGGGTTGACATACGTAATACACATCCTGACCACTACAGTCCGTAGAGATTCACGGTTTAATTAACCGATTCAGGTTTATTATCTAGTACTGTGTACCTAACCTCACTATTCTTTACCCAATCGTTTTACATTAATCGAGCAAGGAATCATAGACATATATAATCAAAACCTACTGTCAACGCACGCCATTACTTTCATAGCCCATGTCTCATATCCATAGAGTATTACTGATGAGACCTCCAAGATAACTAAAATGAAATTATTTTAGTGATCATTTATATTTGAGCGTAGGAAACATGTAAATTGACACAGGTACCAAAGTTTTGGTTGGTTTCCCAATGTTTTTATTCATCGCTATATTTACCTTCGTAACTTATTTGATACACATGTTATCGGTCTGAATCATAGTAACAAACTATTTTTCAGTCTGTCATTATATATATTCACAACTAACCATTTATTTCTCAAAAGTCCTTGCATGTATGTAAATAGTGTATTTGTGTTGTTGATAATTCTGTTGCAGTACAAGAATAGTGATATGCAAATGGCTGGATAATATTGCATCTTCTAACAAAAGATAAAGTCTCCTAATGCCTATCCATAAGACAATTGTACTTTTCAATAAAACATTAGTAACAAATTCTGCGCTGAACTGATTACAGTTGTTCTTCGAGATGAAGTAATCATTGTTACTAATCTGTATGCCTGTCTGTTTTGCACTATCATGACTATACGTCTTTTTTCGGTGGGGGAGGGGTTACTAATCGTTATTTTATATAGTAATTAGTAAAGCGGAATATAGTTGTAACAGATGTCTTTTGAAGTGTAACTTTATCTTATGCTTCTACTTCTAACTTACTTAGCATGCTTACACAATGTAGCTTGGTTAATCCAAGGCACTGGCAGAATATAATTCCCTAGAACATATCCAGTAACATTCTGAAATGATGAATGATGTTTTTGAGTTGGGCAGATATAGAATACTGAAATCTCGGGTAGCCAATTGCCTTAGACTGTATTAGTTGACCAAATATTTTATGACCTTTAGTTATGACCAGATATTCTTGACCCCTGTTAGTCTGTCTTGATCTATCTATATATTAACCGGAAGAGAACGAACAACGTAAGGTTAAATTAACCAGTCACCGCCTACTTTGATCTACAATGTTAGCTAATGTAGCAGTAGTACTGAAGAAAACTACCAGTCAACTCAAAGTGTAGCGTCAGTCCATGAGGTTGTGGGTCGAAACCGTATTGATAGATAAAGACTACCTGATTGGAGTCCGAGCGATAACCGCGGTCACCGATTGTAAGCGCAGATGACATAGCTCAAAATCAGTCACAATCCATTCATCTTTATCCTTTCCTTGTTCTTCACTTCTAGTATTCCATCGTAAAAAACTTTTTATTCCTACTTGTTGAACTACATTCCGATATTTCATCTTTTTAATTCGATTTCGTGCTAATGCAGCATTGCAACTTTATATAACATACACACTTGGAATACTCTACGTTGTTGATGTTTGGTGACTCATCACAGTTTATTTCAAATCTAGAAGATAAATCATTTCACTTTTTTCCTTTTTTTTTCATTTATACTATTTATTACCAGATGGATATGAGTCAAGTGAATTCATGTCGTTATCTGTGTCAGCCATCCTACTGTGAAGATGATGGACCTATGGGTTATGGCTCAAGTAGTGGTTCTGGTTCCGGTTCCAGTTTTTTTGGGCATACAGTCAGTTCAAATTCCTTGAATTCAAGTGGTTTAAATAATATTCTTTCTTTACCCAACTTTTCAATATCATCGTCATCGTCACGTAGTCGTTTGGATACATTACATATACAAACTCTTGTTTGTAGCAGTTTCCATACTACCGATGGTAAGCGATCATTTAGTTTGTATGACCATTGTTGAAATGAGTGCTGGGGATCATTGTAACTCTTATTTATTGTTTCACAAGTCATACTATTATGCTTGTATACTATGTGTTAATGTTTGTAACAGCCTTAATTCCATAGTTTATTTAATTGTTTATTTAGTTATGGAGTATTTCTATCGTTTTACAGTCTATCAGCTTAGATTTTGGGATCAGTCCTGTCTGCGAATCTCTGCTTCACTCATCATCACACTGTTTTGTCTGTTGACTACGTCATATCATTTTAAAGTAATCACATCACACGTTTTCAACAAATTGTGCATATTTTTACCGATTATGAAGTTGGGAATAATTGTAACCAATGCAAATTCTGTAGCATTAAAAGAATGTTAGTCCTACAGGAAGCATTAATTTTTGCTTGAATTCATGTACTTCACACTCACAATCATAAAATTTAGATCAATCAAGGTATCCTATCAGCTCCTTTCTGTCATATGACGGCTATACATAATCCACGCGATGTTGAATCGCTTATGCCAGTAACCACATTGCAAAATGATTGATAGAAATCATTCAACAATAAACAGGGCTAGTTAAACATAACACTGGTGGCTACTCGTTTATCAATTAGTGTGAATATCTCAGTTCTGTGGAGGAAGTCACTCATAACGTCTACACATGTAAAGCAGACTTGAAACCTGTGACCGGTTGATAGGAAAATGGACCTATTCTCTGACCTCCTTAATATCGGCATTATATTTCTTGGCGATTCGCTCGATTATTTTCCTCACCTGATAATTATTTAATACCTTTTTGTTTGCACGTGTATATGTTCTCATAATTTAGAAAATTTGACCAAAGTGTTACTGTGGCGTAATTATCAAGACGATATTGTAATGTGTTTACGTCAAGGTATTTATTTGTCACGAAAAGATAATGAATTGAGGAAGGTAAGTCTTCTGTGATTTTTTCTATTGATTAAGTCTTTCATTGCGAACTGAAGAGATAGTTTTGGTTATTTGTTTGTTTGTGAGGTATACAAGAAATTTGTAATTCTAGAATCTTTCATTAATAAGAACAAAATTAGGAATGACTTGTGAGTTCAACTACTCTGATTGTTTATGTAATAATAAATAGGAGGACGCCTTACTGGAGATTTTTGAACACTTTTCAGACAGCACCTTGAGTAGTTTAATCCGTAAACATTTCTTGGATACAGGGCATCAAGTTAATATATTGAGATCCTTCGATTTAATTAATGAACAGCCATGCTTTAGCCTCATGAAAATTGCTGATGCTATTGCCATCAGATATCGAAAACCTAATTTATATGTCCTAAGTGAAGCAGTGTCAACCTTTCCCTGTCTTGACAATATAAATGCATTATATCATAAATACTTTCAAACCCTTCCACTTGATTTCATCCTGACGTCACTGTTTCGGTTCTCTTCTCTTTCGGTAATTTCATTTTTAACCGATTGAACTCTATTCACCTGTTTTATTTAGCGATTATTTATTACGTAATCACTTGTTTCTAATTGATTGACCTTTTTTATTATCACTATTCCATAGTGGTCTACACATATTGTACATATTTTCAATATTTTGTTTTTTCCTTAACTTTATTTGTCTCTTTATTTGAAACTTCTATCCATCATTATGGTAATGTACATATTTACTCCAAATAATTTCATCATATTGATGTGTTTAATTTCTTTTGTATAATTTTGGTCTTAAATTACCACAATTTGTAAGAAGCCAATGAAAACAGAACCAAATAAAATGAATTCGTATCACTTTTTGGGTGCTTGTTTTCTGTTTAAATTAATAAACAGAACAACGCATAACAAATAATATGATAGTATAGTACTCTGTTGTTCCTTAAATAATTTCTGTTCTCTTGGCGTAGGCATCAGCAGGATGTTATCGCAATCCTCTACCGACTTATATGTTTATTCAATGAATCGTGCTTGTATATAACATCCTTAGGCATTATAATTACTTACGTAAATGAATTTTATGATGAACCATAGTTAAAAAGTGACTCTCATAATCAGTTGTTCGCGATTCTGAGTGTTATGGCTCAGAATCGGTCACAGATGCGCACGTGTATTTACTCTTTGTCTTCCCTGAAATCACGAGTTTAAAATTATTTAGTATATTTCTACGAATCAGTTCTTTCTTCTCATATCATATTCTCTTTATCCACCCTTTTTTTGTTTTATTGTGACGGATAGTATTACTACTTTACTAATTTAGTGTTCGTCTTACTGTGCTAATGAGGTATAGCAACTTTAACCGTTGCACATACGTGCTTGGTTCTATGTTGTACATGACTGACTGACTGACTGAATTATCTTCAGTTTGCTCTATTTATTATTATTGTACCAATATTTTGCCATCCGTAACCAAACTGTTTAATTAACAAACTCGAATCATCTGTCATATATTTGAATTGTTCACTGTTCCAATTATTTAAGTGGTTTAGAAAATTTGACATGCTATAGGCATTTTGTGATTGAATCGGTATTATTATTCAAAATAAGTAATTCTTTTAAATAGGGTGGATAAAAAAATCAGTTGCTTAGATATCTGTTTTTCGCTCATTAACAGTAGTAGCTAACGCCAAGTATCGTATAGTTACACTATGTTGTTAAGCTAAAGGTTAGTAATAAGTGTTTACTATTAGATAAGCTATTCCAATATTGAACAACTATTGGAAAACATAGTCTGCCTGGTAATTATATTATATAATTTGGACCGAATATTATGCTCTTGATTAGATCATATATCTATTATAATGTTTTCTTACTTTAAACCAACACATTATATATTCTATACACCTAACTCACCACACTACCCATTCACTCTTTGCTGAAGGATTGTTTAACAAGTCATGGTGTATCTGTTGCTGCCTAGTTATTCTATTCCATGTCATTAGAATAGCGTATGTTTAAAAGGTTTACTTACATACATTTATAGATTTTCCATCCCATAAGATCCAGCCCAAGACCCTGTAAGTGGTGTTGACTTTATTTATAATATGGTACATAATCTCTTATCAGCCTCTAAAATTGTTTTTTACCATATTATATACATTTTCCCTCTTCTTTTTATCCAGTTTACTCGTTCATTAATTGACAATATGCTACAACTTCTTATGACTACCATGGATGAAACGCATCAGCACATTACCAATCTAAATCTGGGCTATAGTCTCTTAATGGGATTGGCTCGTTGTTATAAAGATCTATCAATTGATTCATTTCGACAGCAATTAATACATAATTATTTGAGTGGACCTGGGTTTACCTATTGTAAAATATATATACCCTATCTACAACTGTTAAATGCTATGCTATGTGAAATAACCTATCCAACATTATATCAAAATCATCCTACTACTGTGAATTCATCATCCACTACAAGTAATCGATGTAAATTGGATCATCACTTTACCAGTAGCGGTTATAACAACAGTGATATTAACAATGATCAAAATGATAGAATAGCTCCACACTTTTTTGATTTAAAGGCGGTACAACTAATCTTTTCAACAGTACACTGGGCATTCTTAATTATCGTTCGTTCAAGGGTAATTTGTTATCACTGTTGATCTTTTCTAGTGTGTTCGTTCATTTTAAAAAAAATTGTCAGAAGTACTTTACGGTTTTCCAGTGTTGAATTTCTTTCTCCTGTAATAGTTTCATTGCATCAATAATAAGAATGATTCGTGGCGTAATATTCTATAACATTTTAGTTCTTATTAATGCAACTGATATCGACTAGAATAAATTTGAAAACCAAGGATCACTAGACAGTTGTTTCGTTTCATTTTAGGAACTACTCAGGAGTGCTCATTAACAAGTTCATTTAGAATCGAAATCAAGAGTTTCAGGTTTCTAAGAAATCAGTATATTAGCAGGGTACCATTGAAAACCAGGGAGCACTGGACAGCTGTTTCGTTCTAGTGTGGAACTCCTCAGCAGTAGGCACTCTAGATTCCGCACCAGGGGATTCAAGTTGACGGCAAACGCCTAACCATCTGCACCACTGAGTCGACATCGGATGATAGAATTCCCACTTCCATCAATTTGCCAACATCGATCTGTGACATATTCAGTCAACTAAATAACCAATTTTCACAAAAATAACCATTTCGAATCAAAATGTCTTTGAACCACTAAATTAATATATCTTCATGACTGATATTTAACTTTAATGAATTTGTTATATATCTCCATACTCATTGAAAGTTCTTCAAAACTACCAACTGTTGAGCTGTTCTATGTAGCGAAATAAAGACTGTGCGGTAAGAGCGATCACTGATCTTAAATGTTGACGATATGATTTAAAATTTGTCACAGTTGTGTATCTGCATTCATTCTTTATCTTCCTCTGGATCTTCAGTTCCAATATTCCATCATGCATAACTTATCCCATCGAACTATGTAAACTTTCGTTATGTCACTTCTGTTTTAGCATTTAGATATTATGCAACTAAATGATAAATGGCAAAAAGAAGCTGAATCATTGTTTGCACATCAAGTTGAATCGTTTCTATCTGGTGTAATTGATGTAACGTGCCGTACTGATGATGTCCTACTGCGTGTAAGCACTTCCTATTTGGCTATTTATTGTTTTCTCATACGTTTACTACCTCTAACTACATTTAAAAGTTTCAGTTTTTTGGAGCAAACTAGCTTTTTTACTACTGTACACCTCAATGATATGCATCGTACTGTCTTTTAATAAGCAACATAACATTTATTTTTATACTGCTTATAAGTAGGCTAATTGTTTTGTCAAATTTTAGGTATGCATGTTAAACGCTTAGAATAGCTTCCGGAATAATTCAAGTTGATGTTCTTTTCTAAAGGCGGATGAATCAAACTTTTAGATTATCGTAGTATAAATATTCTATGAATTATGAATGACATATGCGCATACTTTCAATTCAATTCCTCTCCAAATCGATTTATTTCAGTTTAGGCTATTGCGCGAAATGCCTTACCTAAACCCATGTGTATAAAGATTTACTCAATAAATGAGTTATTTTAAGAATTACTAATACTCTAATTCACGCTTGTGTAAACAACTGTTCATTATGCAATAATTTCGCGTCACAATTGTATGACTATGGTTATATTATGTTCGTCACAGTTTTTTACTGACTAAGTTGTATACGATAATTTACGAGTGTATTTACTGTGGTATGCAACATAACTATCAAATATAACTACTATTTTTCATTAGTATCAAGTTAATTGTATAACAAAAATCAGTTTTAATTTAATTGAGCATGTAGAAATGTTTCTCATAAGAGTTAAATTTTGGTTATAGGGATTTATACATAAGCCATGTTGATATTTACATGTACAACGTAACGTTGACTGTCCCTAACATATTAGAAACTTTGTGGGTTTAAAAGAAATAAACATAGTTGTGTTTTATTTTAACGATCGATGATAAATCAGCTAGTTCTTTATCTTGACCTCTATGTGTTTTTCAAATCAAACTTTAGCTTATTATATTCAAGCATGTACCAGAAATTATTAAAAGTTTAACCAAAGTTTATCCAAAATTTAAATTATCACAATTCATTGTACGATTAATAGCACGTACATTAGAAAGTACTGAACTACCAAGTCAAAAAATCCTCACTGAAACTATTCATTCAAGTTTATTCAGTGATCCACAATGTCGTCATCTATTGGTACCAGTAATTCAAACGAGTTTAACACAAGTCTTTACGGAGAAACTGGATAAAGTAATTCTTTTGATTTTCTAAAATAAACTAATTCTATGTATTTGCATTTTTCATATGTTTCATTTGGTATCATTTTGGTTTCTTGTTATATATGAAGTGGTGTAATTAATTGTTTAATAAACACTTCAATCTCTTGCTTTTGGTTTGGAAATCCATTATTCCCCGAAAAGTCAACTAGAATCAATCAAAAAGGTTTTATGATAATCCCTTGTTTGTATTCCTAGACCGAAAATGTAGCTTTTCTATAGGCACCATAAAACCTGTCTTAAGTAAAATGGTCAGAAGCACTCATGTTTCTTCATATATCCTGGCGGCACATAGACATCTTAATAGCTGTGGCTGCGTCAAACGTCATTGGATGGGAGGTGGGACGTAATGCATGCTCACTTGTAGCGTATTCGGATTACGTCGATGTTTTGATTAGTGTAGCTAAAGCCGGGCCATAAGAAGTTGGCAGGAATTTATTCATTTTGAAGGCTGTTTTCTTGGTAAACCTATTAAAGTCAGCTAACAAAGTATTGATATTACTGTTATTATTATTGTATGTGACTCATCAGTAGTGTGTATTACCACCACAACCACGAAAATCGAACCTAAGTGCTTTCAGCTCCCTCTTTAAGCACAGTACATTTTTAGACTAACGATGAGTTGAAATCCATTTGTTCACCTCTTCCAAATTTTCCTTATCACAAGAAAATTGTTAAAATACCCTCAGTGGTAACTATCTTAATCTCAATGTGGTTGGATACCACGAAATTGGTTATCTTCCTATTATACTTCAGGTAACTCATTTTGAAGGTAATCACTATTTAGCATACAAAATTTTCAATCTTGGATATATTACGAAATTCACTTATCAGTTTTCTATGCATATAGATCTAGGTACAATAAGGCATCAACAATTGGGTCACACAATTAGACTGAATATTACGGGGATTGATAAAAGGGAGAAAGATTATACAATCTTTAAATAATTGAACAAGAATGGTATTTTTACAAAGAGATATCGCTTAGTTAAATATGCATCAAAAGCAAACTTATCGTTTTAAGGATCTTCATTTACAATTGGTTTGGAATTAGCTTGTACTCTGAAGCATATCTGATAACTTTTCAAACTAGTAGAGCTGTGGAATATCTAAGACTACAATCGGTTGTTCGTGGTCGACCGATAGATACCAGTCTTGTGCATATTTCTTTATTATAAAATCCCTCTCTCATAAAACGACTCCTTATTAATTATTCCATTTCAAACAATAACACTTGAAACACTTGTGATTCTTGTCGAATATGTCTTGCTTCACATATTGGCTTGTTTATAACAGATAACTGAAATAAAATCTAATATGCATCACTCATTCACTAAACAAATGTAAATATGGTCGAGATTTTCTGAATAGCACAGGTCTATTAAATACCGGAAACGTCACGAATATCATTTAATTGTTCTGGCGGTTCCGCCTATCTACGTATTTAGTCTTCTCGTTTGCTATTGGGTCTGTTCAACTATAAGTGTATTGTAAATGAGTCGGACTACATAGTATAAAATATAGCTTTCA
The DNA here is from genome assembly GCA_025215515.1 of Schistosoma japonicum. Lineage (NCBI taxonomy): Eukaryota > Metazoa > Platyhelminthes > Trematoda > Strigeidida > Schistosomatidae > Schistosoma > Schistosoma japonicum. Next base: position 21,247,519 of record CM046063.1, on the reverse strand, counting down.
ATATTAGATATTGAGTTCACTAGTCACTAAATAATCATATCCTTTTTTCTGTTTAATACTTTATGACCATTAATTTTCACTTCTTCTTTGCTTTTTATTATTATCAATATACACACTAGGTTCTCAGTTCTAAAGTAAATGAGAATACAGCTATTATGGATGTTTGGTGCGATGTTTTACTCGCCTTTGTGGATAGTTTCACAAAAGCCACTACTCCAATTGCTAATTTATCATCATCATCAATCACAAACACTCAATACACAGATGATAATGTTGTTAGTAATAGCGATCATCAAGATCTTCATGAAGCTGATGATAAGAATATTGAACATGAACCCATCGACTTATTAGCAACACCAACAAGAAAACTGTCGTTTGCTCTTGATAATAATAATAATAATAATAATAATAATAATAATAATTCAGATTATGTTAGTGAATCGGATGAAATTTATTCCGTATTAATTAAACGAAATCTCCTGCGTTGGACTATGCAACAATTGGCACGTATCCTGTTATTTATACACCAACGGAATTCAACTACATTATGTTGCGATGGCATTAATCGATTGGATTCTTTTTCAACTACTGGTAGCAGTGTTAGTAATAGTATTAGTACTGGTCAAAGTAGCACGAACAAGTCGTTGCCATCACCTAATAAATGTTCATCTGTAAGACCACCTTCACATCCTTCTTATTACCGATTACAACCAATTATGGTAAGTAGTCTAATACTTACAATCTTAATTATAATTGCTTCGTCAGTATAGTATAGTTTTACCTATTTGTCATTTATTTTCAATGCTGCTTATATAATAAGTGCAATTATAGCTTAACGATGTCTTTTCTGTTTACAGAATTAAATATGTGTTGCGTTAGCGATCTCTTATGGCTTCGATGGTACTTTTTGTCAACAAGTATTTGCACATTTGAAGATTATATCGAACAGAGCTGATTCCCGTTTTTGACTCTATTTATCCATCAGTTTTTTTATTCAATTGACTGGACTGTGATGACTAGTTCACCGTGTAGAAGGTTTTCATTATGAATTATTGATAACCATTGGAAGGAGACTGCTAGAAATCTAGAGAAAACTAGATGTTTATTACCTCCTGGTATTTAGCGGTTCCCATCGACAATCAACACATAAGGATTGTCAGTCGATTAAAAAACTCTCTTCACAGTAAATTTGTCTATCGATATGATTCTAATGCTATATTGCATATTGGCGTTCGTCTAACTTTAGATTATGTGAAAACCCACTTTGGACAACAAATAGTAACTGAAACTAAGTTCGAATCTTCAGTCAACTTAAACTTAATTGAGTCGCCATTATTTAATAACTTTATGAATGTTACTGAACTTGAAGAGAATAGCCACCATTACTAGTTGAGCGATGTCTTTGTAGTTAAGGTGTCTTATATTCAATCAGTCACAGGTCCGAATTTCGTCTCACCAACTTCGTTGTGGGCAGCTGAGTGGTAGTAACAATATCCACTAGTTTAAATGATTCGACATTACATGTATTATTTTTTATGTTAGATGGTCCGAGGAAGTCGGTTGCAAACTTTGGACTTCAGTTTTGCGCTATTTAACACTCACCAACGTGGCATATCTGAGGTATAGAGGGCCACTATTCAATAGTTAATCGTTGTATACATCCCAGAACTCAGCTACACCTTAATTAGCTTACTAGTATTGGTGACAGGCTATAAAGTTAGGTGACTTGGGATCACTTACGTTAGTGAGCTTCGGTTCCTAAGACTACTGATCCACCTTGCTGATAAGTACTAAATAGCGCAAAACCTATGTAAATTAAAATTTTCTGTCAATTACTTTCAACCACCTACTATTACATACTACATACTACTATTACATACTTCCTCCTGTGAATCTGTTTTTTATATGATTTTTTAAAGGGTTGTCTATCTACTGTACTATTCTCTTTACTACAAATGCTTACAAAAATAAGTTGGATAAAATTCCTTCAATCTGCATATTATTCCAATGAAGAGTGTTGTCGGTGTAATTATTGTCACAATTTGCAGTTAGTAAATATCTATGACTTTCTGCATGAATTATTCAGCTTATTATCATTAATGCATTTGTATCCTGCTTATCCAGCACCAATGTTTCAGTCAAGATCAGAGAGATTATGGGCAGTTGGTCGATATTCATGGGATGATGATTATGATGAGAGTCGATCGGAGAATTATGATCAAAAGACATTATTACTATCGTCATCCCCATCACATGGGAATTCATCAATCAGTTATCTAAATATGAATCGTCGTCATAATAATAGTAATTATAATGCAGAATTATTCTCTAAATCATGGATTGAAATGCTAGCATTGATATCACATTCTGAATTAGACGTTATTGAAGTACTTATTGAACTTGTTATCAAACCGTACTTTATTACTTGTAACTTGGATGACAAGGTTGGTTTTTTGTTTTCTGTAATAGAGCCAGTAAATTCACGAATTCGTTGTTGTCGAAATAGAGGGCAAATTGTGTACCTTATAAGGATGATTTCCGTAGTGTAACGTCCTCTGAGTTGTGTGATTTATTTGCGAAGCTTCCCTGATCCTTATGGACAACACTAGTAACAATAACCAAATAAATTTCTTGTAAACTGGAAAGACTGTTAGTCACTTATGGAGCAATTTTGATAGCTCACTTCTCTTTGAAGCTTTTACTGATATTGTAACTGATGATGTTACCTACGAAGTTAAGGAGAGCTTTACAGCTGAGCCATCCCGTTGCTGAAATGTAGCTGTAAAAAACTTGTTGTTGTATTGTAATATTCTCAAAACTTTCTCTAAGTTCCTCTAATTATTCTAATTCGTAGTATTATAGTCGCTGTGTAATCTCACTTCTCAACAAAGCCGAGTAAACAGTTTTCGTTTTTTAGTCGGATAAACACAGATACTGTGTACTACTACATACAAGATATCTAGATTTTGGATTGGTAGCTTAATGGTTGAGGCGTCCGATGTGCAACCACAAAGGTCCCAGCCCCATCACATACAGTAGTGTTTAAACAGTTGGATGATTCCATTAACCTTCGAAGCTGATTACATAAATATGTATCTAGTAGACAAGTTGTTTGCTTATGATACTATTTATATGTTAACCAAATTTTTCATATCCATTATTAACTAATGTAACTAACTGCTTTCTGTGACACAAGCATCATCGTTATTAATATCACTTCATAAATTAGTTTTATGAAACAGCCTTTTTTAGTTATTTGTACAATCTTTTTCCATTGTAAAATGTATATTTTGGTATTGTGGAATAGATTTAAGAAAATATTACATGTTTACAGAATTCGTTCAGAGTGGTTTCAATTTGTTGATCTGTTGATTGTATATGAAGATCATGATTAGATGCTAAAATATAAAAAAAAATCGAATTGTCAACTGCAAACTAAACACTTGTAGGTCTTCGAAGTGTCATGAAAATTTACTCTTGTCCACTATTAAATTGGGTGACTATATACCTTTTGTGTCAAATTTCGAGGAACTCACTTTTCGTATGTTGTATGGACGCTGACTACGTAGTCGTTTAAAAGGCAACAAATTTCGGATATCATTTTATACTACTTACTAGTATTTTGATAAAGCAATAAGTAGACGAAGTTTATCAAAGTTATATGGTATATTTGTGCGATATATTTCGAACAAGGCATTTTCATATGAAAAATAATATAGGTCACTTGACAAATTAGAGTATAATCTGAGTAAACAAAGATAATCAGGCGAACAAAGTCAATTACACTCTTCCAAGGTAGGTTGAGTGAAAGTACAAATTTCTTTCGGACACACAAGTAGGGAGTGAACTTCCGTCTAATATATGTCCTAAGGTTTGTTGAAGCTTTAGCTATACGGAAGTCCGGACCCTCCTTATTTGTTCAAAAGCAATTTGTACTTTCACTCAACCTACCTTGGAAGAGTGTGATTCACATTGTTCGCCTTATTATCTTTGTTTCCTTAGATTATACTTTAATTTGGCAAGTGGCCTATATTATTTTTCATATATAAATGCCTTAACAAGCGTATTTGTGATCAGATTGTGTCGAAATGTGTTGCATAAATATATCACATAACTCCGATAAACTTCATCTTTCTTATTTCATTACCAAAATTTACCAGTGACTAATTGTTTTAAATACTTATTAGTAGTTAAAATTTTAGTGTTTGACGACTGTACGTTGTGGTTGGATAATTAGGATTTGATGTCACAAATTAACAGGAAGTATCGAATAGCTGTTCTGTTCGAATGTTGAACTTCTCGGAGGTGCTCACACGTCGCCACTGGCTTCAGGTGTACACTCGATCATAATACAATTGAACCGTTATCAAGTGATTGATATATTATAAGATCATATCAGTGAGTAACTACCACACGTACAAAATATGTGTACTCCACTTGTCACGTCTTTTCAGTAGAGTTGAGGAAATGCCTTCCAAATTTAGACACTTTTTATCTCGTATACTGTTAGTCAGATAAAACTCATGTTTAGATTTTGCGCAAAAATGTGAATCTTTTTTCAACTGTGTTAGTCTCATCTCCGAATTATAGTTACATCATGGTTTTCTCTCCACAAGCCAGTGACCTTAAATGTTAGTTACTAATTCAGCTAGGTTCAGGTCAACGAAACGGAAATCTACACCCGTGAATGAGCCATATCAGACTATTTGTTTCCAATCCCCGTCCATATCGCGATTAAATGTCTCAAACGTTGACTGATATTTTGAATAGAATATATTTGTTAATAATTTTATCCGCTGAGATTATTAACAAATATATTCTATTCATATGTCTTACATACACTCGGCGCGCAAGTTTTGTAAATATTTTCGTTCATTTTTGGACGAAAATACCTATAAAAGGTGACTGATATTCCTTAGAATTGGCTACAATTACTACCACGCATTTACTCTTTGTTTTCTCTTAGGTCTCAAGCCTTGAAATTATTTTATATTTTATTCTTCCTTGGAATAATTTTCCCTTTTTCAATTGTGTTATTTATACCTTGTCTGTTTTGCTACCACTAGTATTACTACTACTACTTTACTACCTTAAACCGATTCATTTGTGTTAGGTTTTAGACTACTCATGACCAACTGATTGGTCAAATCCTTAGTATATTCTTCAACCACTCATTTTTTTTTAATTTTCAAACAACTTTTGTTATTTTCTGCCCAGTCATCTACAGCCCCAGTTGTACGTCGTACAGAACCATGTCTAACTACGGATTTAATCGAATTAATTGCACAGTGTTTAACTGGATTCGCTGTGGAACAGGCTCATTTATGCGTAGAATCTATGCCGTCGGTAACTCGAACTCGCATCGATCAAGGTTTAGTGAATCAATCAACTGATATGCGACAAAGAGCTTGTGACCTACTATTGTCATTATGGCATTCTATCGGTAAATAAAATAGCCTTCATGGTTTATTGTAATGTAAATATGTTGTTTCATTGTGTTTTTTTGAAAAGCGGACTTCCACTTATCTCTAGAAGTTCAGATGTTTTTCTCAGATGATAGAAAAAAGTTATAACTCTCGTGGATGATTTTGGTGGTTTTTTTGAGCCTGATTATTTGATTTCAAAGCCTCACTATATTTGTATACATCGCCAACACTTAATTTTAAAAACTTGACTTCTTTTTGAAATACGCGCTGATAGTGTTGTTTAGGAGGGCAATCAAAGATGACCAATCAAGTCATCATGCTTAGATACCACAAAATCCACTAGGAAGTATCTGTTTAAAGATAATTTAGCATACCATGAAAGTAGTGTTATTTTAACATCTAGCTGGATTATATTTCATTGATGCTTTTATTTCAATTCTACGAAGACACATGTGACCAAGTTCTGGAGGCGTAATTTATTCAATCTTTACTCTATGATTACCACTGATCGACTGGTGGTTTCAGCAAAAGTTCTCTTGGAAATTATTTGTTATTCTGATGGTAGCTTAGAACTCAACATTATTCAGTCTTGCTGGCATTGATTAACCCATTTATCACTTAATAGTCGAAGGAGTAATAAGATCATAATATATCAAAAGTATATCAGAGGCATGATTTTCAACCTACTATATTTTTACAGGTGGAGATTGTATATTATCAATCGAACCCTGTAAATCACCGTACTAAAAAAAACAAATATATTTACTTGAAAGACCTTGTTAAAACATTTAACAAAAATAACAATCGAAGAAATTTCTTTTCAATTAGCTTTATATCAAGTCTCTACACTAATGTATGCATGATTTACAATAATAATAAGGTTGATACCGATCAGGTGATGGTGCCTCAGATTATAATGTAACAGATACTAATATGTTCATGAAAAATAATTACAAATGATTGCCAAAAGATAAGGTCGATAAAGTTACTAATAACAAAAGGTCATACATCACAGATGATTGGATAAGGGGATATATCGATATAAAATTAACTGATTATATAATATCAAGCAAGAGAATAGATAATATGTTTTGATAAGGTAACCAATATTAAAAGTGGATCTGTAAGAGAAAAGAGAATAATTTGCATACACAATAGAGGCAGACTGGTTTCGAATACACCAGTGTTGAGAAAATTATTGGCAGAGGAGGAGGGGTTTTTAATTATTCAAAGCTTTATTATTATATTTAAACTGATAAGAAAGTTAGAAAAATACATTTACGTAAGGGTTCTATTATTATTGAAATATAATTTTTCTAGTATTATCATTGTTGTCGTTATTACTGGTTTACTTTCGGACGTATCTTACTTATTGTTCATTACAGATGATCAATCAAAAGTGAATTATATTCATATTTTCATACCGAATGTGATCAATATGGCCACATTACCGCTTCCAAGTAAGTTCGGCTCTTTTGGGTTATTTTATTCTCAACTTACATAGAATCACATTTTTGCAAAGACTTATCTTGTAAGTCGGATCAACTGTAATCGGTTGATGTCCGTCACGAATACACAAAGTTCATTTGACTTTTGAAAATCTACCAGATGCTGTCTGCCAATAAAATGACTAAGATACACGTTAGCATTTAGCTCAGTTTTACTTTGTCGATGTTAAACCTCTCCTTTAAAATTAGGATGCAAGCACAGACGTTTTCTAAGAATTACTCATACTAGATAAGATCATCGAGAAGTTAATGCTGAAGTTCAATACAGAGTACTAGGAATAGGTGTCTAATCAGGTTATGGATGTTCAACATCTTGGGTGGTTAAGATTCGTATTACTTATGGTCAACCACTATATATCTTCGCGTGATGGTGACTAATGGTGGAATAATATGAACAGGTGGTAAACGATATCCAATCTAATATGATATCTGTCCACGCAGTCGCTTACGGTTGGTCTGAGCTATGTTGCTAGATGCAGACTATCTGGATTGTCGTAAGGAATGGTTAGAGATCCTTGATGATATTGTTAAAAATCAATTAAAGTGACACAAATTCATTCACTCTTTATCTTCTCATAAATCCCGTGCTTAAAGTCATCTTATATCTTCAGGAATCTTATTTTATTGTGATTCAATAGCCTTTAATTTTGATTGTTTGTTTAATTATCACCCTTAATTAAAACGTTAGTTGATATCAATTATTTATAAACTCTGTCTTAAAACTAAATTAATCTTCATACGTCTCTAAATCAAACTATAATTTTGTGCCCACCAGTCCCTCTAGCTAACGTTTTCGAGATGAATTCTACAAGTTCTAATGGTAACTGGTGAAATTTTTCTACGTCAGGAATTGGTCAGTCATACTTATTAATGGGTCTGAATGGTTGTCGCGGAATAGCTTACTAAATTCCGATTATTTTGGAATAGTAGTTATTGAAGCTAAATAAGAAATGTGTAGTGAAATTAAATGTAGAGATGGTTAGGTAATTAATTCATTTGCTCCATTGCAACCGATTTCTATTTAATGAAAACTACACTATGGAAGAAGAAAAGAATCTATTGTAGGTGGAGACGACGAATTAATACATCAAAATTAGAGTACAAATATGTACGTATATGGTTTACTACGAAAACAAACTTTATAAAATGTCGTATATTAGTGACAAAATTGCCTGGACATAGCATAAACCACTGTGTATTAAATTGTGGCGTAACACACAGATAGGGAAATGAAGGAAATAATCTAATTGGAATTCTAAAATCAGAATTAACGATAGCCACAGATCATGATTATTTGCTGATATTATTTGATTTAATAATTACTGTTTGATTCTGTATTTCGTTGTGAACTCCCCTAACATTTTTTTAACCAATCCTTTTCAATTTTCGGAATTTGAACGCCCAACATTATCTGACATTCTTGTCAGCCAGTTTTGAAATCTATTTCCAGGGACCTGCACCAAACCACAGGACTGTTAGTTTGCCTCTCCTACTTTACCTCGGTAATGTTTTGAAGCACTATTTAGTCGAGTAATTATGTAATAAGTAGTGGTTTTAACCCAAGGAAAGTATATCTTTGAGTATAACACAATCGTCTTCCAGAGTAAACGTCACTATTGTATCTTATTAAGTTTGAAATTCGTAACTCTTAACTTTAAAATGATTCTTTATATTGTCTATATTTTGTGTTATATAACCTGGGTTTCTTTTACAGAAATACGCGAAAATTGTGTCGATTGTATATTAAGTGCATTGGCTATTCATTCATCCACTGTGGAGCATGTATTTGTTAGCGAAATTGATCGTGTTGTCCAATGGGCTGGTACCGACTTCGCTGCAGATATTCGTAATCTTTTGCAAAATCGATTTTCGAAACATCGGAATCCATTACCACAGCCACCACCACCTCGTCGTTCACATAGCACGGATGACTCCGATCATAGACAGCGAGTTATTAATGATTTTAGTAAACAGATTGATTGCTTACTTCATTATGGTAAATTTATCAATCATCCATCACAAATGAGTGAAATGTTAGCATTTTGCAATTTGAGGGTAAGCCATCTCGTTTTTTTGCTCTTAGTACTCTCGTTCCTTATGCCTTACAAAGACTATTTATTGTTTGTAGAATTCTCATAAGTAGTAGCGTATCTGTTTACATGTAATCTACAGTCTTAAACGCTGTATTCACAATGAATAAACATTCATCCATCTACCAATCGGAGAGAGCTGACTAGAACTCCTTGACTTTGGTTTCGTATTTCTTCGCACTCGTCAATGGAATAGATGTTCCTTGTGAGATTCAAATTCGCATCACCCAGTTTCATAGTCCCTTATGTTATCGCAGAATTTCCATAAAACTAATGTATTCGCATTCATCACTGAACAGTAATCAATGCCGCGTCTGTCTAATCCTGTTTAGTACTGGTTCAATGCCATCTATCAGACTGTAATGTGGTAACTTGTCTAAATAACAGGGTGTCATTTACTATTTTTTAAGCGATTAGTTAATCGGAAAGTGTGGGCCTATGCTCAATTCTGGCTGGCACTTACCATCAAAATATTTTTAAACGGGTACTGATGTCCTTTGCTTGTTTTATTACTTTAACGAAGAAAAACTTTCTTCCCTAAATGTCTTCATGTCAAAGTTGAGATGGCGCAATTCAGACAAGCTTGGAATAAAACAGTTATCCCTAAACAGCTTTGGATAACCATTGCACTATATCACAAATTTAGTAGAACAGGATTCCTACCATTAAACATCTGCTTATTTACACTCGTACCTAAGCGTTTATCGAGAAACCTGAATGTCCTGTGTTCCGAAGTCACTACTATTGAAGTGTTCTATCCATGTCTAGTATTCTACGATACGACAACTTCACCGACTTGACTCCAAATCAGAACAAGACTCGAGCAATTAACGAAATATTCTCGAAAATAGAAACAGCACGGTGCAAAGTAAATAATCACGTTAGTGTTTATACAATGTCTGCATAAGAATGTTCCGTCGCCTTGATTGTTTGTTAGCGCTGAGTGGTTAAAAATGAGTCATTCACTGTGCATCTTCACAATCATATTTTGAGCTTGCTTTAATCAGGACTGCATCGTGCTAACATACTGAGTTTTATGCTTTATGGGGGGTATCTTAGTTGAACACTGCTATAGAGTATCATACTAGTACGGAATACCTGTCTAGCGCTTCCCATTTTTCACTAATAGCCGGTCGAGATCAGTCTGCGATTAACACAATCAATAGGTCTCCATATATGTTAAATTAAAGTGCCGTTTTTCACTAATCCTTACTAGTTTTACTATTTTAGACGATTAATCCCTTTGATAGTTTGTTTAGAAGACGGAATTTATCAGAGCACAATACACTTCAATCTAATCACACATAAATTTGTTAAGACACTTATGTATAAAAAATAAAGGACAAACTAGGTAGATTTGAAGATAAGAAAAGGAAGATAATTGATAAGCATTGTGAATCACACTCTACTCTGGATATAATATCAATATTACCATGATAGGTTTAGTTTAAGTACAAATTGTTTTCAAACAAACTAGGAGGGGAGGGGGAAACTATCGTACTGAAAAGCATGTGAAGATAAGTATACATAAGGAGGATATGTGTGTAAGTTTGGTTACAACAGCCTCTAATGATAGAATAAGAGTACAAGACAATCAACTATCATCCTCTATTGCTAAACACTAAGTTGAGACAAACTATTAAGATGATACCAAATCAGTCTTTGTGGTACTGTACAAAAGTAGTTTCGAGATAGTGATTCACAATGCTTATCATATTGTCTTTGTTTTCCTATATTCTAATCTACCTAGTTTATCCTTTATTCTTCGTACATAAGTGTCTTAACAAACTAATGTGTGCTCAGATTGTTTAGAATGTATTACGTAAATATATCACAAGCCTTGATGAACTTCGTCTTCTAATCACACTATCAAAAAAAATTTTTACTATTGCTTTCTGGAATTTAACACATGAGTCCATACTATTTTTCTCGTTATGCAAAATCATTCAATAAATGAACAGTTCTGAATTGTTCGCTTAACTTGTAGAAATTTTATGAATCCATCAACCGTAAAGATATGATCCTACGCTATTTGTATCGATTGGATCGACTACATGCAGCGTATTCTAATAAAACAGAACGTGGTTATACTTTGGAACTCATTAGTGAAAATTACTCGGTAAATATTACCCCTATTTTTTAAATAATATCATAATTCCTCACAGTGTTTCAGTTTGTTCATTTAGCAAGGCTTTATGTATACCGTTTAATTCGTCATACATTTTTATGCAGAAACGGGTAATAAATTTAGGGTGAAATTGCATTAATCCGTAAATGGAAAAAGGAATAATAACCTTTAGTGAGTCCATCTGAAAAATACATTTAAAGAATACAAATATTTTAGTACATGTTTATCACATGTAATTTTACTATTCGAGTTCTGGTAACATTAGGTATAGTTTCCTCTGATTTTAATTCTGGGTTATTCGTCCCTTTGCAATAATCGTGTTATTAACTCATTTACCAAGTACCGATTTGTATACTTCTTGGTTTAGAGTCTCACTATAAATACTAAGGGGTTGCCCAAAATGAGGTAGACAGGGCTGGATTCGGATCTACGATTGGCTGGTAACCAAAACTCTTAGCCACTGAGCCACCACTCCATTAATATTAAGTTGTAGACTATTGTTGCAACTATTTAGGATTCATAGTTCTTACATCGATCACTTGTGTGGAAATCAAGACCACCCTATCTGTACATTATTTGCGTTCGACTATATAGGAATCGGGATAGGAATGTGTTCAGTCCGCAAAATTAGTTGTTTTATTCACGTATGTATACACTTACGCAATAATGTAAAAATTTTCAGTATAATTTATCACTTAGTAATCATAATACCAATAGTTGACAGTTATCTATATTTCGTATGAATATGGTATCAGTCACCATAAGATATACAAATGTGATGAATGTGATTTCCCTAGTGAATTTAAACAGTAAGGATTATAGAGAGTAGCAAAATCAGGTGATGCATTCGATCGCTCACATATAGTACGTTATTTTTCACTGAGCCGCACGAATATCAGAGTTCTAGGCCTTGGTTCAACAGCCAATTACTTTATCGTTTAGTTATGATAGTTTTCTCCTCTTCCCCATTCACCATTGTGCATTTAGTTACGCCAAGATCAGACATACGTAAAACATATTCCAACCACCTCAGCTAATGAAGGTTTACAGTTTCCTCATTAGCTTTACCATCTGTTTTAATAGATGGAAATTTTCATTTTGGTTTTCAAATATTCCCATTAAATCTAAAATTTCAGCAACAACATGTTATAAACTTTTCTCTTCTATATTTTTTAAATGAAACAATAGTGGGACGAAGCCAGTGTCGACGTGAATGATGTATCACCGCACTATATACAATATGGGAAAAATTCCTCAAGAGCATTACGTGAACGGTTATTGTTAGATAGTTTCGAATTCTTAAAACAAGGTACCGATTGGGAGCATGCAATTGAAATATCTAATAAATTAATACATTTATATCGCGATATCATGCCAAATTATGAACGTCTTAGTGAAATACTAGTAAGATTTCGTTGTGTTGTTATAATTTATAAATGTTTTTTTCCTACTGATTGTTGCAACAAGCTGTAAGAGTTACCAAATATTCTCTAGGTTCTAGTTTTTTGTGTCATAAAGTAATATAGTACGTGTGTTTACGAACGTCCAAGATAACCTAGTTTATCGACAAAGAGGTCTTTACGTTCTGAGCCATTGTGTTTTGAAGGGGGTGTGCCCATTGATCAATTCTAACATGCATTTGTAGTCCTGGAGCTATTTACCTACAATATTTTCAATATTCAATAAACATGTTAAGTCTAACACTTCTTGCGTCGTATATGTCCTAGAGAATGCATCCTTTTCCGAAAGAATACTGTCCTCAATGTGTGCTAATATATAGACGGTTGTTTCGTAGATATCAGAGCATAGGACAGTGAAGTCTTGAGGCATTATGATATTCATAATGCGTGATACACCCGTTTGGAGACGACAAAGTCATGAGAGGAAAGCCGATTGATTTTTTCATATGGTAATGGTGATAAACTCGTCAATTTTTTAGTATGGTATGTTCAGTAATTTTGATAGGTATTCGGTCAGCAACTGAAGGAAGCCAGCGGTTATAGTCTACATGATCGAACAAAATGGGGATTGGCCTTAGTCCAGTGTGACAAGTTAGAATCATTCACATGAAAACATATTTTAGCGCTCAACTACGTCGTTGAAGACATACATCATTGAGCCTAACAATTGAATAATTGTCGACAACTCATATACCTAGTATCAGTTCACTCATACTATTCTGAGCCAAGCTACTTATTTGTTGGCTAGTAATATTAATCGATTGTCCAAGATGAAGTTTGGTGAATTCGGGTTTGTAATTGTAAACATGTTATGACGCAAGATATTGGGTGATTGGATGGCCGAGTGCCAATGACTGGTGCCTAGTTGGTTATTGCGCGCCTGCCCTGTCCCACTTAGTCCCAATCCAAAATAAGAAGAATGCGAGCCAATAGATCAGCCAGACAGAATCTTATTATATTCCAAGCATTCTTTTATATATACACAAATTCAGACCACACAACAAACCAATTAGAAAATTAACATGATTACACAACGAGGGAAATAGTGGTAGTGAATAGGAGCAACTTGTACACAACTAATTAACTGTAGTCCATAATAAGAGACAGTGTATTAACAGTAATTATGCTAACCGGGAGGATAGGGCAAGCGGAGCGTAACAACAATAGAAACAAAATGTTTACATTACAGAAAGTTCGAATAAATGAAATAATGTTCGCAACCACAGTTCTGAAAGTTTGTTACGCTTCTTTGTACTACGGCATAACAAAACAGTTGGTTTGAAATCGAATAAAATGATCACTAAATAACTACTTCTTAAAAAGTGGTCTACTTTTAAGTACCAGCTAACAAGAGTTTTCTTTTTGTCTTTGTTTTAATATCAACTGGATATAAACGTATACCTTTACCATTTCCTAATAGTTGGGTTTAAGTGCCCCTCATTCTTTTGTGTTAGTTTTTCATTGTGTCCTATCATTTGTTTATTTCAGAAAGAACAAGCTGATCTGTATAAAGCTATTGTTACGAATGAGCATTCACGTTTACCATTTCGTTATTATTTAGTTGAATTTTATGAACCTGACTCCTCAGGGGTTATTACTAATCGTAAATTAATCTATCGTACAATATCAGATTTAGGTGATGTACTAAATATGCTAACTGAACAATTTCCTGATGCAACAATACTAAATCAACCATTAACATCAAATAATCAATCAACAGTGAATAAATTTTGCATATTTGCTAGTGGGAATCTAGAACCGGAACCAGAAATACCAGAACATTTAAATTCGCGTATTGTTGATAATAAAGTTAAAAGGTAAGTTGCTCTAGAGGATGATTAATTTTTTCTTCATGTGCTGGTTCGCATTATATTTCAACGGATTTTTAGTGTACGTGTTATGACTAGAATTTTCCAATAATTATTCGTTCTGTAAATTCTATCCACTACGATCAATCAGAGAGAAATCAACCGATTAGCTTACTTTTATTCAAAGTCACCTAGTTATTTACATCGATTACAAAATACAGCACAAAATATATAAGAAACCACGTTCTGGGCACAACTAGGACTTTTTAAGTACAAAACTGAGTACTGTGACAATAATAGGACATCGGGTCATTTGGTCGATATTCAATCAATGTAGGAAATATGTCAAAGTTTTACTAAGTAGTTTTTTTCAATAAAACTTTCATTACTCATTTAATATCAATCAACAATAAAGTTCTCGTAAAGGAGTGCTTTAGACTTGTTCAATCGACTGTAAATAAATAATACACAAATTTGAATGCATATTTAGATTGGCCATTTAACTATGTTTCCTATGTGAAACACTAATTGTGAGATTGAATTAGGTTCCCCATATTTCTCATTGCCGTTGTGCGATGATGTTACAGTAACTAGCTATCTGTTTAAAAACTAGACAATTATACTTTCTATTACGTCCTCAACTGTAATGATTTTGCATCGCAGCTGGCTATGCACTAGGTTGGTGTCAAGCAGTCAGAAAATGGGAATCACGGATCATCCTTTATTTAAGCTCAGATATTAACTAAATTATAGTTCACTTAAGTGACTGCTCTACAGATTGAGTATGAAATCACATTGGAGTAATTCTTCAAATAAGATGAAGATAACTTACACTGAATTAATTGAATGTGATGAGAATTCGGCAAGTCAGGTTTGCAAAATAAATCAATACAAAAGCCCTTGTTTTTAAGTAATTGTATTTTGGGGGGTTGGATGGGATTCAATATCCCTAACACTTCCACAAATGATTATCCCAACTTTCTCAAGTGAAAATGAAATGATAATTTAGAACTTAAGTGAATATCTGAAAATGACCTTTTAAAAAACTAGGAAAATTCTGAAAATTAACGTTCGTTAGAAGATACTTAGGAAATTTCAAAAAACAATGGATTGTATCTTATTATGTTTGTAGGTTTTCCAGAGGCTTCTAGGATGCCAAGAGTATGTATAAATTGTGAACACTCATGTCTTTTATACTTAAAATAATCTCAGAATTAAAAATTCACTTCATACTTTTCGCATTTCTCTCGGATTTCGAGACTTAAAGAATAGTACAAACGTGGAAGTCTAAGTGTTCAAGGAAAACGACATAACTGTTTTGTATTAAATTTTATGAAAAAATTTGTATAGCAACATCTTTATGCATTCATCCTTCAATACCTTGTTCAATATCGCTTACATACTCCACATTGCAGACTATTTGATTGTTCACAGTTTTTGTTATAAAGAATATTTATTACCAACTACGTATGTTTTTTCTTCTTCAAACGATCAGTTAATTACTCTGTTTCAATTTACAGTCTATTATTTCATTTTAAAATTGTTTTTAGTTTCTTGTACTATTCTTTTATCGTATAAATTATTCTATTTCTTTGGTTGTCCTTTTATTTTCTTCCATTCTTAGTTATTATTGCAAAAATCGTGTAAAATACTTTCTCAGGCATAGACCATTACAGCCTACTGAGGTTAGTTTTGAATATATATTTTTTGTTTACATTATGGTAACTTTGTTTAATTCACTTGTTAACAGTTAGATTACTTATAATTTTCATAGTAAATATTCAAAATATATAACTACACACACTTTATTTATCAGGCATATATTTCAACAAATGTTACTATTATCATTGATTGTTGATGGTTGTATAGTATAGATCATTGAACTCAATGGTTTGGTAGTATTATATACACTACGTGATCTGAAAGTCTTTCGTCCAGTTCCTGCTGTAGTCGTGAATCAGCCTTATCGAAAAGAAACAACTGTTTAAAGTTTCTGACAGACTTAAACGTTTTAGATTCCATGGCACATCCATGGATACTTACTACCGAGCAGTACGGATCTAGGACAAGAGAGTCATTTTGCGCGCCCTTGTTTTTATTGATTTTTCAGTCCTTATTGGTAACTAATTTTAAATTTCGGTTATTTGGACAATCCAATTCATTTTAGTCGAAATATTTTCATTTATACACAAAAGTAATATCCACTTCAACTTCCTATCATCTTGATTTTCCTTGATTATAGAAAAAAGATGGCCGTCTTGTCACTAATACAGAAGAAACGCGTTATTGCATCGCGGAACCGATGCCAAACATCATTACCTATCATGCCAGTGGATAGGGTTGAAATTGTAAGCTCCTTTTTCTCTCCTGTCAAAATAATTTACACAATAGCTTACTCAAAATTTCTGAAACACCATGTTCCTTTATGACGCCATAAAATGTACTGTCTGTCAACTGAGCTTACCTACACGTTTTCATTAGAAAACGTTTGCATCCCATTGTAATTTGAATTACTGAAAAATTTAGGCAGCACTTTCTCCATCAGTTGTTCCTTATTTTACTCACTGTTCCTTACCTTTTTATTATGGTTAATTATGATCTGAAGTAATGGCTTATGAGTTATGGCGTTCACATTTCAATCACTTTATCCGATTTCGTTTCACCTACTTCTATTTGGTCAGCCAGGTAGTACTACTAGCTCGTACATCTACAGTGTGGATCGATGCTAAGTATTTGGATCTGTACCTAGTAAACAAGATGAATCCTAATCCTAATACTGGATATTTATTATTCAATATTTATCTGTGATAGCGAAAATGATTTGCAGCTCAGGAGGATGAATTTGGTAGAGTTGCATTTTTGGGACTGGATAATTTGATAGTGAAGTTTTCATTGTGTCATCAGATAACATCACTAGCTCAAAACTCGGTAGGAATAAAATCTTGTT
The DNA here is from genome assembly GCA_025215515.1 of Schistosoma japonicum. Lineage (NCBI taxonomy): Eukaryota > Metazoa > Platyhelminthes > Trematoda > Strigeidida > Schistosomatidae > Schistosoma > Schistosoma japonicum. The sequence goes on along the minus strand of CM046063.1, from coordinate 21,230,152 downwards.
TTCTCAACACTAAATTTGTTTGGCTATTATGACGCTTCATTATTGAACCATCTAATTCGGGGAATGCAACTTCACTAAGTATGTTATTGTTTGTAGGTAGGTAGGTTGGTTGGTCTATCATAACGAATAACTTGATGGCATAAATGCGTTCACTTTTCTGTTTTTTTTATCTCTTATCCTATAACATCTATTTTTAATAAGTAGTTTAATTCTACTTTTCGTTTTTATTTCATTTAGCGTATGTTGAGCCAAACAGAATGGGCCAATAAACAAATTCAAGGCATTATACAGGCGTTACATACCGATTTATTATCAGCTAGATCACAGGATGCTAATGTATCTCAATATATTGGCAAACTGGTCTCATCTATTCAATCACCTGTTAGTGGTGGTGTGCCTAAATTAGTGGTAAGTTCTCTTAGATTATCCATACATGTTTTGCTTTGTTTCAGTTATAATATTTTATTTCGTTGTGTTATACAAACTTGTAATTTGGTTATACGCGTAGCGTTTATATTATATGTCTGTAGTTTATTTGATTTTAACTGTTATATTTATAACAATCCTGTTATCGTATGTTGTTGTGGCGTTTCGTTTATTTTGAAGTTACACATCACTAATTGATTTCGGTTTAACAACCAGTTCATAAGAAAGTAGCATTGAACAGCGTTTTCCTCCTCGTCAACAGTATGCGTTCACGACAGCACGTGAGATCCAGCAGCTCATAGAAGGCGTTGAATATTCAGAACGCTGACTTGCCGTCTAGTGATTCTGTTTTCTAACTTCATCGATGTTGTCATGAGTGCTCATCTCTGAGGAGTCTCATACTAGGACGAAGTTAGAAACTAGTGAAAAGTCACCAGTTTACCTGCTACAAACACAGCATGAAACCTAGTTTAATCATTCATCTACTAAGTTGCCATACTTCGTATTTGTACATCGAACTGAAATAAACAGTATGTAAATCAAGTGATTCGAATTAATATTACAAATAGTAGTATATCGGTAATAATTGATGTTTTGCGATTGTCGAATAAGTTTTCCAGAGAATAAGTGAGATCAGCGCAATACAAGCACTTCATTCCATTCTATCTAAACGGAAAGACTTAGCTAAGAAAGAAAAATACACTATTTTCCAAAACTAAATTGCATCAATTGCCAAAAGCATTATTTTGTGCAAAGTGGATCCTCGTTCCATTTGCGAATACATGTACCAGTGAGAAGATATATTATTACTTATATCAGTCTACTCAGATCAGTATTTTGGAGGAAATTTAAAGATTGACGAAGAACTTCAAACGTGGCGTTCTTTCTGAGTTAATACTGAAATAATCAAAATGCTCAATTTTGCATGAAGCGCGAGTGCTGATGATGTTCAGAATAATAGAACTTGCAAAATAAGCTGTGAATGTCAACTTCATTGACTACGGTTCATATTATGCTCTCATTTGGTTTTCGAAAACATTGTTATCACATCAAAATATGAATACATGAATTCATTTAATGAACAGTTTGAGCTATATACCAGCGGAAATCGTAAACCAAAATGATTGTATGATTTTCAAAATTCATAATGTTAACACAGATATACTGACTTATTATTTTAAGATCTTTGTGTTTTATTACTTGTACTCATTTGTCCTGTTTGTATAATAAACTGAGAGCAATATTACGCTGTATGATCGATTCTCAAACAGTACTAAACTGAGCTCTTGGTTTGTTTCAAAAAGACCGATCTAGGTCTATAAAATTTTAATATTGTTAGGGATTCAAAATTCCTGAAAATATAATTGTTTATTTAATCAAGTTGTATGGATGTTTTGTAAGCTTGTTTCTAAACTATCATCATATTTATATGAGTTACTGTGAATCATACTTCCGAGCACATTTGACATTTAATTGTATTATTAAAAATGTTGATAATTTCAATTTGATGAATAATCACTATGGATATACGAATATTTTGTATATATATACATTAGTTGAGTGTTTGTAATTCCGTCTACCAGGCTGTCTGTAGAATTAACACTTGCTGACGTTGGACTTCTTCCTCTAGTTAGCTGGGCTGAGGCTCTATGAAATAGCTTAGCTCATCTGTTGTTGTGTCACTGGTCATGTGTTTGTTAGCAGGTATCGAGGTATCTTCTTAATTCACAAAATCTTAGCAAATATAAAGTGATATTTTTTATCATTATCACCTCGTTACTATTTTCACTTCTTTCATTTATTATATCTCTTACCTAGAAAGATGTTGAGTTATCCGATGATCCACGTCAAGAAAAATGTTTCACTCAATTAGCTGACAGTGTTTTAGAACTACTGGAATTACAGTTAACATTTTTAAAATTCTGGTATGTAAATGATCCTCCGCCTCCACCAGCATCTCATCGTTTAGCTACAACATGTAATACTGATATAGTTGGGAATGTAAGCAGCTCTTCCGGTGTTGTTTTTGGTAGTAACAATGTTACTGGAGGAGTTTCAGGTTCTGGTAACTATCTCCTGTATGAAATGATTGGTTACTATGAAGTGTTAGTTCGTGATATGAGTCGAAAGTTTGGTTTTTCCGTGGATCATTTAAATGCAGATAACCTTCGTTATGGTCCAGTCTCTACAGATCGTCAAACTACTAGTAATCATCCTAATACTAGTTTATTATCACCACTTCGTCGAAATTCACGTTCATCACAAAAGTAAGTTTCTTTAAATTTATTTTATATACAAATTAATCAACCTACTTTAATCACAACGTTTTGAGTCGTATTTGTATTTACTTAGATTGTGAGTGCTGAATTTTAATTTGCAGTTTTCACTCAAACTTTCATTTCAAGGCGTAACTTTTACTATATTTACTTTCTGTATCCGGCTTATCGGTTTGAGTTATATACTGACATGTTTATAGCAGACAGTAGAATGTAATTTGACGCACAAAAAACCATTCCTTAGTGACGGTTATACTTCAGTATACAGCACTCATTCACCAAGTAAACGAGAAAGTGGCTTAAATCACTCGATACAACACATTTATTATACACTGTAAACGTAAGAAACAGGTCTTACTAATCGTTTTTTTTTAATCTTAGTTGTTTAATCCAGTTTATGCATGTTAACCAAAGCTGCATACTGCAAGACTATTGAGTAACATATTAGGTAGGAGAGTAAGCATCACTATTTCTATCAGCGCATGGATACTGATATTGGTCAGACTTTGTTACAATTAACATTATGATCGATAGTATTTTTTGACCTCTTTCCTTGTGTGATATCTTATTTCTAGCATCCACTCTACTTCCGCAATTTTAGTATGGTTCCATGAATGTCATGAAATGTTTCTGTCTCATATCATAGTACACCACTACTTTTATATACAGAATCTTATATAGCCTTTAAGTCAGGAAAAATACCGAGTATAGCGCGTCATTAAACGTGACTCTGTACTAATTTTTTACTAAACATTAACATATGATAGCCTTGTTAGTCAATTAAACTTAATGTCAGCATGCTATTGATATAGTGGTTTGTTCTTAGAAAACTGGTGTATCCCTAGACCCTTCCTTTAAATTTTTGTTTATTTGTTGCACCATACTAATAATGTTGTTAGTCATGATTTATATTACCGTGTGAATTACCGCTGTTTACTAATACCGATAATTCACCCATCACTCCCAAGTACAAGTCAACGTGCATCACAATGTAAAAAAAACTTCTTTATTCTCGTTTTCCTGTCATAATTTCTGATAAAAACTTATAAAAACAAAGTAAATTGTGTACATCATGTCTCAAATGCGAGTTCTCGTTATTCATTTTTGAGTCACTCTGTGTGTTAGTCGTGTAATTCTACCCGGTTGCCTAAACTAGAGTAAATGGATCCAAGTTCTATCCGTCGACCTACTGGTCGGAAAGAGAGTGCTTTTCTTATTAAGCGATCACCACTCTACTTTAACTCTCCCTCTCACTATTCAGTGTAATTTCCCTAGAAAGTATATATATTTACTACCATTAGGATGAACAGATTTAATATACTACGTGGTTGGTGTATTGTATACAAACTCCTTGTGTGTAAGAGAGGCAGTAGTTTATGCTATATGTAATTGATCGATTTACTGATTTACTCATTTTCGATCAGTATATTAGTTGTGTGATGACTAACAATAATATCTGTTTGTCGAAACTGAAGTGGGCGAGGCGGGGTTCATACACACTACTACCAGTTTAAATCAAACTGCTTTAACCACCAACGTAAATCCAGCCACTACTTAAACGCTGTATGAAAAAGTAGCATAATTTGACAGTATATATATATATATATATATATATATATATATATATATATATATATATATATATAATAATTTATGTAACCCATATATTTAGCATCGCGAATACTGGTGTTGCAACAATCTCTCAGTCAACTATTCCAAGGATTTTCTCCAAACCTGATCATTCTACATCTGATCATGCTTCAATTCGCTCCTTACAACGATCGTTTCAAACGGTAAATAATTAATAATATTGATTTTCATTGTACTATTCTGCATATCACGCCGCTCTATGAATATTTTTAATTGTACAACGATGTTACATTAAGTGTATTAATTTAGTAATCATAACACAATTTAATATACAAATGATTGCTTTATAGAGATTCATTCAATTTGAAGGATAGAATTAGTAACTCCTTGACTCATTTGTAGATTTCATTGTCCGGACAATATACTAGTTATCACACAAACACTTTAGTCTTCTGTGTTTATGTATAATCATGTAAATGAACTAAAACAAATCAGTGCGACATATATATTCAATTCTTTGTGATTCTTCGATTAGTTTTCTATCCGTGGTGAATGTTATCTGAATACGCTTAAATAAGTTTGTAGTATTATATTTATTTAATAATTTAACACTTGCAGTACAATAGTGCGACAAAAATGCTCCATACTCATGTTTGATTATTGGCTTGGATACCAGTTTGTAGCAGGTGGTTTCCTAAACGAACAACCCACCAAGCCGTTGATTCGGAGATCTAATTCGCAGTTTAATGCAAAGACACCAAGAAATTCAGCTCCATAGTTAGAGGCTGCTAAAATAGTTTCGCATACTTACCATCCTGGAACCCTATCCAAATAAATTTAAGCTTCAAAGAGTTGAACACTGAAAGATACTGTAATATTGTGATCACACGGAGTAGAGCTATGAATTCTGGATGTAAACAGTTAGGACCGGTAGAGAATGTACACGTTTCTATTGGGAATCAGCATCCCGAGTTGGTTTGCTCAATGTACTCTGTCAGGTGATCAGCCCAAACTGTATAAATCATTCTAGACCAGCCTGATAAAACGACAGTATAATATTGTCAATACTTTCAACTAATAACAATAATAGTAGTAATAACTACTTTATTTCTCACAATTTTTAAATACTAATCTATATGAAAATGAGAACTTCAAACCATAGTTTTTATAAGCATATTATGCTACATCATGCTGTTATCAGGTTCAAACATTTTTTGACTATCGTGTTCTCTGAGTTGAATGATTTCTTATGGGCATGGACACCTAAAAGATATGTGACACAAAATCGGTATCATAATATTGTGATGAAATAGATGTAAGCGTCTTCATAAAAAAGGACAAAATTACTAAGGAAACATGAAAATTACAAGGTATGAGATGCAGTTCTAATAAAAATGGAAACAAGAAGACCTGGTTAGATTGATAATGGTCATTATAATTTTATGGAAATTTTAAGCGGAAACTGCAGCTGGATCATCACTGGCTTCTGTTCTACACTATCCCTAGGGATTGACCGACAGAGGTTAATCCTATGCATCTTTCATTCTACGGCACCATGTCATAAACTGACTACGTTCCCCCTTATTTCAGCCAGCCCCAGAGTCAGCAGGTAATACGCAATATGGAAGTTGCTTGGAAGACATTAGTAAAACATGGTCAAATCACCGAAACTGGTGATACCAATTGGTTTTTCATTACTTCACCCGAACATATGTTTCCGAACCTCATCATTACTAGCAGGATGTCTTCAAAGGCAACAATGATCGAACACAGAGAGACATCAAATATCCTCAGCTTGGAGAGACAAGGTTTCGCTAGCATTGAGTAGAACCGCTCTTACCGAAGATTTTCAAACCCGACTTTTCGCAGTCGAACTCACATTACAATGGCACCAGAGATGACCCAGATTATCATAAGGAGATCTGAATTTCATTATGCGTAGCTTGATCTCATCTGACTCACGATTACCAGCACTCATACATCTACCCAGATACACAAACTTTTCAACTGTCTCTAACGATTCACCACAAAATTTTATTTGTACTAACATATAATTTAGCGTACTGATAATGATAAACCTTATAAGTGTAATACGATAGTTAGTTATTACACATTTCATATTTAACACTTAATTTGTGTATTTGATAACGTTAATCAGTAACTAACAGTACGATAATACTATGTGTGCATTTGTGTTTTAAATCACTTTGTTTATAACTTCAACCGACGATTTACATAATTGACGTAAAACTATTTCATGTGTTCATAGTTCGGTTTACTTTGTTACGTGTTTAGTTTTTATATTACAACTCTGTTATATCTTTCTGCATGTGTACGTACTTTACCTATTAGTATTTTTTAAGACCTGACGTGTATGCTTTGATTCAATTGCACAATGTTCAGTTCCAACATAGATTAAGCCTTTGATCATAGTAAATAGCAATTTGTTATAAGTAGTTAATATGAGTGTCAATTTGAAAAATTTATATCCACTAAAATATAATAATAATAATAGTCTCATTCCGAATAAAATGTTTAGATCCACATATTTAGGGAATTCTAAAAGAAAAAAGCTGTAAAGGATATATATAGAAATTTAAATGAAAAGATTTTGATGACAAACTTGTCATTAGTTTAATAACCATTGAAAATTGAATAGTACTGAACAGTCGCGTTATCATCACATGTAGATGCAACTCATTTATCAAATAAAGAACCGTATACTCGGCCTCGAGACACACTTTATTTTTCGAGGGTTAGTGATACCGAACCCGATATTTGGTAGTTCGATTAATGAGCTCTGACACACGACCCGTTTTTTCTAAGCCATTTTCTATAACCACTGAGCCACTGCTCTTCTTCAAAACCATTATAGATTGAACCCGAAACCTTTATGCCTTGTGGCTGAAGCATTTCCTTTAGAACACTCAATTTACATCTTAGAGAAGTGTTACTATTGCACATCCACATATTCGAAAAGAATTTCTAATGTCTCGTGCGTCATTGTCTTTATCTAGTGCCTATATAAGTTCAGTTGTTTACGTAAACTATCTTTCCGTATATCAATGACAATAATCATAACTTCATGCAATACCATAAATATTTTTACAACGTAGGATTCTCAGAACAATCTAATACAACCATTTGTTTTCCATCCATTATGTTTACGGTACTTTGATTCCTATATGTTCATCTCTTATTTGCCAGCATATGGATAATAAGTAAAATATGCTACGGACTAAAATGTTTCTATTTGAGTTTAATAATACTTAACATTAAAGTAATTTATCAACCTTTTAAATATTATCATGAGTATATTTTGTTAGCATGTATTATTTCATTCGAACAAGTTCAGAACTCAAAGGTTAGTTGAATTATTTACACAGTTAGAAAATTGATGGTCTAAAAGTCTAAGCACCCTGTCCTTTGATTATGATATTTTTGTAACAATCATTTTTTCTCAACAATAACTGTTGCGCGAACTCAATTCTCTTTGCAAAATCATCAGTTGACACATGGCTTACACAATACTATAATGATCCGTGTATTCCTAAAATCAATGGTCTTAACTATCAAAAATAAGGTTGTATAAAATTACCTTTAACTCACTATGAATTTCGCCCTTTCTATGCATATATTTTATTCCAAAAGTTTTCACTCTTCTAGTCGAACTAATACGACGATTAGAAAGATACTATTGTGTCACTTTTATATGACAAGAAATTATGGCATAAAATGATATTGACATTTGCTAGGGGGATGGTTCACACTGAATTATAACTGCGAATACTAATAATTTTATCAAACTGATCATCCATAGCTTATTCGATTTCCTTTGTTCAATAGGTTAGCAGTGGACGTACTCCTCTAGACCCGGCAACATTTTCATCACCAGTAATTAGTAAGTCAATTTTGATCGATCGCTTTTGTTTGCATTTTACTACATTATATTTACTTACATTGTGGCTGCTTAATAACGACGAATGAGACTAAGTTTACAGACTTGTCATTCTGAATGACATAATCATTTCTTATTTCATGTAAAGGTGAGCTTCTCAATCATTTCACAACTACCAAGTCAGCTTATTCCGATATCTTTGTTTATGATTAGTTGTCTTCATTTGTCCTTGTATTTCTGTTGAGTGTCTATTAAATATGACCTATGATCATGACATTTTTTGACCAGCTAACTCAATAAATGCAACTCCACGAAAAGATTTCACATAAACCACCGTTCTCTAGAGTTACAATGTAACCCATTAATAGTGTTTGTTAAAAATACTGCCGTTTGCGCATACAATAAAAATAACTTCAGTATCATATATGATGAAATACATTTTACCTAATACACTGCATAATTGACTAACCAAAAGTGAGAATGTATGTCGATTGACGAATGATTATCTCTTATTCTAAACTGTAAGGTTAATTATTCTACAGCTAAGAAAATTTGTTTGTTTGTTCTAGCTCACAGTGCATCTAGTACTGTTATGTTTGAGTATTGAATGTTCGCAATAGACCGACACCACAGTGCGAATCTTGTGGTGGTAGTACGATTTAAGATTTGCCATAAGCCTGGGTTCGATTTCCTGACAGAAACGAGGGTGCGTGCTACTGAGGAACGAAATGGCTGCCCAGTGCTTCCTGGTTTCCGTTTTTACCTAAGTAACATCAATCTGTGACTAATACAAACTACTAAATTTCATCCGTAGTTCTCTATGACATTAGGCATCGTTGACAGAGTTTATCTTCGTCTTTTTGAATCGATGTTAGATTTAGCGTAGACAGTCTTCAATAACCGCATGTCTTCAAATAAAACGTTACTATCTCAATGTTTAAATTGACCCAGTTTGAATTCATAATATAACTTACTACGTTCACCTTTATGTAATGACCGCATTCAGTTACGTGAATCAGCGTTCGAACAGAGTGAATATTATCGGGAACTTTGATACTAAGTAGTTGAAAACCTTTTTCATACTCGTTTATAATCTTTAGAGAGATCGGTCTGCATTCCTAACTAATTCTCTTCGTGTACTTTGATATAGCACTACCTAATGTCACAACTAGGGATGTTTTTTTTGTGAGTCAGTTTGCTCGACATTATATATTTATATGTAACCTACTTTATAGTACTTTATTGTGTGCCATGTCAATTTATTTACTCATAAAATAAACGTTTCGCAATTAAATTCATTGTCTCCTGTTGTTTGTATCATATCTAGGATCCAATTCTTCCTTCAACATACTGTCTTCAGATCCTCCACCATTACCAGACCGTCCAATATTAACAAAGCCAACACAACTAACAAATATCTTTACTGATCGACCGGCAACATTAGACACTACCAACAACATTAATTCTACTCTTTCTGTCTCCAGCAATGTGACAGGTAGTTCTTTTAGTACCGTTGGTAGCCATGATGATCGTAGTAGTAGTCCACGCGGAAACGTTATTTCAATAACATCACCGAATGACGAAGCACGTGCTACCCAGCATCTGCAGGATCCTAATAATAGTAATATTAGCAACCATAACTCTGACAAAAGCGTAAAGCAAGTAATTAGTCCAATTGTCGTCGCAAGATTTGATTCTAGTCCTAATACAATAAGAAATAGATCACGTCCATTGCCTCCGCTGCCGCCTACACCAGTCCGATCATCATCGATTGCACGAACAGAGAATTCAGTTAGTCACCAATCAATGAAATTGATCACTCCTACTAGTAATTGTATTAACGGGACTATACTTAGCAACAGTAGTTGTGAGACGGCACCTCCACTGCCAGAACGCAAAGTAAGGTTTTGATGTGAAATGTTTTTTTATGTTCTTGAGTAATCTCCTTTTTTGTGTTATTCCCTTACATTACGGCCTATATAAATAAAACTTAGCTGTTGTTTGTCAACCGACCAACCAGTGGCTTCAGTATAACTCACTCTTAAATTCTTGCAGTATGTTCCGTACTTGCATATAATAAGTTTCACTTACATCATAGTACATATAAAAGTACTCATGGGATAGTGTACTTGTCTGTCAATTTAAACTATCTGGTAAATGATTAATATACTCCAATTTATTTATGACAGTATACCTAACTATATGAACTAAGTATATATACCTTCTTCACAAACTATTTAAATAAATGTTATTTCCGCTTCGCTTCATAGATTATAAACTTAGTTGAGGTGTACCATTCTTGTTAGTTGGATAATTGAAAATAGCTCTGATTGTTTCACCCTTCTATAATGTGAAAGAAATAGAATCTAAAGAAAGACCTATTCCATACCAAGACTCCATTGAAGTCAATAAGTGTTTTGACTAAATTTAAATGTATAATAAGGTTTTTTCACCTCTTTTTTAAACTGTTTAAAATATATGACATCTCACCTTGCTGATTGTTTATTACTTAACTCTCATTAATAAAGTTATTTGACTTGAACTTCATTCAGCCAATTTCAATTTCGACTATCGAATAAACCTTATAAGTAAGCTTGTTAATTCATGTACACAAATGTTTATTTGAATTGCTACCAATGTAATTTATTTTTATCATTTGAGAAACGAATTCATTTGAATTATTTCACTTTCTTGCAGATTAAAACATCATGTAGCGGTAATTCAGTGACTACACCAGTGACACTATCTCCAGGGCATCAAACTCCAGATAATTCACCATCCTTTGATTTCACTTGATTTATTTACCTATTCATCTGTTAATATTATTATTTTCACTGATAACAATTTATTTATTGCATATATATATAAACATAATATAATATACAGTTAATTGTAAGTAATAAATAATAACAGTAATTTCATTACCTCCTGAGAGTGCCATTTATTTTGTCTAACGAAAATAATTATTTCACTCGGACATTGATAATCCTCACGATACCTACGAATATCATGTGATTAAGCGCCGTTCTCCTGCCGACTTCTTCTTCTTGATTACTCAAGCATACCCTCTTTATGTTGATGCTTCGACATCAACTTCGTCCTTCCAGTGTGCCTTATTTATACGTTTTTGTTATGTAATGTTTGTTTAAATAAGCAATCCTCTCTCCCGGCCAATCGATTTTTATTATAGAACATGAGATTCTGTCCTATTTGTTATTTTGTTTTCTATTTGACCTTTCATTGTGATTCTCAACTGTTGTCACTTGTGTTTATTTGGTATAATGTTTCTCTGTCCTATTCCTTTTAGCATTCATAATGATCGAACTAACTTTGTTCAATATTTTAATTTTCTTTATATTTTCCTCTGTCAGTTTATTCTGACAGTACTATGTTGTAGTCTCGAAGTAGTGGATATTTCATAACTGTGAATTTTTTGTTGTCACTTGTATATCACTCCCATCAATATGTAGACGTCGGTGCTGATGATTTTTTTCTTCAGAAAGGTAGCAGCGACTGTAAGCCATTCATTTCGAAGAAAGTGATATCATTAAAGTTTCATTCCTTTTCTAATTTGGGATTTATAAAAATTCTTCATTTACAAATTGATGGAAGTCAGAATTACTTTGCTTTCTTCCGATTTGTTTTCTTCTGCCTTCATCTTATTGAATTTTTCATCACTTAATTGAATGAATCGTTTATCGGCAAATTTTAGTTGTTTCGTTCTTTTCTATTGAATATTAATTTCTTGTACCATTTTATTCGTGTTTTGCCCAAAAATAAGGTGACTAGTTACTGTTTATTTATCGTAATTCAATTTGTATACTACTGCTATTATTATTATTATACATAACTATCAGTGATGCAGTCCTTTTATACTTTTCCATTCTCCCTGTTAAGTTATTTATAGATTGTCTCTTCGTTCAACAAATCCAGTTATTCTTTGTTATCAGAATATTTTATTATTCAGTATAAATATATTCTGTTGAATTAACTGCCTTATAACCTTGATTAAACTGGTCTTCTTGCCATGGTTAAGTATGCTCTCTGCTTACCTCAATTTCTTCATTTAATCTAAGTTTATCACCATATATATGTATATGTTTCTGAAGGTGATAAATTTTTTGTTTGGTTTTTCCAAATTCAGAACGTTGTCAAAGGTATTATGGTCTACGTAAATGTACAGTTCTACTCTGAGGAGTGAAATAATCAAGTGTACTAATTACTTTATTTATCTTTGATGTCTTATCAACCCTGATAGATTTGCTTGAATTTAAAAAAGTCATACTAATTGTAACACATGACTCTTATAAGACAACTTCACTGCTCAACGCTCCTCTCTATATAGCTTGGCGTTTATGAAAAATTACCTTTAGAAGTGTTAGACCATAAGTGTTTTTGAAGTATTTCTCGTATGTGGTGGAACTAATGAGTGGATACTGCTATATAATGACGTAACTATGATCCTTTATTGTGTGAGGTGGTTGTGTATTTAACCCGATACTAACTCCCTCCTGATTCACAGGTTGTACTTGTCTGTAGAACTGAGAAGTTTGGGTTCCATTTATTATGAAGGTGTTTGTTCGCGCTTGTCCACACCAAAATGTAATAGCTTCTTAGCTAATATCGACTCATTATTACATTAGTGTGGTATAATATCGTACTCTCACCTAAGCAAATAAATTGAATTCATATGGTGTCCTTTTGAATAACACATACAGTGCAACTCTTATAATAGCCTAGTTAGCTGGTAAACTTACTGCAGCATCTAAAATAGTCAAACCAATAACTTACCTATGGATAACTCAACTTAAAATACCAGCTGGTTATGTTTCAGGAAATAGAATTACTAGCCAACTCATTGAATTTATAACTGTTTTAATGGCCCCCAAAAACTCGATAAAGTTTCCAAGTGCTCTGAAGAGATCGAAAACATTCCACCTAGTCGCAATTCTGTGGCGTTTCCAGATGCTTTGACGTGGCACACCGATTGAACAATATCCTAAACCTCAGAGCAGCGGATTCGATAGATTGTAATAACGTTTCCGATCTCATCCAAAACTATAAATACCTGTGTTATGTTGTGCATATTTGATACTGAAACATTCCTTCTCTTCCTTGACTTATGATTTAAGATTTGGTATTTTTACGTGTTCTGGTGCACGATTTGTTACGTGGTATTATATGTTGTCATGTATGCGACAACAATCAGAGTTACTATATATATATATATATATATATATATATATATATATATATATATATATATATATGCTGAGACATTTTATTCACTCCTATCTTGTGACCTCTTTTAACTTGACCTTATGTCATCAATAATATTTTCATATTTACTATGCGTAAATGATGAAATAGTTCTAATCTATTGACCTTATAGCAATAGAAAACTTGAATATCATTATTGCTTCCCCTTTCCCACATAGTTTAACTTTTAAAGGTTGATTGATATACATTAAAGTTTCCCAAATAGATCAAGCCTATTAGTATTCATACGAAACTGAGCATCTATCAATATATTATTGATTTAATAAACAATCTGTAAATATAAAATCAGTAATATATATTTGTAAAATTCCAATGAGTAGAAATTAAAATTTCTGATGTTTCGCAGCTTAGTGTAAGTCGCTTCTTCAGAGAAACGAATAACCAAAGAAGCGACTTACACTAAGCCGCGAAACGTCAGAAATTTTAATTTCTACTCATTGGAATTTTACAAATATATATTACTCATTTTATAAACAACCTATCCAATGCTTTATTTATTTAAAATTATCAAAGTTAACCTTGGTAATGATGTATACAATCTGCAAATATGTTTTGGTCTCCGTCAAGTATTGAAATCCAAAATAAAATCGCAGGACATCATTTTTACATACGTATAGTTAAGGACCACATTTCATTATCGACGCTCACTATTAGCGAATTTATAGGAATGAAAAAGTAAAACTGAAGGATTGTACTACGATATTAATGGATCAGTTACTCTCTGGTCCTAACTTCACTTAAAAAATTTGAAATGAGTTTCATCTTTTGGCATGGGAGTAATTATAATTTAATTTGTATTAAATAAGTTAAAGGAGGCAGCAATTAATAGGTTCATTCCCACACTAAGGAATTGATGCCAAGTGATTATATACATTAACGGTATCCAGAAATATCACTCTGAAGTCTTTGGGAGAATGTTTGTTGAGCAGTTGTCAACTTTCAGTGTTCGGTACTGTTGTCTAAACATAAAAATTCTGTTACTTATGCTGATATAACGAGTCATGCCTACGAATTCTTTGACTTTGGTTAATCGAATCATACTCAGTTGAAGTGCTTTAAGCTTATGTATAATTAGGTGGTTTTGGGATTCGCACTAACCCCCCCCCCAATTTGCCACTTAACTTGATTAATCATTATTTCGTCAGTATTTGACAGTTGTCTAGTAGTATACTATCAACCTAAAACATTAAGATTTAGACAGTAGGTGAAGTTGTATTGATTCAAGTCAACTAATCAAGAATATTCATATATTACTTATATCGAATAAAGGGAAATAAATGTCCACCTAATTAGTTGGTTGTGATTGACGTTGCGAAAATAACCATCTATATACGATAAACAAAACGTTAAAATTGTTAACAAGGAAAATGCAGAAGTTAATTTACTAGGAAAACCAGCATTCAGTATGAATTTAGGTAGGCTTATATGTTAGTTGGCTATGTGAGATTAATAATCAGAATATTACCATAATTTTGTGGAGATCGGTCTTAATTCATTGTTTGTATTCGTCATAGGCTAATCTCCGTCGGATACTATTAGCAGTTATTATTCACCGAAAAACTACTTCGTCTCATTGAGACTTTTTATCAATGTAAATCCACTGCTCTCTCATTTTCAACGGTACCCATCCTAGATCAATCTGTAACGAATACAAACAGCGTTGTATTGTTATTATTATTTCCATTTGTCTTATTATTATTATTGCTTATCTTTTAAAAACATCAGGAACTTAATCGGCACCCTCACTTCACTCTCTATTTCCTACTGAATTCGTATTATTTTATACACTACACCGATTTCTTTTTGATCTGTAATCACACGATTGTATCGTTCATCTTATATTTACATAACTTTAATCACCTTATTTGTTGTGTAGTCTAAATTGACATCGAAATTTATCCAACTCAACGTTACTTATTCAGAATAGGCTTGTATCTTACTTACTAGTTACATTACGACATTCACTTCAGTAACAATCTGAAATTCATATGATAGTAATTTTATTAAAACATATAAATACTCTAAAATTAGTCTGTTCCTTTGACTTCTTAATTTGACCTTATCAAAGTAGAATGTGATGAGAATGTATTGATAAGTATATGCATTAGTTTCATATCTTTATTCTATCACATGAAAAACATTAATAAATTCAAATGAATAACCAAGTTTAAGGTCGATATGAATTTCAGATTTTAGACAAAGTACATTTGTGACAACATTGAGTACACATAAAATATGTTAGATTTATTGAAGGTTTAAAAATTAACAAAGTTGAACAAAAAACCATTTTCTAAAGAATCTGGAAAATATATTTTTATCATTTGAACTAATTAAATAGAAACTTGATGCTTTAGATTTGAAATTTTGTGATGTGCACAATCATTAGTCAATAATTAAATATAACGTTAAATTCCTATTGAAAAACTGAAATGCTTTAATCTAATCTAGTTAACTGTTGTTACCGGTATATGAATAATAAATATAACTACGAAAACACTTCAACTATGAAGTACACGAAAACTACAAACATGTTTCCAGAAGATGAAAATCTATTTAATTCATAACAATTTTATTAACGTAAGTACCGATGTTCACACACGGAAAATAGATCACTGGTTATGCTTAAAAACGTTCCTAAAACCTTATATAGGCTTCAGGAATAATATGATTTACAGTAATTTGGATGAATTACTATATCGTTCATATAATGACGTTAATATCAGTGAACCCATTTCAAACCGTCAACAATTCATAGATCATGTTGAAATTTTGTAACCTATGAACATTTTTCAACCACTTTTTATCATTTTCCATAATAAATTATGGTTTAATCTACAGCTGCTTTCTTACTAGTTATAATGCACTTCACAATCATTTATAATCGTTCGCGCTCTCCAGCAAAGTTGAATTTCATCGACGATCCCTTCAAACTTATATAAATTGACTAAGCCAATGAGAATTAATTTACCAAGGCTATATGAATTGGTAAAAACACACAAACCATGTGTCTCATTGAGACTAATTTTAAACATGAACAGTTCTTATGACAAATTGGTTGGTAAATAATTTGGAGCCAATCCAGAGGCAGAACGTGAAACAGTTTGCTTAAAAGATCAAAAAATTGACACTCGTTATTCACATCGTTATTCATAAATCCATAACTAGTGGTGACTATCGAATATGTATTGAAGCGGCTTAGAGAAAATGAAGTAAAAACTGCAATGTTAATCAACATCACGAAACATTTACTGCTAAAATATGTAATGAATTTGAATTTTATGTTTACTAGCAAAGATTTGAAGATGAAGTGTTATTGAGTTTTCCACAAGATCCTACATTGAAAATAGTCTACCTAGACAATTTATTTAACAATTTTCCGTCGATATATGCATAACATTCCTCCTTTCTAAAAATACCACTGAACAACTAAATGTTCTTCGACAAATAATTAAAGTATACACAGCCATCAAGTTCACCAGTGTAAAAGAATATGAAGGTAGATGTTTTACTAACAATCAGAACCAGTGAATCGAGAAGAAATTTGAGAAGGAAAAGTACTTAGACTGGGCAATATACATATCTACTTAGTTTTGTGCCTCTGCAATACAAAAGAAACCTTTCAAAGGAACATAATTACAGAACAACGTATATATGCTCGGCTAATACTGTTGAAGAAGAATTGGAATTCTTGCATGATACTTGTTGTGTCGCTAGAATTTTGAGGGTTTCGTGTGCGAACGCTATTACCGATACTTGTACCTCGGACGTATACCGCGACTTGTTCCCTTCCCAGCCAGCAGCTATTACAAAAGACTAAGCTTGTAGGAAGATTGTATTGTGGAGCAAAAGTGAGACGAGAGAATAGTCAATTAGCAAACCAGTGAATTTGTATTTTCAAATACATCGATTTTTTATATTAATCAATTTACAATGATTATTCATTAAGTGAAATCAATAACATTTAATTAATACAATCAAATACTGTTAACTGTATTTTTAGGGATTATGAATCCCTAACAATACTCTTAAAAAAAGTATATCCTAAAACGTTTATATACGAATAAATTATTAGGAAGGATAGAATAAATGCAATAAAATCAACTGTAAGAAATAGCTATTTATGACTATAATTTATACCTGGTGCTATGAGAGGAATATTAATACAAAGCAAATACAGAACAGTTCAGAGAACATTTAATGCGGCAAAACTGAAATTAAAATTTTGCACACGTTTTATGATAACACCTGAACTAGTCACCTTCTTTTATACTTATCATTACAATTACTTTTATGTTGTAGGTTACATCAGTCGATATTTCACAAATTTAAGTTTTCTTGCTCAGTGGTATCTTACAATGCTGTTAAACAAGAGTATAATCAACAATGTGAACAGATCATTTCTTGTTTATTTTGTTGAAACAGGTCATTTTGCCGGCATAAATCAGTCATAGCCGATAGGTTATCAAGTTAGTAATTGTCTACCAATACCAACTGGATTCAAATTTATAGAAACAATAACTAATCGGATTAAATAACCGACCAACATCAAATCGAGGGAGTCATTAATCAATTCAAGGAGAGGTTAACCCAACTTATTCAATGTGCATATCGATTTCCACATCTCTTTGTTTCTGTATAACATAAAATGCCGTTTATTCACAAATATTATTATTGGTCACTTAAGCACATGAAAAACTTAGTGAGTACCCACGCAATTTTACTATTTCACATCATTTTATACACTACCACAGTCTTAGTACAAACATTTGTTCTGATTTGTATACACATTGTTTATCCACATTTCGCCCCTCTCTCTCACACACACACACCTAATGATATATTTATTTTAATGATCATGATCACTGTCACAATTTCAACTGAAATGTAATTTGATGCAAGTTAGTACAGCCATTTTGATACTGACAATTTTACTTTGTTAGTAATCTCAAATTCAAAAATTGTACTTAAATTAAAATGCATTTCTACTTTGATCTCGATTATGTACTTAACTAATAATTAATTCTAATTTATGAATGTAGTGCTAGATGAGAATTTATCGAAGAATTTTCCCCCTTCAGAATTACTTTATTATATTACGAACGAGAATTTCTGAACAGTCTATTCGCTTGTTCCCTGTGTTCGTAACAGACTGATCTTGGTCGGATACCACTGATAACAGGGGAGCACTGGACTGCTATTTCATCTTAGTATAGCATCCGCAAACAGTAATCACTCAGGACACCAGTGTAGAATCATATCCAGGACCTTCAAGCCTCGTAGCGAACGTTTGCTGAGTCAGTTAACATTTGTATACATTATCATACAATGATAAAGAATACTTACAGATTTTTATGTAGTAAGAGAAAATTACTGAAGTAACTTCACTATGTTACTCCCCACTTCCCCTATTCAGAGATGTTTACTTATATTTTCAGTTAAATATCTGGGCGTTGTAAGGTTAAAATATGAGGTCCCATGCATCGTCTGTGGCTAAACAATCGCTCTCTGCAGGTAGATTTACTACTTATCGATTCATTTTACAAATCTCGTGTTAAATGACAGAATTAAATTGCACGATTCCCTTTGCCTGTTTAACAGACCAGTCAATAAGCCTAGACAAGCATTCTGATTGGTCTATTGATTAATTTAACATACATTTATTCTACTCCTTATTTAATTGGTCGATTTTACAAGTATATGATTGGCTAACTTATCTTTAAATTACAGTCGTTGGATGTATGGACATTTAACATAAGCTACTATGAGTCTCGTAACTCCTGCCTTCCCAGTCTTTAATCTGGTGGATTCAGCATATGATGCAGTTTTGCTACTAAACGACGATGTAGAACATTTACCTAATGCTTTACAGCTGGCTTTGAATGCGTTAAAGGAATTTTCTGAGGTATGTTTGCTTAACAGGCTGAATAAATAAACCATTAGTTTATATGAGTTATGAAGTTCAATCTCGTTACTTTCTCAGTTTTGTTTTTGAGCAATTAGGATTTCTCAAGAACACTCATTTAGGAAGTGTCTTATTTCTTCCTGTGATATGTGTAGAACAGTCAAGCATCTAAATCAAGGCATATACAGTAATATTGAGTAAAACCACAAGTTTTTCGTAAACAACTACAAGATGGGAAATGCGATATTACATTAGATATTCAGTCTTTCCATAGAAGCTGTAGAGTTTTGTAAATGGATTTAGATTAATTATGCATTAATAATAATAATTTATGTTTTGGATCCTCGCCAGTTTACAGGCATAGTCATATTGATGTAGAAATAAACACGAGTAAATATAAATCTTGGAGAGGTAAGTACATAAATAGAACTAAAATTTACAATAAGATGGCTTACATGGGAGTAGCACGGATTATTTTGGCAATATTAATAATAATAATGATAATAATAATGTAATCTCACAGAACATACGTAAATATAATAATAGTGATGGACATTAGTTTGCCTGGGATAGATGTGTTGGCCGTATACCTAACCATTAGAGATTATAGCATAATAGTTGCATAATTGTTACTATCGAAACTGTCGTGTAGACATATTAACAATAATTAATAGTGTACGCGGTTGAAGTTCACACACATACTTCATTATTATTAATTGACTAATATTACACTGTGTACTCAGATTGACTTCTGCTAATTTAGTGAAAATGATATTCTTAAGTTTCAAATCATTCAAATTGATTGTCAGTATTGATAGCATAATTTTATCATGATGCATACAGACAGAATATAATGCAATGAGTAAGTTACCTTCTTACTATAATCTTTTTCGTAACTTTTACTTTAAGGTCAATCCTAAATTTTCAGATGAAGTCAGTATTATTCCTTTCCCACAACATCCATCAAAAAGATTAGTAAGTAATGTTTTATTTATTCTGTTCACTTCTCACCTAAAGTTTTAATAAGTTGTATAAAATGGGTGAGTTTGTATTCGTTGGTTATCTTCAAAATGTATTAAATATAGATTAACGTTTCTTTTTCGGGACTTATTTAGTACGTGTACTCGTATATTAGTGTTGATATTTCTATTAATATTCGAATAGTTAACATTGTGATTGAGATTCTGTTACAACGAGATAAAGGTAAATCTTTACTGCTTGTTTTATATCCTTAATTGTAACTATTGACCAGTCATTTGTCAATAAGTAAATCATAGTTATACTGTTTTGATTAACCATTTTGTGTATGAATGAGAGCTTCAGTTACTTAGCATATATTCTTTATGGCCAAAGGTTCCATCATCTAAGTATTTTCAATTGACATTTAGAAAGCATCTGTTATATGCAATTTCTGTGTATTTTCATATCTGACTAAGTAGAATGCGATTTCAAATAATAATCTTTTGGTTATAAGTTTAATATTTAAATTAATGATCCACAACTGTACATAATCTTATCTTTTGGTCCTAGTGTAATTTGTCTATGTAGTGCTCATGATCTGACCAATAAAATTATTGTGACCATATCATATACATTTCGATAAGGTAGCCCAAAAGAATAATCAGCTATTATAGTCAAACAACACCTTATCTAAGTTTCATTACCATCGTAATTTTGATTAACACCAAGCAACTCTGTGTTGTAGCTACGGTAAAGTATAGGGACGAGCTTTGGAAAATTCTAAGATTTTTGGAATGAATAATCACTTTAGCTAGTCAAGGACAGAGATGATTCGGGTATGTACCGTTCATTTAACGAGAACTTTGATTTGTTTACCACTATGGTGTCAAAAATTAGTATCTCATTGATTTAGTGCACTTTTAGCGTAATGCATGGTAAAATAACTAATTGGCTAAAATCTGGTTTTCTAAATCGCCATCGATTGACTATAATGACTATTCATCAAGGAATGTTGAAGGATCTTTCAAGCTAGTCTCTATACTGCACACAATATTATCGTATTCATTATGTACTTGTTATGGCTAGTATACAATCCTATGACGCCCGTTTCACTTTCAGTTATTTAAAAATTTATACAACAGTCATTTCAGTGGACTGAAATAATCATACAACCTAAAATAACGATCTCAAACATTTAACATACAATTCAAAAATGACATCTTGCTGTCAATCCCTAAATCATTAATTTTGTGGAAAATACATGTGTAAAAGTAATTAAGGCACTTTAGATAGGTGATAATGTCTGATATGATGCCATATACTATAAGCGTTATTATGTGGAAACATGCGTTACCAGAATGTGATGTGACTTACAATCCATCACGGGGGAATAAATGTACTTGCCTTTTATCTTTTACTAGATCATTCGTACATTTCTACCTTCTGTTCCGTCTTCTCGAACCTTATTCTCGGATATTTAATCAGTCTAATTAACTTTGCTATTATTATTATTTTGATTTCTTTGGTATTCATTTTGTTAATTTGTATTTTCCGTGTGGGCGTGGTATGGTAAATTTTAGCCAGTCTCGACGTTGACTGATTAAAATGTCTCTTCGTACTTATGTAAATAATGTGTTCAACTTAATCAATAATTACTTGTTCTTTGTTTTTTTAAGGTTACGTCAAGTAAATGGTATTATTAGTGATTTATTGTATTATAAAGACACATAATTTAATGTACACGTCCATTCACTTTCTAGTCACAGCTCATTTATTAGAAAATTAACAGGAAATCAATGCGGAACTTACTGTTGAATAAATTCTGTACAAAAATTACTTCAGTCCCAAAACTATGAAGTAATTCATAGGTTCAACTAGGCTTTTTTGCTAGTTTTAACTATCTGATTGCTCATTATCTAATATTAGTGGATTAATTCCTTCACCGAGATTCCTATTCATGTACTTGACTTGAGGCTAGTAATATTACCTAGTTGCCCGAACCGAAGCAGTTCGAGCAGAGCTCGAATGTACCACTTAGTAGCTGAAATTGGAATGCATTAACCGATAAGTTACTATCCAGTAAGAAGGAATATAAACATTTCAGTGGCACTTTAAATTTCAAGGATAAATCTAGGATTATAGTATTCCGTCGCTTACATTAAAGGTTTTAAACGCAATATTTTGAATATTATTTTAGATATTTAGTCCAACCGGTCAATTAAATACAGATGAAGCAGACATTCGTAATGTGTATGATGCTGCTGTGAATGGCATGTTAAAGTTAGTTTTGCATTGTTGTATCATATTTTCATCTTTTTGCAGTAGTATTTTTTGAATTTATATTACACTGATTAGTGATTTGATTGATTAGGTTTTAGGTTCAAACCAAGTTTCAACGACTTTAGTTTGAACAGCCAGGTGGCATCATCAGCCATTACGTAAACAGTGTGGCTCAAAATTTATTATGCTGACATTTTTTATGTAGTTTTTCAAAGGAATTAGTTAAGAGGGGAATATGTTGAATTCATTCTAAGTGCGTAGTTGTTAGTTTTTCAAAGTAAAATGAAATTAGAATAGAGTAATCTAGTCTAGAAATGTTTCTCCAATTTTCATTTTTTTTATCCTCGATTAGTTTACTCGCTTATTGTTTCATCAACGTGATATTTTTTTGCATAATAACATGTACTTCATTCAATATTAAAGCCTTACAGATTCCCATAAAGTAAATTAGAACAACAATTATTTGCTAATGGTGTTGTTTTCAAAGTAGATTTTCATCAGGCTTTCGTCCTAATGGTACAGTATTATTTACATGCAAACACAAAAAATGTTGGACCAATCATGTCAATTGATAAGTCAGCAGAATTGATCATACATCTAGTCATAATAAGTGAAAAGTACAAATTGACAGTAAAATGACAACTTTAATAAATATTTTGACACAATAAGTAGATTAGAACTCGAGAAAATGAACTAATTAAAACGATAATACATAGAAATCACGCAATAGGAAGTATGTGGATAATCGGTTTAAATATAGACAAGAAGAGAGGATGCATAAACGAAAAAGAATTAACAAATAGTCATACTAAAATATTCGGTAGGTTAATGAGAATGCATTATTCAGCCAATGAAGATATAGGGTGTCACAAATTTCTTCTGGTCAGATGGACTGGGGTTGTTGACTGGAATTTCTATTGCTTCTTCTAAATGTAGTAAACGGATCCTGACCGTTTTCAGAAAGTTCAGTAGTATACTTTGTATCACTCTAAATAATTTAGTTTCTACTGTAGCATAGTCGTTGTCTACCGAGTGTGACAAAACCGAGCCATGGAACACTATTTGACCATTACCAAGTTGTCTGACAGTTCGCTTTATGTAGCTGCATTGGTATACCCACACAGAAGTGACAAATTAAAGTAACTTATCCTTTGTTCAAGTAATCATCACTGGTGGGTTAGTTAATAATAAAGTTTAGCTTCATCAAATGTTTCTCTAGCTACCCCCAATAAACTATTATTCCTAGTTATATCTCCATGGAACTGTAATTTCGGAAATATAGGTTTCGTTCTTTCAGTGTATATCAGATTGCTTATTCTCTTCTTACATGTACTTCAAAAAATCTTTCAGGTAGACTATTTCACTCAGCATCTTATTTAAAACAATTTAACTCTTGTTGTATGGTGTCATCTGAGCAGATCTTTCTTATTGCATTTGTAGTACATTTATTAGCATTCTACTAAATAAAGATGCTACTTTTGTTATAATTTTATTGATACCATTGAGTTAAGCTTATTTTCAAACTGAGATAAGGTCGGTTTATAGTTATACTAAAAAGCCTATCAATTTCGTAACTAGATTTCATTCGGTTCTGTGATGTAGTTCGCTTAGTATTCTGTTTCCTCACTGGTGCGCTTTATTCGATGTGAAATGTGATAATACTAATCGATGCTCAGTTATTCCAGATTCTATGTTGTTTATAACTGAACGAAATAGTCTACATTATTAATGCTAGGTCACAACTTACGCAGCTGAATGAATGCACATATTTGAACCAGTTTTTCGTAACAGTATGTCGAAATCATAATCATTAAGCTTTTCAACGTTACAGAGATACCCATTATTGTTTTTTTCTCACGTTCATATTTAATAGATTGTTGAAAATAGGTTGTAAATCACCGCTATTATGTTGCGGATCATTCGTATCAGCTCCAAAAGATGCTCAATGGTCCGAGCGTAATTGTTTATTATTGAATGCTGTATTAGGAGCATATCATGCATTATATACGGTAAGTCTTTATCATTATTATTATTTTTTAAATCTCATCATCTGATTAAGTGAGAAACAATTTAGTAGGGTGTATGGGCTTTGAATATCCCACGTGTCAAGTAATTTGTATACAATAGCTTTGGTTATCTGGTATGTCTATAAGCTATTTAAATGTACATTGAATCTAAAACGTTTAAATTTAATTCAGGTGACTCATATTATGTTGTTGTAGCGGCCCCATTCTTATTACACTACAGGTTACGTGTCACTGCAATTAAATTCACTACCACCATATTCTCTTCTGTTATCTGTCAACTTAATCTGGTTTTCATATTTTGAGCCAGTGTTTATTGGTTATTCTTGTTGCTACCTAACTTGGTAGAACATTACGGTTCACTTCATTTCTACTGTTAGTCTATTAAGACCATATTTAATTACACTTCGGGAACGTCCACTTGGGTCCCTGGTTTATTAGCATTATTACATTGATTAAAATCTCTATATTTATAACACATTTCTTTACTCAGCATTAATACGATTTCCATAAATTTTGTAATGCTATTAGTAATGTAAATTCATCATCAGCCTTGTGAGCACACTTGTTTTGTCTTTGTCATGTGTAGATAATTTTCACGCTGAATTAACATCAGATGAAGGGAACCGTTGTGAGGTGTAAGTGAAGCGTTGTCTTAATGATTATCACCACTTATTAAGTGACTGCTAGGGTACAGGTATGATTTGAGTTGAATTGTGGTAAGCGAAATTCAAGACGTGCGTTTTGTCTCGTTTGGGAATCGTCAGCCCATACTTGTAAACTATCGCTGTTACGAGGCAATCCACTCAGGATGCACATTTGGCAACAAAGACTGATTAATTTCAGTTCATGAAAAGTCACTGGAAAGATTTAAGTATGTTCAAATTATAATAAGTTTTAGGAAATTATCGATGAGGTTTCACCTCAGCGTTTCAATGAACAATAAATGTGATGTGTCCACCATTTTCAGTTAGTTTTCCGTACATTTAATAAGTGATTACTACATATTAAAATACAATTCACTTTAAAGATCTTATTTCAAGCGGCTTGAATTATCTGTAACTGTCTGTCATGTGCATATTAGTGTAGTGCAGTCCCACAAACTAAACGTAAAACACAGACATAACAAAAGGTAGAACTAAGAATGATCTAACAAAAAATACATTCTGATATCCTGCATTCATTCGTTAGTAATTAAACGGAAACATCTTCTAAGGTATCAGATACAGAAAATTCATTGAACAGTATAACAGCTACGAATGACATTGCTCAAAAAATAACATTAAAATGCAATCTGACAATGACAATCACCTTGATGTATGACATTCGATTGATGTGGTGTGAATTGTCAGTCAGCCATGTACAATGTAAAACCTGACACATATGTGCATCAGTTTAAGTTGCCTCACCTTATTAACACAGCAAGAGAAATACGTAAGTATTGAAATTTACAGTAACGTCACTGATAGTTAAAAAGAATGTGCATAGAAAATGTGATTCAGGAGAAAAGAATTATTTCGTAAAAACTGAAATATATAAAACATTCTGTTAGTGGGATATAGACTGGACTAAAGCATGTTCTGTGCATGATTGTAATGACGCACGCTGACTGGCTATCTCTATACCAATCAGCTCTAGCAGATTATTGGAGAAGACTCTAGAAGCTTCTTATGTAAATACTATAATTCTATTAACGTTTCTCTATTTGTGAATTCCTACTTCTGCCTGTCCTTGTTATTTTGGAATACAATTCGTTCCTGTTCAAACGTGTTCTGATTTGGGGCCTTGTCGAGCGTGCAGTGTCTAAGAATACTAAACAATAGGAGAAGCTGGGTTGTTATTAGCAAGTAACGCAACACATTCAAAACTTAAGAAGACATGAGGTGTAGATGTACCTGCAGCATTGCTACCGATTGTGAGCCATTTCACCCAGTATTTTCAGTCATTCGCTATTCTAATGAGGCAGACATCAGCCAAGCAGCATACACCTACTAACTTGGCTCAAACTAATAGTCAGTAACCTCATGAACTGATTTCACATTTTGGTTTTATCACCCGTGGCTTTCATCAATCATATTCTTATGCCAGTAATCATCGCATATAGTTGTCAGCTTTCGTCGGGTTTTTTTATTGTGTGCACACTTTAATTAGCCATACTAAATTTATATGAATAAATGATGAGTATAGAATGTTATGTTAGGGGTATGAAAAAGAAATAAATGTTTGAATGGGAAAATTTTGAATTTTTAACTAATTTTTTTTCTAAATAACTAAAGACATCCCTTGAATTGTTTACTTTAGCCTCTTGAAGTTCGTGAAATGCTTCCAGAGAAGTTTCCTAAAGCCATCCGATTTGGAGTGATGGAAGCTAACGACTCCTTACTAAATATCGCCAAAGCTATTGAAGAAGGGAGAACGTTAGCACGTGATATTGGTGGGTCAGATCCTGAACGTATGGCAGCCCCGAAAATTGCTGAATATTTAAAAAATGCTTTAGATGGTCTTACAGGTGTTACAATCACTATTAATAAAGTTGATGCTAAAAAGTATCCGTTAATGGCAGCTGTAAATAGAGCTGCATCAGGTAACTCATTTGTATGAATACTCTTGTACAGTGCTGTTTCATAAAATTGACACTTAGCTCATTTTAGTATCATAAAAGTGTATATCTGAACTAAAGCTCATTTTCTAAACAATAAACTATTTTTTCACTTTTCGGTAGCTGGATTTCAGCAGGCACTTTGTTGTATCTCATTGTCACATAAATGCACATGACTTGTACTCACGATGTACATTGACAAAGTAAAGAAATACTTTAAATGTTTTAAAAGTGTATTTGTTGTAATTAAACGTACATTCTTTGTCGAAAAAATTCATAAGGGATTGGAGTTATTAGAAATCTATGGCGATTTAAATGGAGTAATTTAAGTTGAAGTGTCGTAATTATTAGTCGATGTTTCAAGTAGCTTTGCTTAGTGAAGTGTACACGGTAAGCTCTCTTAAAATGGTTCACAAGCAACTCCATCATGGTATTACTATAGTCGGCAGTGTTCGATTCAATACAGTGGTTCTGTCAGCAATCAGTTTCCCATCCATTTCCTCGGTCTCTTTACTTCACATATTAGGTAATCTAAAGTGTTAGGAAGTGTTTGTATGTATCGCATAGATTGAAAAATAATAAAAGTTAGACCAGTGAACGAAAAATATTAACAAGTAATCAGAGTGCGTATAAAAGGAATTAGAAAATCTAAGATTCAGGTTTAAGGGGTTGGTGTTACAGTTATAAACGTTGTTTTAATGTGTTACATTTAGCATCCAGTACAAACATGACTTTGTGCCAACAATATCTGACTAGAAAAGGATGGTGTAAAGCATCCTATTTGGACGGCACAGAGCCATTTCTATACATTCCGACGGATCTGTTCTCCGTTATTGAACATACTAGAATGAATGTCTAACATTATACCTAATGTGATGCGACAAATGTGTACTGAAAAGAAAAAAGCTGAATCATATTAACATTAGACAATGAATGTTTACAACTTTGAGGATATGTGAGCGAACCTCAATTTATTGACTGTTTCGTTTTCTTTCTGGTATTTTGATAGTTATTCATGATCTTCGAAAGTAATTAATAAATATATCAGCTGTCAACATCTTGAATATACTCTTCAAAAATCCAGTATTGAATTATAGGACTTAGCATACGATTACTTATCTCTTATTGTTTTATTATATTTATTCATTACCTATACAAAAAATTAGGGCTTTTTAGTCTGCTGCTTTATATATAGTTCATGTACTTACTGAAACCACCCTTATAACAATTAAATAAACGTGAGATTCAGTAGAAAAAGCCCACTCACATTATTTTCTACAAACCTTGGTAAATGCAGAAGTATGGGTTATTATGTACTAATTAAAACTCAGTAACTGACGTAACTACTAACTGCAGCTTCGTGTTCATGATTTTGACATACTTTATACATGAGGGTATTATCTGGCTGCTCAGAGGTAGCTGAAGCAGAATTCGAATGCTTGATCTAATATCTGAAAGCCAAATGCCTTAACTACCAAACTACTGCTTTACTTAATTTTCTTAATTCAATACTTATATAAAAAAGCTTTAAATTTTATATACTACGTTTTGTGAATATATTTAATTCCTCTGTCAATCAATCGAATATAATTTGTAAAAGATGTATGAAATTGCTTTTTGCTTTAGTTGTACCTCGTCATGACGGTAGAGTTGTCCATATTGACTATAAACCATCAAGCTCCAAAGAAATTGATACATCATTATTTCTGGTCGGTAAAGGTATAACTTTTGATACTGGTGGTGCTGATGTTAAAGCTGGTGGGATTATGGCTGGAATGCATAGAGATAAATGTGGTGCTGCAGCAATAGCCGGTTTAATGAAAACGATTGGATTATTACAACCAACTGGACTAAGTGTATCCGCAGCTTTAGCGTTTGTGCGAAATAGTGTTGGTGAGGAATCATATGTTGCTGATGAGATTATCATTGCGCGTTCTGGACAACGGGTACGTATAGGCAATACAGACGCTGAAGGTAGAACGGTTATGGCAGATTTATTATGTGAAGCAAAAGAAAAGGTTAGTTAGTTTTAGTTATAGGCTAGTCATTTTTTTGTGCCCAGAAGTGATTAAAGTTCGATTTTTTATTTAAGTCTCAGCTGAGGTTAACTATAAAGTTTTCAGTGTTCGTTAAGGGTAATAATTTTTACTCTGATATCAAAAATCAGTCCCTTTTAATAATTTTATATACTCGATATATTACGATAGCTGACTTCTGATTGACATTGAGCTTTCAAGATCGTCCCTGTTTTTTGGTAATAACAGTTATTCTTCCCACATGAGTTTAGTTATCGTTGTGTTTTTTTTTCATTTACGGGTAGAAAAGCCTATGGAAAATTTCAATAAATACATTGATCACAAAATCTGTATATCCATTTCAGTATCACGCTTTTTTAAAAGTAAATTATATTCGAGAAATCTTAGCGATTGAATATGATTGGGCTAAGTTTGATTGTTCGACAGTATATATACATATCTTTGATAATTTTGATTTTGATTAGTTCTTTCTGAAAAAGGTCGGATCAGTTTCCCGGGTGAAACGTTGGGATTTATTTATTTACTCTTCAATCGCTAAGATTTTTCAAATATAATCTACTTTGAATGTCTTCTATACACTTAGCTTCCCAATTTTTGTAAAACTATCCGTTCAAATGCAAACAAACGTCAGCATATATATATTACTCTTTTTTTGCCTATGAAATATTTGTTTGCGATTACTTTATTATCGACTGACACTGGCAACAAATTAGTGGCCCGGATTGACGTGTCTGTTAACACCGATTTCCAAGATCTATGCTGACTGCCTGTAATGATTGTTAGTCAAAGATATTTCGAGAA
This sequence comes from Schistosoma japonicum, assembly GCA_025215515.1. Lineage (NCBI taxonomy): Eukaryota > Metazoa > Platyhelminthes > Trematoda > Strigeidida > Schistosomatidae > Schistosoma > Schistosoma japonicum. The sequence goes on along the minus strand of CM046063.1, from coordinate 21,200,080 downwards.
TCTCCCTAACCCGTCCTTACACTATGCTCAAGCCGGTTTAACAGAATATCTATTAATAACACATAGTAGCCTGTTTTTTGTTGTAGACCTTACTAACACTGCTATTGTTACGTAGATATTGTATGAATTCGGTTTCTCTATTATGCTTGCATGATCACTGAATTTTACCAATGATAGTGGAAAACTCCATTTTACTTTGCAATTGTATTTATGTTATGAATTCAGTTAATTACTTCTCTATACTTAATTGCCAAGTGTCTGTGCGAATAAAAGTTAACCCTAGCGTTGTTGCGTGAATCCTTACTTTAGTCCTATAAAGCAACCAGACAGACAGACAGACAGATACAACGCAGAAATTGTACGTACGTACATCAGTTCAGGTTGCCATACCACATCAGCACAGAGACGCAACTGTCAGTTCGAATCCAAGAGCGATAGCGATAGTAGAAGTATTAGCAGTAATGCAGAAAATTAGGGAGCGAAGATATGATTCGAAAAGTATAATTCAGTGAGATAAATTTGAAAGGAGAAATAGAATTCAGAAGGTTAGATTTTGAAAGAACACAAAGAGTGGATGCACCTGCGTTATTGCGAACGATTCTGAGCCATGTCGTTTAAGGTCTCTAACCATTGGTGACTTTCGTCTCGCGGACCCCAACCACGCAGCCTACATCTACCAACATGACTTAGTCCACTTGTCAGTGACTTCATCGATCTCTGCCATGTTTTGGTTTGGCCGCCCCTAGCTTTCTTCCAGCCTATTCCTACGCCGCGAAACATAGCTCGTCGAGGCAGACGGTAGTTAGACATGCGTAACACATGTCCCAACCACCTCAACTGATGAAGTTGCAATACCTCATCTGTTGATTTGCCTTCCTTTCCTAGAACCCGTTTCCTAACGACAGGCATTGCTCACTCGGTTGTCCCACGATACTCGAGCAATGCTTCGGAGACACCTATGGTCGAAGACCAGTAACCTACGAATGTCCTCTACTCTTAACGGCCATGTTTCGCTCCCGTATAGTAGGACAGAGCAAACTGCTGCACGGTACACTCGTCCTTTGGTTAGCAAGCGGATATCTCGCCTGTGCCATAAGTGATGCAGCTTGGCAAAAGCCAATCGAGCTTTCTGTATCCGTGCTGAGATTTCGTCAGTCACCAGGCCATCAACACTGATGAGACTCCCCAGATACGTGAAGCGGTCTACACGCTCGACTACTTCACTTCCTATCACTAGTTCAGGTGCCGATGCAACCCAATCCTGAAGCAACATTTTGCATTTCGAGGGGGATAGCCGCATCCCGAACATGCTTGCATTGTTGCTCAGGGTAGTCAGAAGACTCTGCATTTTGTCAGCGTCTTCGCCAAATAGGACCATATCATCAGCATACTCTAAGTCAGTAAGCGAGGCTCCTGGTAGTAAGTCAACTCCTGAAGAGTCAGACGAAGACATGGTTATATCTAGGAGCATGTCTATGACAAAATTAAACAAGAATGGGGACAGTGGACATCCCTGACGGACACCACTTGAAGTGAGGAATTCCGATGACAGTTCGCCATAAGCTCTCACTCGACTTGTAGTTTTAGAGTAGAGAGCTTGTACAAGGTTAATGTACTTCTTTGGTACACCTTTCAATGACAGACACTGCCACAGAACCTCACGATCAACAGAGTCGAATGCCGCCTTTAGGTCCAGGAAGACAACTATTGTAGGACGCCTAAATGTGTGTCTGTGTTCCAAAACCTGTCGCAGTGTGAAGATGTGGTCTATACAGCCACGTCCAGGTCTGAATCCAGCCTAGTTTTCTCTAGTCTGCTCTTCACGAGCTCTAGTTAGGCGTATAAGTATAATCAATGCTAACAGCTTAGAAACTATATTAATCAGACTGATTCCCCTGTGATTGTCACAAGAAGACTTTTGTCCTTTCTTATAAATTGGGACAATCAGGGATTGAGACCAGTCAGATGGTATTACGCCCAGTTTCCAGATTCTGCCTAAGATTTCAGTCAATCTAGCTGCTAAAACTGGACCACCATCCTTAAAAATTTCAGGGGTAAGCCTATCAGGACCTGCTGCTCTACCTCGCTTCAGATTTCCTATAGCCTTCTCAACTTCATAAAGACTAGGAGGAATTAAGTCGATTTGCCATTCAGGATGACTGGGGATCGTGGGCAACCGAAGTGTGGCTGAAGGCCAGTTGAACTGATCCCTAAAGTGTTCTGCCCATCGGTCCAATCTCCTGGACTGAGAATGAATTAGTAATCCCATCCTTTCCGAGATAGTCTCACTGACATTCGGATCCCTAATACCAGTTTCCTTGATAAGTCGAAAAAGTTGCCTACTGTTGCCTATCGCCGCTGCCTTTTCCATCGTTTTTGCTTTCGCCACCCACCACTGTTCACGGTCGTTGCGTAAGCTTTTTATCAGCCTGCGCTTAAGCTCACTTAGCTATTCATCATGTTCAGAGCCAGGTGGGATGAGTTTATGAGCATCCATCAGTTCGGTGGATGCTACTGAAATCCACGGCTTCATCCTAGCCTTATGATTTACCTTACTAGCAGATATCATTGCTGTTTCCACAGCATTTTTGATATCATTCCAACCTGCTTCCGGATGGGAATCGCTTACACGGTCGCCTAACTGTTTTTCTAGTTGTTCCTGAAATATATTCTTAGCTTTATTATCATTAAGTAAAACCCTAAGAGGCTTCATTGCAATGTCTTTCCTATGTCCAGTAAGCCTCAAACAAATACGCGCTCGCACTAAAGCATGATCTGAATCTAAACATGTGCCCCAGAACGAGCGACAGTCCTCTATCGAACCCCTCCATCGGTGGCTGATGGCGATGTGATCTAGTTGGGTTCAACGTTGAGACGATTTTGGGGGTCGCCAGGTCAAAAGATGCTTTTCCTTATGCCTAAAGTTAGTATTCGCTAGAAACAGGCGGTTATCTGAGCATAGTTGCAACAGACGGTCGCCATTATCTGTTCTTTGAGCCGTGACACCATAACATCCACCCAAGTGTCTCTCATTTTCACTTAGTCTACCTACTTGAGCATTAAGGTCACCAGCCATTATAACTATATCAGAGCGCCTAGCTTTTTGGAGGAGGTCCGTAAGCTTGCTGTAAAACTCATCTTTCACCTCGTCTGAACTGCAGTCAGTGGGGGCATAGGTAGATACGACAAAGAGGCAACGACGAGTGTCCCTGTCTTTCCGAGTCCTAACTGTCCCGTTCAGTCGGACAGCGCACAAGCGACTATCTACAGGGATCCAGTCTAGGAGAGCTAGTTCTGCCCTACGACTCAATGCAATACCTACACCAGCGAAACCCCGGGAAGCAGCATCCGGGCTACCGGATACACGAAGAGTAAATTGGGCTGCTTCTTTGTTTTGATACGGTGAAATCAGGTTAATGATTTTACTAGGATCCTGTATGCGCGTTTCCGAGACGCAGCATACATCGATTGAGTGAGTTTCTAAAGTCTTAGCTAAGGAAGCCTGTTGCCCTATTTGACTTAGTGTCCGTACATTAAAAGCTCCAACATATAGTCTAGAACGGGGTTTCAAGAGACCAGGAATGACTTTTCGTGAGCTCGCATCGTTTGCATTAGCGGGGCAGTGAGATGAAGGAATGTAAGTAGAGTTAGTCGTAGAGATAAGAGAGGTATTATGAGGTGTAGAAAGGATTTGATTTTGACCAATTTGGACTCTCGTGCTTTTGCGGGTATGAGGGCGGTTGTCACTTCCCGGCTGCCCACACCGTGGAAGGGTGTTTCTTGAGGAACCTGAAAAAGAAGGCAGATTAGTGTCGGTCTCAGAGACCTGAGAGCGTGACCGCAGAGCCCAAGGGACAACTGCTTGAGGCCTGTCACGCACGGCCTTTTTATGAAAAGTTTTTTGAGTATTAGCTCCGCACTTAAAAGACCTTAGTGGGCACCCTTACCGCCGGAGACGGAAATCCGTGAGGTAGGGTGAGGTGTGACATTTTTATGGTCGACCTTTTCTAACCCCTCCTTCCTTGTGAGAAGGCAGCATCGCTGCAGATGCTGGTTGTCCTAAGGTAAGAACCTCCATTAGTGAACTTGAATCTGCTTCAATAATTTGAACTTGTATACGTATATTCAGGATTCATAGTTTAGTGTCTCAATTTATTTGAATCCTACTGAATTATATATTTGTCATAATTTATGACCTCATTTAGCCAATACTTCTCATATTATTACCTTCATTGAATTTTGGATTTTTTCCATAGGCACTTACAGCTAAAAATCCATTTCTGTTCACTGTAGCTACATTGACTGGGCATGTTATTCGAGCTTATAAAAATTACACAGTAAGTTTAAAATTATTTACATCACTTATCAGTCATTCTTAAAGTTTAAATTAATTATCAAATTCCAATCTTCCTTCAGGTATACATTTTCACTGGCTCTTCTCGAACTCTATTCTCATTCTTTAATCATTTTGATTAACATTGATAGTACTCTGTTTCAATTGCTTCGCTTATCATATGATAAATCAACTTCAGCTAATTCACATTTATGTCAGGCTCTGAATTGATTATGATTGGCTAATTCCAGTTTGTGCCCTTTACATTTAGTATTTGATTGCTAACAATACTCATTCACTACTAACTGTTTTTTCTAAACTGATAGAGATAATCTTCAGTGAGTTCGTTTCTCAAGTATTGTGTTTGTTATGATTCATAATTATAAAAACGCTTCATTTACTTCTTCAGTAAGATTAATTGTAATTTTTCTCATGATATCGTCGAATAATTTAAGTTCAAAATTCATGAGATATTTGGTCATCTTAATCTCGTCAAAATTTTGCCATAATGGATGTAGCTTCTGTAATAGCAAAGCTTTATTAATCCACAAAGGAAGATATAACATATACCATTGATTAGTAGTATGAGAAAATGTTCACAAAAGTAAGTAAAATCGTCTTAAATGAAATGGATTTAAAGTTATGATAATAGTTAACAAGCTAAACATTAAATGCAAATAATGCTGTACATTTTGAATGTTTATGAATTGTTTAACTTTTCTTTAAAATTATTATAGGCCTCAATTAGCACGCAAAAAATGAACTGCTTAGTCACTTTCCACATGGAATTAACTTATTAAGTCAATTTTTACATATTAATTATACAGTTCTTCTATCCTTTCTGTTATTTGGACCATTTTACATCATTTTGACTGGGAATTAAGGTTGTATCGTACTTCTACTTGTTCATTTTCTGTCCAATTATACAGGCGGTTATGGATAATGGACCAGCGCGCGTGAAGAAGGTGTCATATGAATTACAGAATTCTGGTGATCTAATTTCAGATATTGCAGAGGTGAGTTTCTATTTAGCTAAATACTAAACCATCATAGTTCCTGATAAGAATCGTGTAAACAAATATTATGTAGAGTGTAATGTATTCATTGCACACATCGAACTGACATTATTTAAGCAATCATTGGAAACCATGAAGCCCTAGGCAGATGTTCCGTTTTCTTGTAAGACTTCACAGCAGTGAGTGTTCTTGCTCTTCTACGGGTCATATCAAGATTGTTAAACCTAGCGATGAATGCTTAAACTTTAAGTCACTGAGTTAGCCCTCATTGGTTTACATTAACTGAAACCTTACCAAAAATGTAAGTTCTACGTAATAAATATAAAGTAGTTTTTTTCACTTGTAAAACATACTCATTAATAGAGAATAGGCTAAGTCTTTAAGACATTCTGATTGTCGCCATTAGGTTGCAGGGTTTGAATCATTTTCACTTACTTCTATTTGGGTATCCCACAAATCTACACGTCGTTAATGGATTAAATGAATAAAAAACATCATAAGGGTCTCCTATAATCGCTTGACTTTAACCTTGTAACAAAATCAATGAGGCAATACATGATGTGACCAATCATAAACATGTACACATTGCTTAAAAAAGAATCCACGTATTGATCCTAATTTTTATATCTTGATATATCTGGCCATTCACAATGTGTAGAAAACAGTGACCTCGACAATACCGATCCGTACCCTAACACGTCAGTCCCGCGACTACCAGTCCTCGAGCAGAAATGAAGAACACACAATAACTAAGCCAACTACCTGACAATCAGATTATATTTTATTTATACATTTATATACATGGAAAACTTGACCACGCATCCTATGAATAGGGAGAATAACGTATACACAAAACTGAAACAATAATGACTAAGGACTTAGGGTACAGGTACATGATTAATTGATTATAGTTCCTGAATGACAGATGGTATGATAAAAGTTTATGAGTGTAGTGGGAGATTGGGTCATGGGAACATAACAATGATAGAAATAAAATAATCGATTTACATATACTCAAAATAAATGAAACAGTCTTTTGAAAACAGTTCGGAATGTTAGTCACCCTTCTTTAACACTCTATATAGCACGAATACTAATTAATAATAATAATAGTAATAATAATAATAATAATAATAATAATAATAATAAATACAGTATCGAAGACTATAAAATAATGAAATTGATTTTGTGTGAGATGTAACCTAATAAACAAGTTGCATGTGTAAAATTCTTATAGGAATCTGAATCGGCTACTGAGTATACATAATAATCATGTAAATGAGACACTATAATAAAGAATTAATAAACTAAGCAATTATGAAGAGAAATTCTCCTCAGGTTCCAAATTTATAAATCAGAATTAGTTAATAGCCCAAAGTGAATAGTTAAATTTACGGCAGAAATATCTTCCAAATTTTCAGTATATGAATTTGGGATTATTTTTGACAAAATGATTAATTTATGTTATCGACTACAATCAGTTCATGCATCAGTTACAATTGTCAGGGTAATCATGAGCATCGGAATAAATACATATTAGAGGGAGGGGGGAGGGTTAAATGTAGATAGACAATGTGAATACAAATCAGAACAAACATTTGTACTAGGACTAAGGCATTGTATGAAATAATATGAAATAATAAAATTGAGTGAATATTCACTAAAGTTGTCCATGTGCTTAAGTGACAAATGATAATAAATTGGAATAGAACTGAGTTCGAATCCCAGTGTGAACATCAACATTGGGATGCAGGTACATCCAGCCGATGAGTCCCAAATAGGACGAAATGCGCGTCCTGGATTCCACTTGCCAGTCACAATCCAACTTCAATGATAATAATGTTGATGATGCAATAAGACTAAGTTTTTATAATTGCATTATCGAAACTTATCAATGGGACAAACTGTTTTAGATAACAATAATAGTAATAATTAGTACAACGACATCAGTAGTAATAATAATATTTGAGAATAATAGAAGGCATTTTATGTCGTGGTATGTGTATGTATGGTCAACATAGAACCTGGCAAATGTGTACATCGGTCCAAGTTTCCATAACTATAGCACAACAAGATTAACACCACATAAGTAGAAGTTACTTCAATGATGATGATGATGATGATGATGATGATGATAATAATAATAATAATAATAATAATAATAATAATAATAATAATAATAATAATAATAATAATAATAATAATAATAATAATAATAATAATAATAATAATAAGGAGTATGAACATATAGAATATGGTTCAGGGAACGTGAAAATAAAGTCCTGAAAATTTTTAAACTTACGATTTAAGATAGGACAATGAATGGAAACATCTGCGCCATTGTAACCGATCCTGAGCTGTGTTAACGATTGACACCAATCAGACGGAATTATGTCAAGTCCCCAAACTTCAGTCAAAATATCACTCAGCCTAATCATCGAAATGGGATCACCATCCTTAAGGACATCTGAAGATAATCCATCTGGACCAGCTGCTCTGCCTCGTTTTATATTACCCATAGCTTTTTCGACTTCGTCAAGAATCAGGGTACCTAAGTCGATTTTTTATTCAGGCAGTCTTAAAATAGTGGGAAGTTGTAAAGTAGCTGAAGGTCAACTGAACTGCTCCTTGACGTATTCAGCCTATCGTTCTAAACGTCTAGATTGAGAGCTAATAAGCGTTTCATCTCTTTCTAAAATTATCTCACTAACGCTTGATTTTTTAAACCTCGGTTTCTTTTATTAACTTGAAAACTTGTCTGGTGTTACCCAACGCCGCTCTTTTTTTGTCTCTTCTGCTTGCGTTCTTCCCCCTCCCCATTGCTCACGATCGTTTCGCATACTTTCTACCAGTTTACATTTAATTACTCTGCGCTCCTGATCGTGTTCGGAGCCTGACAGGGTACGTTTTCAGAGTTCATAAACTCGACAGAAGCCATCGAGATCTACTGACTATTCTTAGCATGTTGATTTAAGTCCTTGATAGACGTCACTGTAGATGCCTTAGCTGCTTGAATATCTTGCGAACTAGCATCAGGGTGGTTCGCAACATTATAGTTTTCCAAGTGATTCTTATTTTATGTAATGCGAAGCAAATGGATGTGGAAATCATTCCGATTAGTTATTGTTTTTGTTGTTTCAATAAATTCAAATCCGATCGGTATCATTAGACTATTACTTATTCGATAAACTATTGAAAACGACTAATTAATATCTGTTTCAACTAAAATTGTGAGTACTTGATTGGTAACCATCTTAATCACGCCTTCTCTTAGCCACGCTGGGAGATGTTGATGACGATGAAAATGTAAGTTTCTAGAACATCGGCCGATATAAATTACTCCACAAGAGCTATTGAATTTATGGATGCGCAATAACGTGACCACTCTGGATAATTCCTCTTTTATTCCAGGTGTTACCAACGTACTTATGGGAAACATTTATCGTAGCTTTGAGTTTGTAAACCAATCTTGAAATATTAGGCTACACATGTCATTAAGAAGCGCTTAGGCGGAAGAAATTTATGAGTATGTATTACACCAAGAAACAATAACCATTGTGTCACATGAGAATCTTATCAATCCGCTCAGGATGCACTGTAGTAACAGAGACTGACTACCTTCAGTCTATAACAAATCAATCGGAATATACAAATTCGTCCTAATTTACAGTTACCGATTATTTATTACACACTATATTCTAAAAATTACGAAACCACTGAAGAGTGGCACATAAAGAAAGGCTCGAGGAGTTAAGAGTAGAAGTAGTAGAGCAAACTATCATATTTCACTGTTAGCGTGTACGAATAAAATAATATGTTCTTTGCAAAAAAAACTGATAGCAACGTAGGGTTAGGGCTACTCATATATATATATATATATATATATATATAACCCATTTGTTGGATTTGTGCTTAATGCTGAATTTGATGAGCATCGCTTTAATAAAATTGCGTGAGTAGCCATTAATCATATTTTACTTTCATGATATACTACTTACAGATAGTAAGTATGTTGTGTAATATGAGTTGTTTATATAGCCTACGTTGCTACCAGTTTTTTTGCAAAGAACCTATTATATATATATGAAAGCATCATAAATAGATTTAAGATCAGGAATCAGATGAAATGGAAAGATGTGATAAGTATGCAGACAATAGTCACACATTAGTCTTGACAACAACCAAGAAGCATATAGCACTTATTTCACTTTATTTCTTGAACGCCTCAGTAATATCCTTTAATTCTACACTAAGTAGAATTTGATATTTTTGTTAAATGTCATAATGTGTATGTTATTGTTGCTCCACTGAATCCGCCTTCTCAGCTTCAATAATATTTTGACAAAGCTACTCGATAGGTATTTTAGCAATCCATACGTAACGTGAAGTTATTCAATATGGTACCTGCTGGTATCGTTAGTAGGTAGCAGTGAAGAAACATATAGTAAAATAAAACGGCTGTCCAGGGCTCCCCAATTTCCAACGGTACACGAATTGATGTCCATTTGTTACAAACACTAGCCACTAGTTAAATATATGTTCTGTTTTCTTTTTTCTAAATATTCAGATTTCTACTATTCGTAAAGAAGACTATGCTATTAACAAGGCCAAAAGTGAATATGAAGATTTATTGCAATGTAATAATTTGCCAAGTAGTGCTACACCACGTGGTCATCAAATGCCAGTTGCATTTTTAGTTGTCGCTAGTGGTTTAAATAAAGTAAACATTAAAAATGCTAAGAATATTTATTATACAATCAGACTATTTATTTCCATTGTCCTTTTTTGTGTTTCATGACTGCTGTTTTCATTTAAGCCTTTTGCAGTTGATTTAAATAGTACTTTTTATGTGATTAACCTTATAAAGTAGTTGAGAGTTGTTTTGTTCGATTAAGTTTATCTGCAAAGTTTTTAATAATCACTTCATATGTTTTATCCAGGTATTTTTCCGTTCATTAAGTGAATTCTGAATATCAGTGTGTAATTCTCACTAGGAATTTCACTTTTATTTTCAAGAATTATCTGCAACTGCCTATTAAGAACATGTTCAGTATAACCTAACTTGATATGCAAGACTAAAAATGTAATGCGTTACTTGTCTGTCTAATTATCATAGTTGCAATACTATAAAGTTATGGAATTATTGCACAATTACTATGGTTTTTCTGATCAAGGAAATTCGCTGAGTATGAGAAATTAAAGGTGATCCTAAAATTACAATTTCCCAGTAAGCAACCACAACGAACAACCAATGCTGAACAGGTAACTTGAGAAAAAACTCTTAGCAGTCATCCAATGAACTTAACTGAATCTCACTAAGTCTAATTCATTTATAAAATAATGGGTGATAATTTGGTAATAGTTGGAAGTAAAGCATTAGAATTTTGTTGTTGGCTTCCATATACACTTGAAGCAGAATGATTGGATAGACAGTACAAGCTCGAGAATCTCTGTTCTCACCAGTTGAGTGTACAATATACTGCGTGACGTTTTCATCCTTAGAAATTGCACTAATGTTAGGAGTAAAACAACATACATACATCTTATCATTTACTTTTGACTTACACTCTTGGTAATATGCAAAACTCAAATATTTTAGAAATATCCGTTAATAATAGATAAGTTGAACTAAAGTCAAGCGTAGTGCGGGGAATAAACCAATTGATTAACTTTTGAACTTTCATTGAATTAGTACATTTAATTTTAGGTCCATCTGAGGGAGTTGGAAAACCCTGAAGGTGCACATAAACTCCAGAAATCTGGATGAAGGAATGTGTATAAACTTACTGTTATGCTTTGCTCGCACGGGACTTCATTTCCTAACGATATTCTACTGATTTTAGGACTAGACATTTGGGTTAAAGGCTTGTGGAATGATCCTCTAAGAAAACCACCTGCTTCAGTCTTGACATCCGAACAGTAGCCTAACTCACACAATTTTTATGGTTTATGTTTATGAAGAGCATGATTCTAATTTTATGATGCATACATTTTTGGTGCCCGTTTATATCAAATTTTACGCATTTTAATCAAGAAATAAATCCAATCATAGTTTCATATATCACACTTTTAATCAGTATATCACGTCATTTTGTTTCATTTCATCTATCGACGGTAGTAACCTAACCTCACCTAGCTAAGTAATATGCATCACATAAACCTCATAGCACATAGGATAATTAGAGAAGTAGCATTTTATTTTGATACATTGCACTCTTTCAAACAATATCGTAATGAAGTGTTGATCAGTTGTTTGTTTTACCTATTCTAGCATGGTCTCGATTCAAAAAATCAACTTCCTTATACTCATGTGGATGTGGCTGGTAGTGCTGGTGACATATACGTAACACCAACTGCTGCTCCTTTAATGATGTTTGCAAGACGATATGTATTACCTCGTCTAGGCTTCAAATGACAAACTTATGACCCATTTTTATTCAATTTTTATTACCTTTTTCTTTTTTTTTTTATAACCTATTTGTCTCCTGTAACGCATAAACACGCTCTTTTCTATGCACGTTTCCGTATATTAAGTTACAAGAAGCTTAATTAAAATTCCAAATACGAATAAAATTTTATTTTAATTTGTAGTCTTTTACTTTGCAAATTCTATCGCAGTTACGACCACATAACGTTTATTTCTGAATCGTTGGATAGTCATAGTTAACGACGGTTTAACAGATTTACGCAAAAATTACTAATTTCATTTACTTGTTTTACTAAGTAGTGATGAATTCAAAAAAAAGAATCTAAAGTTAGATTATATAAATCTTTATAGTAGCCAAATTCAAGATGGTAACAAGTAAAATTGAATTCACGTTAATGCAAAATACTATAGAAGAAATAAAACGAAAGAAATGTAGGATACAAAAAAGTTATTACAAATAGGACATTGTCTCAGCAAGCAACACCAAAAGTTTGATAGCAAACAATTTAACAGACGAATTCAAAAAATTCGCGAATTAATGTAAACTACGCACTTAACCAATATCAAAACGCATCTCAAATAAATTCCAAAGAAAAGGGATGGCCTCACAAAGAACAAACAAACCAAAATAAAAAAAGCGGATTTTCGACAAAC